>JAOXNO010000013.1:62116853-62129369 GCA_028565335.1 Limnodromus scolopaceus | reverse complement strand
GCACTTGGCCTTATTGAACCTCATTCCGTTGGTCTCAGCCCATCCATCCAGCCTGTCCAGATCCCTCTGCAAAGCCTTCCTAGATTTAAATGGATCATTGTTACTTCTAAGATTGTTGGCCAAGTTACACTGAATTTCCTATGCTGTGATGTGATTTGAACCGCAGGGACAGTGTCCTGAAGGGTATATAGTCACATTCATGAAAGGTCATGCCTATGTTAAAGGTTTTAAGTGCAAGGCTCCCAGTGATCCCTACCTTCTTGAATCAGGTGTAGCCGAAGATGCTAGAGGAAAGGTGCTGGGATCAAATATCCCTCTCCCCAACAACTGCTACCTTCTGTGCCTTTTGGCAACCAATAAAAAGTGTAAATATACACTGTTGGAGAAAGATCTCAGGAGTCTGGGTGAACAAAACTGTCTTAAATCAACTTCTGCAGCCTGAAGAGCTGTTGTGCTCTCCATTGCACATCCAAAGATAAAGGCCCAGAACATTCCTGTATTTGCACCCCTTCCTCTTCCAGGGCCTGTTTTCTCATCCATGAACCAAAAAGCAGACACACCTGCAAAATTTCTGACGGAGTATTAGAACCAGCAATCGTCTGGGAATATCAGGTCTGCTGTAAACCAGTTCTTAACACTTAATTTAAGATGCATGATTTTCTTTCGCAGTTACAAAGTGGCAAGGTTTTTATATACCAGAGTTACCACAAACAGATGTTATCAATATATTAGGGATAATATGCTTTCAACACTGGTTTTTTTGATCAATTTAGCAAAAATTATATTAAAACTCTACTGATGCTACACACTTTCTTTCCTCAGGCTTCACATTTCACCGAGTTCTTCCAAGCTTTGTTTGAAAACAATGCTTTTGATTTTTCACTTCTTTAATACTCTATGTTGGTTCATTATCATAATGCTTCCAGTGTACCCAGTTAGACCTCTATGCCCATAGATGAGTTAAATTTATGAGACAATTAAGATATTTTTTATAATTCTTTCACAGTGTTACAATCAATCTTCAGCCTTCATTCCATTTTTAACTTGCATGTTTATAATTATTTTTAAAAAAGTCTTTACGTGTATTTCCAGAGTAGGAGATTGTGTTAATGTGGTGTCAGTCTACATGACACATATCAAAGCAGATGTCCTTTAGGAAAATGCTGCATCATGACTTTGGATCGTGGCATAGGGATGTAACGCCACGTGAGCCAGGAAAATGTCAGACGTGTCATGCTGCTCCTGGTTTATGCAGTTCTAATGTTTGTTTAAACCGCAAGGTTTAATCTAGTGTCAACGACTACAGAAGGATACACTTAATTGGCATCCTAGAAAGACGACGCGCACATTTTAAGTAGGATGATTGCTGGGGAGCACATTCCCGGCAATACATATCAATTATTCTGGATAAGTGGCACACCTAGTTTGTCTAACTGACTTGCCTGCTGCTGTCTGCAGCGTCGCTTCTCCAGGGCTCTTCGCAGGCTGGTTTGCACATGCCTGCTGGTGAGCAAACAGGTAGCAACAGGGGAACTCCGTGTGTGTGTGTGTGTGTGTGTGTTGCTGTACATGCTTTACGTGTGCATTTCCACTTGCCAATGAGCACGTAGTGACAGCTTTCTGTGGGAGGAGTTCCTATGGAAACAAAACGGGTATTTGGTCTCTCCAGCTTGCTCATTCAGTTTGCATTAAGTTCAAGTGGTTTAAACTTAAACTCTTAATAATGTCAGCCCCCGTCTCTAAATCTACTCATAGTAGATTATAGGCGTGAAACAATATTATTGCAAGTTCGTGTTATCACAGTTACTATGCAATGTACGACAGCTTCTTTCATCGGTGTTTCATTCTGAGAAGTAATTAAGTCATATTTATATTAATTTTTTACTTTTAAATATTATGATCATTAACTTTGTAGAAAAAAATATATATCCAGGATTATAGTTACCTATTAATTTCAGCAGTCTCTGAATGGATATATTTATTTTTCTACTGTCACATAAATAAGTATGAAATGGGTTTCTGCTTTCTTAACTTGAAATATTCAGAATCTGAAGTCCCGATACAAAAAATAAAAAATTCTCTGCCACTTATCAATTAAACAGAAAAAGTGCTAGAAACAAGATCTTTTGGGTATTTTCATTGTGTGAAAAGAAGAGAATATCTGGTAAGTTATAATAATTAAGAAAGGTAGACATAATGATTCTTTGCACTACATTGTATGTGTGTGGTATCTAATTTTATAGCTAGTTTTGAGATATCGTTTTTAATATTAATAAAGTAATATTAGTTGAAATAGCTTTATAGTGTAATAACCTAATCCTTTGCTCCACAGACGTTTATGTTAAGTGTCTGTAATATGATAGATAGGAAATGTTTTTCAAAGCTAGGATAAAAAGTTCATATAGTGTTAGAAAAAGAATTGTTACTTACTTTTTCCTTTCATTTATTTAAGCTTAACAGATTGAAGGAGTGTGCCAGGTTTGTTTTGTTTGGTTTTTTTTCCTGGAAGATTGAATGTGAATCTAGCATGCAGATGGCATGTAATTGCATTTCCTGCATTGTTACTATATGGGTTTCATTACTTTTTCACAGCAATGCACTGAGATTTAATCACCCAAGGCTAGCATTTGCTGGTAAGATGTGTGTATATAGCGGTCTTGCTCAATGGTTAGAAAGCTTACCCCTTGCCTCATGCACTTCCTCGATTATTCCTGCACCATATGTTCTTCACAAATCCAAACAGAAGAATTATAAGCACTAAATTTACCTGGGAACAACAGAAGACTAAGCTGAAGCATTGTAGGCAGTTAGAAAAAAAGACAGTGATATTTATCTTCCCACCTCATCCCAGGCCATTTTCTCTTTTTGCCTCTCTGTTTTACCCAGTACAAGTAGTTATCAAACTGAACTTGCAGAGTGCAAATTAGGGTTATCCTTTTATTGACAACGTACTTGCTCATTCTGACTAGTGGTGAAACGAGCTATGAAATTTGCTTCATCTCCCCTGATGTTTACACAGGCGAGAAAGATTTTCCCACACTTGTGTGTATCTATGATTTAACTACGAATGACATTGTACCTCTCTAACATTAACCCCTTAATCTAGTACATTTCTACAAATAACCACCTGTAGTCAATTCTTTATTCATAAGCCTTATCTGTTGTTACAGTATATAATCTGTGAGAATGCCCTAATTTTTATCATTCTCTAAGCCTGTCATCATGGCTGAGACAAGGCTTATCCCTCTGAGCAGATGAGATTAGTCGATCATGTTGAAATCAGAAGAGGGATTATAATGCTTGTAATACACTGAGTCAAATTAAATGCATTTTGTTTGTACATCAGAAGATCTTGTTGCTAAGGCTTTGGTGTCTTCTGCTGACTGTATAAATTGCCAATAAAACATATGAAGGCTGGGCATGGGGATGAAAAGTCAAGCAAAAAGCAGAAACACATCAAAAATATTTGTTATGTTAATTCAGCCTGGTAAACTAGAGGCTTAACTGCTCTGATATCACTATCATATTCTAAAACCCAAGGTTTTCTCCAAAGACAAACTGATTTAAAATGAATAACAATGTAATTTAGTTTATCTTTGACCGAGTCTAAGGGCATCTTTTCTTCTGAGTAACTTCTTGTCTCTGTATTTCTTCTTTTATTCTTCTTCTGGCACATTTCCATTGTCCTGACTGTTTTGTCACTATGCAGCATAAACACACAAGCTATTTATGGGCTGCAATCCATAAGGAAGGACACCCATATATATATATATATGTATCATAAACAATACTATAAAATTATGAATAAGCAGGTCAGGTAATTCTTTCTGCTACCCAAGCTGATGCTTCGGTCATATCAGAGTGGTACAAGAGCTGTTCTTAGAGAAAGAATCCATTTTCCATTAGTAGTCCACTGTTTTTTATTTGGATTCCTCTGGATAAAGATTCAAAAGCTTGGATATGTATCTCAGGATTATCTAAAACACGTGAATCACAAAACTGAGATGGAAAAACCAAGTAAACAAGATTGTTCATTATATTTCAAGCACTTCCGGTTCTAAGTCCCATTCACAAATTTGAAAATGAAAAATATTATAAAAAATCATGATGAAAACTGAAGGCAAGAATTAGTTGTGAAATATGCATGGCATATGAGTATGTCTTCCCTTTTTTTCCTTGGGGTATAAGAATAGTCTATGCTTTGGCTTCTGGATAGAGGTTAGAAGATGTGTTATCTCATTCAGTTCAGGTGTACCCAATTCAGAAAGAATGAATTACACCAAATGGCATGAGGAAATTTTTGTTGTGCTTGTAATAATTTATGAGAGTAAATCTAAGTATTTGCCATCAACTGGAGGAAGCAATGTCTAAATTAAAGGAGTTGAGGCTTCTCCCAACTTTGGAAATCCTTCTGTTTTGGTAGGTTCTGGTGGAATGCAATCCCCCGCATGCCTGTTGTAAACAAAGGCTCTTAATTATCTGAATCTCTTGGAGCCTATAATACAATCCTTGTGGAGCTGTATTAAATATGCGAGAGCTATGAGATTTCTGCATAAAGTAGCTTATAGGCAGCTTGGACCGCACAGGTTTGCTTTCATCTCCAGGCTATTTTCCATATGTGAGTTAGGCTGAGCTCTTGCCCTGCCACCAGCACAACGCTCTAGTTGGTGATCAAATTCATCTCTTGATGGTGCTTGTATTTTTTAATTTTATTTTTTTTTTTGATAACACAGAAGCGGTAACAATGTCTGTGTCTGTTCATATATTTTCCTCACAGAAACTGCCCCCAAGGCCTTTCAAAAGCTCATGTGCCTTATATGCTTTAGGCAGAAGTAGGGAACCTCCTGTCAATGTGACGCAGCAATAGCTAGCCTAAATAAAAATGTGGACACTAACATTAAGCTACAATTCATTTTTTGAAGTTTTTGGTGATCTATTAATTCTACTCTGAATCCCTGAGTAACACTATTGCAGTATATCATACCACATCAGGATTATTCCTGTAACAGGGCCTCTTTTTGTTATAGTTTGTCAGAACTATGTAATGCCTGAGGATTAAATAGCTATTAAAAAGTGGGGTTTGCCAGAATTTTTGATAGACAGAGAGAAGGATAATGTGTAGCAAACATTGGAATGAATTATAGACCTTCCAAATTTTCTGAGAATATAATTTTACGGGTGTTTCTTTAGATACTTTTCAAAATACCCTATGTCCTTCAATAAGCCCTGACCCTGACAGAGCAAGGCAAATATTTAACTTCATAGATCCTGATAAACTTGTAGATTTCACAGATTTCCTTTGTTTCAGCCCAAGAGGTTAGCCAGAACTGTTGATGCTTCAGGTATCTCTGTTGCTGCAGTGGTGCTTCTCCACTAAGAACAGACACGACAGGAATCATGCGGGAGGAGTCAGTTCATAGGGCTGAGACTAACCTCTGCTAATACTCCTCTTCCTCATGTCTAGCCCTTCTTTGCCCAATCCTGCACAGATTTTTTGCCGCTTCTGTTTGCTTGTTCATTACTGCTACTCTGTTCATACCCCTTAGTGGACTTTCCTTTAGCCTTCTAGCTTTTGGCATCGTTGTTCCTCCCCTCCTATTTTTTCCCCCTTCCCCAGTTACCTCTAGGGCTTAAATTTAACCAAAGTTAAAGACATTTTTTTCATTCACTATATTAAGCGAGGTTTTATTTGATACTAGAATTGCTTGCACTGTATTAAGTGAAGTAGATACAAAGACAGAAAGATGAGATTCAAAGTTGTGATGGCTGAAAATGGGAAGACCGCTAAACTCACACTGGCAGGAAAAATATGATGTGCATTTCCTTCCACCCTTCCTACCCCACCAAATATATGCATCTCCCGCCCTACAAATTGTTTTTCATTGCAATCTGTATATAGGTGCTGTGCTCTTTCAAAGACTGTAAAAAAGACTTCCATCATTAATCTGCAGAGGGTTTACCAGCTTTGACTGTTCATTCCTTCTTTTGGAAGTTTATGCAATGAAAGGGTTGCTATAAGTTGCATGATACAGGTCAATTTTAAAAGACGGATGAAAATAAATTTATATTAGTCCAGGCATTTATATGAATGTACAATGACCTCCTTGGTTTCATTGGTTCTAATACAGAAATGCCAGGGGTATAAATCTTCACATTTCAGCACACGCATGGTTCATTACCTGAGGTCAAGATGAAGATTTCCTCCATAATGTTTAAGTATAGAGTTAAGTACTGTTAAGTTTGTCACAGAAAAATATTTTAATCGTATGTAAGAGACCAGATACTGGACTATACCTCTGTGTGTGTGTATATATATGTATATATATATATGCATATATATACACACATATACATATACACATACATGTATATATGTGTGTGTATATATATGTAACAAGTGCTAATTTCTCTCACTTGATAATTTTGAGATCCTTCACAATTCAATTCCCCAGTACATACTTCAGACATGCCTGTAAAATATTTTGAAGAACCATGGAACTGTACTGCAGCATGCCAGAATTTGGCAAGAATGAAGTCTCTTTACTGACATAAACAGGATGACACTGTGCTAAAAGTAGAGTACTAGATGAGACTTGCTGGAGGATCACAAATGGTTAGAAAGTGCGGAGATGGTGAGGAAGTGACATTTCTACTAAATATTTTCTGTAGGATCTGACTCTGAAAATATTGTATTCATTAGTCTTGGGGAGGGAGTAACATCCAAGTGTCTAGTGGAATGACTAATGGTGAAAGCAGGTAAAACGAAATGTAATTTGATAAAAAAAAAAAAGTACTTCTGGCAGTAAATTGCCTTTAATGAACCTGTTTTGGTTTCTTTTAAAATTTGGTGTCCTTGACCTAAACAAGAAATATTCCACATTAATGTTTTTGTCCAGATTCTCTCATGCCTTCAGCTCTTCTGACAGCTGCTGATTTCATTCACATCCATTTAAAAATGTCACTCAAGGAGGTATGCAGAATTGGCTGTTCTGCCCATCACACTCAGCGAACAGATGGCAAGCTCCCCGTCCTCCCCTTCCTGAGCTCTTTGAAGGCTTTGGCTGGGAGAGCAAGTTGCTCTCTCAACCCCCAGAGAAAATACTTTTGTTTGGGACAAAATAGCTCAACTCCCTTTTCTGCTGCATTTGTAGCACAGCAGTATGCTGCGGGGACAGGACAGGATGGGACGGGATGGGATGGGGTGGGATGGGATGGGATGAATGTCTCACACTCCTCTGCAAGGAGCAGTAAGTGGTGGCTTTGCTATCGGGGGCTGTTGGGAGTGGGGGCACAGCAGTTTCTTCTTGGCTGGATGAAGCTGTGGGCCACAAGAAGAAAGGATGAACCTCTGGCAGATGAATTTTACCTAGTAATACTTGAAGTACTTTATGTGGGTGAGCCAGATGCAATATTACAAATTCAAATGAGATGCTTTCTGTTACATGTGCAAACAAGAACAGTGGTCTACATAAATAAAACTGAAGTACTCACTTGCAGGATCATTTTAAGCAGTTTTGTGTGGCAAGAAGCCCAAGTCACAGAGGTCCAATTTAAGTTCTAATGTCAGTTTTATGGTGTGCAAATCCATGATTTTGGGCAGTGTGAAAGTTGTCTAATATTTAATTTTTCCACTTGACTCAGGATCATAGAGAAGTCTTTCTCATGAGACGGGTTTCATGTGTCTTGTTTTAGGGAAAGTGTTTTCCTTGCTTTTGGAATTATGTCTTCAAGTGCTTTACTCCACAATGTACATACTGTGAATATGGGACCTTTCTAGCACTGGAGAAAAAACAGCTCAGAATCCAGAGAAGGGATTTTGGTGCATTTAGTGAATGGCATAACATTGCTCTTCACTACATCATTTGCAGTGTTTTATTTTTACTGTTGACTGTAACGTGCAGTAGGTATTAAAGGAATGTTCTTTATAGATAGCAAGGGAGAACTGAACTGGCCTTGTCTATCCAAACATGGCCACTAAAGGGATCTTTGCAAAGGGTTTGTGTAACTCCACAGACTAACAACACCCATTCTCCTCTTCCTCAGCAGCCTCTCCATAAATAGTCTTTTAACTTTCTTAGGGAGGGAGGTACTAATAAAAAAAACCGCACCAAAACTTAAAATATTAAAGCAGAGTTTAGCATCTTCCCCAAAAAGTGCATTGTCTGGAGGAAAGGAAATGGAAATGAAAATAAATCAGTTTACAAATTGCTCTTGGTCCAACATCACTCCCTTCAACAGCCACAGCTATGCTAAAGTATCCGTCACTGTCATTTCTTTTAGCATGCATCCCTTTCAGTCCTGCTGTCAAGCCTCCAGTTTGCTGATGACATTTTCCCTTTCCAGTGATGGGCATTTTGAATATGCAGAAACAGCAGTAATAAAGTGTAGTATGGATTTCAAGGGGATTAGTCCAAAGCAGCCATCAATAATTTCTGATCTGACAGAGGTGATAATTGAGGTAAGCTGTATAACTTGAAAATTTCAGTTTGGTTAAAATCGCCCTATTAGCTGCTTAATAGTGTTATTAGTCAAATAAATTAGGCTAGGATCTTCCAAATAACCTTGGCACTGTGTATATTAAGTATGCTCAGTCCTGTACAACATCCACTCAGTGCATTACCAGCAGAGATGGTTGTCATATTGTATAATATCCTGAAAGTGCTTGCTTTTGGGCAACAAAACATGTTACAGATTTCAAATAACAGAGCATAAATCTGTTTTCAGATAAACAAGTGACAACAAATCTGGTCGTAATTTATGGTACAAATGGTAGGGAATATCAGTGACTTTTTTTTTTGGATGTTTTCACTTAGAGCTATAATGACACAGCCTCCTTTTAGCTTGCAATCTTGCCAAACTGCTTGATTCATGCTCTCCATATCAATATGTTTCTAATGCGCAAAGCACTAAATCAGTGTTTTTCAAGTTTAGGAACATATTTTAGACATGGTCACTGACCACTTCGAAGTGCAACCATTAAAATGACCCTAGAGAAAGTCAGTAATTTTTCAGACGTTCCTAAGAGCTGGTTCTATTCATGCTAAAATCAGTGACCAAAATATATTATTTTGTGATCTCTCAGCACCACATGTTTAATATCTCACAAGAGACATGTTCAGTAATATTCAGTATCTGACCTGGTCTCTTAAAATCCTAAGGAGAATCCAACACTAAAAATGCGTATTCTTTATGATGAACTATATTTAAAAAAAAAAGAAAAAAGTGCATCATTTAGCTCTTCCCTTCAAAAAGGTCCTCCAACATGATGATAAATTGTGGAGGTGGTTAGGAACACAGGAAGATTTTAATGCAAAATATAAAAACAAAACAGAAAACCAAGCACACTTGGTGGAAATGAATGCTTATACCCAGCATTAAAAAGCATCTGCATGCTAGCTGTACAAAGAATAAACATGTGTGCTGCCTTCTTAAGTATACAAAAGGATTTGTTTACAGATAAAAGAAGGAAAATGATAGTTTACATCTTATTTTCATATTACGTAGCCTAGTACGAAAATATATACAATATAATTGTATAAGACTTCATTTGTATATTTGCATAGCCCAGTGAGAATGGAAGTATTTTTCTTCCAGCCTTTACTTAACGATGGCTACACAAGCACTGTGAATTTAAAACTCTGTACTGTATGTAAAGTGAGGTGCGTGCTTTTACCGCTTGTCAAAACAATCCTGAAATCCCATTTTCCTTTAATAAAGTATAGTTTTGTCCTCCAGATGTATGCTTGAATAAGATGTCATAGTCTGTTTTTGTTCAGGATTGCACCCTGCTGATGTTCTTAGGCAGCAAGAAAATTACCTTATTGAAACATATTGCTGGTAGTGACTATAGTGCCAAATTTTGCATTGGTATTACACACATGACATATTCAGAGACCTTTGAGTAAGACCATGAATATCAAGTGATTGAAAAGATTATACAGGCTTTTTCTTCGGATATAAAAGGTTGTGGTTCTGGATGAGTGTCTTTCAGATCAATATAATTATGTCATAAAAACATGTAACAAAATAGTTACTTTGCAGCCTTTCACACTTGCCTGATTTCATACTAATTTTATTCCGAGTAGAATTGTTTTCCTTACATTGGGTGCACAGTTGTTATTTTAGAGGACTGGGGGGCTGGTTTTAAAATAGTTGCAGAATTGCAGGCCCTCTGCTAGTATGTGAGCCTCCAGATAGGCAATAGATGCTTTCTAATGTTTGTTTTTCTAGAGAAAAGATATGTACACTTAAATTACAGTCATGGAGTTACATAGCTGAATACACACACACACACACAATTTATATATGTGTGCATCCAAATTCTTACCTGCCTGTATGCACAATGGAATGAATGTACTCTTTATGAATCACATATAAACATTTTAAGAGTGCATATGTTAGTACTAAAATGAGGTAGTATAGAGGTCTAGTTCACTTTGGGTAAAAATCCCTGAATTTCTGGCTGTAGCAGGTGTTTGGAAGCTGCAAGCAGTGTGATAATATTAAAAATTCATGATATCTGGGTTAAAAGTGTTATTTGAATGTTGTATTTTTCCCTTAGACAAATTTAGTTATGCATGCACTAGTTTTGTGACCCTACAGAGTGATAACTCACTGCCAAAAATCATCAGAGGCAACAATTTGGCTGGCCTGGTTGGCAAAACACTGCCAATCTAGGAAGCAAAGTTATGATAGTAGCTCCTGCTGGTCACTGGAGTGGCATCAGAGAGAGAAAGCTACGATTAGAGAAAAGGGAATTAGAAATTTTGGGGGAATTTAGAAAAAAGTTGAAAATGAAACTGATAAAACCACAGCTAGTTGCAGGTAAAGGGTAAAGTGCTGCCCAGAGTGGTTCCCCTTAATGTTTCACGTGCGAGAGAAGCAGGTCAAGCTGTCAAGAATGACTGATTTTTCCACTAGCTTCATTTCTTTTAAAGGAGTTGAGCTCTTAACAAGCAACCCCTTCTAATACCACAATGTAATTATTCCATAAAACACTCATCTAACCCTGGCCTGTATTTATCAAGAGATGGGTGGGTGCCCATAATCCTACTTTAGGCTGCTCCAAAATCTGGGAGAGAGGTTTGAAACTGGATCCAGAATTCGCCAAAGGGCTTATCGTGGCCTTGGACACCCTGGGTTAAGCACCTGCTAGAATTTGTCTGATACCTAAACCCAAACAGTAATCTGAGATATGTAATCTGGATCGGTGTCTGACAACTACTGGAGATGCTCTGGGTCGCTGTTTCCTAACAGCCTTCCAACAGGGGCAGGGCATGTAGAACACTGAGTATAAAACCTTCACCTGTGGATAAATAGGATTTTATCAAATGTTTTTCCATGATGTGTACAAAGCTGACTCAATGCCCCAGGAAATCCTTTCCATAGCTTTGGAATGCCCCCAGCTTTGGGGCTGTAATGCCAGCAGAAAGGACAAGCAAGCCTTTGATATTTTTTTTTTTTTTGTGAGAATTATAACATTGCCAATAATCTGTGTGGAACGGCTTTCTAGGTTTACCCATCTGAACAGTTGCGTTTATTCACATCACAGTACTATAGTGTTTCAAAGTACTAAATTATACTGAACTTATGGAACAAGGAAATACCTCGCTTATTTGTTCACTCATCACATAACACAGACGTCCTCAGCAGACTTAGCAGAGGAAAGAAGTTAAGATTAAGATGGAGGGTGGACTAGAGATTAAATATAGTTTAATGTTGCCTCTTCCAAAAGTATGGAATTTTAGAGGTACAACTTCGCATTTAGTGAAATCCATTTTCATGCTTTGTAATATTTTACTTTAAAAGCATATAACTTCACCAAATTACAGTTTCTGTGCTGATCTTTGCCCTTTTATTTGGACTACTTATTTACATCAAGTATCTTCCAGCTATCTCCTTCATCTCCTTTGCATCTGAACTCTGACAAGGAAAATTGTTTACTAACGTGCTATATGGGAAACAAACAAGATACATTGGAGACCTTTGTGCAGTTGCAGGACTATGATCTTTTTGGAATCACAGAGAGGCGGTGGGATGGCTTCCATGACTGGAGCGTCGCAATGGGGATGATACAGGCTCTTGAGGATGCAGGATGGGAAGATGAGGAGAGGGAGTCTCCCTTTATATGAAAGAACAGCTGGAGGGCATGGAGCTCTGCCTGGGGATGGACACCAACTGAGAGTTTATGGGTTACGATTAAAGAGAGGACAGGTAAAGGTGACATTATAGTTAGTGTCTGCTATAGACCACCTGACCATGAGTAGATCAGTCTATATACAGACAGATAAGACCAGGCTCGTGTTCACAGGTCCTGGTCTTCATAGGTCCTGATACCTGCTGAAGAGATAACACAGTAAGGCATAAACAGAGAGCCAAACGTGTCCTGGGCTGCATCAAGAGAAGTGTGGCCAGCAGGTCTCGGGAGGTGATTCTACCACTCTACTCTGCGCTCATGAGACCCCACCTGGAGTACTGTGTCCAGCTTTGGAGTCCTCAACACAGGAAGGACATGGA
>JAOXNO010000013.1:62054669-62114991 GCA_028565335.1 Limnodromus scolopaceus | reverse complement strand
CCATGGCAGGGGGGTTGGAACTAGATGATCTTTAAGGTCCCTTCCAACTCAAACGATTCTATGATTCTATGATTCTACTGTTATAGACTAACTTAATATAGAGTTAGTCTGATAATAAGGCTCAGTCATCTAAGTCATTGATATAAGCAGGACTGACTACATGTAGAAAATCTACAAGATCCCCGATTGACTCATTCTTTACTCTCCGTTTTATTCTGTTTGAGTTCCTGGCTTCGTTATAACTGTCATCGCCCATACATTTTCATGGTAGTCATTTCTATTTGATTATTCAGTGGACTGTATGGGGCAAAACACAGTATCTGTACCACCTGGTCTGAGGACATCATTGTGACGGCCTTTAATGTTGATGGCTCAAATGTCCCGCAGGTCCTGTGGAGAATCCTGAGTTTGCTTCATGTTTCTACATGCTTAGCCAGTAGCTTATTTTTATATCATTGCCATAAATTTTCTTTCCCTGACTGTCGTTCCATGAAGCTGCTCAGAGAGGTACATCTTTGCTATGTAATACTTTTGGCCAGCAAAAATTAATAATACCATTAGATTTCCCACCATTGTACTTCATGCACTGCTATATGTTCACTACTTTAGAAAGCATGACCTACCACGATTCCTTTAAATGTCCTCCCCTTATAAAAGTGGATCACTTCACTGTATTTATTTCCCTTGTAAATATGTACCTCACTCTGCAATATCAACTCTTGTGCATTTATCCTTCCATTATATTCATTTTATATAAATTTAAGTTCCTCCTCACTTCCTCTGCAGCAGGGAGATCAATGCAGTACATGACAATTTTACTACATCAGTGTATTAATTTCCTTTATAGAAGTAAATCACTCTAGCAGATTCACTCCCCCACGAGAATGTGCCCATAGATCACTGCATTATGTTAACTCCCTGCATAAATAAAGAGTGTATCATTTTGCTCAATTACTCTACAGGTAAATGTGAAAATATTTTACTTTACAACATATACGCATCCGGTATTTTATTCTTAGCTACTTCATCCAGTGGCTAATACAGCAGTGGAATATACTTATTTCTTCACAGCACAATAATGATTCTCTGGAGAGCTGCAGCTAGTTTTTGCAGGGCTTTGGACAAGCCATGCATGTACACATGCAGCTCCTCTCCCTGCCCTTCTCCTTATTTTTTTATTATTTTTTTTTTCTCTCTCTCCTTAGCTTTCCCTTGCCAGTTGCCTCATTGTGTTTTCCTGTTTGGTTTCGTTCATCCCACAGTTTTGCGGAGAATTTAAATGAGGGCTGAGAACGACAGCAGAAATGGGGATCTGGACCTGAAAAAAATACCTTTGCTGCCACGTCTGAGCTGCCCCCCTCATTTTCATTTAAATTCCCTGTCCTGTTTGAGCGAGCTCAGCAATGGCACTCGCTGAGGAGTCAGCCGCCCGTGCCGTTCTGTGCTCCGCCGCACGTGTGTCGCACCCTTCCCTTTGCTGCTACTCCCTGTCAGGGGATGTCTCCAGCCCTCCTTGGCACACCACAGAAAGGGGAGCAGCTGAAAGCATAGTCTTCTTCTCGAATCTTGTCTTTTCTGTCCACCTCTCTGTCTGCTCCTCCAAGGCTTCCTTAAGCTCAGTCCAGTACACTCCTGCATACGGAGTTCTCCTGTAAAGACCTGGATCTGAGTTAATACAGATTGATTAAATGTATGTTACATCCTCTTCCGCAACCATAGAGTATCCTAATGTATGTGTGGACCTAAGGAAAGTCGCCAACTATCAGCCGGTCTCGAGTCAGAATAAGGTGATATAAACCCTCTACTTCATTCTGGGAGGGAAGAAAAGGAGATTTAATCATTACAACAAACTCTAACAGCGCCAAAGGAAAAACAGCTATAAAAGGGTTAAAAGTAAGCAACCAAAGAAAAGCATCAAAATCAAGCAACCAAACAAAAACCCCAGTCCTTACATGTCCCTCAAGGGCTGCACACAGTCTGCCCAGGATTTTCTTTTATCCCGAGTTTACTACATGCTCCCCTGTGTCTCCTTCCTGCTCCGTGAAAGGTCATATGGCAGCATGATGCCATCCCGGCAGTCTCCCTCTTCTCCAAGTTTAGGTCCAAAGATCTCAGCACATTTCAGACACAAGTTGTACTGAATTTTCTGATGTCCGAGGAAACGTAATACTTGCATATCTCTATATTTTGGAAACTGTCAGGGAAAGGTTTGTTCCATTGCAAATTCATGCAGTGTTTCCAGTACAAATACTGGAATTGGCTTTCATCAATTACAACATGAAATTTACAGTCAATTATACTGTATTTGGTTTAGCTTTGTTCACAGCGTTGCAGTTTGATAGTGTGATATTTCTACACCTGAATTTCTGACAATCTTTTGGGGTTTTTTGGGTTTGGTTTTTTTTTTTTTTTTTTTTTTTAGCCTTTAGCAATTCCTCACAGTTTGAGGTAAAAGGTCCAGGGTTAGCATTTTGATTCTATTCTCTTCAGACAAACACCGCAGAGTCTGAGGAAGGGGAATATATTCACAGGAAGACATCAGTCACATCAGTTAAACTTTTATAATGTTTTGTAGAAATATTGATAAAATTGCACTAAAACTGGGAAGGGTTTTTTTCTGATCTCCTATTTTAAAGCCTATATGCATACAGAATCAACAGGACATGTGGCAAGCACTCCGGTCCCTTTATCCCTCTAACAAGGGCATGGTAGAGGGTCCTAAATAGCACTTGAAGGCTGCTACCTGCTCTGTTTCTGTAGCTGTTTGCAACTGATGATTTTTTAAGTAGCCACTTCTGTTGGCGGGTAATCTCTGCCTTCCCCCTTTCATGCCATGACAAAACAAATAATAAACAAACAAAACCCACCAAGAAATGTTGTCAGTAACCCCCACCTGGGTTATTTTTTGTCATTTTTTTTTTTTTTTTTAGCTGAGTGCTCTGCCTTGCGCTGTATTTTCGAGGTAGCGTTCTGCCTAATTCGTATAGACAACTGGGTTATCTGCTCGGTGCCGTGCCAGGGGAAGTAGCTGAGCTACAAATCCCTGCAAATGCCACGAGAACAGGACTGGCGTGCAAGGTGTGCAGAAGCATCACACGGGAATCAGAGCCCTCCAAAGCCACGGCACCCCCGACCTGCAGCGTGAAAGGCAGCAAAGAGAAGAAGGTAGAGAAACCGAAAAAGAAGTGTGGCTTTGTCTGGAGAGGGAGTTAAAAAAAAAAAAACCACAAAAAAACCCAACAACAAAACAAACAGAAACCAACAACCTACAAAAGACAAACATTCTACTAAAAAACTACAAGGCAAGTTCAAGCATTGGGGCCCTCACAGTAGGAAACTGGTCACATGGGTAACATCATGAAATTTTACTGCAAAATATCCTTTTTTTTTCTTATTTGAAAAGACAAATTATTAGCATTTTTAAACAATTTCAATATGTTTAATGGCTGAAAGTTAAGCTCAAACTGTTCCGCTTACTGAATAAAGTGCTAGGTCTGTAAACAGGAATCTTAAGTTACCCCAAGAGTACACTCATTTTAAATTTTACTTGAAAGCGGGATGTACGTTTATTACAATTTCAAACAAAATGCTAATGCCATTAAACAAATGAGGTTTAGGCAAATTAACTGCATTTTAATATTCTGAAAGCCTATGATATAGGACATTGTGTTACGAAACATTGGCTAGAAGTATCAGTTGCAAGTGGGATTTTCATTGCTGTGAATCTCAGGAGAATATTTGTAATTAGTATCATTTGCCTAATACTTCAGGTTAATTAGAATATTTAATTGAATAGCTGTAATCTTCAGAGATGACTATATTATGATCAAATTAGTACCATCACAGCACACGCTGATCACTGCTGCAGCCTGCCTCACTTCTGCTAGCTATTCAGCCCTCTGGAGCGTTCAGCAACATAAGAAAAAATCTGTTTCTTACACTTTTGAATTTTAATGATCCATTTGAACTCTGCCATCAACATTTAATTATTCTAGAAAAAAAAAAGTCCCAACCATGGCTCCCATATGGCATGTTGGCAAATACACTTGCCCACATTGGAGTCTGCACCTCTCCAGCAGCTCTGTGAAGAGATTTAGCTTTTTTTTTTTTGAATGCAAGAAGGCCTTTTTTAATAGTGTTTGCAAATACAGACCATATGAAGCTTCACAGAAAAGGTTACTAGGATACTATTGAAACACTATTAGGAACAGATGAATTGATTTTTAGAATGTTACAATGGATTTAATCCTGTAATGTCTACTACTGGACTTTTGTATTGTGTCCAAAAGGTTTGAAAGAGTCAGGTGCCTCTGTAACTAAACCTTGTTAGCTAGAAATGCAATTAATTTTGGGGGGAGAAGGGTAAAGGAAGAGAGGTAGAACGGATGGAGTGTGCATACTAAAGTCTTTGCAGCCAAATCACAGATGCCGAGTTCCTGACCTAACCAGTTGCTGTTGTTTCTTTTTCTATAAATACATATATTTAGCAGCTGCAGATATTCTAGGGGTTAAACATTCACCGCTGTGGTAACACTAGGGCCGAAATCCTGTTACGCTAAACTAGCTAGACCTCCCCACCCAATTCCTCTCTTGTCGCATAAGGGTATCACACACACAAAAAAAAAAGAAAGAAAAAAATGTCAAGAGAGTAAGCTGGGCATGCTACAAAGGGTGTTGTTTACATAGAGGGATCCCAGGGCTCAGAAAAGCTTTCCTCTCTCTCCCCCCCTCCCCAAGCTGCTTCAGGATATGCAGCTTAAGAGGTCAGTTCTGTACAATTCTGTATACACCAGCGATGTAAAAAACTGATAATGGCGTTAAAATTCAGAATGCCCCTTTGAAACTGGTGCTACGCTGCAAACTTGTGCACAGTGAATCACTATTATCTTGGGGGGGGGGGGTGGTGGAAGGGGGAAGAGGGAGAGAGATCAGTTCTGAGGGAAATGCTCTAACCTGCTGCCTGCAAGCATGAAGCAGAGAAATATTTCCAGTTTTCCATTTGACAGGGACATATTGGGACATTATACTCCTTCGGTGTGGATGTACAGTGTGGTACATAAAGCTGAGTCTTGAGGCTCAGGTCTCAAGTGTTGCTGTCCTACAGCAGACAGTAAACTAACAAAGTCTTCCCAGTTCATGGCAAGACCGTCTCACCTGTTGACACACCAGTGCATAAAAGCAGCTTACGAACGTTTCAGGAACTAAGATGGTATACAAAAGGCAGCTTAAGCAAAGCCTGCACGAAAAGTTTATCGCTTTCCGGAGGCAGGTAGAGAAAGTTAGCCCCATCACTTCTATTAATACCAAAAACAGAAACAATTTTCCAGAACGCTTTTTGAAAACATTCTCCATTCTGATAAGGAGCGTGTCTTTGCCTTGAAATTTTGAATGGATTTTGTTTTACTACATTGTAAGCACAATATTTTATTTATACATGTATAAATACTTATTTATGCACTTACAAATAGTCACTTATATATTGAAAAATTGTAAGAAATGCAAAAATGTTCTGTTTCATTATGAAAAACTTGTACATTCGTCTCATCCACTCTCAGAAAGTTTGCCTGATTTCAAGTTTGCTGTGAGGTACGAAAATCCCTGAATTATGATTAGTTTAGCATGCCATTAAACAGATGTTTCTCACCTTTGGTGTCCAATAGACATTTCATTCATAGTCAGTAAAGATCAATTAGACATGAAAAGGCAGTCCTGTCAAATCATTGCCATTGAAATGAAAATTAGAAAATCTACAAATCCTATGTTTAAAAGTCGATGTTAAGATTTTACTCACTTCTTTTATTTTGGATCTTTAAAAATTAAGCAAGAAAAATTGTTTAATTTTCAGAAAAGGAAAAGCTTACTCTCTGGGTTAAATTTATCTTCTAATAAATAGTGACAAAAATATTAGTCAGCATTAGACAATAATATACTCTTCCTGAAAGCTAAAAAACATTTAAAAAGAGCAAAGAAAGAAGTTGTAATCCTAGGAAGAATGCTTTATTATCTAAGCTTTTATTTTCATCCACCTAACAAATGATGATTTAATATTCATTCTTAATATGCAGTTTAAAAAGCACCTTGAGAATTCACTTTAATGGCTAGTGTACTGCATAATTGTGGGCTTTCTTGTATGAAAGCTTGCAAAATTGCTGATTACAGAGAGAGCTGAAGAGTATTGTAAGTACTCAGACCTATATATTGTGCTGCCATGAAAATGGGTCTTAAAAACCTCCTCACAAAACCTGTTTTAATGTTCTGGATCTAATGCTGTATTATCTTCTCTTTTTTTTTCTTTTTTTTTTTCCCTTTAAATATGTATATATCTTAAAATATATATTTACTTCTGCATTTTGCAAGCATCTGCTACCAGCAGCTATAAGCAATCACTAATCTTGAATAGCAGCATTGTGATGTACTGTTTCCTTCATAGAGGTGCTCCCTGAACATGAAAAACTCCTTTAGAATTAAAAAATCTGCTCCACTAATTGTAGAACAAATTTTCAACAGCCCTCTTTGAGAATCCCAGCTCTAAGTATTCTCCCATCTATTAAACAGATGGCAGATAAGATTGTAAACATATTTGCTTCATATTGAATAGATAGTTTCTGGCATAATACTAATTAACAAATTAAATGACTGACTTTCTGCATCACATTAGAGTTAAAACCACTTTGTAAGTTTGTCTTTGGTAGTTATTTACTTTGACAATAGCGTGCAGTGAAAAACTGTTAAATGTTTTCTTAGCAACATTATGCATTGAGTAGTTTTCTTTTTTAAAACTCCATATTTTATTATAATTCATTTGACTTTCATTACAGTCACTCATTACAAAATGTATGTGCATTTAATCCATTTCCAAGGGCTGCATATTTTTCCAATCCCATTCTGTATCACGATGATAATGTCTTCGGTCTATGCAAGTATGCATGAAATTTAGGCATTGTCTTTACTCATTTTCTGATAGTTTAGCATGGACTGTTCTGAAAGGAGGAAAGCTAACAAAATGCTAACAGTGGCAGATAAGAATATGGAGAAGGTTTCATTTTCCTTCTTTTAAAGAATTTGCATTGTGACTATCTGTTTTACTCTAAGTACAAATAAGATCATCTCTATGATGATCGCATGCTATGCTATGATGTGAGAATAATTCATACCTTCTTTGTTCTCTTCATTAATTCATGTAGAGACCTGGTCACACCAGAAATTCTCATTCCAAATTTTCTTTCCACTAGGTTATCATCAAAGCACAGAAAACAACCGCAATTTTCTTTTCTCTTTTGGAAATATTAACGTGAAGAAATAAGGAGTTTACTTTCAAAACTAAACTTGTTGTCTGTTGGTGAAAATATTTTCATGGTCTAATTGTAAATATACACAAAGTGGTTGCAGAACTCATAAAAGAATGGCAAATTTAAAACTAACTTTTAAATGAATTTGCCGGTGTCTCTGTCTTCAAACAGAACGAACCAAATACCTGAAACAAAATACAAGATTTTTAAACTATTGGAACTCATAATAAAATTTCTTCAAGAACTCATGCTGAAAGGGGTCAAATTCATTTAATTGTCTTTAGGGGAATAATAAAAGTAAAAAAGTTATGTGAATAAGGTGATTAATTCATATATGTTACATCTGATGCCCAATGTTATTCAAAGATTAAAATATACCATAGAAGAGAAAGTTCATACATGCTTCTTCCCTCTGCTCTCCCTCCCCTCTTCACAGCAGCTAGCAGTAGAAAAAAACAGGATTTTTTTTTCAAATAACCTGAGTGTGTTGGTAGTGATGTTGCAAAGCACTAATTCTTCAAATCCTAAACTTACAGGAATGGCTTGGTATGATTTAAAAAAAAAGCAAAATCTAACAAATATATATATACAAAACTTTGGGAGGGCTTTGAAATTATTACCATTATTTGCTTCTATCATTTTTGAAAATATAAACTACTTATGTAAAATCAGTTCAAATATACCTGAAAAAGGCCAAAATTAAAGTGAAACCTTTGAAAATTATTGGAAAAAATACTCAAGTCAGCTATTATGTAAAGTTGATTTTTTTTCATGACATATTTCTGAGAATTTAACTTCCTATGCTGTCTGGGTATGACAAAACACTGAGATCTAAGCAAGTTTCACACACCAAAGAGCTGTTTTCTCACTTGGTGTGGTTATTAGTTACATTAATTGCAATTATATTTCATATTTCATGTTCGTATTTCCTATTATTTCACATTATGTTTAATAATCCAGTTGTTCTAAGTACATTGTGATGCAGTTTGAGTTTTAGAGTTATCTTTATTTTCTTCTGTATCATGCTAGGAAAAACTAAAAACTGAATTTTCTCAAATAATGTAATAGATTTAGCTAAACATCTTCCAGTTATATCACTAGCCTTATTTTCAATTATGAGATATATGCTCTCAGGAATAACCACATTCCTAATTCTGCTATTGGTGGGCTTAAACTGTGTTGTGAATAATCTTATTTGACTTTCCCACTGGAAAAGAAATCAAGCATGCGCGTACTTTTCCTATAGTTTAGGACAAAGTATTGCATTGGTTTATCCACCAAAATAACAGAGCTTTTCTGAAAAGTTATGAAGCACTGAGATTCATCTCCCTTACGTATTTCTTTCCCTGGATGAAATCAGGAAAGAGTAATTTCATCTGCCTGCACTACAAATTCATAGCCATTAGAATATTTAATAATCGTGTGGTGTAGTCTTCCTGTAACAATGACACTGTATACATAGTGTGGCACCACTGCAGAGACACTGTCTGAAATCCCAGAGGCATTTTACCCATGTTAAGATAGCTGGATTTTGATCTCTAGAGGGCCCTTCCAACTCTGACAATTCCGTGGTTCTGTGATTTGCCTTTCTACCTTAAAGGTGGATGTAACATTTACCTTTGTTCTACTGAAAGCCACAGTCTTTCAGTGATGATGGAGAATGACTTTACGATGACATTGGGAAGGTGCCTCAGCACTGCTGGATGCATCTTATCCAGGCCTATGGATTTGTCCAATTTACAGAGTTGTCACAAACTTGGTCATCTTCTACAGCAGATAGTAGTTCTGCCTCTTAAACTCTGCCACTGGAGATGCAGGAGGCCTAAAAGCATATGTTCCAACCCAAGGCATAGAGGAATTCTCAGCTTTTTTCCATATGACACATAGCTGGTCTCGACATTCTTTAGCGGGCCCCTGTTTTCCTTGGTCTCCTGATGTACCTAAAGAAACCTGTACCGTTTCTAGTTCCAACTCCAGCCGAGGCATGGCCATCCAAATTACATGGCTGCAGGCGCACATGATGTTTCTGTGTTCCTCCTAAGTAGCCTGTCCCTGCTCCTACCATCCATACACATCTGTTTGCATCTGAATTCAGTTAGGATCAGTGTTTCTGAATTAGCAATAGTACATAGCCTGGAAGAAGGTAAATAAAACAGGAAAAAAAAAAAAAGGATTTTCTAAAGTAACTTAGGTCTTTTCAGCCTGGCTTCTGTAGTTTTCAAGTGCCAGCTTGAAGCCTTTGATAAGTCTTAGTTTGGTCAATGCAATTTGTACTGTCTCAGTCAAAGTAATTGTTTATTTGCACCTTTTAAGATAAGGTTAGTCAATGAGAAAAACTGAATTTAGTTTATTGTCAAACAGTTCTAAGACACAAACTAGGAAGATCAGGTGGTAAAACTAGCACAGAACCCAAGCAGAAATTCCTGTCTTGTATAGGTTATGTGCTCCAGTTTAGAATGAATTCAAGCTTCTACATAGCCTATATAAGCTTGTATAAGCTTATGATATACAAAACAAAAAGTCTAACACGTGGCTGAAGGAAAATGAAAGATAAATTCCTGATATGCGTCAAAATACATCTCCTAACAGTCTGTTAGTTAAATTTCTTCCACTTTTGGTTTTCTGTTTTGCTTACAGTTAATCTTTATGTTGCCGGTTAGCACCAGAGGCTTGTACGAAATCATGCAAAACTCAAGTGCTAGATTACAAACATTGTGGAACACAGACAATGTTACATCAGACGGGAATGGCTCAGATGACTTGTGTCTGCCTTATTCTCACTACGAATAACATTTGATATACAAAAAAGATTAAAATAATGAAGGCTCATGACTCAGGTTGCAAGACTGAGCACTCAAAACACAGGACATAGAGTATCTCTTGTCCGCAAGATTTTACTGTTTTCAGTTGCTTGTATGTAGAGTAGCATATTCTTCAACTGTGTGATCATGTACTGTTTTTTCCACAAGACCTAGGACAAGCAACGTTCCAATAATGAGAAGATACTTAATATACTACCTGCCTGTCCATATGCGACTCCCAAATGTTAATGCATAGGTCACCCCTGAAGACAAAATTACTTATTATCTCTGAATTTTCTCATAGCAATGGCATATGAACTGTTCTTTGAGATTCATTAACTTCTTGTGAGAGACATGGTTCTTTATTTGTTCCATTTTACATATAGATAGCTCAATAAGATTAAGTTTCAGTGTGAGATTATCTACTGATTTTAGTGTCTTGATTTAAGATGCAGAGGACCTAAATTATCGGTTCTGGGGACAGTTGTATTCATATCCCATTATTCACAGCTTCAAATCATCCTCTGAAAAGAAGGACAATACCTTTGACATCTCCCTGGAAAACATCTTTCAAGTGACTTGGCTTGCATCACGTGGGAACTGTAGCAGCAGCAGAGTCTAGTCCTATATGGAGGTACTCAGTTTACTCATAAAAGCTGGTCATCTTATGTAGAAATAGCAGAGGTGAGAAGACAGCCTTTTCCATCACGTTCTCCTGATTCAGAAGGCCGGGTTCAAGAAGAAAAAGCAATTAATGGCTGCACCAAGTTCTCACACATGCAAGAAAGATGAATTATGGTTGCACATGACAGGCATTAGTTCTAAGTTTTACGTCTTTGAAAATAATACCTTGAAAGCTTTGTAACATTTCAAGTAGATTCTGAGTGAAATTACAACTTGGAAAAAAAAGCAAACATTCTCTCTTGTGCTACTGCAACAAGGCACTGGTCTTCAGGACAGAATTTGTACATCAATTGCATGTAAGCTACAGGCATTAGTAAAAATTTCTCAGTAACAGATTATTTATTTGGATTAGCACTAGAGCAGGATTGGTTTCTTGAGAACATTTACAGCGCCATGATGTGACTCAGAGAGCTTTCAATTTGTTTTCTTGTGGATTTGGAAATGAGGTGTAGAGAGGAATTGTCTCACCTTTCCTTGAAGTGTGATCCCTTTTGTCTCACCCTTCTGACCTGTCCCTTCCGCAGGTCTTGCATCTGTCAATGGTTCCTCACCCTATTTCCTACTCACATTTAGTCAATCTCAGGCTTTGTTCTCTTCATCCTCACATAGTTTTCTTGCCCAAACAGCCCTCTTCTCATTCCTTGAATTTATTTCATTCACTATATCATCCCATAACTGGCCTGCTCCTTCTTCTACTCATCTAGCAAGCTACCAGGCCACATCTCTGACCCATCATTCTTTTCTCGTTGGCTTCCTCCCTTATGCAAATGTCATCCTCTCACGCAAGTTGCTTATCCCAATCTCTACCCGGTCCAAGACAGTTATCCCATTTATTGCTGGCATAGGATAAAGATATCTAATTCTGAAGCCTACTGTCCTTGCTCAGATAGCACTTGCTTCTACCTGCCCCCAACCTAAAACTCCCAGCTTCACTTTGAAAACTTACATGAATGTTCTATGCTGAAACCTAGAAAATACAGTGTTTGTGGTCAACTGTATTACAGAAAGAGTACATGGGGTAACACACTGTATGGTATATATTGATTGATCTCTTTTTATTAATGATGCTAATCTTACAGAGCACTTATAAATGTGCTTAACTCTCAGCATTCCAAATAGACTCAGTAGAAGTAGCCAGCTAAGGTCAATGGCAAATAATAATATCTGTTCAGATATCCAGCTGTGAAATACTTAAAATAGAACATTTAAAAAATGTTTTTTTAATGTTAAACTAAGCTCAACAGAATTTCCAGTTCATTATGCCAGTTTACAAGAAATTTATGTACTTTTATATATAAAAATTAATTTTTTTTCTGTTCGTGTACATGTGATCCCAAAGCATCATATATGTTATTAGTTCACTGAAAACCATGTTTCCAAAAAGAACAGCTTAAAAATGTTACGAGTAAGTAATATATACATTTTGCAGATATGTATATTAGGTCCCAACAAAAGTAGAAAAAGACTGTGCAGATACAGTCGCATTTTTGATGACTGAAGACTCAAGTAAAACATATATTAAGATTGTTCTGATACATCTGGACCTTGTTTAAAATGCTAACCACCTGAAATGTTTTCGGAGAGAAATTGCCCTGTGAGATTCACAGCCCGAACTCTCCAGTCAGCTTGAGAGGTCAACTCACTTCGACCACAGTCTACAGAAGAGTACAGTTTTGGTGGGTGTTTATTTCTGAACAGCACTTCTGCATCTTTTCAGGTTTTTCTGTCAGTCCTGTAGCCTGAATACTTTTACTTTTAGCAGTTTCCATAAAGGCAGGTCTTGTGGCATGCAAGTTGCTGGGAGATTGCAGGAAAGCAGGACTACTTTATGGATACCTTCAACTGCATACTTTTGATACCTGGATCTGCCGTGATCCTAATCCAGATTATGTGACCAAGTAATCGTTGTTTACTCCACTACTTCTGCATTTATATTTTCTTTTCTTTTTTTTCTTCTTTTTTTTTTTTTTTTAATGCTTTAGCCGATGGTGGGGTTACTTTTGCATAGGGTCTTAACTCACTTATCTAATGTATCTGATTACAGAAAGGAAAAAAAAATTCTTGGCAAGATCCCTTGGTTCTTTTCATCTTTGCAAATCTGTCTGTCAGGCCTCAATGACGCAAAACACATAGTATGAACAGGCCCATTTATTTTCAGTGCAACAATAAAGCTTGTTTCTAAGAAGTCTCATTGAAATTAATCATAGGCATAAATGCATTGGCTGGACAGGAATGGATTGTTGAATTGTATAAACTAAATTTTTATAATGAATCTGACCATGCTGAGGGTCACTGCATGTGGGAGGTAGTCAACGTGTAGGTAAGACTGTTGAACTGAGGCAGAGTTTTTACTCATTAACTTCTTGCAGAAAGCACTTATCTTTCTCCTTGCACTGTTCCATTTACACAGAACTGAGTATCCGAACGTGGAACAACGGGTGATATAGTACACTGACAACATAAGGCTTCCCTAGAGGGGGGAGCGGACTCATTATTCTTTCAGCTATGGTCAGTGTTACAAGGTGAAGGACCTTTCAAGAACCTTCCTTCTTTTTTGTTTCTTCCCCTCCCCTGCCCTTATCTCTAGGTGAAAGATATCAAGCAATCATTCCCTTTCCAGAGCCATGATATACAACATTTTTTATTATTAATGAGTATGGGAAATATGATTTATAGTTTGATATATCAAGAAACAACCTTTATTCATATTACTGTAAATAGCAGTCATCTATTAACATATTCAATGATTTTTAAAAATTCAGTACTTGAATCAAAATTAAGAATTAGACAACTCAGTAAAGTAACTCTTAAAAGTTATCAAGTATTAAATTCTTTTCTTAAAAGCTGAATAAAAAACAAATTCGTCTAAGGAAAAAAAAAAGAAGATATTTACTCAGTATTGTGTGTCATTTGCCTTTATTATTTTCAATTAAAAAAATAAGAGTATCTGTGGCATATTTTATTGTGATATAGATGTGACAAAGAACAAAATCTGTGACACAAGATAAATAAAATTTAAAAGAAATGTAGGAGTTTTGATATTTAAAATATTGCCGAGTAAATTTCAAAGTTTGAAGAAGTCTTACCCACCTTCACAAATACAGAATTTCTTATTTTGAAAATAAAATAAATTTTGGAATAAAAACCCCCAGGAACTTGAAAGATTGTGTTGCAAATTGACCTTTATGTTCATTTTAATAAGAAAGGGTTCCATTTGTTATGCTTTCAGTATATCAGAGAAAGGAAAGTTATGCCTGGCACTCGAAAATACTGTTATACATTGCCCACCCGGACAATCACCAGGCATGGCTGCTGATTGAGAAGCAAAGTTTCACATTGATTTCGGTGTGCTTTGGATTTTATCCTTTATACATAAAATAACTTTGTGTATTGATATTGGATAGGAAATTCTTTCCAGTCTTTAGAAATCATAAAGAAAACCTTTAGTAAGTGACAGAGGCTGTGATAATGAGATGAAGAAGAGGAACCTGGCTCTTCATGGGCTTATAGGACTTTACAGTACCCCTGACTCTTGGCTTCTGCATGAGGAGTACTGAGATTGTTGACTACCTGTATCTGTAAACAGAACTAAATCTATTCTCATAGAAACACCCTACAGTTTCTGTGGTTGAGAGAAGTCTGAAAGGGTGTTTGAGAATAAAAGTGACCCTCCGTAATCTGTGAAGTCCTTCCTTCATCAGATGATTGAAAATAGTTCAGACATTGCCAAAATTTCTCTTGGATATCTGGAGACAAGTCCAAAATCTGAGCAGAAGAGTGTGAGTTTTAGAAATGATTTAATAGAGTAAGAAACAGATTGATTTCTGCCACTAGAGTTATAGAAATGAGTCCTGCACCCTTTGGAATAACAAGAGAAATTGTAAGCTGTAAAGAAATGAGGTAGCTTTGAGCATGAATGGGGTGTTTCTGTGTGGTGCTGTATTCATGCTCTGAGCTGTTTAAATGCAAGCTGCCCTCAGCATCTGCATGGAAGCTATGCAGAAGCCATGAAAAATGGGATGTATTTAGTTCAAGCTCTACCTAATCAGATGCTTCCACATGAGAAATGCCTTAAATCTGGACATAGGAAATTACACCTGTATAACTGCAGGCATAATTTTATTTATTTGTCTTTTTCCTTATTCTTTCTCCAGCCTCGTTAAAATTCCCTCAGTTGCCACTGTGTTACAGGAAGGAAAGATGTGCACTACCTGCATCTCCTATTTCATATTTAGAAAAACGAATGTTTTTCTTTCCTAGTGTGAGCTTAACGAGTACTTGGCTACTATGCAAAGTGTATAGTTGTTGCCAGTCTTTAGCTCATGAATACACAACCATGCTTTCCGTAACAACTCTTCTTCCACCCGCTGGATGAAGAGAAGGTCCTTCTCAGAGCACAGTACACAAAATAATAACAGAAATCCAATGTATGCAATGTAAGAACAAGAATCTTCATGGTAATCATTATTGCAAACAGTTTAACTGATGCTCACTTAATTTTTTCATCAAATATCTGTTGCTTATATTGCTTGTATATAGTTGTTTGATTTCATTTTACAATATCACTATAACTACAAAGAGTATTAGTAATGTAATTCCCAGGTTATATACCTCAGTGTCCATCTACGTGGAATTGCTTCTGCCCCAGAGCAGCTTTATCAATGCTTGTAGGCCTTCTGTTATAAGTGTGAAAAGTTCTTGACAAAAGTCACCTATTTTTTTCGTAAATAAGATCTAACACCAATTTTTTTAGACAATGAAAAAGAATACATTACTGGGAGGAGGCAAGGCTGATTTTTTTTTTGATTATTTGTTTCTTCCTAAAATTCTATTCAAGAATACACTTTATATGAGGGAAGAAGACATGGCCTTTTGTGTCAAAATTATTCTCATAAATAGATATATGTAAAACTGTAACAACTTTGATAGAATTCAACTGTCCACATGAGATTTTCCCATATGTCATTTTTGTGGGAATACTCTAGGCAGCAGGTTTGGTTTAACTGAGCTTACAAACCCTCCCTCAGGAGTTATAAAACTTTTAACACCATAAACCATTAGGTTGGACTGAGGACTCTGGCAATGAACCCCAATGAATCAGAGATGAGTATGGACCATTGAATTTGTTTACACAGAAGGAAGGGGACTGAAAAAGAGACGGGAAAAGAGTTAGTTCTGGTTTCCATTTGTCAGTCCTGAGACCTACGCTCTGTTTGCTCATATGGTGGTCACACAAGAGAGGTTAAAAATAACAGCATACTGCAGTAGTATATCTAGG
The DNA here is from genome assembly GCA_028565335.1 of Limnodromus scolopaceus. Taxonomy (NCBI): domain Eukaryota; kingdom Metazoa; phylum Chordata; class Aves; order Charadriiformes; family Scolopacidae; genus Limnodromus; species Limnodromus scolopaceus. The sequence goes on along the minus strand of JAOXNO010000013.1, from coordinate 62,098,939 downwards.
TCTTATTTATTCTCTTGACTCTGGCATAATACAGTAAAAACCACAAGCTATCAAAAACAGAACAAAGAGTATGAATACTACCATTGGTTGAAAAATGTTAGCAGAATTCTGTGAAATACACTGATTTTGAGTTATACAAACTATTTCTACCATCAAAGGAGTGGTTTTCCCACTTCTAGGTCCAGCCATTTCAATACGGTCTAAGTTTTTCTTGAGTTTCATCTTCCTAAGGAACCCAGACTCTAGTCAGTCTCCACAACATGGTTTGTAACTCCTTAGTTCAGCCACCCACTACCAATATCCCAACAGGACGGTTCCTCCTCTGGCCTCTGACCAATACCCACCTCTCAGTCAGAAGAACTTCATGTTCCTTATTTTGACTAGAACGATACATAAAGCAGTCTGCCTCCCTCAAAGCAAAGCCTGCATCCTGACCAGCTAATGCAGAAGTATGCCAAAGTAATTTGTTATCTGCAGAAAATTGTGGGTCTGTTGGTACTCAGTAGCGTATACTGCATCTCTTTTGAGCTGGTAAACATATTTCCAGACACTAGAGGCACTCCTGAATGATGTGTTTCCTCATTTTTTTGCTGACTCCTTATGTGATTATAGCCGTTTGACTGATTAACTGTCAGCTGTGCATCAGTTTGTACAGATTCAATATTAAAAAAAAAAAAATATCAACATCACTTTCAGGGAAACTTGAAACTGAAACATTTACGTTTACCTGTGAAATTAATTTGGGAAAGAAGAGAAAGATACAATATAGCTATAGGACATTTGTTGAAAAACCTTAGCTATGTGGTGGTTTAGAAGAAGGACCCATGAGTCTCAAGGACCCAAAGAACTTCTGAGCTTCTCTTTCTTCCACCCCATGAATATTTAATTACTTACACAGACTATTCATAACAGGAGAAATTGAGTAGAGCACGCTCACTGCATATCATTCCTGTTGTGTGCTTTCATCCATTGAACACCCTCCTTTCCCACACAGGTAGAACATCTTTTAACTGGAGAAGGTTTCATTGAAACTGATAAATTCTCACAAAATATATGAAACCAATCAACATTTTTTAACAGATTTTAATTTATGCAAAATACTTAATCTACCCAAAAAGACATTTTCTAAAATTGCTGAGAAAAGTGTGGGATTTAATCCCATCAGTGTCATCCAGGAGTTGAGATTTATTATATATTCTCATCTACATATGTATAATCCTGAAATAACAGAAAGAATTTTCTTTTTCTTCAATTCTTCCATGGTGCCATGACCCACTGTACAAATAGGGTAAAAAAATATAAAATGGAAGATGTCTTTAATTTGTATACTTTGCTTAAAATAGGAAATGAAATATTTTTAGAGAAGGTTTAAATTTACATTCTTCATTTTGCACTGCAGTTCTTCAAAGCGCTTTTTGTAGTCAATTAATATTTGAAAATGAAATTATATTTTATTTCAAAACATAATCTTAGGCTTTTATTATTTCCCAAGATGCCAATGGTCAAATTTACTGCTTGTCACCCACAGAATATTTTTTGTTTATGCTGTACTGAATGTACACCTGTGTATGAAGACATCATGTCCATTTTCAAACCATTTCTTCTGGACATATGCATCACGTCTGCTACTACAATACAATGCCTTCAAGTCTATTTATGTGCTTTAGCTGAGTAGTACAGGTATGACCCTGTTTCTTATTTACAAAGCAAAGCATCCATATTGTCTGATTTCAAAATTTATTCTCCCCCACATTTATTTTAGAAGAATATATACAAGCAAGAGAGCATTTCCTAGTCCTTTGTCAAACCATCTTCTTCCTTTAGGAGGTTTACTTGCCATTATTTAAAAGTAAAAAAAAAACTTGTCCTTATTTATTTAGTAATTATATTTAGCAATATTTTTCATATAGTAAATGATACATTATACATTGTTATTCTTGAGAAGTGAGTAAGTTTAGTTTTCAGCAACAGAATACTTCAACTATGTCAGGTTTTACCAAAAGAGCCAGGTGAGAACAGAGCACTCTCTCATTAATTCTGATCTTTTGTAAATTTTAGATCTCCACTTAGATGACATATGTGATGGTGATTCCTGTAATAACAACTTGTTAACTCACCTTCACTGCTATAGTACATCAGTGAAAGTCTTTCTGAGATTTCAGCCAGCATGTTGGAAGGATTCTAATGTTATACCTGATGTCTGTTATTGCTGCTTTTAAAATCAGTGCACAGAGCAACCCTATTTCCAAAACTCATTTGGTTATACTGTTACTGAACACAACAAATACGCTGGTGACATTTTACATTTTTAAAGGGTTTTTCTTCCCAACTATTTTTGAAATTTTTAATATACAGGTAGGGATTATCTATGAACCAACCACCACCTACTTCCTAAATTATAAACATGGTCAGGTTTCACTGAAAGCAGAATGGCAAAATGAGCTCAGAAGCTTGTAGCAGCTATCCCATGACCTTCTTTTTAAATAAGAATTCACAAATTGATACAAGTTAAGTTTTTAAAAAAAAAGGTCATATCAGCGAAAGCATTCTTTTTTCCTCACAAAAAAGGAAAAAAAATAATCCTTGTTCAAAGACATCAAATATTCATATCTTGCCCTCCAAATTATTTTACGAAAAAAACACCCCATAGCCATACCTGTGATTTATCAGGGAAGAAAAATTTTTAATCTCTGAAAAATTCTTTTCATACTTGTAGAAAAGGGAACCAAAAAAATCATGAAAAGAACCTACTTCGGGGTGAGTCCCAAAATATTTTTTCTTTTGGGGAGAGAGTAATTTGGGAGGAAGGCCATCCTTATTGATTTCCCCAGAACTGCTTTTATATTTATTTATTTATTGTGCAGCTAAGAAAACTCGCCGTGGGTATGTTGGATCACCCTCTGAGATGCAGCAGTAGGCATAAAATCAGTGGCTTTCTGTAACTCCCCAGCTTAACATTCAACAGACAGGGAGAGGATCTAAATGTAAAACCTGGCTCTGAAACACCACTGTCAACTTCCTGCCCTCCGATAAATGATCCAGAGCTACTCCACATCAGGATGGAAATGTGTTAGGCACTAAAAACCACTGCTTGCATGACATCATTCCATAACAGATTACACTGTAATGTTAGGAATGTAATCATTAGCATTTAAACATGCATAAAATTTAATTAACCTACTTACCAGTTTGCTTAGAACTTTTGAAGGGCTACCTAGAGTCCTCTCTAAGCATTTTATTGCAGAGTTTTGGAAAGCTCACAAAAGAGAGAAGTTCACTGGGATTTTTCTCCCTAAAGCTGATGAGCCATGACAGATGAGCAGATGACCCGAGTTAATTATTATTGAATTCGTTATTACTGCTTTGTTGTCACCCAGCTCAGCCAGGGTAAAATGATGACAGTAGGTATCTCATTAAAACAGCTGTTTCAATTATGTAGCGGCAAATATTTAAAAAGCAGGCCTTCCAAGTTTAAAGCTGTTAGCAAAGTTTGTTTGTGCTGGTTGTGCCAAGATTCTTTGACCGAAAAAGGAGGGGAGAAATATAGTGTCCGTCTTAATTGGTCGGGGTAGGAGAGGAGGGATACTAAGAGGCAGAACATAAAAGGTTGAATATGAGCTCCATGCAAATTTTCAGACTTTGATTGTGAATTTGTTTTTTCTCATCTTTGGCTAAAATCAGTTTTGTTTACTGTACATCAGTTACATTTAGTTAGTGCAACAAAAAGCAGTGTTTGTGTTGATTTCTTTCCAGCTGGAGGAAGTGATATGACTGTAAGGTTTGTTTTAGGTCTTTTTTGTTTTGTTTTTAACTGTTTATTGTTTACTAGTTGACATTCATATTTATTCATTTTAAGCATTATTCTCTCCTTCATTGACAGAACAAGTCCTCTCTCAGATGCTGTGTCAAAGTCTTTCAATAGCGATTTTGATCTCTAATAGGAACAAAAAGTTTATTTTATTGCACTAACAATTAGCCTAATACGGTTTGCATGTCATGTTCAGCCCCTTAGGATCAGTGTATTTCTCGGCAACCAGTGCAATGATGTCTCTGTGTACTTAGATTTTCAACCTTTCTGCTTTCGTTTTGATTATTCACAATGAGTATATAAAACACAAAGATGCTTGATACGGGCTTGACTTGAACCATTCTCACAAGAATTCTCACATCCTACAGCTTAGCAGCTGATTTCTGATTAAGATGTGTTCTGTAACAATATAATTCCTCTGACTATTACATTACCAACAATAACCTCAAAGTCATCGTTATTGAAGTAAATGGCCCAGTGTCCATTGAGACTGAGTCTGCACTTGGCCTAACGTATTTACCCAAGATGTGGTTAACTACTTTAAAAATTTCTGTAGCTGCATCAATCAGTTCCATGCACTCAGTGGCCTGTTAAACCAAAAACCACCTGCCTCCCTGGAGCTGATTAGAGAGGGCTGGGCACTAAACAGCAGCACGTTTTCCCAGCCATGCAGCTGTGTGGGTTTTAGAAAGGCGAATGCTGCTGTGGTGTCATCCTTCCTACTGACTACAACTACCAAAGACAGGATTTCCTCAACTTGTCCTGTTTTCCACCATCTGGGTAGAAAATGAGACATTTTGGGCACTTGATTGATTTATGGACATCCAACAGCCCGGCTTTAGCAGTTGTTGAGTTGCTGGTGGCAAATTCTAGACTAGTGGTCACTGTGAATATGCAGATTATCTCAACAGCTTGAGCATGGTATCCCCAACATGTCCAGAAATCATGCATAAGGTCAGGATATCCATTCATGGTAAACTCTGTGTATCCAGACAGTGTTGGAATTACTGAGAATGGGCCAAATGTAATTAGTGTGTTTAAAACATCCATTTAAAACATTTTAAAAATGTAGAAATATGAGAGCCCAAAGACAGTCTCTCTCTGATGTTAGTTCAGGAGGAGCTTTATGAATTTTCCAACTCAAGAAACATATAAGGAATATCCTCTGAAACTTATTGTGCGTAGATTTTATTTTCAGCCTAAAGGAATTGAAAGAATGGTGTCTCCTGTTAAAAGGAAAGTCATGTACTTAGTCAGAAGATATAAAGGGCCATATAGAATAATCTTAGTTCTGCAACTAGAACAGTCACTGCTTTTTTTTTTCAAAAATACGTGATCACTACTGAAAAATAAGTATTTTTCAGAGGCAAAACAAAAGCATATTTATCAGTACCGCTATTTGTTTTTATTTTTAGAGTAAAAAATGTCTGTACAACTCCAGTTTGGCATGTGCTTGATTGTTAATTGTTTCCGTTTCAGAGAATCTAATGTAATTGCTGCTGAGTGGCTCTTCTTTCCCACCAGTCCTGTTTTGTCTCTTATGAGGAAAAAAGCATTCTTGGCCAAGATTATTTTTTGTTTAACCTGTATATAAATTTTGTCACTGTAGTGAAGAGCTCTTACTAGGTGTCCAAGCATCTAAGTTAATTATAGCCAGAGGATAAAGCTCCGTATTCATAAAGGTTTTAGAAGAAACTTAGGGGTGAGTGAGAAGGGTTGTCTTACACGTATCATCATGTTGATGCAGCTTTTGAGCTAAAAAGGAACACCTGAATTCTTCATTAGGAATTATAAATTTCCAAGTCTCATCATTCCAATTGCAGCCTTTGGGCACAAGTAAATATTCCAAAATGAAGCAGCCACCTTCCTCAGTTTTCTACACAGACGTCCCTATAGTTTAATGTGTTTTGTACGCAATTATTCATTTTCCACAATTACTCATCTCTCACATGGTAGTAAATATGCTGTGCATTCATACTAAATTCAGGGAGGCACAACAGTCTATACTATATAATAGGAAATAATCTGGCCCCATCTACTACAAAGTTTTGTCTTTGGGAGCCCTCCCAGCTGCAGAGTGCATGCAAGGTTTTCTTTCAAGGCAGAAAAATTGCTTCATTGCAAAAAAGCCCTACAAATGAAGCCAGACCTTCCGGGAGCATGATACTGCTGGAGACTGTTAGTAATGTACCTACCTTTCTGCTGATTATGTGCTAAAGCAGAGAGGGAGCAAACCCAGGTGGGAGCCTTGAGGTAGATGCATGATGAAGAGAAAGGGCTGTGTAGCTGGAGCATCAATGCCCAGTGACCTTTGCTGAAGAGCTGGATGGAAAGGCGGCTATCCCTTCTGCTCCTGAAACAACCCTTTGTGAAAAGAGAGGGTCAAAGCCCCAGAGCAGTCAAGGGAATATCTGTCACTGCTTGGAAATGGGAACTTGGGCTGCTTCTTGGTAGGAGATGCAGCTAGTTTTACAGTTTTTTGGTTTGTTGCTTTTGGGGGTTGTTTCTCCCCTAGGCCAATTCCAAAGAAATACAGATATTAGAAGCTCTGTATGAGAATAGAAAAACGTAAAGGAGAGCCAAGGGCCTTGGAGAGAATTCTCAGCTCTTGCTTACATTTGGAAAAACGTCATTTTGTGTGATTTCTCCCAGGAATCAACTCAATAGTTTTGTCTGATCTGAGTTTTGAGTTCATTTATTCTCACAGTAAAACACTGAAACTTCAAAGTAGAATGTCAGGGTGTAGTGCAGTAAGATGCAAAACCATGTCTTTCTGAAATAATTTTAAGAGATTTAGAGATAATTTAAAGATTGGGGAGAGTGGGTTTTTGTAATATTTTTTTGTTGGTTTTATCTTTCTTTTTTTTGAGTTTTGCACTTTCCTCTTTGGTCTCCCCAATTTCCCAGTTATGAATTAGGGCTCTTATGGTCAGACAGGCATGTTTATTGATAACAGGAATGTTACTATTTCTTATCTTAAATAGATTCAACACTTAAATTGGTATTAATTTTCAAGCTAAAAGTTATTTTGAATAGTTTCATTCAGCCATATTTGTACATTGATTTAGAACTACCCTTGTGTTTTACCTGATATCACGTTCTGTGACCTTTCTCCAGTAAAATTTCCCATAATAATTTGGGTTGGGTTTTTTTATTATTATTTAGAGAGTATCAAAGTAGATGAGAGTGAAGAACCTGTTATATTATCCAGTGTGTCTGTCTTTTTTGCCATGACTGGCCTTTGTTTAAAAATAAATAAATTTTAAAAAAGAAAAATATTTTGAACAATAAGCTCATTGCATTATGGCAGTTTTACTTCTCTCTTCATTAACTTCACTGATGAGTATTTGGTTATTGTTTTCCAGTGGTTTTGTTCTGAAAGAATAGTAACTTGTAAGATAAATTTTCAGAAATTCCTATGGGATTGAGAATGGTAAATCCCATTTCCAAAGCAATTTAGGAAGCACTCAGGCTCCCAGAAGTGTTGTCTTTAAGAGTCATGTTTTGGTTTAGCTTGAGTAGGTCATTAAAGTTTCACCAAGCAACTTTCACCTTTCATCTTTCACTCCCCAGCTGCAGGCCTTCACCTCACCTTTGCAGTCTATAAAACACCCACCTAAAATCTCAGATCAGTTAAATGATGCCTACCTCTATATGTCCTGTAAGACCTTTCATTTCTTAGATTTCCAAACTTGTTTAGAATTACTTCAATGATTGTTTAAATTCACAGCTTTTACAGTCAAGTCTGAAGTTGGAAAGGTAGTTCCTGTGTATCCCTGTTCCTCCCTCTGAAAGCTCTGGGAAGCATCCATCAATTTAGGATCTGAAGTGAGCCTCAGTTCCAATGCCTGAGTACATAATCCAGTTTTAGGCCCATATCTGAACTCAGGTTGCAGTGTGAACACTTCCGCAACTTTCCAATATTAGGAGCCTATTATAGACTAGAAGCAGAATCTGTGTAAATTCATCCCCCCTCTCAATTTCTATTCACACAGAAATATGAAATATCCTGAGTGCCATGAAATTATTAAGGAAAGACATTCAATGTCTTAGAAAGTGTAACCCATCAACATGGTTAAATACCTCTCTAGGAGTTTACTACATGCCAAGCATGGAGAAATTGTCAGTTATTCCAGAAGCTTCTATCTCAGATATTTTTTTTTCCTGATATTTCCTCAATTCTGTTTTCTAGTTTATATTTTGATCATGTGCTGATTATGTGCTGTGACAGAAACCAAATTCCATGGAGTCACACTCTTTCACAGGGGCTGAGTGAGTCCACCTTTGTCTCTGTCGTGTATTAAAGCACCGGTATTCAGCATCTCAACCCCCTCCTTCTTTTTCTCTCTTCCTCCACTCTCCCCCTCCCCTTGCTCCCCAGATAGTCCATTCTCCCAAGGAAGAAACCATAGCAGAAGTCTCTCCTGATTCATTACCATTTCATAGTAAGAACGGTACTTTGTAAAACCATAGGCAAGCACAAATGTTGAGGAAAGGACATAATACATGCAGATTTGTCATGAGTTTTGTAATTACCTTTGCATTCTTCAAGGAATCCCAGAAGCATAAGGAAGGAAGGAAGTAGTGTTGGTATGGCCCCAGATGACTTTAAAACTATGGTGCATTGCATTGCAGGATCCTATTAATAATTAAACTATCTGTCACTTACCAACAACATACATTCCAAATTAAATTTAAGCAAAAGCAAAAAAAAAGATCATTTGGGACTGAATTAGCGGGCTTCAGAGAGAAATAAATAATAATCAAACATCTGTGTTCTAAATAGTACGTGCTTTATCAGACAAACAACTGTTACCGTCTCATTGTATAAAATGGCTTGGGGAAAACACCGTAGCTCAAAAGCAAAGTCTCAGTTAGAAAAGGGAAAAAAAAGTTCATTAACAAGTCAGAAAGTGATTGAAAGTTGCCATGTTGCTGTATTGCCTTTTTCCTCTGTTGTCTCTGCCAGCAGTAAAACCGTATTTATTTCAGTACTCGATTCAGTGGACAAATGACAACTCAAAAGCTAAGGAAAAAATGCTAATGGCACACATTCACAAAGTACAGCAGCTGAAACTTCCAAATATTCTGAGCATCAAAATATGATCCCACCTTCCTTACTTGCTGAGTTTTCAGCACCTTTTCTACAGTGAAGATTATGGGGTTTGTTTTTGCAAGGGAGCAGATAAAGGATACTGAATTAACAAACAGGTAAGGAGCGAGAACTTACTATTACCTCTGTGCTGCCAAGGCATACTGCTAAGGCATGCTGATGACCAGACATCAACACATCACTGATACGCACAAGGGGGAAAAAACAACGGCAATAAAACAGCAATAAATAACAATGCAGTACACTAATTATCCTAGTGTAAAATTTCATAACACACAGGCTATTTTTGTCTTCCTCCTCTGCTTACATTCCTCTTTCCACCTCTTGGAGGCCCCTGGGATAGCACGAGAGTGCAGGATAATAAACCAAATAAACTCATCATTTGGATTATAACAGGATGACTTTCTGTGTGTCTCCTACCATTGCATACCCTTTCTCCACACCAAATCGTGCTCTCTACTGTATCACTACAACTGAGGAACAGCAGTAGATAGCTACAAATGATCTATGACAAGATCACACCCAAAAATCCAATGATGATATAGAGAAAGCCTTGAATATTTCATATTATTGTTAGGAGGGTTTTTTTTCCTCTTTTCCTAAACTCCAGCACTTGATTGCTGCTATGCCTGCATGTCTGCAGGTTAGGATTTTGCTACCTTTTGAGCAGGCGGCTGTCTGTTTGTCTACTCCTTAGGTAACTGTGTTAAAATATCCTATTCCAGCTGTAACACTTGTTTTACAAGAGCCCTGGTTTTGTCTGACACAATATGGAACAACATTTGTCATTCGTTATCAGGGGTGATATATTTGTTAGCCTGCAGAGAAACATCTGCTGTGCTTTAATCTCTAGTGTGCAGGCCAATATTCATAGGATACAGCTGCATAAAATCACAGTATTAGATGGGGCTGTCCAGTCTGACATGAAGGCTAGCTGGCAGGCAGACAGAAACAGATTTTATTATCTGCCTTTTACATATTTATTTATGTCAAATATTTCTGAGAATCCATACATTAAAGCCCTTTTTATGCATTGTTGTTTTGCAGTGACAAGTCATCGACAGCCAAATGAGAAATTTATGTTACATATTTAATATGGACATCTGAATGATTATCAAATCTATAGAAGCCAAGCCTGCCCAATCACCCCTAAATAATGGATGAGAAGTGGATGTGACTCAATTTGTTCAGTATAAAACCTAGACGACCTCTGTCTCTCATTTCATCACTGCGGCACTGTCATTATTTGCTTCTATTCATCTCACTTGGCATCACTCAATAAAATCTGCACATGATAAAGAGAATAACCTTGGTCAATAGTAAGAATGCAGGGGGAGGAAAAATGATCATTTCCTCTCCTCACAGGTATGGTGCCATGATGTATGCCATCATGGCTATATGAACTTCACAAGGATGCTGGTATGTAGTCATAATAAAAGAGGAGACAAAAAATTTAATGAGATGGTTGGATGGAGGGAGGAGGGATGGGTTGGATTAATGTCCTTTCATTTAGTTTGTGGATTTATGGTGAGGAAATTTTTAAGAGGGATTTAAAACAGAAGGAAAAAACCCACTGGAAATATGGCTTTATTTAAAATAACTGCAGAAACATTCCTGGAAGGGAAAGACAGTGTAAGTATTTTATAGAAGTTGCAACAAATTCCTCTGCTGTTATCCAGTAAAGGTTTGATGGCCTCATGAAATATGTTTTCCATTGAAACTACCAAAGAAGGACTTGTAAGAACAGCCTATCTTAAAATTACAGGTCATTGTAAAAATCTGTCAAAGAGGAAGGAGAGAGACCCAGTCATGCAGAACAGATTTTGAAAGTAAATCATGTTTTTTGAAAATATTTCAGTAGTGCTGTCTGTGACCATGAAAGCTTCATATCTAACATTATATATTTATGCTCCTTTCCAAAGGTCCCACAGTTGGGCTGGTATGTCAGTAAGCGAAAGCAGGAATGACAAAGGTTAACTCCATACCCATCAAGATTAGAAGGCTTCTGGTCACAGAGACGTCCAAAACGTGTAACATTATTTCCTGGTAGCAAGGAAGATGACCTATGTCATGCTCCAATAGCTCAGTAGAGCACACCGTAATTTTATAACTCATTATTCATACAAATAACCTACAAAAGAGTTACAAAAATGGACAAAGCTATAGAAGGTTGCAGTGAAAAATGATAGGAACAGAAGGTTAGGAGGGATATAAAGGATAGGAAATAGTAAGCAAAAAGTAGGCAGAACTGAGCTGCAGTGTGCTGATTAAAGATTGGGTTACTGCTGCATTTAAAATAGGAATGGAGTCAGTGAGTCTGAGGATGTTGGCTAGACAGTTGCAGACTGTTAGTGCAGAAGCAGCAGCAAAGCATCAATCTGCAAGTTTGGAAGGGATGAGTAAGAAGCATAAGGAAACTAGGCAGTAAAAGAAAGAAAAGGGAACCATGGGAGGATTAGAGGACATGGGATCATAACAGATCAAAACATAGGTATAGCATTGAATTCAAAGACTGAAGAGGAACACAGAAGCAGCCCTGCGTAATCTACAAGATGTGGCTTTATATGAGTGAAAAGTGACTGAACTGGCTTTGCACACCCATATAATGTAGACATTTATCATGTGGTTGCCCAGTTTCTTTCTCAAGTAGCTCAGCAGAGTCAATTGTAAGTCAGTGTCACAGGTAAGGGCAGCTGTCATTCTGCAGCCTTGCAAAGCAAAGCAAACCTGGTTTGCAAAGAAGAACTCAAGGTTGACAATTTTAGATGAACAGAAGAGGCTCACAGTTGAGGATGATGTTTGAAATGCAGTTGTCTTGCCAAAAAAAAGAGTGTTTGCTTCAGCAAGGATTAGCTGCAGGAGACAAAGTGGAAGACAGGGGTCAAAATATGTGTGGCAGAAGGAAAGGGAACAGGGAGACGGGACCATTAGGATCGGAGAGAAGGTGCAGATATCTGTTACCCACAAGAAAGTTGAGGTAAATTACAAAATAACTTGGCAAACGTAGGAAAAGATGCAAAGAAAAGGGAAATCCCAGCTTCGGCAAATGTCTAGAAAAAAAGACAAAATTTAGTAAGCTGTTCACCTAAACGCAACTAAACTAGCAAGGAAGTGGAAGATACCCTGGTATTCCAGATTAACTTCCGTGGGCTCTTCATGGAAGACTGAGGGAGCAAAGGTCTGCAAGGGAGACCAGGCCTGGCAGGAATGCTAGAATTATAAAGCTAGTAAGTAACAAAAAGGGGATAAGCAATGCCAGGGTATTTGGTGGGAGTGCTCAGAGATAGAACCTGCCAGAGGAAATAATTATATTTAGATGAGAAAATTATGTTGAATACTTAGCTATGTTGGCAGGTGACGGTGTAGGTCTTTTGAGAAGGGGGGGGATCATAGATGACAGCTGTACCTGAAGCAGAAGGCAGAGATTAATAAGTAAAGTGCAGGTTAAGTACTGAGCTTTAAAACTACTTTTTAATGCAGTAAAGATCAGAGAGAACTTGTCTGTGGGATATCTGTGGGGGGTGAGGATACAGGAAGAATCCTCTGTGTTAGGAGAGAAACAAGACACTGGCTCACAGAGGGAGATGACTCTGTGGAAGGGATGAGAATTTTCCCTTCTTAGAAATTATAAGAAATTAAATATGTTATTCACAGACTAATGCCTAGCCCAGGAACAGATGAAATTCCTCCTAAAAAAATATTAATGAATAGTGAAAACAGAAATTGTGAAGAAAGATGTGAGTAATAGGAAATGTTGAACTGTCAACGCAAGAACTTTTACAAAAATTCCTCACTTGCCTTTAATGGGGCAAGAACATTTATACAAATATATTGAAGTCCCTGAGTTTCTACATAAGATTTATTTATTTCCTTTTCTCCATATGGCCAATGTCTTCCTACTATTAAAAGTCAAAATTAATGTCAGAATTAAAAAGATACAGCTCTCCTTCTTCTCATCCCTATGCTTATAGATGGTAGTGGTTTCTGTGGGTTGAAATAGGGGAAAATTAAAAAAAAAGCATATATAACATGCTTGGTTGTCCAGGACTGTGTTCAGATGAGAGCTTTTGTTTTGCTTCTTGTCAGAACTACAGAAATCAACTTGACATGGCATGTCAGCATATTCAGGAATTATCTGGGAAAATCATATGCAAAGGCAGCCCCAGTTAGGAGTGGTGAATTGCTTGAAATCATTTGTAATAGTCGTGAGCAGTTTGATCGTTTCCCCAGCCTTTTGAAGCCGTGTGATTTGTGCTGTAAAGCTAATGCTGGCAATAAAGAACCCATGCCTATCTGTTAATCAGGTTGAAGATGGCAGCTGTTTCACATCAAGAGGATTTTAAGACAAAGGCAGAATAAAATACAAGACAGCCAGGGAAAGGAAAATTCTATTCTTTGTCAGAGGCTAAAATTAATTGTGATGATTTAAACAATTCCAGTGAAGACCTTTGTGTACACTGAACAGATAGCGGGGAATATTGTGTTTCATTGATGAAGCATTGATACAATCAGCTTCAGGACTCACTGAATGCCTTGAAATCTTTTCTAATTCCTTCACTTTGTAAAGTCTTTAACAAGTTGGAGAAATTTACAGTCTAGTCCTTTGTTGCCACAGCCTTCAAAATGGCATTAATTATCTTGGCTTTTTTTCTTAGAGTTATACAACGATAAAGTTTATTACATATTATCTTTCTGCCATTTAAAGGAGGGGTTTCTTTTAATTCTAGCAGAAGATTTTATGATTTATTCCAAATGTTTCTTCTTTTATATCATATGCTGACCTGATAAAGAGACCCAGTAGGAGAAAGGACACTTCTACCGTTTAGCATAGATGAAAAAGAAGTCTGAAAGAGCTCTGAAGTAAAATGTGGGGGAAATTCTTGTCTCTTTGCAGTCAGTAAGAGTTTTTCTGTTGACTTCAGCAGAGCCTACATTTGCCCCATCGTGTTGTGTTGCTTCAGATTTGAGCGACTCCAACAAAACTTTCTTATATTGGTTTTGTCACACCAGGCAAACACCTGTAGATATGGCATTCTGGTTTTAGTGCTCACCATTCACAGGCTTTACAGGCTGTCATTTTATTAATATATTAATGGATATTATTTTATTGTAGCAAAAATAAAGCAATTAAGCCATACTGGTAAATAATTAACGTGTACATTATACCTTTTCTGTCCTTAACCCAAAACCAGCTCTCTGGTTTCTCTGTATGGAGGGACTGTTAATTTTATAGGTAAATGATGAATTATAGAACCATATCATAACAATGTCTCTCTGCCTAACACATCTAGTCAGTGCCTTACAATCTATTTTGAGACTCGCCCTACTCTTCAAGAAGCCTCAAACAGGCTAAACAATCAACCTCACAATATTTTATCTTTTTGCTTCCACAAATTGCACACAGCCAAAGGTTAAGACAGGGTAAGATTATAACATTACTGACAGCTTTCCTGTACACCTAAACATTAGCAGTTCTCAGTCTTACAGTATCAGATATAGCAGGCTTTAACTTGAACTTTAAATGGATACCGATGGGGAGGGCATGGGCTCCCTATTCAGTGAGACCCTCAACAATTTTTTAGTCCATGAATGTCTCAAGATTACAGGCTTTACGTTCATGGTGGTTTTAGATTTTTTTAGAGAGGGCTTTTATGACTCTCTCTGGGTTTTGTAGAGTTGGAAAAAGGCACCTGGTTTTGCAGATGTAGGGAAGTGAATAAATAGTCCTAATAAAAATCTTAAACACTCATCAAGAATTTCCTGAAATATTTCCTCAGTAACATGCTTGACACATATTTGCATTTATTTACTCATGTACACGAAAAATATGGTGATGAATATCTGCCCTGTGCATTATCTTTGTACATTTACCATGCACTTACTAAAATTACCAAAAAATTACAAAAAATGTCACATATGCAGTCTCTGCAGAAAAAAAAAAAAAAGAAGCAAAGGTCAATATATGTTACCAATGTACAAGTTTTTCTTAGAAGTTGATGAACAGATTTAATATACATTATAGTTAGTGCAGAATCTCACCCTAGTTAAACACTAAAGACACTGATGACTTTAGTTTGTGTCATAATTATATAGTATGCATTAATAGTATACTCATTAATATGTACTATGTACATTCAGATGTTTTAATGTGTCTTTTTTTACTTAAATAAAATATGTTTCTTTTTCCAGTTTTGTTCCTGTAGCTTAGTAGAGCTAGCTACAACTGTTACTGTAGCTGAATACATGGGCAATTATTTTCAAACAGCTGGAAACTTTTTAAGGCTCGTTTTTCTGCTCTGCAAGGTATTAGTAGGTAGCTCTTCTTTAATGATGGATTGCATGGCCCTGCCTTAAGACTACCTACATTTTCAATCTCTTTTTTCTTATACTTAACAGTGAAAAGGTCTGTAACTTGAACCACACAACTATCAGGTTCCACACAGGAGCCTTACTATTTGGCAAATTATTTGCCTTTGTTGCATTCATTTTTGTTTATAAAATACTAATTACCTCTTTTATTGTTTGAAGAGATTAAAAGTTAATAGGAGAAACTAAATAAACAGAATGCCATTCTGCACAAACTATATAAGCTGGTAATTAATTTCTGGCCTCCTCTGAGCTAATTAACTCATATAAAGAAATGAAGTTAATGAACCATAATTCTAGTCATACAAGTGTAGATACAAGCAGTTTGACTTAATGAATTAATAAGATATTTCCTTTCTTAGAGGTTTTTCAATTGTGTTCCTAGTCTGTAGGCCTTCTTAATGTTTCTTTCTGGCTAAAATATTTAATAAATGGCAGGGCAACCTGGAGATGGGACTTTGCAAATTTTACTGTCATGTAGGAGACCACAATTTCAGAGGAAACAGGGAATTCTAGCTCAGCTGGGTGATGAATCTTTGATACACAACAGGGATGTTTTATTCCGACTGGAGGTGATGCAGTAACCATCTTAGACTGAAATGTAACAGTTACCAAAGATGCAGTCACTTTGCTTTATCTAGATTAAGTTTCAAATAAAAAAGAAATAATTAATAATTATAACGATATCCCTTTGGCTGAGTGAAAGGATTGATTGTTAGTTTAGACTGCTGACAACCTCATTTCTATCTGCATTTCATCTGGAATTTGCACTGTTATCTGAGCATGCTGTAATCAAAACTTGAGTCAGATGTAGAATTCTTAGTTAATCCTGAGGAAAAGATTGTTTATCTGATGCTCCCTGATTTCTTCTGGAAATACGACTTATTTTGCCTGCTTTGTCACAGTATCAATACAATTTTAGTTTTTACCAGACTAAGTTGATACCTCATCAAATAGACTTAGCCCTAAAAACATAACTAATCCAGTGGCAAAGTCCTTGGAAAACCCTATCTCTGTGTCTCTGATTTGCAAGCCATGCCCTCTGTTTGCCCAACTTTGTTGTGATATTACCAGTACTCCCCCAAACAGCATTGAGTCTTATGCATTTATGAACTATAAACCAGACAAACTTCCATGGGGTACAGTTTTCTGTAAGACTGATTTTCCATTCTTACAGGTTTTCCTTAATTTCACAAGAAGAAACATGATTGCATAGATTACTTTGTTAATATTTTACAAACATTTAAGCAATTTTTATTGAAAAACAGTCTTCAGAACATTGTGCTCCTAACACTTTAAGAAAAAGAACCTAGGCGGAGGAAAAAAATTAACATTTTGAGGTTGATTTTTCCCTTCACTACTGGAATACAGAACATATTTGGACATCTGATATGCAACCTAGATCTTCATGAATCAGTGAAAGTTTTCTGTTGATTTCAGATGGATTTTCTTCCCTAATTATTTCATAAGGAGGAAAAAAAAATAGCAGGTAAAAAGTCTTTATATAATTCTCAACACCACCCTCTATATGCATATATTCTTTGCTTGTTTTCCCTTTTAGATGAAAATTTCTCTTATCCTATTATTTTAAATATGTCATTTACCTAAGTGTCAGCATTCTCCGTTTCAGACCTTTGACCTTGGATTGTGACCAGGTGATCAATTTTGTTTTCCTTGGGCCTGAAAGCACAGCTGACACAGCTTTAGAAATGTATTTCATCTTGATTTAGTAACTTTCATTTATCTATCTCCATTATTTACTTAGATGCTAAGAGTACATCCTTTCTGGGCTATTTGTTTCTAATTGATGAGGTAGACATACATAAACATGCCGCAGTCACTGAAAGTAAACAGTGTCTGGCTGCTGAAAATCTGTGCATAAAATGACTAGGGTCTTTCTGATTAAAAAAAATCTCTTATATGACCATGACAGCACTTGTTATTAATGAAAAGAATGTCTCCTTAGTACCAGCGTGTAATCTAATTAAAAAGCAAGATTCCAATAAAACCTCTTTCAAAGCAATTGGTCAATATAAAACCCATGGAGAAAAACTTGAGCATAATAAAACATGATTTAGCTAAAGAAAATATTGATGCACCATTTCAGGTTCTGCTCAAATAAGAATGCAATTTCTTTTTCTGTTGTTGTTCCTGAGTCCACTATGATTCTATGATGCTGACTGTTACAGATCCTAATTACTAGATCCAAATACTTTGTCCATCCAAATCCACACATAGTCAACTCACAACATTGGCAGTATCACATGAGGTTCTGTCATAGCCCATATGTGGAAGATCTCTGCAAAGAAATTGCTACAGGAGCTTTTTGAGTAGGTGGCAGCGCTCATTTTGAGTATAAATAATAAGCTATCATGTGTTATTTCAAGGCCCAAATTTAGCCCTCAGGATAAGCGTACATTCCACCTAGAATGACTATTTACTCATTTATGGAAGATAGGCTGGTGTCCTCACTGATCACAACAGGGTTTTTCAGGAAACAAATAAGGTTGCTTTTATCCTTAATTACTTGTAATGGTGCATGAGATACTGGTGGGTAAAACCCTCACATTCTGTTCTACAAGCCCACCATCCTCAAGGACAACTAATAGAGTGCTATCAAGTGCAGCCTCCAACTATAACTAGGTGCCTCATGGTATTTTTGAATGATCCATCTTTGCCAAATCAAATTCTTGTCTTTTCCAGATCAAGTCAAAACCAGAAAGTCAGAGTGCATCCTTGATTAGGAACCCAGCTGAGGAATATATCGTGCTCTAAAAGTTTCTGATTAAGAAACTATTAAATGATTCCCTTTTGTAGGCTTCACTGCCACTAGATTCTTACTATAAAATGCTTCCCATCCTTCTGACTTTAATCTTTGTTGAGGTGCATCATAGTGCTAGAAATATGTTACTGGGCATGGTTATGGACAGAGCTTAAACTACAGATTTCAGAAGCCTGGCCTCATTTTCTAATAACTTACATATGTATTAAAGCTAATCTTACCTTCCTTCAGAAAGGGATATGTTTTCAAAATACGTTAATGAACAGTATGAAAAAATCACCCTGTTAATGGATAAAATATATCCTAGCATACTTGAGAGGAACTGCCTGAACAAGGAAAAATTAAACTCCATCTTTCTGTCTATGCTATGAATTAACATAGGGGTCTTCTGTACCAAGCTTATATCTTTTTTTCCTTGGTTTGTTTGTAGGCTTGATTATTATTAAAGACTAAACCCTACGTTTAAGACTGTGCAAGTTAATACTCCTGAATTAACTTTAAACTTGCATTTCTTTTTCTAGTCCATAATCAGATAATCTATGAGCAGAACTGTCTAATAACTTTTAATTTTAGGATTTTTTTTTTAATCTCTGATAACCTCTAATATTCCCAGCTCTTCTTTGGGTGATAGAAAGAACTATTTCATATTTCATGTCCTGTGCCGTGCTCTTTATAGTCTGTTCTACTGCCAGATAGATGACGCACAAGTATTTGGATACTTTGTTTTTGTTAAATACTTGAATAAGACGGAGGAGAATACAAAAAAAAAAGACAAGCATTCCTGAAAGGTGACACTTGGTGGCTGAGTTTACAGAAGAGGGTCGTATTACCCTGTGGTGCTACTCTAGCCATGCTCCAGTTCAATAGTCTGTTTAATGTTACTGCCTGCACACTTGACCTGCACTTACAGACTTGATCATTCAATTCCAAACCGTACCACCAGCAGCCCACCTTGAAGAGCTGCTGTAGGTGTGACACATCTACAATCTCTTTGGATTAGACAACTTCTATGCAGAAAGTTTCCCATCGTTTTGGCACAAGGAACAATTTTACAACTTGTGGTTGCCACATTCCTTTGCCAATGGCTGGCTGTCAGTGAGGGTGAGGGGAGCAGATGCGCTCTAGAAACAGCGAAGGGCAAGTTGGCAACAGCAGACACCTAAAAACCCTGGCAGGCTTTTTCCACCATGGTTCATGCAACACTGGATACGCGTGTGTTAGCCTTCTAAAAATAAAACAATGGTTATCACCATTATTGGGAGGACCCAGTTTTAGCAAAATAAACTGCTGTTAGAAGACAGCTTTAGTGACATAAACATATTAATGCTGAGATATAAATCACGGGGTCCTTCCGCATTTTCATTATCTTCCTCTGAGGATTTACTGTGCTATAAATGAGATTCTATAGGAAATCCACCCGTATATAACAATTTATAGTGTGATGTCAAGCATATAAGGATTAACACTGAAATCATTATATCTATATTTTAACCATAGTTGTAATCAATTATAGTTATGTAATTTTGTTTTTTCTCAGTCCATTTTTAATACACTGTGGTTGCTGTATTAATACTTTTTTTGGTTGTTGAGAGGAATAGCAAATGGTTTCTTAAATTAGAGAAAGAAAAACATTGAATTCTTAAGCAGATAAAAAAGGCTTAAATACATCATGATTAAACCATATGTCTTGTACGATCATCTCTTAAGTACTATAAGTCTTTACAGATGTACTGACCTCTTGGATTCCACAGCACAAATGAATCCCATTGCAACTGTGATATATTAATATTTGTCAAAGTCCTCCAAATTGAAAAGATTTTCTTTTCCTAGTACATGGGATTGCTTAGTTGAAAATTAAAGTTCTCGTACAAATAGAACTGACATTTTGTTGCCTTGTATTCTGGGGAAATTTCTCCCTCCTTCTGTTAGATAATATTTATTGTGTTTCATTTTTAATAGCGTGAGAACACTCCAGGCATATTCATAGTCATTAGAAAAAGTTTATTGCATCTTTGGCTGTAAGTGTAGTTGAGAGTACCTTGGCGTCCTAAAGACCAGCTCACCTGCATGTGTAGGTTGTCTGACGTAGCCAAGAAATAAGGGTAGAACATGTGACATTATTATTTTCATGCTCTCCACTTTATTTTTCAGTTTCAGTGGCTAGTTCAATCACCAAACAATTTAACACTATTTGCAGATGTTCTTTTTCTTGCATATGCCACTGAAAATTGTTTTACCTTTGTAATATTGCCATTTATGGTGATTGTCTTAGATTTGAGAGTTAGAAGAACAGGGACAGAAATGACATCTGTCATTGCTACTGTTGCAGACTCTCTGCAACACAAGGACATGTCACAAAAGCTAACCTTCAAACAACAGAAAACAGGTACCTTTGAAACAGGAATAATGTAGATTGATTTTGGAAAACTGAAGTTTGCAGTCAAAAAACCAACCGACTCATTCATCCAGTCCATAATAAAACAGACTAATTCAACCAGTAATCTTTAAGTCAATTATTTTAGAAGCTTCAGGCTTACCTGTTTCATGTTAATACAATTCTAGATGAGTTAATGCAAACACTAGTCAGAGCTTATTTTCAAGTCACATATGAATGTGATTTATGAAAAAATACCATCATTTGAGTTTCATCACCTACACATTTGGTTTCAGAGTCATCCTCCAAATCTTGTTTCTGAATTAACACACATCCTTATTTTTAATAGTGATATTTTGAGGCTTAAGAATTGCATCTTCACATATGTCTTTACACTTCAATTCTGACTTTTTCCATCTCTTTTGAACTGAATAATTAGGCTTTTTTAAATCATATTTTTCTTTAAGAAAAATTGGGATTTTTGTTGGATTCAGAATGAATTTTCAATACTACACTGCAGGAACCCTAAATTAAGGAAATAGAAAACTGAGTTACTGTCTCTATATAAAGAAGTGTCTGCCTTGAACATACAAGGAGTAAATGTTGAAAAATTTAATTCCCAACAGAAAATGGAAAGTGATCAGAAGATTGTGCATTATATGATGGTCTCTGCACAGTATGCAAGAGTCACTAGTCTGTGGGAAGAAGTAAGGCAGTTTGTGAGCTAAAGCTGTGAATTAATAATTCTGCATGTAGTGGTGTAATTGCAAAGACTGAAGAAGAGGATAACATTTTGCGTTGATTTAACAAAAGACTCTGCAGTCTGATAAACACAAGTAATTTTTCTAAAATGATGGGTATAGCAGAATACACACAATGGCTAAATTACATCGCTAGGAAGAGATAGTGCATAGAGTAGCAAAGTGCATTTACAAAAAAAATTATCTGATGCCTTTTAGCAGGTGGATGATAAGCATAAATAGAGCGAGAAAAATCAAACATGGCAAAATAAGACATATGTAATATAAATTTCAGGTTATTGAATGCATGTCATCAATTTGATGTATTAAGTTGTGCAAAATTCTTCATAATTCAAGTAAGTGTAGCTATTGTACACTGAGAGAGAATCTACAATAGTCATGTCAGTTATCCATTTATCCCAATGATCACCCATTTTCCCTGTTAAAAATATTTGCATGGCTTTTAGCTTGAACTTGCCTAGTTCTGGTTCCCAGCTATTGGATTTCTCAAAAGAGGGAGAAGGGGTGGTGGTTGAATCTTTCCCATCTCTCCCTGCAAAAGTCAGCTGTTACCTCAGCAGAAAATCTGTCAAGTTATACTTAAATAGAACACCATAGATGCAATATATAAAAAGAAATCTCTGTATGTCTCTATGTGTCTCTCAAAACCCACCATCAAACACTGTTCATGGGGGAACACCAGTGGATGTGCTGTATACTGTGAAAGAGGAGGAAAGCTGCCATATGTTTAACATGAAAATAAACAAGTAAAAATTCACTTTTCACTTGGTCCCCCAAGCATGAATGGATCAAAATAATGATGACAATGAGAAGCAACTTTGCTTCCATACAACAAAAACCAGTCGTGATCAATAGCCTATGAGTGCTGAGAGGATATAAGAGACGTACAGGGAATTTACAAGATGTGATTATTATAATGGAGCATTGCTACTCAACCAGTCATAGAGATTGTATCATCTCAGTGGCACATCAAGACCGGAGAACTTTGACCTCCAAAACAGTGTGCTACAAAATAGGATCAGATGTACAGTAATCACAGACAGGTCCCAGAAGATACGTGATTGCTGTGCAGGTAGGTGGGATCCCGTAATAAGAGCATTGCTTTTTTTATATGGTTTGGGGTCATTTCTCTGGATTCCTAATTTGGGTACCAGACTGAATATAGATTGTTAATTCCTAATGGAGTTTAAAACTTTGTTAGAGATGGATAGATTCCCTTTCAGAATTCATAACAGCCTTTAGAAGACAAGGGAAAACCAGGATAAACTACTCATGATTGTAGGTGTACTACATATTGTATATATGTGCTTGAAGCTACCATGGAAAAGATATAAATCTGCATGTTGAATAATTATGACAAAACAAGTCTGTATATAAATCCTGACTAATTCATGAGGAGGTCAATTGCAATAAATATGTGGGTTGTCCCCTCAGAAAAGGTCATCAATCATGATTCTGCAAAAGCAGCAACTAAAAGAAATCCCTGCTCCTCAAAAAAAGGATAAACAAAATAACAGCTGTATGTCTGCTCTTTACTAAGATCAACAAATGCTGCTCACGTTATTAGACTTCCTTTTAGGTGCAAATGAGCCTTAGTAAGGCTACCAGTAGCATTTTCCTTTTTCAACATATTGATCACAGTCTAGAAAAGCAACAGTTCAGACTTAAGGACTCTGTTACTGCACAAAGAACACCAATGGTTTATATATCCAGGTCCCTTATATTCTCAGAAAAAAGACTGAGAAGCGTGTAAAAGAAATATATTCTGTTGTAGTCAACCATATATGTTTATCGACTTATTCAAGGGAGCTGAGTAGCAATGGAGTCTCCAGAAACAGCAATTGAAAACACTTTCCTGATGGCACCATTGGGACAATTAATTATTCAGTTTCACATGGAGAAATACGTTAGTGTAGCTAAATGCAGACAGCAGAGAACACAACACTTTAAACAAAGTGTTTCTCATTTGAAGCATGAACTCATGTGCATAGGTCTAGTTCACTTTTGTCAGCAAATATGCAGTTTCCAGTACCACTGACTGGTCAAAAGAGGTATATTATTGACAGAAGTAGAAAACAAGGTATTCAGAAATATACATACCTTTTCTTCAACAGTTGTGTTCGTCTGTGTAATTTTCAGAGAAAAAAACTTCTATGTCACTTTTGAAAAGCATTTTTGATTTGGAAAGAGGTAAGTACATGAGACATGATGCTTTGATTTCATATTAATGAATAAATCTGATGATCTGTATTCCAGTATAGATACTAATATCAATACATTGAGCAGTCAAAAAAAAAGGTAAAAGCATGTATACAACATTCTAATGGCTTAGATGTCATTATGTCATAAAAGAAAAATGACTGTTCAAAGATTTTACCTACACAAGAGAGTCAGTATATAAAGATTTCAGCATAAAACTGTCAATAAATAAAAATTCAAGAAGTTACAGTACGTGGTACTCTGCAAAATCCAGAAGTGAATTCAGTTCTATTTCCTAAACACACAATAGATTCTGTATACAGAGTATATTATATACACACCTAGAGAGGTTACTACCAAAGTCTATTACCAGAATCATAAATAATGATTACACTTATACACCCTGGGACTGCAAAAAATACACACAACAATGAAAGGAATGGCTCCTGAAACTTTCTCCCAACACTTCTCCAATCAGGCAGGGACAGCCATTAATTTACATAGCGTATTTTCGGTTGTTCATAGACAAAATTCACACATTCACAGTATCTTCCAATACAGAATAGAAAAGCAGATAAACAGCCATCAGGAATTAAGAGAGTAAAAATTATGCTCTTTTGTTACATTTTGATGCCCATATCATTGATTCCAAAACCCACTGTGGAGTGTCTTACATTTTCTTACAGTTTTTTTTATGCTCTTCCCCAACATGCTTTTGTATCTTCTCCTATCTAAGCAACCCTATTTCAATATTACTCTGTTTAGCCCAATATGATCTGCCCTTAAGAATTTGGCTTCCTTTTTCAATGCTAAACTGAAAAAATAAAAAAATAAAAAAATAAAAAAAAAAAAATCACACAGCCAAGCTTCCAGAGTTACCATATTACTGAATGAAATTTCTTTTATTTTTAACATTTTGAATCATATATGATTTGGGTTGTAAGTCAATGTCAACAAAGAATTTCCCAGAAATCTCTGAGAAATTAGATGTTCTACCATTCTTCTTTAAAGGTCAGGAATTTGGACTTTTTTAAAACTTCTAACTCAAATTATATAAAGAAATACCAAGGCTATTTAGCATTGCTTTATATAGCTATTTTTGGCATTAGGAAAATAAGTCACTTAGTATGCACTGCATTATTGTACTATTGTGTTGGCACCAATTTGTTTGTTTACTGATTTAAGCTAATTTAGCCAGTTTATAACATGTCAGAATTTTTCCAGGGGTTATAGAATACATGCTTTTTGGAGGCTTGCACAACCACTGATAATTAGAACATTAGCCCTTGGGTTGTTTCCTTTCTGTTTTTCCAAAAGGAATAAAAAACCACCTGGATGTATTAAAACACCTGGGTAATTTATATGGAACACACACAACATACACATAGACTTTCTTTCCAAAACAGTAGAGCTTCTGTTTCCATGCTGGCAAGGAAATGATTGATATAACTAATGACTGATGAAGTAAAACCACTAGCCGTTAATAATTTTGCAGTAAGCTTGTGTCTGTTGTTATACAAATTAAGGGCCCAATTCCTACGTTTATTCTTCATTTATATTATACAGAGATAGAAAAATGGCATTTTAAATTGACTTTTCTGATACTTCTGTTAACAAAGCTTGCAGCATTGCATCTAAAACTATTTTAGATTTGCTATCAAATATTTTCACTGAAAAAATTCTACTCAGGTTAATGAATAAAATTTATGAATATTATTTTTAAAAATAAGTCACAGTCCTTTTTTTCACCTTAGAACGGATTCCTATTTTTGAAAAAGAATTATAGAACTTTTCTCCATCATATTGCTGAAGTAAATTTAGCCAACAATCAAGAACATCCTAATTGTTGCGCATACCTATTTGGAGAAGGAATTACGTGATAAGTCACTGGAATTTTAAATGACCAATTTGTTGGAAAGCAAAAAAATCAGTGTTCATTTGGAAATCACTTGAAAGAAAAACCAATAGTTTAATAATAGTTTGCAAATTAACGCAAGACAAATTGCAGTCATTCCTACTAGCAAATGAACGGGAAAGGTTTTCAGATAAGAAGTGTGAAATTTTCTTTGATTTATTTTAAAAGGTTTAGTCTGCTCACATTACTCTCAGTAAAGTAAATGGGACTGCTCATAGACATAAAAGAAGCGGCATTGGACCCTCGAAATAAATTGATCTTTTTCTTTTTGAAAGACATTTTCTATACTTATAGAGAAAACAGCACCGAATGGAAAACTTCGTGTGTTTTGAAGCATGAACAAAAACTCGGGGTTAGGAGAAGATAAAATGACTTACCTTACTCTTTCTTGTCCAACAAAGACTTCAGGCAAAGGTGGTAAAGATTTTTTGCCTTGTCACCTTTTCTAGGGGAAAAAAAAAAACTTAAAATTACAAAAACTACAGAAATTCCAGAGAAAAATTCTTAATATGTATTATTCCTCGCTGTTTTATGCCTAATAGTTAAGTAAAGCAGCAATTTCTTCATCATTCTCCAAGTACATATCTAAGTTGTAAGTACATGTGGATAGCAATGGAATCTTGGAAATTTAGCTTATGCAGCTGAGCTATTACAGACAGCTTTTTGTGTTTATATAAAGCAAAATCTTACAGTCTTTAATTGTGCAAAACCACAATTTACCAAGGATTTTGCTGCAGAATTTGGGTATATAAACTACATAACACCCCTAAAAACAATTAAGAAAACTCTCCCATCAAACTACACTCATTGGGAAAAAAAAACAAAAAACAACCACAAACCAGTCAAGATTAAAACATAAACATCTTTATTCCAAAAATGGAAAATATTTGTCTGAGCTGAACCACCCAGTGGTTGGCATTTTTCCATAAGCATTGCATGAGGCATTGCATGCCCTCGGCCAGCCCTCACCTGGCCCAGCCACGCCACCTGCAAACCCCAACATCTTGAACACAAAACCGATGCTGTGGGAGACCACGCCATCGGTTTTATTTTGCATTATTATTATTTTTTTAAACCTTGTTAAAACGTCATGGTAGAGTTCCCTCATCCTTCGCCAAACCTGGGTAATGCTGAGGCCTCTTCCCAGCCCCTTGCACCCTCCTCCATGGCCTGCATGATACACGTCAGCCATTACCACAACAGCCTGGGTTGGCTCCAGCTGCCCCTCGGCTACCATGAGGGCTCTTACCCTCCCACCTGCTGCTTTTAAATCATGGGCTCAAAAGCTTAAGTGGACTCAGGGTGGGGAGGCAGTTTGGGCCGCTGAGGGAGGAAACGAGGAGGGAGGGTGGGCAGGAAGAGCAGGCCGGCAGCATGGCCGGGAGCAGAGGGCTGTAGGCAGCCCGGGCTGCTCATCATCGCCCCTGACACTGCCCACAACTCCATATCAAAGCAGATAACAAGAACTGCAGTGTAAAACTGCCTGACTTTTATTTCTGTCTTTCCAAGCTATTGGCTCCTTCACTAATAATCGGGATTTATTACGGGGCCCATCTGCTGCCTCTCTAAGGTCAAAAGGTAAACCACAGCCATCGCTGATGTCACCATCAAGGTAGCTAGTAGCAAATGGACCCTGACAAGTGTACTTTTAAAAGAATATTGTGGCAAGAGCACTCTGAGCATGAAAGTCAAGCTGATAAAGAAAATAAAGTCCAAAATACTAAAAAGATGTCAGCTTTTAACCCATTAATCCAAGTGATGGAATCCAGCTGTCAGTCTTATATCCGAGCAGCAGTCAGAAAGAAGAATGAGCTCCTATGCCCAGTGAAATGTAATCAGGTCAATCTCTCTGCAAAGAAATTCCTAGCACACCGCATTTTACTGTATTCCAAGTGTGGGCTCCTCAAAGGCACCAAGAGGTAGGAGTGGAAAGAGGATGAAGTCCTTGCCACAGCGTTCGCCATTTCTTCTTGACGTAACGATATTTCACGAAAAGCCACCTCTCTGGTTTTGTTTCTCAGCTTTTCATTTTTGATCACCAAGACCTGGCTCCAAGGCATTTATTTCTGTAGCTAAAGCCATGTTTTCCAAGTGCAAGGGATACCCTCTGTCCCTTGCTACTGTAGCCCTCCTGATTTCTGGTGCTGCACTAATAAGGATCACGTTTTTCTTTCTGCATTGCTCTGTGTTTTTATTCAGGCTGATGTAAAGGGACCGCAGCTAAGGTTAAACTCTCCAGATAATTTTGTTGGTATGTTTTATCAGTTTCCGGGCAGGAAACTCCTTTTCGACTATATTTCCAGCTGAGAATAGAAAGTGAAAAGGGCAGAAAGCCTGATGCGAGATAGAGCGGTCCTTTTTCCAGTGGAGATGGAGGATTTACCTCACAGTTTGAGAACAAATTAGAAACTGACAATGTGTCAACAAAGAATTACTTGCTTTGTCTCAGCTAATGTTTCAGAGAGGTTATCTATATCCATGCAGCAACACCGCAAACAAGCAGCAGGTTGCTGACAACTGATGTAAATAGCTACAATTCCTCTACTCTCAGGGTCATACATTACTAGCGTCATTTTCTTCTTTCCATATCAAGCAGTTGGTGGAGATAGTGGTTTGTAGCACATATATACAAATGATTTCCCAGCCAACAGAGACGTAAAGCAGATTTTTTTTTCTGATTTCAGGTGCCGCTCCATCAGCAAGTACTCATGGTCTGCAAAGACTCCAGCAATTTATTTTTACCTTCTGAGGGCAGGATGGGGAGTAAAAATGCAAGACATGGGTAGGTGGAAGCTTTTTTTGATTAAACCTTCAGGTCTTTTGCTTTTCCACCTTGCGTATAAGGACATAGCGTAATCAAAACTTATGTTCTTTTCCAGGCAACCAGACACAAGAAAGTACAGTAGCATTGACTCTGCATGTGACTAGTGGTAATTCTTTCTTATTAAGTTCATTTTAATATTTAAGCTGATGATGACTGCAATTTGAATTAAAACTCTCTCTTGTGTGGATGCAACATGCTTTCCTTTAATGTTTATATCCCTTTGAGCTAAAAATCCAGGACTGATCAATTAAATCCAAATTAACTTCCAGACAAAACTCTCATATGCACCTTTATAACATCCCAATCCTAACACCCGCAGACAAGCCGGACTCTGCCAATTTTAAAGATCAATTAGCCACAGACATACATCCAGCGATGACACTTTTAACTGGGCTGTTTTCAGAGGAGAAAGTGTGGGGTTGAAGTTCAGCCTGTACACCATATTGTGAAGGAGAGCAACTTGTGAGCAGAGGGACATGTGGAAACACTGAGGCTTGGAGGCTTCCCTTCAGCAGTGCTGCTCATTGCACCAGGGTAAGTGAAGCAGTGGTATTTGACATGTCTGTTATATGCTTGCACAACTTGTTTCTCCTTCTCACCTTTCCCCATCCACCTGGTTCCTCAAAGTGGTATTTTTGCATTGTCTTACCACAGCTGGCAGCATTTGGGAAGGAAAGTGACTAGAAGTGTTTAGCAGTCCTCTGCCATTTCTCTGCCAATCTGAGTCAGCTTTTGACTGTTAAGGCTCAATTCACAAAAGCCATCTGCATCTGAGGTGGTTTGTGCTGGAGCAAACACGTTGAATGTGTTAAATATGGGTCAGCGGCTGGAGGCTGAAGTGGTATAATCTTGGGAGATTTTTTAAGTACTCACTTTGAATGTTTGTGCCACTGCAGTGTATGAATCTTCTCCCGTACAATATATATATAAATTACTGAGAATGAAATTGTTCCCTAAAAAGCGAGAGTTCTACATGTGGAGTCTAAATACAGTCAACAAAGTGTGAAAGGTTAAAAGTCCTGCTTTCAGTACCAGCCTTACCTTTTGAGATGTCTGAACACCTGCATTGCTTTCCAACGTATTTGATTCTCTAGAATAAAAATGGTCTGCAAAGAAGGCTTAAGAGCAAATAAACTGAATGAAAAGCTTGTCACAGTGGTCAGATTGTCAGTCATGGGGGTTACGCCTGCCTCTCTCTTTGCAAGGAATGGGTATGGCAGGAGCAGACAGAGGGCAAATTTACCCCCTGGTACTTCACCAATCTATCTGCACTCAGAGTAGAAGTAGCTGCTTCTGGAGATGATGGGGTATTTCGGTCTTTGTTTGTTTGTTCCTTGGCCTCTGCTGAGGTTAAAACTGTGCCGGCTGCTGATAACTCTAATGGTGTTTTTCTGATATGGAAACCTATTCACCAGAGATCATAATGGGAGTATCAGTGTTTAATACAAGTCCTTCACAGCTATCAGATATTAATGGCCTTTAGTCTGTATTGACCTCTCAGGCCAGAGCGAAGCCAGGAATACAGAGAGAGAAAGAAGGCATATGACCGCTTTATTTCAATAATACAGAAACAGAGATGTGACAGATTTGAAAAGGAATCTGTAAACCTTTACCTCTTTGCGGTCATTAAGGGAAAAGCCGTTTACTTGTTTTAAAATAGAGGGGAAAAATAAAACCACACACAAAAATACTATGCAATAGATGAACACATGTGCCTTGGGAGGAACACAATTTAGACTCAGAAGCATCATTGTACTTCTCACAATTACATTTGTTCACCTGCTTCTTAAGTGTACGCTTGTGGCTTGTTAACAAAATGGAATTGTTTGCTATATAGAGGCTCCTAGGTGCAAAGTTAGAGCTAGCCTTGTATTTTTGTCCTCCTGTTGTACTGTGTGGCAGGTTTTTAAGTTTTTCTTCCAGTTTTTAATGTGTCTTCTTTGTGTTCTTTGTAATTATGGAAGTCGAATCTCTTAAGCCTATTTGTCCTTCAAATCAACATGGCAAAAATTCGATTCGGGTAATGAGGCACAGGTGTGCCTTGTAGGCACTCCATAAAGAATTCTTTACTGAGGAATCAGCCCAAAGTTACCCAGTGCGTTTCTGTAATTGTGCTACATTAGGCAAATTCACTATATTAAATAGCCCACATCCTCACATTTCCACCTGAGTGGGATGGCACTAGGCTGTACACTTGGATTGTAATAAATAATAGGCAAGAAAAAACAATTAGTTTAAGTAGACAAGATAAACAGAACTTTTCTGCTTTTTTCAATTCCTTGTTTATTCGTGACTATTGATTTCTGTATTTTACTTCAAAGTAGGAAATAATGGTGATAGAAGTTTCCACTGTTGTCATTCAGGTCAACGAGTAGTTGGTGTCATTTCTTCATTCTTTTGCCCTTCCTTCTCCTTCTCCTTTCTTTTTATAGCTGCGGTATTAATGTGTGTGAGACACTGCTCCAGCTCCAGACAGTCATTTTTCAAATATCTCCTTTGTGTATCAGATTCTTGATCTGTAATTTTTTGGATCAAATGGTCTGATTGTTCCTCTATGTGTTTGTAACTTCATCCAAAGCATTCTGAGACAGTGGCACCATTTCAATCAAACCCTCAGAAGACATTACTGAACTTTTATTGCATAAAATAACTAATAATTGTTTTACCTTCTCTTTGATTTTTTCCCCTTTAAACTCTACTTGTTTCTCTGACTGAATAAATGTTTCATTCCCTCATTTTTTAACTTCTTACTGCCTTGTGCTCATTTGTTTCTAGTTATTTAGAGAGGGGAGTATTATTTTATTTTCCTTTTAGCAATTGGTTGACACAACTTAAGTATCATGATACTCTTCCTTTTTTACTTCAATTATAAAAGCATCTTCATGGACTTAAACCTACCTGACAAAGTGCGAGAAAAGTTGTCATTCAAACTGGAGATTACTGTCCAGAGGTTGGTTAAAAAAAATGACCGTACTATGTATCAAAGTTCTTCAAGATCAACAACTGACTTTCTCTCACGGATCATTTCTTAAAAGGCTAATAATTTTCAGTGTCTGTCATACAAAACTGGCCTCTCAGTTGTGATGACTTTTTTTTTCTTTCACCGGAGACGGCAAGTCCAATAGTATCATCTGTAGAGATGTTTTTTTAAGACTACAGGTCCAGTTGTATCATTTATTGAGACCGTTTAATTAAGACTACAGAATTTTTTGCTCCAAAACAGTACAATAATATGAAGAACTTGGGCAGCAGAGTTGTAGAGCAATGAAATATTATAAGTAAAGGTGTAATGCAATGATTTGTAAAATTTTATAAGAAACATTTTACTCACCTGCCTTTTTTCAATTCAATCAGCTGCTCTTGTATCAGACTTTGTTAGAAATGCTCCTTTTTTGTATGAAATCACTGACTCCCTAACCTCTCATCACGGTTTTCTTCCCACCTCTTTCTCCCACTTCTTTGAATCTGGTTAGCTAATCATAATGCTTATGAAAGCAACACCTTTGAGGAAAGCATATAACTGCTGATTATACTATTTATTTCCTTTTAATGTGTCAATAAAAAAGTAATTACATTTCATTTGGTTTTAGAGTTATAATTGACTTGGAGGAAAAAATTTGCCTGCTGGAATCAAAACTCAGAGATTAAAGCAAAAAGAAAAACAATAAACTTGCCATTTTCTTCAAGATAGAAGACTTTACTATTAAAAAAAATCAATTAACAGATTCTTTGAAATAATTATTTTGAAACCAAAATGACCATAGCTTCTTCTAAAAGATGTTGTTCTAATAAATGAGCAGGTACCGGAGACATATATCCATGTCAGGATAGTTATATTAAAATGAAAGACAGCAATACATTTGAAAACCCTTTGTTATTGCCATTAAATCTAAACACAGTTGAAAATGTGGGTTTTTGTATTGCTGTCCTCTGCCTTCTCTCATCTTTTCTTGCACTTTTTAAATGAAAATACTGTGGAAAACATCAAAGCACACGATAAGCCCAACAACTTTCTGAGGACAGCATCTGCTGATTTTGTATTTGGTTACCCTTACTAGCCTGCTTACAGCTGGTGATAAGATCATTTAGGGGAAAATATATAAAATGTGCCTTCACTGCTGTGAAATGCAAAGCCCTTTTGACTGAGCCTGGGATATACTGGGCAGCTTATGCGTGCTCTTCTTTTTATCAATATGATAGCTTTTGTATAACAGCTTTTATCACCTGTATAACTTCATTAACGTCAACTGAGCCGTGTCTTATTGACAGCAGCGTAAGATCCTGAAAACGTTGTTTCCGGTGTCCCATGAATAGTCTTATGCCATAGTTAATAGCATATTAACATATATAATAAGCATAATAGACATGCCATAGTTAATGGCAGTCTTTCTCTTCATCTTATTGACGGCTTTTTTCTTCCGATAGCTCTTATTTTTTATCAGCATCTTAATAACAACACATAGTGGTCCTTCAGCTGCCACAAACTATTTTATGTATGTTTTTAACAGTCTTCCTCTACTTTTTTCCTTGTATGATAAAGTGATTTCTAAAACACTTGTGCCTGCTACAGAGATGAAGTCTTGTGAGGCTCTTCATTGTGGTTTGCAAGCACATTCTGCTCACACTTGAAAAAGTTTGTGAATCTGCATCTTGGAAGTAGGTTGCCTGTAGGCAGTCTTGTGCATTTTAATGCAGTATTTGGTGACAGCTACTGAGGGCTGACTGTTTCCTCAGAAACACGAACTCTCCCTACGAACACTGACTATCAGAGAGCAATATGCAATCATTTAGGCTGAATAATTCAGGCCCTAGAAGGTCCCTCAATTATTATTTTTTACACCATTATTGAGTCATTTCTATAGACCAAGTTTTGAAGCCATCTGTCACTTTAATTCAACACAAGACACTGGAGCATCTTTTTAGTAGTAGTAGTAGTAGTAGTATATGAAAGCGAGTGGCATTAATAACATACGTTCAAATACTAGTTTAATCGAGAAATCTGCCAAAACTTAACATCCATGCTTTAATTCATGCATGAAGTACAGAAACTGCAAATCTCCCTCTTCCAAAAGAAAGATTTTTAAAAATCAAGTTCTTTAAAGCAAACTCAAAGAATACATAGCATTTTGCAAGGAAAATAAAGAGCTATAAATTAAGGGGGAAATATGGCTACTGAATATTTCATGGGTTTATCTGTCTGTCTGTCTGTCCAGCATTAGAGTAGAAAATGCAAACACATGAGTGAGTGAGCTTGAGAGTGGCACTTTTTGACAGAGTTACACGCTATGAATGGAGTCAATCAAGTGGGGAGTGAAAAATTCATTTTCTGACAGGGGTGTCAGCAGAATCATCAGGCGCTGATGACAACAAATCCATAGCTGGAGAAAAAACTGACAGGGTGGAAAACAAGAGACTGTAATACTGATCCCCCCTTTTCAGCTGTCCAGAACATAATTTCACAGCAATTATTTCCCCAGCTGGTTTTACTAACTGCAGGCCTTAGATGCTGATCTTGTTACAGGGCATGATGTACAAGAAATTAAACAAAAGTGGAGGAAAATGCTGTGTCATGGAAAGGAAATATTATTTCTCCTAATGTAAGCTTTGAGGAGGATGAGGTCACCAGAGGGGGACTGCTGTAGATTTTAGAAGAATCTGAAGAGTGTTATTGACCCATTCTGAGGTTAACTCACCAGAATCTATAGGTTAGTAAATCCTCCCTCTTTTTGGTAGGTACGGGGTTTCTGATTTACATAGCTGTTATGCTTTAGTTTATTAAAGGCAGCCATAAAAGCAAGGCTAAGTTTACAACAAAGGGATAAAGGGATGAAGATGTTTTAAAGCAGTAACTTTTTGTTGTTTGTTGTTCACATGTTAAGTGCACTCTGTGGACTATAGTGACGAGGGTCCCATTTCCAACACAGCATGGAGTGGGTGATCTCGTCAACTGTAAAATGAAGCCATAAGAGCACAGCATGAAAATGTATTAGCAACAGTTAGGTAAGGGAGACCTCAGCAAGGCGTACACACTTTCAATTGGTGAAATAATGCTTGTACAAATTGGTTTTGGTACATTAAGTACCTTTCACAGCCAAAATTAAAAAAAGAAAAAAGTAGGCAAAAATAAATAAATAAATAGAGACACAGAATTGCACATACAAAAGCCAGAACTGGTTTTTTCCTCTCACAAAGTAATTTCATGCAGAATTTTTTTTTTATTGAAATTGTTTCCCAAGTTGACAGATCTTGTGTACAATGATAAATGACAAAGTGCTATGCAGCTGTCAGCCTGTGCTCAGGGAAATTGCACAAAAACTCCCCAATAATAATAATAAATATGCGTTTCTCCAAACAGAAGGTATTTTAAGCTAGTAAGCACAGTGGTGTAGTAAAGTAGTATTAAACAGCAGTGAGGTGAAGCTGAGAAAAGATTTATATATTTGTACTAATCTAGCAGCTCTTTACTGGCTATGACATGCTGACAGGGAAACAAGGGTTATGAAAAATGATCTGACACTATGCTGCTAAATCTATGAATTTCAAAGTGCGGAATAGTCTGTGGCTTGCCAGGATTGAATGCCTGAGTTATTTCAATGATTGTTACAGAAAAACTAGGACTGTGATAACAAACTGTAAATGCATTAGTACCATAAGGAAGCCAGTTAAGTAAAGTGACACAGATGACAGTGGTGTGTCTTTCTGGAAAGCTATAGAATTTGAAACAGAAGATTAAAGGTGCTCAGTCAATTTAAAACATATTCAAAAAGCAGCCTCTCTGTTATGAAGAATGGTCGCATAACATTTCCAAAAGAATGTTGAAGAGCACGTTGCCCAAGTCATTGCCAGATCCCAAAACAGTATGAGGACTTTGAGACTGTAGCAAAAACTGGATGTCTGAGTTAAGAAAGTAATGTCCATACGCTTTTGAGCGGGCCTCAAATATTTGAACCTCAATTCAGCGCTTCATTGAATAAAACACAGAGTGTGTTTTAACGAAACACAAACAGTGTTGTCTCATATACGTTGTTGAGGAGGTTCTGACAGTCTCTGCTCTGGAATGTTATTTATTCCACATAGAAGACAAATTTTGATAGTTCTCATTTTCTTTTCTACTGATAGTTTTGGGTACCTGAAAATGTTACTGAGTTTCATTGTTGTTTGACTTCTGCAGGAACTAAAAAAACTTCTTGGCATCAGGTTACTTATCTGCAGATATTTTTTGAGATTGATATTAAACTCAGCTAAGACATTCTTCCAGTTCAGCATAGTGGGAAATAAAGCATAGATAATTTCGAGGTACAACTACAGCTTTCAAAAAGTCAGGCTCAGAAAGACTCAGGAAGAAATTGGTTAAATTTTGCAGTTACATTAATTCTCCACAGTGCTTTACTGCAGACTGGATCTTCCTTTTATCTCCTCAAGTTTTAAAAAACAAAATAATTTTTAGTGATTTTTCTAAAATTTATATCTTATTATTTAACAAAACAGTGCAAAAGAGTTCATCTATAACACAGGCTGTTGATCAAAATGGATAAGAATCATTTTTTTTCAACTGGGAAATAAACATTTAAAAACCTTTTAACAAGAAACAGTTTACACCAATGACAGCCTCATGTTTTCTCCCAATCACTTACTCTTTGGAGTTTTAAGGATACTCTGGTGATCTGCTGATCTGTTTTCTGCCTCAGAGACGATAGATGTCTTGGCAATAAAAAGTCATTGTTTTGCGAGGTGAAATGGCCAGGATCTGCTTAGCCATTGTGGCCTCAGCCACGTAGATGAGGGCAATGTTTCAGTACAATTCCCGGTATGGGGGGTTGGAATTTGATGATCTTTAAGGTCCCTTCTAACCCGAACCATTCTATGATTCTATGATTCTAATTACAAATGAAATAAATGTATAACCTTAGATAAGCAAAAAAACCCAAGAAGGGAAGGGAAGGGAAGGGAAGGGAAGGGAAGGGAAGGGAAGGGAAGGGAAAAAAACTGGACAAAATAAATATGGGGAAACAGGAATGTATCTGTTATTATAGAGAATCCAATTATTCCAGACAGGAGCTGTGATTGGTATTCTTATCACTAGAGATTTGAAATAAATGGCTAAATTAACTTTCTAGAGTCAGTCATCTTTGTTAACAATGTGTGAAACCACATGCTAATGTATGAATTTGCATACATCAAAATTACAAATTAAAGTTTTACAAAAATAGTATTTCTTTTTTGCTTATTTCTTTGACTGCTATCTTTCAATAAACACAGAAGAGTTATATACCTTCATATCTTAGGGTCTGCATGAACTTTAACGAGCTACCTCTTTCTATGATATTTTTTTCATTAGCCTTGTGCATCCCCTGATATCCCATTCCGTTGGGATATTGTAATGGGATACAAAGACAGACAAACTGGAAAAAAATCCTGTGCATTGCTAGTTTAATCTGCTATGGCAACTAATAACTCATAAAATGGATTGGATGAGTTATGTGCCCTTTTTAACAGATTTGTGGGGCTCCTGAAATCTTGTTTGCATGCCACTCAGTCATTTATAGATTATTAAATGTTACTGATTTCTGGGTGAACCACAAACAAGAACTGAATTTTAGACTCAAACCAGTGATAAACTTTAGGTTATAATATGGGGTATATTCATGAAACATGTCTAGGATGAGACTACACCTACTAAAAACAATGAGATTTTTTTTCTTGAAATTATTAGAGTCAGGACTTCACTCTCAGACAAGAACAATGGGGTTTTTTAACAATTCTGAAAATGATCATATGAGCTTCATATGAGCAAGTCACCTTCTGAGAGGAATGGAGATTTTCTTTTACAGCTGGAGATAAAAGCCATGTATTCAGCTCACTAAAATAACAACCTATTATAATTCTGACATTAAAAACCTAACTGAAAGAGCAAAGAGTCAATGCCCTCACAAGAAGAGAGACATTAAACTTCCCTGCACTTTCATGTTCTCTTCTTAAAACTGTTGTGTCCTTTGACTTGACTTAGTTCTTCCTCCATTGGAGCCCATGTACCAGCAAATTAGTTACAGGACTGGACTTTGTTGATTTGTACATATCAAAAGATTGTGAAGAGAAAGAACAAATGCCCATCCTCTTTCTTTGGATCACTTAAGCAGTTTGATTTGGTTTTCTTGATTGCTGGCTCACAGTGCTAAGCACAGAAAAAAATAAATACAAGACAAAAAAATCTTAATTTTAAAAGTCCAAGGATAAAGGCAATCCTGAAATGTACAAAATAAAGCTTGGGGTTTTTTATCAATCTTCATGTGGTCTTGAATTAATTGGGAAGTCTGTGATTTTTACTTAGACTAAGAGGAGAGGATAAACCTCTTTTCATTCCCTCGAAGTCTAAGCTCTTTCACTTTCCCATTCATGTAGATTCCTCTGTAAGTTCACACAAGATCTGTCTTTCAGTCAGAATGAGATGTTTCCCTACTCTCACTCTGTTACTGGATAGTTAACCATTTTTTTTCTTGAGCTAGTGCGGGGAAGGTGCAATGTTTACCTTCTTGCTTTATTTGAACCCTTGTTTGTCAATAAAACCACTTTCTAAACCAAGGGCCACAGTCCAATGAAAAGCAGCTTCATAATCCTGAAGTGTGGGTTGGCAAAGGAAAACTTCGTATCATCTTTTTTGGACTGGACCCTTCAGTGAAATTCTGCTGTTTAAAAGAATGCCAAACGCTGTTTCCTGAAAAAATGTACCGGGAATTTATAGCACCGAGGAGTTAAGTTGTGTTCATTCTCAAGCATCGGACAGGACTGTGGTGAAATTTGTTGACTTTCTTTTAATTGTTCATTCCAAAAGTTATCTCCATTACAGACCAATAGGAATTTTCCCTAAGTCCTTCACCATGACAAGATATTTGAAATAGGTGTAAAAGACAATGTCCTTCTGTTATCTCAGAGGATTAAACTCTACTACCTTGCAGTATAAAAATCAGTGCAGATGACCTTATTCCACTGACTACAGAATAAAGCCTAGCTTTATGTCAACCAGACCATTTCAGGCAGAGCCTGTGATTAAGAAATTCAAAGAGAATTTAGTCCTGAAATTAACAATCCACTATAATGGGGTAAGTGAATAGATAGTGTTCTTTTTTATTCTGATCTCCCATTTTCCATTTTCTTCTTATCCCTTCTGTCAACAGCTCTGGAACAAAAGGGAAATGGGGAGTGTTCCCCATAAACATAGTGCTCCCATTTTTAATTCCAAAGGAACATCTCCCTCGAGACCAAGTCCATCACTTCTTGCTACATCATGGCCAAGTCTCTAGTGTCTGGATCAGTGAGAGCCCCACAGGCAGGGTCTTCTGCATGACTGTGTGATGCTGAAATAGCAGCATTTGACAAATTTAAAACTTGCTGTTTGTGCAGTCACTAAAAAGTGCACCATTAGCTGGTTTTTCAGATTGCATGAGTGCAGATCATTAAGTGTTATTACAGTATTAATTATTAGAAATGTCCTGTACTGGCCAAATTAAATTGGGATAGTCAACGACCTGCAAGTTCCCAATACCACGGATAATTTAACAAGATATCTGCCACACTGTGCAAGGTATCTTCACATGTCAGTCACATTACTTCACTAAATATCAATTTAAGATTATTCTTTAAAAGTTTAGAGAACAGTTTGTATTTGGTATAATGGTTACGTGGTCTAGGCAAACAATAAAAAAGACACTTGTGTAAGGAGTACGTTCTCTGAAAGGTGAGGGTTCACCGAATTTCACTGAATTTTTTTTTAGAGTTGGAAGGGACCATAGAGATCATCTAGTCCAACTCCCCTGCTGAAGCAGGATTGCCTAGAGCATGGAAAAATATCTATAAATAATTTTATGCTCTCATACAACATATATTTAGTTTTAATAGATGTTTTATACTGTTGCGTACATCCTAACTTCTGTCATGGTTTTGTATGATTTCTGTGGCTATTAATCTATATTGAACTGATAATGAGCCTGAAATGAAAAAAATAATATTAAACTATTTTACCTCTTATTAACTGAATATTTACGAGAAGAACAATTTTCATACTTTCCATTGTCCAGGGTAGAATGTTTTTCAAAATTTTTTCCACGGCACTTGTAATACCTCCAGCCAGGCAGACCTTAGGTCTCTTGTTGACCTCCCTACCTCCATCTGGCTGAAAACAGTGTATTACTGCCTCTGTACTGTAGTTATGCCTGACAAATACTGCTTGGCAGTCTCAGATTCCAATCAAGCTGGGTTTGGTTACTGGGACTTTCCTTTCATTGAATATAAATGTTTGTGTACAGTGACTGTCCAAGCACTGTGACACATTCAGCGTGTGTTCAAGTTTTCAATTAAAGCTTGTCTTTAGCCATTTGAAGGTGTTCTTGCTTGGAAATGAGGCTCTGAAACAAAGGGAGAAAAGCACATATATGAAAAGAAATGAACAACTGTCATCAGCTAAACCTCTCCTAAATCAGGACAGTAGGCTGATACAGTTCTGCTTGCTATTTCAGGTAATGTACCATCTAAGAGTTCACACAGAGGAACATGTACAATAAAAAAAGGAAAAAAAAAAAAAAGAAAACAACAGTAAAAGAGAGCATCCTGTCCTCTATTCCCTCGCTTTCTTCCTATTAAAGGATACCCTTATGTGCCTATAGGCACACCTATAGCTGTGCCTACACTTGCACAGCCAACTGTCTAAATAGGATATCTGCCCTTCCTTGGTGGAGCTTTTGCTACAATTGTGTTTAGTTATCTCAGACCATGAAGACTGAAGCCAGACTTCGAAAATAGCTCTGCCAGCGTTAACAATTCACTTATATACCTCCTTGTGGTCCGTGACTTCTCTAACTGCCCCAGAGCCTGTGATGCCACACACTGCCATTTTATTAACATTGCTGTTAACTGTTGTCCAGGGGATCTTTGGTTCTAAAAGATTCCCAAACAAAATTACATTTTTAAGGCTTTCTATGATATTTTCTAGAAGAGCCATCAGTTTCTTTGAAATGAAGGCAGAAAAGATAACGAGCTCTCAGTTTGGTTACTTACGAGCAATGCAAGTTGATTCAGTGGCCTCAGAAGAAAAAACTGGAAGTGAGAAAGTGATAGGGACGAGCGAAAGCCCTTTTTTTATGCAGTCCCACCCACCTATTCCATCTCCCTCACCCCTGCACTGACATTTTTAGTATCTTGAGTTTGACTTGAAGTTGCAACATACTCTGGTTGGCTGGCACTGGAGATGGATCTTTAGCTTTGACATACTCCACCAGGGCTATCAGCTGAGCCAGTGAAGTGTTGAACTGCCTGCTGAACGTCATATGGCAGCTATAGATCATGCGTTCCTTCTCTTGCCTTGCACATCAAACCCTTGTAATGTATAAGTACGTTGGTAGTTTTGTGGTGCGTTGAAACATAAGACACTACATAACAAGGTTTACAGTAGTATCCATCCTGTGTTCAAGCACTTCAGAGATCACTTATGAACTTCATAGATTATTTCGCTCCTTGCTCATCTTCTGCTTTGACAAAAGAAGGTTTTTAATATGATTGCATCTATAAATCTTTCAACTAGAGTCATAAAATTTTATGACAGGGTAGCTTTTTCATATCTGGTCAGATTTGCTTGATGGCAACTTAGAGAAAGCAGCTGAACAGTTTTATTTAGCTGACAAACTCCCATTAGAGAAACAGTGGAACTTTAGGTGACAGATTCACTTAGGAAGAGAAGAGAAAAGGACATGTTTATTTACTTCAGTCAATTTATTATGCTTCTATTCCTTTGCATTGTTTCCATGAGAGATAAACTTCCTAAGGATGAGAAAGGAAATATAAGACAAAAGAACGCCATACTTATCTAACAACCTCCAGATATCAGCAGGCATGGGGGAAAAATAGTTTCATCTGTGTTGTTTTTAAATCCAGCCGTATCAACAGCAGACTGATCTTTACCGCACTCAGAAACCAAACACTGAGCAGACAAATCAGCACGCTGGCCTGTGGGACGTGTAGCCCCACCGCTATTTGTGGAACTCGGGAGTCAGAGATGTCCACTTCTGGGGAGCGGCACCAGATAGTTTAGATGTTATGTTATTTAACTGTCCCTGCAGGGCCCTTAATCAGGGAATCAGCAAAGTTCACAGAAACAGTGCATTCCCCAAGAAACCAGATAAATAAGTCGAGGTTTTGTCTAAAATGCAGTTTATTAGTTACTCTGGAACTTACTTACTTTAAAAGCATGTGGCCGAGTATGGCACGGAAAATGGGTTTCATTTTGCCTACCCAGTAAATAATTAGAAAGGTTCCCACAGAGACCGTTCTCTCTAAATAATCTTACTTTTTAAATTGGCTGTTATAAAGGCGTTAATATAGTCTGATAAATTTAAGACAAATCCAGTAATTTTCATTCACTTAGCAACTATGAAAGAGTAGAGAAGCAACCTGAAGTGAACAAAGGGTCAAGCAGCAGGAAATTTATGCTATGAACACCAATTCACACCTGTTAACTACTGTGACTAGGCAGCAGACAACACCAAGCATATCATTTAAATGGACTTTTCACAACTAGGTGTGCCATTAATTCACTGATTGGGGTCATTGAATCTGTTCCCTAGCAATTGTCCCAATTAAGCAGCCATGCTATTTATCAGGGTGCTTATTAAGTTGATTTGTGAGTGTGTTTGTGTACCTTTACTTTAAACCTATATATACAATAAACAGCTGTTTCTAAAAAAAAAAGTGTATTCCCACTAGTAAAAAATAAATAGAGTCACACGTGAGTGTGTTAATAATGCGGGGTAATAGCCTTAGCAGAGAAAATGAGAAAAAAAGAAACAAAGAGCCATTAGGTACGATTAAATCATTTAGCACTAAGAGTATAAAATACAGAATTTATATAGATGCTTGACTACAAAAGAATCTCCAGATTTTGCTTTTTTTTGGCATTATTTGCCAAAACTCTGA
This sequence comes from Limnodromus scolopaceus, assembly GCA_028565335.1. Lineage (NCBI taxonomy): Eukaryota > Metazoa > Chordata > Aves > Charadriiformes > Scolopacidae > Limnodromus > Limnodromus scolopaceus. The sequence goes on along the minus strand of JAOXNO010000013.1, from coordinate 62,056,838 downwards.
CTGTCTGTGAAGCTTAATTATGGATTTGATTTTCAACAGTGTCAAATGCTGATTAAAATGGAGTTGAAAAGGGGCACAAATGAATGACTGCCTGCTGTGCATGGGGTTATGTTCAATCATTGAGGATGCTTATAAGGGATCAATGAACAGGAACTCATTATATCCTGGCCAAAACTAGCCATAAGCCTGGGAAAGATGCTTATCTGCAGTCCAGCTAGGTCTATGAGGGTTAAATTATATATTGTTTTTACTGTTGTTTCATTTCACAAAACTGCAAAAGTCCAGGCAACATTTTGTCAGAAAAAAACAATAAAGAATATGAAAAGCCCATCTTCACAGAACATTGGACATTGCAAAACAACCTACAGCTATTATCGGATATATCAAAACTGACAAGTAAAACTTTGGCTGTTGATTGAACAATATTTCACACGGACAGCACAAGCTCGTCCGCATTCACTTTTAAATGGAGCTGCTTATCCTGGAGAACTATGGGTAGGAAGTTTATGAGCTTAATTGAATTGGTGGTATTTGGATGATTGAAAAAAATTGGTGACATTGCAAAACTGGTTGTTAGATTTTCGAGAGCAAAGCACCTCTTTTGCTCAACACTGAGCTCCAGGAGTGGCAGTGGATTTCAAGAGATACTAATCCTGTTCACACGCCTTTTCAAGGCACTCAGTAATGGTTTATGGATCAATTGTTAATGTATTTGCAATTCATTTTCCCGTGCCTAAAAGAAAAAAAAAATAGGACCACGAATGCTAAATCTTAATGGATTGACACTTACATTAGTTCTCATGTCCTAATACAGACTCGTTTTTTTCAAGGAAACATTTTGTCTTCTTTGACATCCAGCTGCAATCTAGCCACCCCCCAATCTCTGCCACATCCCTACACCTCTTTCTTATAAGTCTTAAAGTCCTATTTTATTATATCTCTAATTGTATGACAAACTTTTTTTAAAAAGTTAAACTCCTTTGAAAAGCAATTTTATCTTTTGGTAGATTACAGAAAGAAAACAGAAAAGGGAGGAGAGAATAGGCTAACGAAAAACGGTGTGCAAATTTCTGTTATTGTACAGATATGTGTTAGGTATTACCTTCAGCATGAGCTGTTTGCTTACATTCATGGACACTGCAGTACAGAAAAAAATTAACATATTCTGTTGTGCACATCCAGTGTTGCTGACCGTCTCCCTGAAAACGCATCAAATTCCTTGTCCCAGGAGGCAGTTCTCCTGAAGAGAGGGGTGGGGGGGAGGGAACATGTTACTGTAGGCACTACAGAGCTCAGGAATGACATCAAGGTCCATTGATATTACTGCACTGACATCCACCACAAGTTCTTGTTTTTCTGCAAGGTTATTGTATTGAAATTTTATTACAGCATTATTGGCTGGGGAAAAAAAAGGGGATCTACTCAAGGCATTTAAGCCTAACATTAATCAGTCGTTTTCCAGTTGGGAGCAACTGGCCATTCCATTGTAAGGATACTATAAAATCCCATTTTTAGCACGCAAATGCATACAGACCGAAAAAATAGAAAACAGTTACTCTGAAATTCATCTATCACATTCCAGACTTCAGTAGCATTCCACTATGAATATGGGAAGTAGCTGGAAATTCCCTGACAGCAAAGAGCCGAGGAACAGTCATGCTGTGTTAGCCATGCAACAAGTTCAGTATGTAAGGATCAGAAAAGGAATTAACGCTACAAAAAACAATTTGCATTTTGGATACCGTTTCATTTTCTTAGCTGACATAAGCTTAATTCAAGTATTATTGCTGCATTCTTGAGATCAGATTGACAAAAATAACCAGAGTCAGAGTCCTATATTTCAACTACAGAGAAAGATTCCTTCAACAGGGTTGCTTTTTTTGTCTAATCAAAGTAACAAAATATAGTATTTGGATTTCCTTTGGTCTCTCCTTCACTAGACCTCAGTAGGCGTTCCGTTTTATTTTCCACGTGGCATACTTGTAAATATTTAATAGTTTAAGATTAATTTTAAAAGCTTATAAATAGACACTGATTTATTACTGTCTCTAGATGTGGATTCAGGGATGTGGAAGAGCGGAGAGGAGAAATATGGAAGGCATATAGTAGAAGAAAGCACAGTAAGTCAGCAGTAGACTTGTGAGATATATCAGCCAGACCTAGGGACTG
>JAOXNO010000013.1:61982169-62049669 GCA_028565335.1 Limnodromus scolopaceus | reverse complement strand
TGTACTACCTTGTAGCCTGAATGAAGTTTTTCATACAATCTGAAATTCAAATGCTTTTATTAAACGATGGATGTAAGATGTTTAAAAATTGAATACTAAGCACAAGTTGCCAACTGTCAGTCAAACCTATCAGTGAACTCAGCTGCATTGGCTTAAAATTGCATGCTATTGTAAACACACTCTTCAGCTCCTGTTGAAGGAAAATGACAATTTAGCAAATGTTATAATCCTTAAGGGCACGCCTGAATCTTCAAACTCAGATTGAAGACACAAAACTCTGACATCCCGGGATGAGCTCTGGAACGGAGCTATGCCTCCCAGGGTATGTCTTTTGTTCCAGTACAAATATGACTGCAACTCAGATCCACATAAAGTATTTTTAAGCATAAGTACAGATACGAGAAACAGTATAGCCATTACAGTAATTCCTCTCTGAATATCCAAGCAACCCTCAGTCAGTAATCTGCTTAAGTATTCAGGTACACGGCTACTCCCTTTCAAGCCCAGGTGGCCTTGGTGACCAGTCCTTGTATGTGGAAATGAATCTTCCTAACTCCACTATCGGCAGCAATTTACTATCAGCAGAAAGTATCCATTCTGTCATCTTGCTCTCCTTGACTACAACTTTAGCAACTACCACTTGCTCTTCTTAAAACTAAAATCCCACTGTGTTTGTGGAATAGAGGTATCCTCACTTCTCTCTAATCCACCTGACCATCATACCAGAGATTTAAAAAATCTTGCACTTAGTCTCATTATAATGTAAATTATAATATATAATATCATTATTATTATATTATATATATTATTATTATATATCATTATATTATTATATTATCATTATAATGTAAATTATAATATATAATATATAATATATTAAAAAATTATAATCCAAAAAATTGGATTACATCTTCTTCCTCACGGAAACCAGAGTTGAGGTTTAGCAGAACACAGGGTCAGAACATGGACAGAGCATAGATCCAGGAATGACAAAATGTTCCTCTGTCCCATAATATAAATATAACCTCACTGTCTTCAGTGCCTACAGACAATGATTTGACAAGTTATAGTAACAAGTTACACCTCAGTAAGAGGTGTCCCATGTTAAAAAATGCATGGAAGTTAAGTATTCCCCAAGGAAAACTGTCTTTACTTGGTAGCAATACAAAAATACAGCAAACAAAACACACCAAAAGCATGCAGTTCTTGATACTAAGCTTCAGTGTAAATCTGAAGTCACTTAGATATCTGAAGGGTTTTAATGGGTAAAAAAACAAAGGAGATAAAATAATTTAACTCAGTGGGTGGAAGTTGCTATACATGCTTGTAAACAATCAATTTGGAATATGTGCACTGAAATATTAATCTTCACAGAAAAGATCTTACTGTGATCTCCACGTCATTTTAACTTCACTGGTTTTCTTGACCTTTGATTTGCACTGAGGCAGATAAGAAGAGAATCAGGCCCAAAGAGAATACAGATTTTTAAATGATAATAGGACAAAATCTTGTTAAAGCTACTTGTCAGAAAGAGGGATAAAGGCCAAACCAGAGAACATAAATCCCAGAAGTACATACAACTCGGTGTTTAAGGAAGATGTCAGTTTTTCATCATTTAGTGCCTTGTGTCCCTTGATTCCCATTTCAGACATCTTCCTATAAAACTATAGAGAATCTCCATGTTCCACCTGTGGGATTCATTTCTCCTCTTGTCAATAATTTAATACTGCTGTATGAAAATACCTCCTCTTGCCTGCTTTCAGCTTCTTCTTTTAATCTGTTTTTATACAAGTAGAACGAAAACCACTGGTACAGAAAAGATATATTAGGAGTCTTACTGAACAAAATTGAATGGAAATAACATTTTTAGAAGTATTACATCATTATTCCCATTAATTCAGTAAAGAAGATATTGTTTGTTTGCATGTTTTTTCAGTCTCCGAAACAATGAGATAAATAGCTGACAAACAAAGCTTATTTCTCTTGCATCAACATTTTAAAATATTAAAATTAAGTAGCAATGATTAGGCTAATCATTAGCAATCATCAAATTTACATTTATGGTAATAAAAATAGAAAGAGATATTTTATAAAAATCTCTTGAACTTTATTTTTTTTCTCGTATGAATCAATTATTAAGTACTATTGAGTCCTGAGTGACTGAAACGTCTGGAGGCCGCACGAATTCCAATATCACAGCACTGTAATGTATATGTCTCTTCTTGTAGGATCCACCAGTCAGAGCATAGGGTCTGCTGGAGTTAGGTCTGTACAGAACAAAAACCATGACTGTTCCCATGAAGAACTGCCCTGGCTTTGCTACCACGGGCACACACGGTTCTTTCCCTAAATAGAACTAAAACAAAGGGCTTGTGACCAGTCCAGACCCAGGGATGAAGGACGTTTTGATGTCTTTCAGTTGAGTCAGATTCCACCAAGGATATGATTTGATTCCAGTATTCCTTCAGATGAAAAGCTAATTCCTTCTGCTGCTGGCCCTCCTGTTGCTCAGTTTTGCTCTCTGCTCATGGCTACTTACCCCAAGCTGTACTGACTCATCCCCTAATTCAGTCCTACACAACAATTTTGTTAAAAAAACATTTTTGGAAGGTTTTTTCAAAATCAGGCAATTTTAAAGGGCAGGTTTAGAGGATGGTTGCACAAACTGGCACTGTTGAGTGTGCCTGTGTTTGAGCGGTGGAAGTGCAGCAGTGGACAGGAATCTGCAGTAGACCAGCCATCCTTCAAACCAGCCAGGCTGCCTGGAAATTTGTGACTTGGAATCACACCCAAAAGCTGAGCAATTACACAGACCTTTTAAGCTTAGACAAACAGCTGAGTTTGAAACACCCTGAAGCAGGCCTTAATACAGAGAACTTTAAAATATCTGGAAGTATCGTTGTCCACTACTCTCACAGTTGTCCATGACTCTGTGTTTTGCAATGCTCCTTGATGGCTTGCAGCTCAAAAGACTTGCTGCCTTGTCAGAATTCACAAAAACCTTTCTTTCAGTAATAATATAGACTTTAGTTGTAAATCTTAAAACATTAAAAGTGACAAATATAAATACTATTTTAAATTTTAACCAGGACCAATTCTACCCTGTGATAGTATTTCTCTTTTTGATAGAGATCATTTAAATTCCCTGAATCAGTGTACAAACATCAGAGAATCTCATAATATATAAATTTGGTTTCGTATTTTGCTTTGTCCATGCAAAGAAACAAAAAATATGCATTAAGAATAATCATTGTCCATATTACTTCCCTGTTAGTAAATGAAAAGAGCAAGACCTCTGAAAGTGTAGTATACATAACTGCACAATTATCATGGGCACAGAATCATAGAATAATAAAATGGTTTAGGTTGGAAGGAACCTTAAAGATCACCTAGTTCCAACCCCCCTGCCCGGGCAGGGACACCTCCTACTAGATCAGGTTGCTCAAAGCCCCATCCAGCCTGGCCTTGAACACCTCCAGGGATGGGGTATCCACGACTTCCCTGGGCAAACTGTTCCAGTGTCTCACCACCCTCACAGTAAAGAATTTCTTCCTAATATCTGATATAAATCTACCTTGTTCCATTTTAAAACCATTACCCCTCGTCCTATCACTACACTCCCTGATAAAAAGTCCCTCTCCATCTTTTCTGTAGGCCCCCTTCAGATACTGCAAGGCCATTATAAGGTCACCCTGGAACCTTCTCCAGGCTAACAACCCCAGTTCTCTCAGCTTGTCTTCACAGGAGAGGTGCTCCAGCACTCTCATCATCTTTGTGGTCCTCCTCTAGAATCACTCCAACAGGTCCATGTCCTTCCTGTGCTGAGGACTCCAGAGCTAGACACAGTGCTCCAGAGGGGGTCTCAACAGAGCAGAGTAGAAGGGGGGAACCACTTCCCTCAACTTGCTGGCCACACTTCTTTTGATGCAGCCCAGAATGCGATTGGTTTTCTGGGCTGCAAGCGCACATTGATGGTTTGTGTTGAGCTTCTCATCAACCAACACCCTCAAGTCCTTCTCCTCAGGGCTGCTCTCTATACATTCTCCGGCCAACCTGTATTTGTGCTTGAGATTGCCCATGTGCAGGACCTTGCACTTGGCCTTGTTGAACTTCATGAGGTTTGCACGGACCCACCTCTCAACCCTCTCCAGGTCTCTCTGGATGGCATCTCTTCCCTCCATCATGTTGACCGCGCCACTCAGGTTGGTGTCATTGGCAAACTTGCTGTGGGTGCATTTAATCCCACTGTCCATGTCATCAACAAAGATATTAAACAGCACAACTCCCATTTCTTCCCTGGAAATGCAACTTGTCACTCATCATGAATCAAGAAAATAAGAATCTCAGTGTATTTCTATCTGTAAACTCTGACTCTTGTCTCAATAGAAAAGCATCTGTTTGTTAAAGACAAATATATTAATTTTTACTATGTAGGCATTCACTCTTCCAGTGAATGCACAGACTTTAAGTTAGCATATTTGGAAAATCTCTTCCCATACAACACTGAACAGAGATACCGTTCTAGTCAAGAATATAATGACTTAATTAGACATTAATTGTTTATACGTTACTTACATATGATACATTAATTCCTTAATAGGAATTAAAGGATTTGTTTTTTACATGCTAGGAAATATTTGCAAGCCTAAATGCTGCTTAATTATTAATATTCTTCTGTATTTCTATTTTCCATGAATACATAATCTCAGGACTCTCCTGGGACACTACATTATAAGACTTGTTTAAATGCAGGTCATATCCCAGTAAAATATGTTTTAAATAAATACTTCTGAAAGGAATTTTAAATAGTACCTCTTATCCCTAAGGGTAATACAGAGCATCATGTGAATTAAAATCAGAAGGCACTCAACTACATTATTCCTCTTCCTCAATCAAGCTGTCACTGGCTGGTCTCAGCTCCTCATCCTGTCTCAGTTGGGACCGTCCTGTGTTCAGGAGGCACAGGGGCAGGAATGCTGAGCTCTTTTCCCCTTTGCCGAGCACTGAGAGCTTTCTTCAGCTTACAGAAACTCCCAGAGATGTCAGGATTTTGCAGCATTGACCCCTACACATTTTTTTCTTAAACAATTACGCTAAGAGCATACTAACAATTATTGCTGGTTTAGCATTGTATATATTTCAGTCTCTACCAAAAAAAAAAAAAAAGGCTCATTTCTGATTTTCCTCCCCAGAGACAAAATTTCCACTCATTTACATAAGAATTTTGCTGGAGTAAGGACCTTGAGGCACTGTCTGAACATTTATGCTTTGTACTGGCTTTTCCTCCATTAGAGAGTCTCCAAATTCCCGTTGACTTTAATGAGAGCTCAGCAGGCAGATAAATCTGAGAAGGGTTATGCTTTTGGGAACTTCTATACCACTCTTCTAAAATTATTATCAAAATTGCTTTTCCTGTATTGTAGTAATAATACTGTGATAGCACCAAAAATTCTACTCAGAGATATTCACTGCATGTACAATGCTTTTGTTCTATTTTTTCCAATTCCAAATTCTGACACAGTTTCACTTTTTTTTTTGTTTGCTTTTTTGTTTTTGTGTATGTCAAGCTTCCAGACACAAAGGTAATGGGAGGAGCAAAAGTGCCTTCAAAGTTATAGTCCTTTACTCCAAAGTGTTCATTTGTATATTTTAGTTTTAAGAAAAGATTAATGCCTTAAGAAGCCATTTGTGCTGTCTCCTCAGTTGGTGTTGGTGGTATCTCCTATGTCAGCACAAGTAGAGTCAGCACAAGGTGGTCCAAGTGTGATATAAAATGCAATACAAACATAGTACTCAAAAGCTACATAAACAAGTCATACCTCTTGCTATTTCTCTGGCAGATATATAATTTCAAAACGTCAATAAAAGCTGCTGTTATTTCCGATTTATTTATTCATTCTACAAATGAGCAAATTCTGGAGTTATTTTCCCTATAATTTTATGCATCAGTCTAAGGGACCAATACCATCTCCTTTATGGTCTAATTATATAAACTGTCTTCAGTGTAACTGGTCATCTGAGCAGTAAAAGGGCATTTAGTTGTTTCTGAAGCATCTTGAACATATTTCTAAGATGTGAGAAGTTTTGGCAGCTTCTTCCCTGAAAGCGTGGGTTTTTTTTTAATATGCGGAGACTTTGAGCAGAAAAATGTTTTATTCCTCTCAGATCAGTGATACATTTCTATGGGGTTTTTTACTGGTAACTTAGGCCTTAATCATAGGAATTTGCCTTCAACAAAACCTGCAGCATCCAAAATGGCCTGGAATGAGTGGAGGGGGCAGCTCACACAGAGTTACTTTCCATGTAAGTGCCAAAATCACCGAGAAGTTGTAGCAAGTCCGTAACTTGGTGATTTCCTTCATCTCGGCTCACTCTGAGGAGCAGAGCTCAGCGCTCCTGAAGCATTTAGAGAACTACAGTGGCCCAGAACTTTAATATTATTCAATTGGAAATGGTCTTTCTACTTAATTTTCAGGCTATTCGTGATCTTTATATTCTGAATTGAAAGGTATGTTTAAAGCTGGCTATGGTAAGGGGAGGTGAGATGCTACAGTGTAGTGTATTTGCCGTTCCTGAAGTCACACAAGTGTGGGGAGGTTTTCATCGCCCGTTAGAGGCAAGGGAAGCGAGTGCGAGGAAGCTGTTTCCTTCACAGCTTGTATTTCTGCTGTTTAATTGTTGAATGCGGAGCCTACTCACCTAACCTCTGTGCTCCTCCCCTGAGAAAACCTGCCATCAAATGATGACCCAGAAGAAATATGGGCGATTGCTCTGCTCCCATAAAAAAGAAAGAAAAAAAAAGAAAAAAAAAAAGAGCGAAAGAAAAGCACTAGCCTGGTATCAAGGGACCTTGCTAGGATACTTAGGAGAATATTTTCTGTAGAAGCCAACTGACCATCCATCTCCCTTTTTAACTAGTGTCAAGGCTGGTTTACTTGATGATGATTTGATGCCCAGCAATTGCTCCCCCTTGCCCACTGAAAATGAGTGATGACAGGGGAACAGCCGTCAAATAGAACAAGCTGAGATATTGTAGCAGAGAGCTTAGCAGAGCTGAGTCCTGCAAAAAAGAACCATTATAAAAGGATGAAGTTCTGGAAAACAATTGTTTTACAGTCTGCTTTGTGGAGAATGTTTTTTTTTTTTCCAGATTTGTAAGATATGTTTATGTTGATAAAGCATTCCTGTAGCATAAAACAAAAAAAGTATGTCTTCTACTTGGAAAAAACAGCTCAGTGAGGATTTATATGGAATTTCTTAGCTCTGTTTCTGCTGGATTCAGCTGAACTCTGACATCCACACAAGTTGGAAAGAAATAGAGCTACTGCCTTTTCTTAAACATCAGCTGCTCAATGGGATTATATGAAACTAAAGACCCTAAAGAGCTGCTGTGCTTGACAGTTAGCAATGGTTATATGTATATATTTATAAAGGTACTCCAGCATCTTCAGCTTTGGACATCAGGACACCTTTTCCCAAGTGCTCAATAATAACAGACAATACACGAGTCACATCACAAAGTCACTGGATGCTCCCACCTGAAGTGGCACTTTGCAGAGATACAGAAGAACAATGGCAAATCAAGAAAAATATTGCTGTAGTGCAACAGTACAATAGTGTGAATTTATAAAGCACCATCATCAAAGAACTTGTCAAATACGCATTGTTCATGTTTTACATAATAGTGGCAAAATTTCTGGGCAAATATGTACATTCAAAAGCTGCATGTGTTTATAACTGGTATGGATGTAAATACACATGCACATGTTTGATAAACTATCAGCCACGCTGAATGCTATTCATACCAGGAGTACCAAGATGCTCCAGTGGCTTTGCAAAGACAATTATTATTACGATGGAGCTAATAAGCACCAGCATACTTGAGCCGACTCAATTAATGCAGTTTCTGCTCACCAACTTGTGCCTTCTATCATATCGTTTTTCCATCCTTTGGGATATCTCAGTTCTCATCCCCATTCCTACAATATCCTTTATTGTAGACATCCTGAACTCAGCTATCATTAAGTTGCTCTTCAGTAAGTAAACCCTAACAAATGTTATAAGCAAGATGTATTTATGACATGAACTCTTAATGGAATCACGTATGAGACATCTATTTTTTACTGAGGCACTCTATGATGAATGGGTTTTTAATGAGGCAAAGTTATAAAATTTCTTCTTAGAGACTTTTTAAGAGACAAAGAATGCTGCAGTGAAAATGCCAATGCTAAACATCTATAATTTAAAACTATGTAGTTTTTTTATTCCTGTCCTTGATAATAAGTAGCTTTCCTGGTCTTTTGCCTCCTGTGTCACAACGTCCTGATGTAGGGGACATGTCTGGTGGAGAAAAAGGTATTTGCAGTTCCCCTGAACCACAACTGCAGGCTGCTAGAACTCATCAGACTTTGGACTTGACTGTAGTCTAGAACAGCCTCAGGGTTGCTCCTGTTACCCAAGGCTCTGCATTAATAGCCAGACTGAATTAAAAAAACCACAAGCAAACAAACAAAACAATAGGAAGTGGATGTGGCAAAGAGTTACTCTGAGTCTAACTATACTATCAATGTTGAACGGTATTTGCTTTACTGCCTCTGGCACTAGAGGCATATGCATAAGTTTATTTACACGTGTGCCTGTGTTCGTCCAAAAGAAGAGTAGCAGCAGATAAATGTGTTTGTGGCAGTTGGATTTAGATACCACTATATAGCTTTCTACAGTAAATGTATCAAGGACAGATATGGCCAGTTTCCAAGTTTGACGCTATGTAGGTTTTTAAGAAAAAATATTATTTTTCTGTCTCTGAACATCATCAAGCCAAGATTAGGTGACTCTTTTACTGCATGTGCAACTGTAAATAGATATGAGACACTAACGTTTCCTTCATAGTATGTTTCCTGTAAATTATGGCCCTTTTATATAGATCTAAGCCTCTGCCTTCATAGATTCATAACACAAGCCACATCCTGCTGTTCCAGTGCCTCTGTTCAGCATTTGGGTGGTGAAAGGTTGAGAGCTCTAAAGATGGATTTTGGCACAGTTAACACTCAGCTAAAATTTCACACTAGCTGATTTAAGCCTAACAGTGGTGGAACCTCAGCCAATAACAAGCCCGTGCCAATGAGGTCAGTGCAAGACACCACAGAGGATTAGCGAGCCTTTTGGTGGTGGATATGGCTCTGGCTCTCTGTAAAGACTTATTAAAATGTAGGCAACTGAACTAGTTCCATATACGTAGCTCTCCTCTATCATAGAACTCATTTCATTTCTCCTCTGTAATGTTAATGAGATATGAAAAGCCATTTCTTCCTTTCTAAGATACCAGCATTAATGACACAGAATCAGCTCCAGTGAATGGAAAAGAGCGAGTTCACCTACGCTATAATTTGTAATTGGCTCACTCATGGGACTTGAGTCTTTTGCATGAAAACTAGAGCTGTGTGAGCTCTCAAATGTGTTCCATTCATGCCTGCATTGTCACAGGAAAGATTTGAAGGAATCAGTTTGCATTTAATTAAGGCTTCTGTGACTTACTGTGAAAAATCTTAAACAATATATTCATCAAAAGTTTTTAAGAGTCAGGTTAAAGGGAGGCCTATGTTTGATACTGCAATCTGCTGGTATTGAGAAGCCGCTGTAAAAGAGATCATTACGTACAAAATGGGTATTTCTTCATAACCTAAACACAACTAAATGCATAAACTCTGCCGCAGCTCCTGTGGAACTCCCTGCACCTTCTGATGACTACAGGGGAGTCCACTGGGTAACGGTTTATTTTAAGTCTCTATCAATGGGTGCTTAGCTGCTGTTAATTTAGAACAGTGGCTTGGGGAACTATATTTGAGAGTCACACACATATAAAATGTTTCCATTGTGATTGGTTTTATTGCAGCGAATGCCAGTGAGATTTTGTTGAAGGGAAGCAGTAAAGGAAGCAATACTCACTTTTCTCTTTTTTTTTTTTTCTGGTTTTTTTTTTTTTTTTTTGGCACAGCATGTAGCAGTGTCGGCTTCAGAAACCCAGACTAGCAGATCTTTCTGCCTGGGTTCACAGGACGATCCAGGGTGTCTGTACTTAAAAAGGCTGTTCCATTTTGACAGTTAGCATCAGGCAGTATTGCACGTACGGGCGTGTGGGGAATATCTCTCACACTGATAGAAAGGGTGCTTAATTCTGACACGTTTAAGTATTCCAACTGTACGGATCATTGAAGGAAATGGAAGATCTCGGGTTCAGAGAGAGGAGGTGTGACAACTATACTGGAAAGCTGAAAGTCCTTTCAGGGATAGAAAGTATCATTCCACTTACTAATTCTAGGACTGTTCTAATTGAAAAAAAAATATAAAAAAATTAAAGATTGTAATCTTCATTTTGAATAGTAAAGCCATGAATCAAAAAGAAATTGGCAACTCTGGTGAAGTACAGCCCCCTCTTTTTCTGACACTCATTTTTTTATCAGTGTTTTACAATGACGTTTCTGAAAAGCAAGTGTTTTGCCTTTGGAATAAAGCAACAGATAGCCTGCATTTTTGGAAGACCTTTCCCCTTATTGTCTCTTTCTGTGTACTACTCAGTTTAAAACATTTCCTTGGACGAGAATCAAGAAAAGAGGCAGCACAAATTACAAGGGCAGCTGAAAACTAGGACATAGGAAAAGCCTGGCTACGACTTGGTAGTTAAGCTACATTTTGCCATGAAAAAGAAGTGATGTGGCCAGTGACTGACAGGTCTGTTTTGTGCCCAGGGATGCTATTCTTGGCATTCCCAAGGTTACTGTTAGGTAACCTTTGGTAAGTCTTTGAGCCTTCTCAGACCTTAGTAAAACAGGGACAGTGGCCTGTTGTTGAAAAGTACTGGTAGCGCTATCCCACCTTTCTGGTTCAGTTACTGTGACCAGCAGTTCTCTAATCTTTCACTTTCACTTAAGGGGGACCGGAGATTTAAATTGGAGCAAAGGATGCATCCTGAGATTTGTCATCGGAGAATTGTCACCTGGGCATGGCGCTGAAGAAATTCCTGTTTAGTGGAGGAGGAAAGAGCTGGGTTGATGAGAGAGTAGAAAAAGAATTTAAGCTTGTGGCTGCTAAAAGCCCTTTAGACCATTCTGCTTTCACCTCTAATTATCACAAGGACTTAGACTGAGTTCAGGCACTCCTACAAGAAATGCAGTGCTGCCTGAGAAGGAGGTATTTGCTTATTTTCCCCTCAATCTCTAGCTTGATTATAGTATGGTTAGTGTTGCTCTATCCTTATCTTTGTCCATCGCCATTTCTGCCTCAGCCACCTTCTTCCAGCCACATACCTGATCCCACTGGCTCCTGCACCTTAAACACCACCCTTCCTCATTCCTCACAAGATGCTGCTGATCTTTCAGCAAATCTTCTGTTTCCTCTTTAAAATGTCAGATGCAAGAACGACAAAAGGACTAGGGCATAAGAAGAAATAGTGAAACACAAAACAGAGGAACTATCCTTATTATTTATATTGTGTGCAGTGACATAGAAACTATTGTTTCTATTTAATAATACGTAATGTGGTCTCTGGAACTGTGTAATGTGATAATAGAAAAAGCTATCCTATTGCCATGGCGTCCTTCAAAACCAGATTAGGAATCACTTATCCCAAGTCCACTTCCCCAAACTGTTTGATTATAGTTTTATTACAGCGAACAATCAGAAATGGTCTACATCCATTGTGCTCCTCAGTATATTAGTACAGAATCTATTTATGTCTTTGCAGGGACTGTGCTTTTAATTTATAAAGAGCCAGGTTTGATCCCTGCCTGCCAGTTGAAAGAATGGATAAACAACACATTTACCTAAGTAGCACGCTATTCATTACTAATTTTTTTTAGCGTCTAGCAAGAGACAGTTTCACGTAGCTATGCCCCAGGGACATCAATATTTCTAAAATTAGCAGGTGACAGTCACTAATCCTTTGGGAAAATTGCTAAAGTTTGACATCTTAATTAAGAATTGAGTTCTAGAATTGCTGGAAATTACCAGGGCAAAGTTAAGGATCTGAACGGAATTTCAGCGAGTTATTGAGAGCATCCCGGACCCCGAGTTGTGACCCAGTCTATGCTAATATTCCCAGCTGTGTAGGATTCCTGACAGCTTTTAGCTGTAGGAAACAGAATCTATTAGAATTTAATTAAGATATAATATAATACTAAGATTTATTAAGATACAATCTAGGTTTGTTTAGTCCATCTTTGAACATCAACAGGTCGGGGGGAATCTGTTCTTTGAATTACGAGGAAAATATCTTCTTACTTCTTAATTCTAGACGTGGCTGGTGCTAAAAACAGCACCAAGGTGGCTGGCAAAGAGACATTCTACACACGGGAGAACTGTGGCCTGCAGACCAGTGGTACCATTTCCACCACCCTCAGCCAACCCAGCCGAAGTCTCATGAAGAAGCTTTCCCAGCGAGCTGCAGAGAGGAAATGAAAGCTGATAATACAGGGTGTCAGCTTGGAAGAGACGTCTTCTAGTGGATTAACCTCTAGAAGGATTAGCCAGAAAATTTTGGCAGGCAAAACACTTGGGAAACTGCCTGAACTGTGAGGGTAACTAAAAGTCTCAAGCATCCACACAGATACGCTACAGGACTGTGGTGCACAAGAGACACAGTACCCTGAGCACGGCCAGCATCAGACTTTTCAGGAATAGGTATGGCACACCTTAGCAGAATAATCTGCTCGTAGGCTGTAGGTGGATTTCTAAATCTTCTCTGTTGCTTGTGACCTGAAGCACGAGGGTTTATATCCCCTTTAAAAATGTTTTATCCTATCTGATGCAACCGTGGAAGCTTTTTATGATTGAGATAAATCTACAGTCTTCTTTTTAGCCTCTTCAACTCATTGTCATTTTGTAGCAATGAGTTCCACAGGCTAATTTTGTACCATGTTAAAATACATCCTTTATTAGATATGCAAAGCACTTTTGAAACCCAACATTTTGGTCTTCTGTTACTAAAAATGATAAGCAGGAAACCCCAAAGTGCATACACTCTAAAATGCAAGTATTTTTTAATTATACTTGTGTGTACATCAAAAAGTGCTTCCCTGTAAAGCTACCCTGTAGGAATCATGTTACAAAAACTTGAAGGAGTGACATAGATGGTATCAACCAAAGGAATTTTCCCCTAATAGAACTGTGTGCCCATTGTTTTGTTTCGCTGGAAAACCTTCATCAAGTTTTCACACTTTTGCAAATATAACAAAAAAAAATTGGTAAAAATAACAAAAAATATATTTAACAGTAGCAATGCTCAGTAGCAGTGCTTATGTCTTCTCATGTACAGTCTTCTGCAGTAAAACAGTGTGCTTATCTACCATGAAATTCAGAAATCACTTTTTTCCTATATTTGTATAAGAGAAACATATTATTAGGATAGAGTGGAGTAGCATGTTCGCAATTTAATTTTCTGTCTCATTATTTTTGACTTCGTCTTTCAGCATTAGTGTGTTTCTTTGATTTGTGTAACCACACTACCAACAGAGAAGACACAGATTTTTATAAAAATGAAATTCTGTTTTATTTTTTAAACAATGCATTGTCCACAGCCCCCAACATTGACTGCGTTATGGCTCCTGGCTCATTAACTATTAATTGACTCTTCAGTTATTAACTATTACATATGAAGAGAGATCCTGAATGGGTGCAAGACAGCAGACAGGCTTTATACGGCTTTGCATCTCCTCACAGCTCCTGGTGCAGGAATGGTTTAGGACAGGAAGAGGCATCAGGAGACAGTAATGTTACTAAAATGCAATTGTATGACTATTTGGGGCCATATGGCAACTTTATTGCTAATAGTTGTCGTTGTGGTGCTTCTCTAAGTGATCCAGAGGTCCTGACTCAGAATGTTGGCGGCACATGGTTTAATGCCACTTTTGTTTTACCGTGAATTGCACCTTGCACCAGGCCTCCATCAAACAGTTTAACCATTCTGAACTGACAGCCTTGAGCCCAAACTCACTGAAACTCACAGGATTTTTTGCCACTGACTGTGTGAAAGTTCAGAAGTTGGGCTTGTGATGAGTGGAATTAAATACATGACACGGTCATCATTAGCCCAGTGTTTGCAATCAAAGGCATACTTAAAAGAGATAACATTGCAGAAGTTATAAATGCACTAAATATGACCATGTCTTATAAAATTATGAACGTTTGCTTAATGTTTGTTTGATCAGAAGTTTTGAACCTAGCTGTTCAGTCAGAGGCAGTGTGAGGAAAGGAATTTAGGACTGTGTTGGTGAGGTAACCATCCCTCTTGCTGTCCCTACTAACAAGCAAAGGCCTGGTAAGGACAAAGGATGCTCCCTAGTGACACCTACTAGTCACCACCAGCTGTCCTAGCCTTCATTAGTTCAGCAAAGCCAACCTCCAGGTGCCAGGAATTTACTTGTCTTAGTTCTTGTGCACCTTTCAGCCAGCTCCACTTTGCCGGAATAAGCTACTCACCAAGAGTACTTAAAACTATTATGAGAAGTTGCACCTCATATTTCTGGAAAATGAAAACATATTGGACTGCTTGCCTGTCCAGGAGTCTCAAAAAGCGTTCATGAACTATGGCCTAAACACTGCATCACTGAAATAAAAATGAATTTTGGTATTTGTTTCAGTAAGAGTAGATTTGGTCATGAAACAATATCCACCCAACCAGCAAAATGCAGCTGACTCTTAGGCAGAACTTGTCAGCTTTGAAACAGTGTACGCCAACACCCACACAAGACCCGTGACAGGCAATGAAGAAGGATATAGCCAATTGGACCCGTCAGGAAATGCAGGTGAAGAACATAGTTGCTGAAACGAGAATTTTGCAATGGTTAACACTTCTCCGAGTGTAAAAAGACTAAGACCTTTTCCATCCTAAACTGGTCTCAAACCAATTTCACACCTTAC
This sequence comes from Limnodromus scolopaceus, assembly GCA_028565335.1. NCBI lineage: Eukaryota > Metazoa > Chordata > Aves > Charadriiformes > Scolopacidae > Limnodromus > Limnodromus scolopaceus. Next base: position 62,034,756 of record JAOXNO010000013.1, on the reverse strand, counting down.
ACAAAACTTCTCATGATGACAACTTGAAAGCATCTTTAATTCATCTGAAAGCCAGAAGTTGAGCTGCTGATATCCATGCTGTTGTCTGTGGTTCACCAGACATTGCATAGCGTAATAGTACAAAATATTGTTGTCTTTTTTTCCTGGGAGATTGTTATCTTCACACTCCAAAACCACAGTCTTTAATAACAATAATAATAAAAGTGTATCTTCTTCAGCAATCATCTTTGCAAATAGGGCCATGTAAGCCAGGGCATAGGTATACATTGAAAATTTGTGTATGTATGTACACAGACACACACATACAGAAAAATGAAAAAAAAAAGTTTTATGTTTATATCGTAAAGAATTTTTAGCCACAGAAAACAACAGAAATGATCAACAGACATAAAACTTTAGCCTGCGTAAATTAAATGGTTCTGCTGCATTAACTTCATAAAACCATAATCCTCTCCTCCATAAACTATTACATGCACTGCAACATATCTGATTTATGGGGTGTAGAATCGATGGGAAAAAATTAATGCTTGAAAAACATATTAGAGACATTATTGAACAGATTTTAATTGAGATTTGATTTCAATGCCCCTTATCCACATGATTAATGGGTCTTACCCCTCGACTCCAGCAGGCAGAAAAGAGAGTCTTTAATATGACAATTAAGTATCTGTCTTTAGGTTTTATGTAGCTCTCTCCTCAGATCACTTCATCAGTACAGTGTGGCTTTTGTGCAGATTAAATTGAGACTCAATTTTCTCTATTTTCCAGCACTTACTTATGTTTTATGACAAGCACTAAATCAATTTTATGCTATTATTGATTTTTTCTTAAATGGACACAAACCATTTCGCCTTTTGCCCTTCTTTTCTACTTTCCTTCTATTTCCTTTTTTCACTGTATGCTTGATATACAGCCAGCTGAAGAAATTTCAAACGTTTCCTGAGATTTCTACAGGTCGTGCCAATTCATTCACTTTTTACAACATCAGAATTGACAAACTTAACCTGGAATTCTATCAAAACTTATATATTCTTTTAATGTGACAAGGTTTACAGGATGGGCTTCTTCCCCTACCTTTCCTTAAAAACAAAAAAAAAAAAAAAAGAAAATAAAAGAGAGAGTCTTCAAGGTTAGTTCCTCCTCTTTTTCAATTAAAAAGAAAAAAAAAAACCCAAACAAAAAAAAACCAAACCCACAGCAGACAATCTTTCTAATAACTTCTGAAATATTTGAACTGCAGCTTGAGCTATAATTTTTGAAACAGTCTTGAAATCTAATTAATACATCGATGTAGGGAGAACCTATTTCATGGCTTGCAGGGGAAAAGGGCATTATCTGCAAGGTGCAATAACTCCTCCGAGATGTGGCAACAGCTAGTGGTACACCATGCAATTAAGAAACTCTTGGTTCTTTAGGGCTCTATCCTGTCTGACCTATGGCAAAAATTAACAACTGCCTTGGGCAATAAAAGTAGCACAATTTGTAATCAGATAGCTTACTTTTTTGGCACGGAATTATACATTAAGAAGGATCAAAGAGGGAAAGAAGAAATGTAATTCAGCTAACAAAATGGGTTGGCCTTTTGATTTTCTGGCTGTTTAGGGTCGTGGAGGAGGTTATGAAGGATTGTCCTCTTTCTTTCTTTGTTTGAAGTCCAGCATGCCTGAGCTCAGGTGATAAAATTGATCTTTAAAATAAGTACAGTAGCTTTATTTTGCTGAAAAATCAATAAAGCCCTTCATTGTGTTAGGTATTTACCTAATAACATTTTACTTGTAAACCCTTGAAGTATTTTCAAAAATGTGTTTAGAAAGAAAATTTAAAAAAAAAAAATGCTTTCTAAATAACACAGGCTTACTTACTGAATCAAAAAGCCGTCACCCTGAATGATCTCTATCATGGCATCTTTGCTCAGCTTCAATTCAAGGGGAAATTTCAGTTGCCCTGAATGACAAATTTTAGGCAGAATGTTAATTTTTTAGTTCTTTCTTAGTGTGATTCAATCGTTATTGTGTGCCTACTTGTGATTATATTAAATATATATATACATAGTATGTGTAAAGAGGATGAAGACACTTCCTTGTGGAATTTCAAGAGTCTTCCTAGAAAAAAACAGAAAAAGTGCAACCAAATTAAGAAACAAAAAAATTCCAAACAACCTGATTAAGAAAAAAAATCTTGAATTTCCCCATAATATAGATGCTGGGATACTGTTCTCTGTATGAAATGTAAGTCAGACAGTGACCCAGTAATTGGAAAAAAGTTTGGAGCTATGCTATTGTGCTGTAGTTCCCTTAATTTATAGAATATTGTTCCCTTCATGCAAGAAACATGCCAATAACAATATCAACTTTCATGATTAACAGGACACTTGAGGGGGTTTTCTTTATTTCTTGGCTTTCTCTTCTCTTGGAGATATGAAGAGTAATGTCACAAATCAGCTTGAACGTTGCCTTTCTACTACACGTAAAAAGAAAGCTCTCCTTGCAAGTGCCAGATGCATGCGTTGCTGTGAATTCTGTATGCCCGTAGAAAAGAGCAGAGGTGCCCTGTACTCTGCTTCTAGCTGGAATTCAAATTCAGAATACTCACAGGTCAGCGATTCTTTAGCTGTAGACTAATCCAAAATGAAGATGCACCATTTTGTTCCTTTAGAGAAACAGCTGGTTTGCATCTTAGGCTAAAGGCTCCTTATTCATTTGCTCCATTTGTTTCTGTTTTGGTTTTGCCATCTTCTTTGCTATTACTATCATTGCTGTTAATATTGTCATTGTTATTACTACTGTTGCTGTAATAATACTAATCACCACATTGTGTTACATGAACATCATGTAAATACTGGAAACCAAGAAAATTGCTACAGTGTCTAGTAGACAGTTTCCTTTCATGTACCCAAAAGCTGGTGTGAGTTAAGTTTCCTAAAGCTTTGCTTATTTTATTAGCATATTTTTCTCCTGTGATTTACTCTTTTCTCCATCAGTCCTATTTATATCTTCTTTCTTTTTTAGAATTGGATTTTTAAAAAGTAATTTATACTGTTAAAACCTCTTTATCACCAGAAGCTGTTTTTCAGAATGGATTCAAGTAACTTAAGTACACTGTTTAAATGTTTCTAGTTGCTCGCTCTGGCTTTTCTAACCTATGTTATTTTTATCAGCCTTATTAATTTATTTTCTGGCCTTGCTTTTTACATGCCTGTGATACTCAGACACATAGGTAAGTGGTACGACAGGCTGCGGCGTACAGCTATCTTCTCCCTGCCACATCTGGTCGGATTTTTTTATCCCAGTGACTGTACAGGTGAGTTAAGCAAAAGAGAATTGAGACAGGATACTTGGCACTGTGTGGAACAGCAACTTAAAAAAAGAAAATCAGGTAACTCCCCTTCATATAATATACATGTTTGGGACAATCTGAGAACTATTAGATTTCCAGGCTTAGAAAGTATGTGTGTCACAGAATTCCATTTAAACGCTTTCAGACTAATACACCCACAATAAAATTCCCATATACAACAAAGGGCAAAGCACCCCAATAGGCTGATCTGTTGAAAAATAAACCTGCTTACAAAAATAAATGCTCTGTATACGAAACGTGAGTGCAGATAAACAGATCTCTTCAGTGTATACTCGCTAAAAACTACTAATGTCTTATATGTAGGTGAATGGCATCACATGCTTCAAGTTGAACGGGTATTTTGATTTTGCCGGAGATGATTTGTCTTGTCTGAAGGCTCATGAGTTTTTAACGCAGCCCTTAAAAGCGGGCTGTGGACAATACGCCGAAGCCCCAGGGCTCGCAGTAGTCCCCAGCACAGTGCTATCGGCCGCAGCCTGAAAGGAACAGGAAACCTTTGTGTTTTGCCCAGGCAGCGGAGATCGTCAGCTTTCTGAAATGAATGGCAAGCCTAATCCTGAACCGCACCAATTCAGATCAATAAATAGCATTAGCTTTGCTCACCAGCCTCCTCTCACCCCCTCTCCCCCTCAGCACATCCCCCTTGTCCACACACACAGATGTATGTTTTCTCCTCAGCCCGGCCAGCAGCGCTGCACGGGATGTGCCTGGAGGAGACATGCCTGCCAGGCTGGCTACCTGTTGGAAGCCAGGCCCACGCCAGACAGGCCAGCGAGCCGCACAACAATTAGAATTTCACCTTCGTTATGTACACATAAACATTTGGGGGGTTCTGCGATAAGCTCTCCCGCAGGCGAGCGCGGGGCCTGGCTGGGTAAAACCGTGTAGGCCGCGCTGGCCGGGGTTGTTGCCTGGCAACGGGCGACCCCGCGGGCGGGGCGGGACGGGACGGGACGGGGCCGGGAAGGTGGGGGGGGGCAGTCCCCTCACGGAACCGGCGGGGCGGGCGCCCTCAGCGGCCCTTTCATCGGGCGGTTCCGCCAGCTCCGCTTAAATCTCCTTGGTTCTGCGAAGTCCCCGCAGAGGAGAGGGCGTCAAAACGACCGTGAGGAGGAAAAAAAAAAAAAAAAAAAAAAAAAATAGGATTTAACGAGGTCAGGAAAAAAAAAACCCAAACCCAAAACAGGGGAAATAGGGCTGTGCCCCGGAGTCCCTGAGGCTGGGGACTGGCCCGGCCCCGCCATCCCCTCGCCCCTGCACCCTTCCCGGCTCGCCCCCCGCCGTCCCTCTGCAGTGGCTACAGTAAAACACCTTAACTCAGCTCTGGGAGGGAGGAGGGAGGGGAAGGGACCACCTTCAGAGTGCAGCTGGAACTGGAAGCTGTCTGCCTCAGCCGTTAGAAATATGTGGAGAAATTACCTATCATTCCCTGTAGAGACATCCAGCAACCATCCCAACCCAGCTTTTCAGTTCGGTGATAATATGCTCCTATCAGTTTTAATAGCCCCATGCTGGATTCAGGAGGTATTATGGATTGTACAGCAAGCATATTGTCATTAAATTAAATTTTCAGAACATTCCCCAGCTCATCACAAATACCACAGAGAGTAATCATAATCGGTTCTCAACACATGTGTAATTGCCTTCAGCTGGCGTTTTTTACAGTTGACATTGTTCAGCAGTGATAAGGTGATTGGTGATTTGAATACACAGCTTGTTTCATAGCTGCCGTAATTGAAATATGGTATGTGTGAATGGAAGATTACATTAAGACCTAGGATAATCACCTGACATGAGAGTAATTGAGTCTACAATCTGCCACTGAGTCTCTCAGGGAGGGCTGAAATGAAAAGAAGCCATTAGTAGATTATGCCACTGCTGGCTCGGCTTCGGCGCTGCTCGCCGGGGCGCAGCCATGGAGCGCCCGGCCGGCCTGGCAGCCCCCGCCGCCGGGACGGGACGGCCCCAGCCCCGCCGCGGGGCAGGGAAGGGGAGAGCAGGCGGGGAGGGGACGGAGGGAGGCGGCACCACGGTGGGGAGAAAAGTTGAACTTTTTTCCTCAAGACGCGGTGGGGAGTGGGGGTAGGCGAGCCAGGCTGGAGGAGAAATGGTTCCCTGCTTCCTTCGCGTCCCGTCGGTGGGGACGGGAGGTGCCATCCCTCCATGCGATCCCTTCAGGAAGTGGGGAGAGGGAGGGAAAGGAGAAAAAGAGCAGCATGAATTTGCCCTGGTGGGTTTAGGCGAAAACGATCAAACTTTAGCCGCTGTTTAACTGCTTGTGGAGGGAAATCAGCGTGTGGAATCTTTTTTTTTTTTAAAAACAAAACAAAACAACAACAACAACAAGACAACCAAAAAACCACAAACAAACAAAACCCAAACCAAACCAAAAAAAAACCAAAACAAAAAAACCAAAAAAACCTCCAGAAGGAGCCGAGGGCAATTCAATAGGTTTCCGTGGTCCGGAAGCACTCGTAGGTAACTGTCGTTTGGAATGTTAAAGCTTACTCACAGAATTTGGTGGAAAACTATAAATCTGATGTTGCATTCAGCTAAAGACACAATGAAAAGGGTGCCCTTATTTATCAGTGTTTTCTGTGATGTGGGCTGCACAGGATACTTTCTTTAAAAATCAAGTTTGGAAGTAAACTGAGGTTAATTATACAAAGGGTAACCAAGAGGAACAGTCTTATCTAACCTTTAAAAATAAATGTAATAAGGTGCCTACAAATCTGAAACAAATATTTACTCCAGGTGTCCAGACTTAATGGACAGAAGCGTAATTGCTTTTTAAGGAGAATATTTTATTTGTTAGTCACCGAGGATTATCTTGTGATGGAAAAGTCTGTCTGTCTTCCTCTCCTTCTTTATTTCTTCCTTTGGAAGGTGATATCATGTTTTGTTGGGGCTTGTTTTTTTTAAAATCTACTGTATATACAGATCACAAACCCTGAACAAAGAAGAATTACAAACCCAGCTGAGATAAACATGTCAGAATTACTGTTAAGAGGCTGATGCCCAGAGTGTTTAATGGCTTGAAAAGATGATCAAGCGTTTATGCAGCTACCCCTTCAAAAATTATCATTGAGCCAATGATAATCCAGTTATAATAATGAGTACTGAGTCAATTAAGCTTAGCATGCAGAGAAACTACTTTTTAATATTAAATAACTCAGTCTCTTCCATCTTTAAAGAAAAAAACCCCACAGAATTATGAAACCAGTAATTTTACAGAAAAACCATCACATGCAGGTTAGAAGCCTGTATAAAAAGCCACATCCAGCATAGCATAGCTGACTTGTAGGGTGTAATCCTAGCAGGGTCTGAGGTTCTCCTTTGAGATGCTGTGAATCCCCATTCTCTCATAACTTTACGGTGTGTGGCAATTCTCAGAACCCAAAATCCAGTTGTACTATCTTGGAAACATCTATAGGAGACAGAGCTCATGGCACTGTCTTTTCTGCACACAAGTGATAGCTAATGAACAATTGCCTGACCAATTGTTGGTTTGGTGGTTTGTGGGTTTTTTTTCTTGCAACCTCTTCAAAATAGGTTTTGTATGTAGCGGAAGTGTCTTGCTCATTTTTCTCAACTATTCCTGAAGTCACAGCTCTCCCTAGCACTTCTTAGAACTAAACCTAAAAAGACAACGGTAAAAGAATAGTGGTTCTTGGATTCCTCTTGTAATAACATTACCCAGAAGGAAATTTTCAGACGATTAAGGTCTATATAATCTAGTGCAGTATCACTAAAAACAGAAGGATATGGGACTGGATATAGCTGCAGTGGTGCAATGAACAAATTGCTACACAGTGTAGGATCTTCCTCATCACATCATACACAGCGTGCGCCAAGGTTGCACTTGGCCCAGTGAGTCCACACCTTTGCAGGGCCAATGGCTGTCTGATATGCAAAAAAGTGAATACCAGCTATTATATGTGAAACAACCAGCTCAATGCTTGGATCACAAGCTCTTTCTGTAGGCTTGACAGTTGAAAAGTCCCCAGCTGTTCATAGGGAAAACATGACTCATTTTATCTGGAAGATACTGAATAGCGGTAAATATGAAATGTGGAATATGTTTTCAATCGCTTAAAAATTGCAGGAAGCCTAACCACTTAAAAAAACCAAAACAATAAAAACCCAAAACATTTAAGTCTTATTCTCACCTATGAAAAATGCGTTGCCTTTGAAAATGTTTATCTTGATTTAAACAATGCCAGGGGAGTCACTTGGATTTAACTGGAAGACCGGCATATGAAAAATAATTCTTTAAGCAATCAACTCTAAGGAGTGATTAAAGGGGATCACTCAGTTATGCTACAAGTAAGCTGCATGGTTCTTTTTGGTCATTAAATCCTTTCCCAGTTTGTCGAACTTGGTGGAGGGTGGGTTTTTTTCTAGATCTAGAGGTAGAAGGCATTCAACAGTATGATGAACTGTAACCTAAGTAAGTTTTCAAAGTGTATACTATTGAACAGCAGTAACCATGACAAGAGAACTCATGAAACCTCTGGACAGTTTGCTTGAGGATCTGTTATGGGGGTTGAAAACCTGGGGTTGTACAATGAAAGGTTTTGGGGAAAGTTTGACAGGTGTAAATGTCAAGGGAGAAAGCTGGCTTGTCTAGCTTTGAGGGATACAGAGAAAAGGATGTTCATCAATTTCAGTGTTACCGGTTAAAAAAAATCCTGCTTGAGAAAAGAATCTAAAGATAATTCTGACCAACGCAGCCTTAAAGGACCCTTTTATCTCATTAGTGCCTTCAGAGGCACTACAAATTATCCTTTCCAGTAACCTCCGAGTAGCTGTTACTTGATTATTTCTTTTGGGGTCAGAGAACCAGCCTCTACTTTTTATCTAATATCTTTTATGGAGTGGACAATTCAGACGTTCTCATCTCTTTTTTGAGAAGTGTGTCTGGTTTATTGCACTTGTCAGGCAACTCTTTGGGGTAGTGTGGCCAATGGGCTTGTCTACTAAGTCTGTTAAGAAAAATATCCCAATCATAAGATTATCCCTACACAGTTATATGCCTGTCTATATTACATCTATTCTAAGAGCTATGGATTCAAGCTGGAAGAAAAAGTGCACCTTTCCTTGAGCTATGCTAAACCTTCCTCTGCTAAATGTTTCTCTAACATATTTTGAAAAATTTAAGACAAGTCCCTGCAACTTTGCAAGTAGGGCAGACAGTCACAACTTTGGTTTGTTTGACTATAAATTGCTGAAACAATGCAACTTAAAACCAATACAGTAGTACTGTATGACACTGTCAATATCATTTATAGCACAATTTTACACAAAGGCAGAAGTATCATAAAAAAAGAAGTAAGTCCTATCAGGTGCCCTAAAATGCCTTATGTCATAAATAAGTCAGATTTCTTAGAGGAAAGCAATAAAGTTCCAGCAGATTCGATTTTTCCCACTAAATAATCACCCTGACCTTTTTCACTAACTTCACAATAACAGTTCTTGAAGAAACAAGCAAACACAGTGAGGGATTCGTATGGCACACTCATGTCTAAAGGACGAAGAGAATGTAGAAGAGCACTGATGGTACTAGTACACAAAAGACGACATGTAATATAAAGCAGTGCATGGAAAAGGAAAAAATGTTACTGATCCAAAACAATGGGCCGCATATTTGTAAAGGAAGACATTGACAAAATACTGAATGGAGGAGAAATTAAGTAAACAGATTTGGATTTTTAAAGGTCTCTTGCTAAACAAATATACCAGAAAGATGCAAAAAAACCCTCCAAACTGCTGCTTTAACACAGGAAATAGTTTTAGTCATAGTTGTCGCGTAGAAGTGTATAAATTAATTGGTGGAATAGCACTGGGCATGGATTTGGCACTGGAAGAGGTGTTATTAAGCTCTTCAGAATTCTCGGGGAGGGGGGGAGAGAAGGGGGAAGGGAGTGGGGTGTACATTAAAAATAATAACTTCTACTGGAAGTATTTTTCTTTATTACCACCAGGCAAATAATCTTGCCTTTCTAGTGTTCCATCTTCAGTGGATAATTCATACATTACATGAGAGAAACATTACCAAAGGTTCTTACACTGTTTAATATCCAAGTATGAAGAAACAATTAGATTTTTAAAACAGTGACAACTAAAGCCTCGTCATTTTGAAAATCTCAAAAGAGAAATAATTGTTTCATAAAGGAGAAAAAAAATATCACAGACAAAACCTTTTATCACCTGAGCAAGGTAGAAAAATATTAAGAGGATAACTGATGAAAAGAAATAAGCCTGCAAGTGTTGATGCCGGAAGGAACTGAAATTGCTCTTTACTCACTGAAACAAAATCAGAGCATTCAAATTAGAAGCGAAGATCGCATAAAGGCTCCCAGATCAGTACCATACAACCTGATGGAAAACGAATATTTTGCTGCTACTCTTCAGCTGCACAAAACTGTGAACGTGCCTAGTGCTGTGCAAGGAAAGAGTACTGCAACAACGCAGAGGTGTTTTATTTTTATACAGGGGCACTTTGTAGTTAGAGCTAATAATGCTAATTTTTCCTTCTTCTAGTTATCAAATCTCACTTCCATAAGCAAGGATTCCTAAGAATATAGCTCTCTGCCTTTAAATTTATCCTCAGTATATAGAAGCCACGGTCTGTTGAAGGTTGTCATCAGCTGACCAGGGATCATCAGGTTTCAAAATGTCTTTTGCACAGATAAGCTGTGCATAGTTTATTTGTGCAAATACTGAAAGTACTTGTTGTATTTGGACATTTGGACTTGTAGTGCTTGTCTTCCCAAATAACCCTTATGTGTGATGGAGCCCTGCTTTTCTGGAGATGGCAGAACGCCTGCCTGATGGTGGGAAGCAGTGAATGAATTCCTTGTTTTGCTTTGCTTGCATGCGAGACTTTTGCTTTACTTAGTAAACTGTCTTTATCCCAACCCACAAGTTTTTTCTCACTTTTACACTTCTGATTCTCTCCCTCATCCCAGCTGGGGGGAGTCAGCGAGCGGCTGTGTGGTCCTAGTTGCTGGCTGGGATTAAAACGTGACACATTATTACAGCAAATATAATTAAGGACTGTTTGTAAATGGGACTTCTTACCGATCCTCACTGAAATGCAACAGCTTTTCAAATCAATATGGCTACAATTTTATCCAAGGCTTGACTTTCAAACCCAGGAAATTTTACTTCCTGGGTAAAAAGGGAAATCTTAGGAAAGAATAGCAAAAATCTGAGAAAAGAATAGTTACAAAATGAATCAATATTATTTCAGTTCATGTGATGCCAATTCTGGTGCACTGGGATATGTAGACATCTAGATAACGATAATACGTCATTCATCTAGTGTCAGTTTAAAGAAAAAAAAATCATTCGTACTCACAGTGGTTCTAAAAAGCAGAGTTTAGGCTGTTTCCTGGGAACATGGGAAGCTGTGGCTGATTCAGGTCTCCAACAAAGACCCAATCCTGTTTGATTAGTTCTAGCAGATGCTTAGCAGTTGCCCGCCATAGAATAAGTTGTCATTACTCTGCCACCGTATTAGCTTTAGACCTTGCTATTAAGGAAGATGTACTTACTCTTACTCAGTGTTAGTGCCAACCCTGAAATAAGAAGAGCAGTACAATTCCAAAATGCCCCAAAGTTACTCTCTGGAGACAAGGCTGTTGATGACTTATCGTAGATCAATCATCATTGAAGGTCGCCTGTCCTATTTGGCAATATTTGTTCAGTAACTAATAAAGATCAGCCTGCAGTTATTTATATTAGGTTATCATCTCTCCAGGGTGAAGCTTAATCCATTTTGCAATGTTTTTCCCAACAAGACAACATGAGTTTCTCTGTCTGAAAATGAATTAAGTGCATGGTTTCTAAATATGGGATCTGACATTGTTCTTGTTACAAAAAGCAATTTATTCCCCAAAAGGCTTACACTTCAAAGGTTATATAAAAAGGTTCAAATATCAGTGCTATCCATTTTTCAATTACTGGGCTTCCTAACACCACCAGCTTTTGGACAGATAAGCAGTGGTATCAGTTTTCTTATTCAACATCTCATAGGTTTCCAATTCAGCATCCCAGAGAAAGCAAATTTATTGTAATACATTTAGCTGTTTTTGAAGCAGTACTATCCCGATTGTTTCCCACAAGACTATATGGTATATCAAATAGTATCTTAAAGGGCTGTTTATGAAGTGCTAGATACTAATGATTGTGATTATTGCTGTAGATTAGAAAGCTTGACTATGGCCAGGCTTGCTTATCAATTTAAAATTTTTAATAATAGAAAGAAAATAGATTTCATCTACAAATGAAAATTGAAATACTTTTGTGAGATAAGACTGTTCTGAGATGGTTCTCTCTCCAAACATGGTTTTACAGTTCAAACAAACAACGAGAATAATAGACAAAACTCTTGCATAATGTTCTATATGTGTTCATAGTTTCTGTAACGATTAGCAATATCAAGTTGGAGCATAATAATAGTAATAATAATAATAATGGTTTTACTTTAAATTTTCTCTCTGATTGAGATTTCATATCACTCAAGTATAATAAGTAGCAAGTATATTAAAATGTTTATTCTTTACAAAGTGAATAAAATTCATTTTGCTATCATTTCTGACCATACTTTATGGACAACACAGCCAGGCTTTGACATATTTTCATTGGCAAATTGTCAGGGGAAATCTTTCAGTTATGGATCAGCACTGAGTCATAGCAACAGGTCTAGAGCTTGCTTCTGCCAGGAATTTCTTGGAGGAGGAAAAGAAAATATTGATAGATTCTAAGCCTGAGTGGGAAGCTTGGTATGACAGAGCAGTTACTAAATCTGCCAAAAATACTCATCTGATGCTGTATAAAACATTACATATTTTATATAATATATAGATTTATATAATATATATTCATAGATGTAGTAGATTGCAGAAACTCATTGTATTGCATCTCAGATGAAGGCTGCGGTAAGAAATGATACGTATTAATATAAATTTGCTTTCAAATTATTGCTCTTTGTTATTGTTATTTCTGACAAATTAATCTTTCATATTTCAATAGGTCAAACAGGTGTTTGTAGGGCACTGTAAAAAAAAAACAGAGAGAAAATAGGAACCACTGCAGAGAAATGAGAACAATTGTTCAGAACCTTAAGTGTTAAAATACAAGTAATGTAAGCATAATAGATTAGTAGACATAGCTGGTACAGGGACATACAAGGGACATACACTTTTTTCAGAAAAGGTACAAATAAGTGTTGTGTGAACACTGCACATCAACAACATCATAGCCTATCTTGCAAAAAGAAAGAAATCATGGAATAGAAAAATCAATTATGTTGCACAGGAAAAAGATAGGGAAATGTTTAAAGAAGAAAGATTCTTCTAGGTTCTTGGTTATATTATCTGTTGGCTGGAGGAGAGCTTTGCAATGCTGGTTCTGAGCTTCTTCTTGTCACAAAGTGTGGATTGTAAGAAATGTTAAGGAACAGTGAGTGAAACTATGGATTTAAAAAGAAATTAGAACAGAATAAAACACTGATTCATCAAAGATGGATTTTCCCAAACTAACATTTTTGATAACATAAGTGAACCTTTTGGAGCTTTTAAAAGACAAAAAACCAAACCAAAACAAAACAAAAACCCACATAAAACTAAAAATGCAGAACTACATGGGAAAATAATGGTAGAGATAGAGAAGATGGAAAATACAAGAAATGTAAAATAGCTGAGGATCTGGTTACAGGAAGGTCGACCAGAAGTTGTCCTAAATGGGCGACTATGAAAAGAAGGGATTCCCTAGTATGAGCAAGGATTGATCGTGGGGCTGAATTTGTTTAATATTGTCATGTGTGACATAGAGGAAATACTGAGATTGTACTAATCAAGTCTGCAGAGAGCAAAATGTTGTGAGACACTGTCAATCTCAAAGAAGATTATGCAGAAAAAGCCAGAGATTGGGAATTGAATACTCAAAATGAGGTGATTTTCAGCAACACAGAATTAAACTTCATTTTCTGGATGTTCTGGATATGCACTACTCATAATGTGGTCGCAAAAAAAGAGAAATATTACTTTAAAAAACACAAGGGGAGGTTTATCCATTTGAAATGGAGAAATGTTAACATGCAATGAAGTTTGGATACAGTCTCATCTAGAATAATGCTTAAAGCTGTGATTATTCTTGCTCAGGAAAAAGAATTCAAACTGAAAAGGTGTGGATATGCTACTACTAGCATTGTCATGAGAAGAACGATATACATAAACTAAAAGACGTTTCACCTAGTAATAGGGAGGTTGAAAAGCTACAGGCTGTCATCTATAAATATTTTGTGTCAGTCAACACAAAGAAGGGAGAAGAGTTATTTAAGCAAAAGTACCATTATATCACAAAGTAAATATGGGATTGAGAATGCCCATAAATAAATACAGTCCAGAAATAAGAAAGGAGATTCTAATCATAAGACAAGCATCATTATTTCTAGCTTGGGCAGTGAGGTAAAGAAATCAAACTGATTTTTAGAGGGAGCTCTGTAAATTTTTTGTGTAATATAGTTGATAGCCATGGCAAATGACTGGATGTGATGACTCAAAGACTGTTTTCCATCCTGACCCTGTGTTTCTGGTGGAAAAAGAAAACACCCATAAAACTGAACTGAAGCTGGACTGAATCAGGTAAGCTACTTATAAAATAAAATGCACTTCAGAAGGTGTCATGTTGGAGATCATGACAAGAGTTTATTTTTACCTGATCCTAGTATTTGGAATGATAATAAATCTTATTAGAGAGATTGATTACTCCTCCCACTTTCCTTGTCAGCTCTCTAATACTACATTTTCCTGTGAACCTAAAGCCTGCTTTTTTGTAGGTTTCATTAGAGTATATGAGGTTGGCAGCTAAACCTTCCCTGCTTCATGTAACTCCATCAGGATGTTCCCAAGACAAAATCCACCTAAGGGAAGAGCACAATACCAGATTATCCTGAAAAAATTAATACCAGTTACGGTATTATTATTATTAATAATAACAATACTCTTATTTCCGTTTGATTTTTAGCCTTACCAGCTTCACTGCAATGTGATGCAGAGCCACTAAGCCATGAAGGATTTATGTTTTTTTAGAAGTGAAGTAACTGAATTAGCATGTGGTTTAAGTGCCTGCTTGAAAGCATTGAATTTATCGAGGGTTCCCTCCTTTACAATAATTGCAGAATTGCTAGGGTATTTGTGGCTGCTAAGTTTATACTTAGGTAAGGGTGTAATTTCTGTGTAATGTGCATGCAGAGGTCATAGAACAAGGCTTTGGATTGCTTACGTTTTGTTCCTGTGGGCAAAACAAGAATCTCAGCTGGTACTTGGGGGTTTATCTTAATTAATATCTCATATCCAGGTCTCACCTTAAAATCAATCCTGTTGCAACTGATTCAGTTATTTATTTGCAACATTTTGTTACTATAGCTTCTAAGGCACTGCCACTGCTATTGTGTGGGTTCATGCAATCAGCATTTATCAATACAATATTATGATTTACATAATGTTCATATTCACTATTAACATAGTATTCATATTGATACATAATGTATTTTTTTGCCATTGTATTTAGAAAACATGGAGGTGAGTGGGGCATCGGCTATTTCATAAAATTCTTTGAATTAGGCATCTTTGTTCTACTAGTAATGGTTAGTAAGACAAATACACTATCCTAAATTAGTTATTTTCTTTCCTCCATTGATAATTAGCACTAGAGGGGATGGGTATGAGTTACCTATTAACTTCAATTGCTATGTTTAGCAGTGCATCCAGAAAAAAATACATTATCAGTCACAATAAAAACCTGGTTCTTTTCTCATGTTTATTTTAAGAACTTATCAGCAAAGGGAAACTTCCAGCTGCGGCAGACTCTCACACTGCACTTTGTTCAAAATTATGTTTGTTTATGTTGTATATTGGGCATATCAATACCTGCATTACTGATTATCAGTGTTAATTTCTTCTGACTATAAAAAGTGCCAGTGAGGAATTTGCCATGATGATATTGGACTAGCATTAAGGAGTCTGTGTTTATATAAATTGCTTCATCAAATGGAGTCAAATTCTGCCACATTCAGATATATAGAGTTAACTCCATTGACTTCAGTGGAGTCAGGAAATAATTTGACCCTGTTATTTAAAAATTAATGGAATTTCAGCTCAGTACACAGCCTTACAAAGTCATGAATACTTTCAGATCAGGTGTTACCTTCATGAAGCAGCTATTTTTTATTTTCATATGATTCAGAAACTCTTATTCTGTTAAAGAATCCTCATGATTTTATCTATTTATATAAATTGTTTTTGTAGCTGAAAGTAAGCAAATTCTTACTGTTCAGTTGATGAGTTATACTGAAATATGAAGCTTAGCACACTGTAAATTGTTAGAAGTAATGAATATTTAATAACATGGATTTGCACACAATGATAACATAATTAATGGTGTGCAGCATATCTGGTCAAATAAATTAACTATCTACTCATAATTAAACTAGATACCCTTGGGTTCTTTTCCCCTCAAGATAACTCACATCTATGGTACATACTATAACTGCAGGACACAGACATCAAAGTACAAGGAGGAGCACTTAAGTAAAAAGGCAAATTCTCTGGTCAGGGGCAAGAAAGGAAAGTAGGCACCTAGATTTTCAAAGACCTGTTTGGAGATGGTGAAAGAGACCTGCTTGTATCTCACTCTGGCAGTGCCCTACATTATTCCTTCAAAAGACAAGTGGAAGAGGACTTCCTTTCCCGTTCTTGTGAGAGACTCGTGATACCGGATTTCATCTGCATATAGCATCACCTGGGTTACTATATTTCATATAATAACCAGTGCCTCTTTGACCGCCGCTGTGAAAAGTACTTGTTAAACATGAAATTGAAATCAATCTCCTAGACATTCTTAAGTACATTGGAGAATGGTGTTAAAATTCAAAATTGGTTTTGCAGAATTGGGTGACAAAAAATCAGGATGCAGTTCAAAAGGGATTCAAGGGAAGTAATGCATTTTGAGATAATCTGCAGCAGAAATGACAGAATGGAGGAGGATTGGTTAATGAGTAGCAATGGCAAAAGAGTCTGAGGGATCAGATAAAGATAAGAAGCTGCATCCAACTCATCAATGTCATATAGTTTGCAGAAAAACAAATATAATAAAAAACATGATATGCGGTAGTCCCTTTACCCTTCTCAGAACTGGAAAAAAATGCCTTAGCTGATATGTGTGTAGTTTTGTGTCTTGCACAAAAGACATGCACAGACTAGACAAAATCAGACTAGACAAACTAGTTTGCAACAAGATTGTCTCAATTGCTAGGAAATTTGTACTTTGAGAAAAGATGGAAAGCTTTTGGCTTGTTTCATCTCAAGAAAAAAAAGTGCAGAGGGAAAACTGTCAGCAATCCTTGGTTATATAAAATACCTTTGCACAAATGGATAGAAATGAAACAAAAGATGTAAAATTCAGTGCTATGAGATTTAGGATAGTGCAAAATTTTTGTCTTGATATTTTAAAGGTAGCTTTGATAAATTCTTATGAGGTGACAGAGAAGTGAGGGATGCTGTAGGCCCACGTTATTCTGCCTTGTGCCATAGCGGACATTAACTCTGATTTCTATTATGTATTTTACAGTAGCAATAGTTTAAAAGAAACAAATTATTCCCACTCAGTTTTGGAAATGAATGCTTTGGTGTTTTGGTTATCTGCCTTCAGGGAAAAGAACAATATCTAGGAAACTCAAAAGGAGGGAGGCACTTACTAGAGTGACAGTGTGCTAAGTCACATTCTTGTTCTCAGAATTTACTAGTTGCTGTCTCTGACAGTTCCTTCTTCATTACCCTGCCTTTTATGAATTCCATTGTGAATTTGCCTCACATTTGATATATGAATCACCAGAACTTTATGTGCTTCAGAACAGGTTAAAGAAATGTCCATTAGGAGATGCGCAGGGATAGTCAAGGGAATTTAACTTAGGATTCTTGTATCCCCTCAGGCTTTGTGACATGGAGTCTTGGAGTAGCCAAGTCCCTTTGTAGGTGTCGATTATAGAGCTAGATCCAGAAGAGGCTTAGGTATTGATACTGCGATAGGTAATTAAGAAGTTAGCTTAGAAGACATGCAAATTCCAAATATAGAGTTTCATGGCTTCTTGGTCAGCACCTAGGTTTTTAAAAATGTTTCAGCATTAAAGCTTTTACTAGTCAAGTTACTAGGCATTGAAGAAATTTATTAGTTACTATTTATTGTATTTATCCTTCCCTCTACTGTTTATCCTTCACACATACAGTGTATTGTGTATCACAATTCACAGTACTCAGCCTGGATAGGGGAACCAAAGGTTATTTATTCCCATCTGGGAAGGAATTGTTTTTAATTTTTAGATGCCTAATTCAGGGCTTTTGATACCACAAGGCAGAAAAACACCTGCAGTTTTTCTAGGTATATTCCCAATACAATACAATAAAATCAAATTCTTCTGTCATTCTCATATTCGCATGAAGACATTCTTGAACAATAAAATCCAAACAGTGAGTGCAAAGATGGTAATGCTCT
This sequence comes from Limnodromus scolopaceus, assembly GCA_028565335.1. Taxonomy (NCBI): domain Eukaryota; kingdom Metazoa; phylum Chordata; class Aves; order Charadriiformes; family Scolopacidae; genus Limnodromus; species Limnodromus scolopaceus. Next base: position 62,016,840 of record JAOXNO010000013.1, on the reverse strand, counting down.
TTGTTGAACTAATGTTAAATTACAGTGGAATAATGTAAGTATCATACATACTCAGCCCAAACCTTTCCATTATTATAGAAAAATCAACATTTTCCATCACAATGAATGCAGCACTACAAAATAATAATTAAAAATGTATTGCCGGTTACTAAATGGATAATGCATGGCTTCTAATTAGCTTGGAAATAAACCCTCTTGTATGATGAACTGTACAGATGCATTATCCTGGGCTGGAAATTCTTCAGCAGACATACTGAGGAAATACTACATAATGTAATAAGCTGGCTCTTTATATTGAGAATGAAATTCAGTACTATATTGTAAAACCAATGTTGTTTAATTTCATTTGGTTCTTTTCTATAGCAAGTTAATGTGGTATGTGATATCAAAGTGAAATATTTCTATTCCCCATTTGTCTAGTTATCTCTTCTGGCATCAGAAATGTGATCTTCAGAAAGAAAAATATTTAACCCATACACAGCCAATGTGCCTAAGAGACATTGGACTTGGGGTGGGGTTTTGTTGTTTGTTTTTTTTTTCTTATTCATTGCCAATAGAATTGTTTACATTACACTGCCATTAAAGGCAATTTAAGCTGCCCAAGTGTAGCTGATGGATTTGCACAGCTGGAGCAAGAGACCTGGTTTGGCATCTGGAAGCTTTATTGTTTGTGAGGATGTGAAAATGTGGAAATTCAGACTGAAGTATTGGTAGTCAGAATGTACAACACTGTAGTTGTAAACTGAGCATATATGAGAGGGCTTGAGTGACTATAAGCAACTGTGGTCACTTTTCTGAGAAGAACGGAAATCACTCTATTAGCCTTGGTGTCATTTGAACCACTTAAGGGTCTTCCACACCACTATGTATGTTGTAGATGTTACAGATCCAATTCTGGAATCCATTTATTATTAAGAAATTTTAGATTATTGACACATTGGCTTCAAGTTTAAGGGAAGCATTTCTGCTGTACCTGAGATGAAATTAGTAGACTAGCAACAAGCCAGAAACTATTGCTGCACCGGGAAGGCCATGCAACTTTCTCTTTCAAACTGGAAAAGAAAGAAAAGAAGAGGCCTAACTCTTTCCTCCTCCAAAAGTCAGCCCATTGCTTTTACTGGGGTTAGAACTGATGTAAATTGGTATAGGGGAGTGCACCATTTAATTTAGTGTCTAAAATAATTATTTTATTATTAGAATAAACTGAAAGAGCTTGCTTGCAGCCTAGTGATAGCATGAAGAGGGAGGTGCATAGGGACAGGAGAAGGGTTATGGGGAAGAACATCACTGGATGTCTTAGTTTCATTGCATGACCTGATGCTTTCGTTAAACTTTTGTCTTTCTCTATTTCCATTTCCTCTTCTTTTCTTTTCTCCACGCTTCCCCATTTCCCAGGTGTTAGCAATTTTGCTTGGTAGGAAGATCCCTCTGTCTCCACATTTACATGTTATCATAGGACTGGAACTTGTGCGTGCTCTACACAGTGAAGAAATCAGTGTTAAGCCATGGTCTGCATGGTCTATAGCTGTGAGCTCCACTACCAACAGAGGGTGGTGGTGTCTTCTTTCAGTGTTTGGCTTTAATATTATCTTCAACTTATTATTGTAGGATTTTTATTTGATTTTGCTTTAGGAAATATGGCAGTGTACTTAGGTGGTGTTTCACCTTCAGGTTTGAAAGTGTGACTGAAGTTTGAAATGCAGTGTAGCTGGAAAACAAGTTTTTTATTTTAAAGTGCTAGAACCCGTGGATAAGCTGTTAATGATAATAATGATAACAATAATATTAATGGTAATAATCATAACAACAACAATAATTACAGAAGTCCCACTTGTCATTTTCAGAATTAGGGTTGTCCATAAGTGCTGATAATACTATGAAAAACTGGTTTAAGAGTTCCTTCTTTCACAGTACTCCCTAAGCCTCTGATTCACCACAAATTATTCTTTTTCCTTTTAAAACCCTTCATCTTCTTTACCTCTATTAGTTTCCCTCCCTGTTTTCTTTCCACCACAACAGGAAGCCTCCAGGGGAATTTGCTAAATACAGGGTTGCCTTGGAAGAAAAAGGAGAAGACAGTTGTAGGTTATCTGAGGATGTGGGTTGTATGAGAATTTATTTTCAAAAAGAGGTGTGGGTTATCTGAGTAGTAGGCTATATACAGGAAAATATGGTAATATAAACCCATTTTAGTTCTATCTGATACATTCTTGCTAGGCTTGTGAAAGGACAGATTTGCTTTTCTGAGATGTGCATATCTATACAATTTCATTTCTTTCATGAGAGCAAATGTATAACTGATAATTTAAGTGTTTATTCTTCTCTTATACCATGATTTTACAAGTGCTAGTAAGGTGTAATATTACACAAACTACTTTTTTTTTCCTTTTATGTTTAATTTTGTGGCATGTTAATTTTAGATAGGGAAACTAAATGAAAAACTGCAATTTTTTTTTTTCTGAAGAAGAGGGAGAGGATAAAGAAACTGATCAAAAGAGGAAGGATAATCTGACACTGAATACTTGATACTGCATCATGAATGCCTGAAAATCAAGAAAGATAGTCTCGTAAGTCATAGCTTTTCCTCCAGAAGGCCCTGGGCATTTTTTCCAGGTGCTTGATAGTTCTCGTCATCCAAGCTGAACATTTATAACTCAGGAATAAACAATGGGCTTAAATTTCCTTTTGATAGTGATCCCTTAATATTACACCAACAGGTAGCAGAAAGATGCAGGCTTCACTAGCAAAGATTTCTATGTTGCAAGCTGACTAACTGTTCAGTGAAATGGACATCAGAAAAAATATTTAATAGGTAATTAATAGATGTAACACTAAGACACCTTTTCCTTTATTATTTAATTTTTCTATTCTGGCAGCTTTAATTAAATAAATTGTAAAAGAATCAAAATGAACAACCATTTTTTCTAATGTAACTTTGTTTCCTCAGGTGATAGGAAACAATGTTTACACTGTTTTTTTTACATTAACGATATTATTATTATCATCATCATCATCATCATCATCATTACTACCACTACTATTACTGCTTCATCAAGAAATTGTGGATTATTTTAAGAAATTATGGCATGTTCTACAGGTGTGTTTAGGAGCCTAATTCCTAATCTGACTCCTTAAACATTGATGGTATATTAATACCATTGCAAATATCTTTTTAAAGATATGCATACTGAGAACCACAAGTGACAAACCTGTTATTTCAAGTAAGGGGAATCAAGTATCCATTACACACTAAAATAATTCCCATAGGCAACTGGTAAGGGCAGAAAGAACAGGTTACTAGTGAGAAAACGATTTTCATAAAATGACTGCTCTATTTCTTGCTTCTTAGCCCTGATCCTTTAAAAAATATGGAAACAAATGTATAACGTAACTCTCTACTAAGTAGTTTTATGACACATTACTTTTTTGCAGTTTTCCCACATTCCACTCTTAGTTGACCTCTTTTCCTTTCTCAAAGAGGCTAATTCCGTACTGATGAAAAGCCAACATTGACCTCCACTTTCTGCTTTACTGAAAGTATTGCCTGCCCTGCTAGGAAGGAGAAACTTGGACAGCATGATGAAAGAACATGGAAGAATGCTGCTTGCTCAATTGTGCATTTCGACAAGTTTGTTCTCTGAGATCTTACAGTTTTGTTCCCAGTAGAGCCTCAGTTGAGTGGAGCCCTCAGGTAGCACCTGCACAAATATAGTTCTTTTCACGTATGGTGTTCAATGCCCTTAAAAAACTGGGGTTTTTTGATTGCAGCAAGGAATTTTCAATTTTGCCAAATACAAACAAACTAAGCTTATTGAATCTGACAGTCAACAAGACTGAATTATACTTTTTCCACTTTTCATATTCAGAGTAGGTAACGGGCAGAGAGTGATATTACATAGATGAGCACTTAGTGACCATATTGAGAATTCACCCAGGTATCCTTGAGTCGTAGCTTTACAGTTAAGTGTATACAATGCCAGCCATCGAAATTACCCTATTTGAACTCCATTTCTATGGCATTCATTAGTGTGTCATCACGATAATGTTTGGAGCCTTAAATATCTATTTCTTACACAGGCTGCGGTGGTTTCTTATAAAGGTATTGTGGGTTGTATGTAATTTTCTGCATGTTTCTTGTGTTTTGTGAAATGCTACATTTTCTGTGAGTGTTTTCTTCTTTTACTCCTAATGTTTTTGCAAAGTCGGAGATTTTCCCTTGTCTTAATATAAAGGTGAATATCCATTTCTAAAAGAAGCATCATGTTGAGTGCAGTTGTTAAAGTAACAGTAGCGTATTACATTGCATTACTTCTTCTTCCACATTTCTGTCAGGCCCAAAAGTGTTAGACACTTAAGTACACAGTGACATTACCAGGCATAAACAAAAGCAGCTGTGGTAGAAGATAAAGAACAAAGCCCTCTAACTAATTTTACTAACGTCAAAGAGGAGCTGAACAAGGAAGTAATTGCACTTACGGCATTATTTACTGGCTTTTTCATTAAATCCAACAAAGACAGTAATAAACAATGCAGGAACAGTAAGGGACAGATTTCTATCTTTGATTCATAGTGCTCATCTCTGTGCATATTTAAAAATCTGTTACTAGATGATGATTTGTGCAGTGTAAGTGAAGGCACCAGCAAGGAGTAAGTCTTAAATATATTCTATAATTTTAATTATTTGGAAAAATTATAAGTAAACTCATTTACTCCAGATTTGTGTTAAAAACTGAGAATTGATTTTAAGATAGTCTTGCGTGATCCACAGTGTCTTCATGAGCATTCCCATCAGGGTGTAAGCACTCCAACGGTGGTTGCATGTGTACATCAGGCCAAAATAACCATGTAATTTAGAACAATATATCTGAAAAGAACAGGTAGAAGATACATTGCTCCAAGAGCAGTCTGGCAAATCCTTTATCGCATTATAAGCAGTTTGTACTTTCAGCTAATTTATCTTTTATGTTGATTTAAGTGATTTTTTTATTGTTGAAAACCTCTTTTTTTTTGTAAACTAACAAAAAGGCAATATTTTATTATTAGAAATAATTATTAGTGTTATTTCTATTGGTATCTAAATATGTCATTTATTTAGAAACTGCTTGAAAGAGGAATTCTGGCAAGTCTTCTAGTACTTCATGGTAGCCAGGAAGCTTCCTCTCCATAGTAGTCTTCCTCTCCACAGTGGTATGGAAGCTTGTTGAAATTACATCACTGATTTCACATCTTGCGTGTAGTCTGTCAGTCCCCTGTCTTGAGAAGAGTGGTAGGAACAGAGGTAATTTCTTAAGCAAAAACAAATTCTGCCCCTTCTCAGAGAGTTTTGGATAACCATGAGTTCCATCTTCTGCTGAGTGCTTATTCCAAGTCCCTGAACTACAGATTTAGAAAAAAAACAGGCTTTTCCTTGCGTTTTTGACATTTGTTGAATTATTTTCCTTAGACTTGTAATCATGCACTGGAGAAAACTGAAAGGACATGAATTTAAAAAATGAATAGAAGAAAAACAGTGATCAAGTAGAATAAGACAGGGAAGGAGAAGAGTTACAGAGGAGACACAAAAGAAAAACTGTAATAAAATATGATATTTCTAACAAGCAGTGAGTTTATGCAAGGTCAGACCTATCAGTTTCAAACAGATGTAAATGAAAAGAAAGATATAGTTTAGATGTAAACATTAAAAAAACAAAACAAAACAAAAACTATCAGGAATGTAATGAAAAGGATTATGCACTAGACTTTCAAAGGCAGGTAAAAAGAACAGTGGAAGGATGCAAAAAGATACTAGTAGAAAACTCTAAATAGAAGCAGACCTAATGAAAAAATGAAATACAGTTCTACCAAAGAGAACTGAAGTGTACCTCAGGACAACTTGAAAATCATAGAATCATAGAATGGTTTGGGTTTGAAGGGACCTTAAAGATCACCTAGTTCCAACCCCCCTGCCATGGGTAGGGACACCTCCTGCTAGACCATCCAACCTGGCCTTGAACACCTCCAGGGATGGGGCATCCACAGCTTCTCTGAGCAACCTGTTCCAGTGCCTCACCACCCTCAGGGTAAAGAATTTCTTCTTAATATCTAATCTAAACCTACCTCTTCCAGTTTAAGACCATTACCCCTCGTCCTATTGCTCCACTCCCTGATAAAGAGTCTCTCTCCATCTTTCCTGTGGCCCCCTTTAGGTACTGGAAGGCCATTATAAGGTCTCCCCGGAGTCTTCTCTTTTCCAGACTGAACAGCCCCAACTCTCTCAGCCTGTCCTCATAGGAGAAGTGCTCCAGTGCTCTCATCATCTTTGATGCCCTCATCTGGACTCGCTCCAACTTGTCCATGTCCTTCCTGAGCTGAGGATTTCAGAGCTGGATGCAGTACTCTAGGTGGAGTCTCAGCAGAGTAGAGGGGCAGAATCACCTCCCTCAACCTGCTGGCCACAGTTCTTTTGATGCAGCCCAGGATGCGGTTGGCTTTCTCGGCTGCAACTGCACATTGCTGGCTCATGTTGAGCTTCTCATCAACCAACACCCTCAAGTCCTTCTCCTCAGGGCTGCTCTCTATACATTCTCCAGCCAACCTGTATTTGTGCTTGAGATTGCCCATGTGCAGGACCTTGCACTTGGCCTTGTTGAACTTCATGAGGTTTGCATGGACCCACCTCTCAACCCTCTCCAGGTCTCTGGATGGCATCTCTTCCCTCCAGCATCTCAAGTGCACAACTCAGCTTGACATCATTGGCAAACTTGCTAAGGGTGCCCCCAGTCCCGATGTCCATGTCACCACGAAGATGCTAAACAGCACAGGTCCAGTACCAAGCCCTGAGGAGTGCCATTCATCACTGGTTGCCACTTGGACATTGATCCATCGAGCACAACTCTTTGAGTACGACCATCTAGCCAATTCCTTATCCACTGAGTGGTCCATCTGTCAAATCCATGTCTCTCCAATTTAGAGGCAAGGATGTCATGTGGGACAGTGTAAAATGCTTTGCACGAGTCTAGATAGATCATGTGATTGAAAATAAGAGAAAATCATGTGAATAAGAGAAATCATGTAAATTAAAATAAAAATCCATAAGCATGTCTCCTATGACAGAGGAGCAAGATACAGTTAAGACCATATCTAGCTTCTCATACCTGATCACAGTATAATTGAGGTGGGAAGGGAGCTTTAGAGATGGTCTAGTCCAACCCTCCAGTTCAAAGCAAGGTCAGCTGGAGCTAGTTAGGATCTTGGCCAGTGAGGTGTTGAATATATCCAAGGATATTTCCAAAACCCCTCTGGGCAGCATTTCCTTTTGTTGAACTTCATGAGGTTCATGTTGACCCACTTCTTCAGCATGTCAAAGTCCCTCCGAATGACAGCACAACACTGGCATACCAGTGAGTCCTTTCAGTTTTGTATCATCAGTACTGCGGGTGCACTCAGACCCATCATTCAGGTCATTAATGAAGATGTTAATAGTAGTGGCCCCAGTATCTACTCCTGGGATACACCACTAGTGACTGGCCTACAACTGGACTTTATGCAACTGACCACAACCTTTCAAACTCAGCAGTTCAGCCTGTTTGCAATCAACCTTGCTGTCCTACTTACCCGCTCTGTAATTCATCAGTTTGTCAATGAGGGTGTTATGGGAGACGGTATTCAAAGCCTTGTTTAAGTCAATATAAACAAACGACCACACTCTTCCCTCATCTGCCCAGCCACTTTTCTTGTCATGGAATGCTATCAGATTGATATTGCAGAGGTCATCTTGGAAATGAAACTACAGCTACCTTGTGCAATGGAGCTAGATACAGAGACCTGAAGTAGCAGGTTTTCTCCCTTTTTGAGGCTCTCACTTTACATAACTGTGTATAAGAACTAGGAACAACAGTGTAACATGGAAAGCTATATTCATTCTGAAGGCAGAATTGCTCTAAAGAAAGGAGTGAACTATTGCCTCCCTGCCTCAGGCTACCATAACTGAAAAACCCAAAGACTAATCTCATAATTCAGTTTTGTCCAAGATTTTTCATTTTGGCTGAAGCAAGGCTTGGACAAAGGTTGCTTTTCTTTAGGGAGGAGGATAGGAGAGAAATAAAAGAAAATGCTTAACTAAAAAGAGTTTAATAGCATTTGTAGCCCAACTTCTATCCACTACTTTCCCCAACTTTTTTTCTAATTGCAGATCTTAATTAGTCACCCATAAATCATAATTAATTGATTTAGATTTTCTTATCGTGAACTGTACCTACTGTTAAAGCTATGGATGCCATTTATTTATTTTACCTAAAGTGGAAATTTTATCACGTCATGTTAGAAACTTTATATAATGGAAGATCGTCAGCTGTTCTTCAGCATATTCACATGTCATTTCTTCAACAAATACATTAAAAATTAGCTGCTTCACAGAGTAGTGTGACTGTATAACAGGCTGACTTGAACAGTTAGTTATTCACTGCTGGACCTGGTGAACCAGGCTCAAATGTCAAAATGTGTTATCATGAACAGTATTGTACTAGGGCTGAAGTGTGTCACCTTCATAAAGTCAAACTTGTGTGCATCTGTTTAAAAGGCTTAGGGCCTAAGTCAGTACTGAACCTCTAAAAACTCGTGACCTGGAATTTGCTGATTATGAGCAACCATTTTAATCTGAAGCATTCTATGTAACTCTGGTTATGTGACCACAGAAATTGGTTTTCAAGAGTATGTGAGTTTTGAAAGAAACCATATTGCTGTCTTCCTTATATTCAGATTCAGATGACATAGGACCAAAGAGCTGTAGTAACTAGAATCAGAGCAGATTAATTCACATGAGGTGAATCACAGCAGTTATCAATAAGAGATTTTTGGATTCTCTGCCATGTTGCGTTGTGATGAAAGAATATATTGTTTGGGAACCAAAAGAGAGTCGAACAAATGGAAATTAGCACTTGATTGGGCAAAGAGAAAATCTCTACTCTTTTTTCATCATTCTAGGATATGTCTACTAATCCAGAAGCGGGCAAGATATCTTGCTATCATATTGTGTAACATTCGAGCTAATACCTAAGAACATTGGGGTTCAGTACAAGACTGTATTAAGGGGAAGACAAAGAAAGCAGATCCGTGTATTTAGTGAGGTTTTTTCACCTACATATGCTCTTCCACTAGCAGTTGTTACAGTAGTTAGTATAAATTGCTATACTGGTTAGTCTGACTAAAGATACTGTTGCTGAACTCATTAGAAATTAATACTTTATATTATGTCCTGAATTCTGGTACAGAGCATAGAGATAAGCAGCATCCGCTGCTTGTTTGACTTCTTTGTCTGTCATAAGGCCAAGCATAACTTGGAATGGTAGAAATGCCACTGTGCGATGATAGCTCCGTCAGGAAAGATATTTTTTACCTTGATCAACAAATTCTTCCTGCTGAAAGATATTATTCAGAATGGGAAGAGGGATTTGTGTTTAGTTTTTACTCAAGGCATGCCAACGTTAATACGGGGGGAAAAAGTCTGAAAAAATCTACTTTAGAAGAAGAAAACATTATGTATATGAGTGAAATTATCAGTCATTCATTTACTGTATCTGCCAAAATGGATAGTATATTTGGCTGCTCAACCTATTTATATTGGATCAGCTGCCTAGTTATTTTTTCAAGGAGAACCAGGAAAAACAAAGTGATTTTATACATAAATCTGAGACTAGAAACAGGAAGAATTATTAAGTAAGTAAATGCTTTTAAAAGCTGTCAGTAAAAAAGTTGGGGGCGTATTTAACGAGGTTAGGCAAAATGGGGTGTTTTCTGAATATTCCTTAATGAAAGAAATGGGACAGGTCTGGAAAAGATAAGTGGTAGCCAAATTAATCTCGATGGCGTTTCATCGCTGCCCTTCTCTCCTGTATTCTTGTGAGAGTACTGTATGCTAACACATACATATGTCTGCAAATAGAAAGGAAGAGGAGCTCAGAAGTCCTACCATTTTTAATTCTACATTGTTTCTGCCTTATCCAGTAATGTTATCCCCAATTTAGGTCAGAGAGAAAATATATCATAGATTTGTGGCAGGGATAAATGATCACAATGGCTTTTTTACAAGGTGTTAAGTGATTTCCATATTTGTGGGATTTTTAGGCAACTAACTTCAGAAGAGAAATTGATACTGAGAGGTCTTGTGAGCTCAGACTGATCAAATATAAAACCTTTGACTTCATCTCTCACTCTTGGGCTCCACAGGAAGTTTTGAAGCTAAACTTCAGATGTACAGAATTAGCTGATTTGCATCTGCCCTGGCTGGACTATAAGAGAATGTAAAATCTGGTGTTCCGGCTTCTATTGAAACTTAGAGCAATGACAGAAATATGGTTGCATAGATGATTAAAGAATATTTATATTGCCTCATTTAGACAAGTACTCAGATGCCTAAATTAGAATCCTAAACTCCTTGCTTAGGTAATGAGGAAACTATATGTTGTGAACGAGCAGCTACTGGCACCTTGGTTACATGCTGGAAGTCACGCTCCTTTGAGCTAACCATTTTGTTGGCATGTTTTATAGCACCAAGGATCTTAAATTAGACCCCTCAGTAATCAGTATGAATTCCACCTTCTATGACAGATAATTGGGAGAACACAGAAGTGTTTTAGAGTTACCAACACAAGGAAGACTTACTACACAGGTAAAAGTCTTGAACATTTGGTTCATCTTATTTGGTTGGTGGTAATAGGTGATAGGATTGGTGTACTGACTAGGAACAAAATATGGCATATGTCATGCAAACAGATTTCTGGTTTTAGGACTTTTTTCAGCTTGTCAGTTATTGGCCTAAGTCTAAAGAGAACTTGGCTGCTACCTTTTTGTATTATAACTGGCCTTTATTTTTAGAAATGAAAAAGTTATTGTACTTGAATGACACAGGAGTTATTCAGAAATACTTTCAGAAAGAATCTGCACAGGCTCTGGGAGTCCCAAGAACTCACAGGCACATTGTGACTTTCCCAGATGTGATATCAACTAGGAAAATAGAGCAGTTGTCGGAAGAATGTGAAGGTTATCATGCAAAGCATGTTTATATGGTTCAAGTGAGAGGAAATGATGGCAAGTCCCAGAGTAGTGGGGGAACTTCCTCATCAGAATATCCTGACTTCCATTCCCCTTGCTCAAAGCCAGATTAGTCCTGATCATTGTCAGAAGAACCAGGAATATTGTCAATGCGCAAAGAAGATATCTTCAAAATTGATAGTCCACAAGATGAATGCATGTGTGGTTGTAAACAATAATTATACTAACTAAATACCATTTGCCTTTTTTTTGTCGCTACATTTGTCAGCTCATTCTTAAACTTTAAAATACTCTCACTATGATTTTTCAAAGGTTTTAATTTCATTTTCCCCCTTTCCTTTGTCTTTTTGATTAAATTTATATGCTTCTCATTGTCCTGTCTTTTTGCCATCAAGTCCCAGTTTTCAGTTGTTGCTACTTTATACATCGGCCATTCTGAGAATCTTCATCGTATGGTCATAAGCCACATCTTCTAAGGCAGAGAAAGTTTGCGTGAATTGGAATCACTTAGGACTTGTTCCTAATAGCTACTCCAGCTCATCACTATTCCCTGTTGTCTTCAAAGTGAAGCTTAACTTTCAATTTTACATTATTAGCCTGCTTTTATTGGCTTTATCTGAGCTGTTCTTTCTAGGGCTGGATGGTATTTCACCACCTTCCTGAGCTGGCAGGCGCACAACAGCACAAGCACTTAAAGAATATTTTCTTTTGTACTAATATAAATAAATAAAGTATTTTCTTCAAAGTTTGCAATGTTATTGGATTAGCATATCCTTTCGTACCAAGAAAACATGTTGGTAGAACAATTATTTGTCACTTGCCCTCTGTGTTGTGGCTGGTCTACAGTACACCCAGTTGTACAACAGGCAACACTCAGAGCCCTGCTTAGAAGTAAGTTCCAGCAGTCCAGATAGATCAGAGCTGTAGATATCTGAGAGCACAGAAAACAAAATCTGTTTATCCAGATATAGATAAATACTTCAATGTAAATTTCAAAATGTTTCTGTGCTTTAATGATACTAGCTTATCAAGGTCAGATAATGGCCCTCTGATCCTTTCCTTCTAGAATTCATTTAGACCATGAGCCATACCTAAAAGAAGAACCACAAAAAAGATCTTTGGGGCTTTTTTCAGAAGTGTCCTTGTGCCAATAGAAGTCAGAGGAATAGCTTAGTCCTTCTGCAATTTAAGTGTAAAAGAGAAAAGAGATTGTGGCAGGCCTGTGTATCTGGACTTAGTAAAATGGAACCTTTGACTATTATTTTAAATGGGGCTGTTAAAACTGAACCGAGGGCACCCAACTGCCCCACCTAAATCTGCTCCCAACTTTCTTGGTTTTATCATAAGCTGGCAAGGTGCTTCAGCTATAAGTCCAGAAATCTCAAATGAGGTGCAAGCTTGAACTTTCACGTAAATATTGTTTCTAGAAACCCTTTTTGTCAGGGAAAGCTCAAAAGTGTAAACTCAAAGTGCTCAATAGTCATAAGGCCATTAAAATGACCCAAACTTACTATCATTTGAGAGCAAACTAATGGCTAGTTTTTTTAATGTACAGTTTGCAAAACAGCCATATGAAGATACTCTATCACATATTTTTGCTGAAAAAGTTAGTTTAAATATAATATTTCAGAAAATGCTGCTGCAATGTTTATTTTTTTTGTATAAATGTGAGGTGATTGGACCTGGTGTTTGTCCCTGAAAACAAATGTTTACAAATATTCAAGTCCATAAATCTGTAGGGAAAACAAAATACAGAAAATTCTTGTTATTGCAGTACATTTTCTGGTAATTTTATAGTCTAATTTTCAGTGGTTCCCTACAGAATGAATGCAGTTCAGAAGGCAATTCTATAAAGTACTTTGTGGATAACTATTATCGGCTAATTATTAGAAATTGCATGTTGTTGTTAATTGCATAAATAAATTGTTTTATCTGAAAGCCATTAAAAAAATGTTGGGTGTTTGAAGCATATATGGTTTTGATGTTCCTGTATAAAACATTTAACTGTTTAGCTCTAAAATAATGGCTTGCTGCTTTAAACCATTTTTTATTCTAGTGCATTGAAAGGGGAAAGAAAATAAGTGAATTTCAAAGAGCTTCTTTTTTTTGTAGAGTGTAGCCTGACAAATCTTACACTGAGATGTAATGCAACTGCTGATGTTTTTGGCAAGTACTGAAGCCATATCTCTCTCTCTTTTTTTGGAATAATGAAAAAAGAAAGTTATGCAAATATATTTTCACAGACTTATTATAATTCAGAGTAACAGACATATAGAAGATTTGAAACATAAGGGGGTATTTATTGTGAATACTCAAATTAAAAATGCTTTATATTTTTTTGTGAAGATGTTTGTATGAGATTGTTCAAAATTTGTGGGACTGACCTTAACAAACTAGAACCTTTAACTGTTCTTCTTTTAAGTTGGTCAAGGAATGTAAAGGGTTTTTTCCTAGCTACATGTGTTGATTATACTACTTTTTTATGTATGTCTGGGAGAAATCAAGATTGGTAGAAGTTTCTTTCTCTTCATTCCTTCAGCTTTGTAAACTCAAGGACAAGCTGAGGTGTTAGGGCTGAGTAGGTAGACTTTTTCCATTGACATCCCCTGGGTCAGAATTTTATATTGAGCATCTGATTGTGCTATAAATCCAAGGAGGTCCTCTTTCTCTTCTGAAGTAGTCAGTTGCAGTGGCACAGGAAGAAAACACACTTTACACAAGAAAAGGGTATAGCCATGGATATTGCCTTAGCATTTGGGCAGGTATTTGGATTATGCCTGCTACTGTAAGCAGTGAGCCTGTCCAAAGAAGAGTAATCTTGAGCAGGATATTTATGTTATTACACATATTGGATATATTTAAAATGGTTCTGTTTTGTGCATAAGAAAATAGGCCAAATCACACTTGCTTATATACAGAAAGAATAGGAACCCAGGGCAATAGGGTACATGAGGCAGAATCCGTCCACCTGTAGATGTCCTTATACAAATTATTTCTGCAGCCAATGGTGTGGAATTGGCACTTCTAATCTACAGTTCATCTCTTCCTCAGGTGAACCTCTAAGCTGTGCCTTCTACACTCAAATGAAATTAACCTCACTTCTGTAAGGTGCATAAATTATTACAGTGAAGGATACTGGGAAGGTTATGGAACAAATCTCTTGAAAGTAGTTTCCAAACACATGAAGCACATGCACAGTCTTCCACAAAATCCTTACAGTCAAATTGGTTATATATGTCCTGAGTAAGTGGACATTAAGGTGAGTTGGCTGGACTGTTGGGCTTGAAGGGTTTTGATCAGTGATCGAAACTCCAGCTGATAGACAGTTAAGAGTGACATCCAGCAGGGATTGTAGCTGGACCAATACTGTTTAACTAAAGTTCGTGGGGCATACCAAGTTGAGGAAAATGACTGATGAACTACATGACAGGGTTGCTTTTCAGGCAACAGCAGAAAAGAACCTTGAGCTCCTGGTGGACTGTGAATCAGGTTGAATGTGAATCAGCTGTGTGCCATTGCAGCAAAGAAGGCCAACTGCACAGTGGGCTGTATTAGCAAGAGTGCAACCAGCAGCTTGAGGGAAGTGGCCCTTCCTCTCGCTGTGGCATTTGTGTCCAGTCTGAGGCTTTCCAGTACAAGGAAAGCATTGACATATAGATGGTTAGGGAGGTGAAGGACGTGCTGTATGAGAAGAGAGGGGGATCATTTTGCTGTCTACACCTGCTTGATGAGAGGGAATAGAGAAGACAGAAACAAAATCTTCTCAGAGGTGCACACTGATAGGAGAAGGTCACATGTTGTAACAAGGGAAATTCTGGTTTAGTGATCAGAAAAAAATCTTCACCATGAGGCTCATACAGGTGCCCAAATGAGGCTGTGGAATCTCCATCCTTGGAGATACTCAGAACTTGCCTGGGCAATGATCTTAGCAACCTGATCTAATTGAATCTGCTTTGAGATGCAGTTGGAATAGATATCTCCAAAAGTCCCTTACAAGTTAAATTACTCTATTCTATGCTAGCAAGCCAAGTCTAGTCTTAACATTTGTTTCTACACTACAAAAAAAAAGGTTTGTTTTGTTGTGGCTTTTTTTTTTTAAGAAAACTGATTGCAATTTAGTACTAATCAGCCAGTGATGTTATCTTTGTGACTAGATGGATTTTAGAGAAATAGAATTGTTTCCTGGCACGTCACTGCAGAGAGAGGGGGAGTGGGATGAGAAGAAAAATTTTTAAAAAAATTTAAAAGCATGACGAAATGCAGCAGAGTTCAGAAAGTAGCACTGAACCCAAATCAATCTGTGGTGGCTGCTGATAGTTTCTTGCAAGTTGCCTTCTGGTGTCCTCAGTGCTGATTCTTATGTAAGTCACATTGAAACCATTAAAAATTATGAGTATTTGTAGAACATAACATAAAAAGTCATATTACAATTGATGTAATCTACTGCTATCTGGGAATTTTCATAAACTATTACAGTATAATGGTGCCCGCTAGCACTGCTATAATTAATTTAAAGATAGCATTTCCACTAAAAACTCTTATTTTCCAGAGCTTATACATCTGATAAAAAATCCTCCCAGGCTGAAACTAGGTACACAGGGTCTTGACTGTGGAATGAATTATTCACAAAACATTAACAGAAGAAAGTATGATCATTTCTTACGACATTTTAAAATGGGCTTTGTTTTACTAAAATAAATACAGCAAGTGGAAGCTGGAAGTTTTGTGTTAGCTGCTAGCTTTAGCAGGAAGGGTAAAGAAGCGTCGACAATGATGCTCTGAGTTGCACAAGGAGTTTGCAACAGCCATGGATCAGACCTCCTTTTCACTATCTACACAACCTCAACAGAATTTTCCATCTTAAAACATCAGTCTGATTTTCTAAATCTCTCGTTTTATGCTTACCAAAAATGTGTCTATGGATACAATAGTAGCTGAAGAGCAGAGTGATGTTCTTGAAATTTCAAAAGTAATTTTCATTTTCTTCATTGAAAGTCCTGTTACCAAATAACTGAGACTCAAGTAATCATTTTCCAGGACAAATGAAACTTTACAGTCCTATTAGGGAAAAAACTCAGCAATAATTCTGTTATAGTCAATGAAGATCCAACGGTTGTATTGGAGGAACATCAAATATCTGCAAGTAGACTGCCATTTTGAAAAAAATCTCCCCAAATAGTGTCTGACTGCAAAATGTAACACCCTTCCAACCTCAGCCTCTTCCAGTTAATGGATGTACCTTTGTTACTTTCACATCAATGAAGTCTCTTAAACTTCAAGTTTTAACCAGTTTCTCTCTCCGCATCAGGTCCATTGCTTTTGGCATCGATCCCCCTCATAGCTATGCTCCATTATGGAAGACAACAAGAAAACACAAAAAGAAGTTCTTTACCCAGCTCATGGGTGAAGTGTTGTGGGATGTTCATGAGTGAACATCACTTACACCTGTGATGTACATTCCTCTTCCTGAGGAGAAGGCAACATGGAAATGAGCAAAGGCTGTTGCTGAAAAGATGATAGACCTTCTTTTAAGAAGTCTGGCTTTGGAGATTCAACTCTTGATGATACTGGAGATGAGGAATTTGCAAGGGAACAGGGGCAGTTTGGACATGATGACCTGGTGCAACCAAGGGATTTGAGCCACCCAGAGTGAATTAAAACTCCACAGCAGATCATTACTATCAGAAATGTAATGCTGTAATGCAAGATACATGATTCATGGCATATCATCTGGTTTTATAACTGTTTAGAAATTGCTTCAGTTGAGATCTACTTTGGGAATGAATGTAAGCAATGGTATTTGGATCTTGATAGATACTAGAACTTTCCTAAGAATCAGAATGATGCAGTTCTGTTTCTGAATCGTTGTGAAAAGAAGCTTTCTTCAGAAACTTCCTCAGTTCCTTCAAAGATCACCAACTGCAAAATCATATTTCATGTTGATGTGTAAGCTAGTTTTGAGAATGTGAACCACAGTTCATTTAGGTATCTGTCAACCATCATTATACACTGACTGATTAGCGTGTAGGAAGCCATGTTTGAACTTGCAAATCAGACAGCAGAAAATACATTTTATTTTCCTTGGGAAACTCATTACTAAATTTAAATGTTAGGGAAAAAAACTTATATATGGATAGTTAAACTATCCATAAACTAAAAATTTAAATGAAATTCACTACTCAGAACTTTCATTTGAGCTGAAGAATTTATATATCGTAATGGTACAACTGTATTATTTTGTAAATCTGTTCTTACTACTAAGGATGTAACGTATGGGTTGAATGCTTTCTGTATAGATCTTAATGGCTTGACATGCAAGAACATGCCAGGATTTACTCATTCTTTTTAATAAATTATGTAATATGGCATGTTCACTTCTGCTTTAAAATAGAGACATTGTTTTATGAAAAAGTTTATAATATTTACTCTAACTGTCATTTTGGTGGTTATGGTTGACCAGAAGATTTTATCAGCCTTAGGACAATTCTGCAACTGTGAGATATATGTATTAGCAACAGGTTTAGTGTAGTATTTTGCAAAATGTGGTTGAAAGTTCATCAGAAGAGTTCAGTATATTGCCTTCTGAGGTGACAGAAAAGTTAGATACTGAGGATTGCGATTAAAATTTTACCAGTAGAAAAATCATAAAATACTGTCAAGGCAGAAAAAGTATTTTCTTTTTTTTTTTTTTCTTTTTTCATCAGGAAAAAAGGCTGACTACATTTAATGCTTTTATTCTAAGTCTAGATTATGGATAGTTGTTCATGGGGAAAATGAAGTAATTTCCATGTCTTGAGTCTGAGCAAATATCAGTTAAGGTTTGATGTCTGAGAAAGCCATAGTTCTTCAACTGATTTCAGTCTCTTCACTGCAGGGAGGAGAGATGGGAAAACAGGGAGGACAAAGTTATAAATGACTCTACTATCTCCCTTTATTACAAGGAGTAGAAAACATCACTCACATCTATTTTAAAGTACAGATTGTGGTGGATTTGCTGCTGGTTGGATTTATACCGGACTATAATCCTTATTTCCTATTCAACACACATGGAATAATGAAAAACAGGGGCTGGAAAAGACCCCAGTAGGTCACCTGCCCCATTTCTCATACCCAAAGCAGAATCAACAGTACATAAACCATCCCTGACAGTATTCGTCTCGCTTCTAAAAACAGTGCAGCGACAGAAAAACCACTGACTTCCTGGGCAGTCCCTCCCAGTGCAAGGTTATTTTACCATTATTTTACCACTGTAAAGTTTTCCTAATGCTTAAATTAAATCTCCTTTCTTGCAATTTAGGCATACGATTGGTCTTATTGCTGGTGAAAATGGAGAACAGTTTATTACATTCCTCATTGTGGTAGGCGGTGGTGTATTTGAAGATGAATATGTCTCCCCTCAATATCCTCTTCTCCATAATTCCTAATCATCATGGCAGAAAGGATGTAGCAGCACAATGAAGGAAGTAGCTTGGGGCCATTCCATTTTGTGGTGATACAGGTTTATGCTACATTTAAGTGACCGTGAAACCATAACTGAGGAAAGACTTAAATAAAATCACAGCTATTCAAATGGGGCCAAGTACAATGCAGATTATAGTCAAGAGAAGGACTGAAATTGAATCTGCAACAGGTGAAACCAAACGTCTCATTACAGAACACCTCCCAAAATAGCTGTAATTTTCCAGGTGAATACCTAAATCTCTATGAAGCCTCAGTTCTGCTCAAGAGATATCAAGTAGTAGCTGAAGACTGTCTCCAGTATTTCTGAATATGCTCAGTAGGTGCTGAGTATATTAATATAATATCTTTTTATGTAATGCTTCACTGTTAAAGAGCCAGTATGCAATTACTATTTTGAGTCATCTTCTTTATTATACTGCATACTGGCAAAAAGTCTTGAAAATGAAGCTCCTATGATAGCTCACCCAGGAGACTTTGAAATGTGCTTTCATAAGACTTTGCCTATAGTAAGTCTTGGTCACATGTCTGTTGGTGGAAAGTGAGCCACAATCAGATATGGGAGGAGGGGTACTTCAAGAGCATTAATTTAAAATGAAAGTGTAGCTATGCAGATGATGATTTAAAGTTTTTCTAAATTATTCCACCTTATCAGGAACTTCACCTCATCCCCAGAACATTATTGGCAGGGCATGACTACTGACATCTCTTGTTCTGTGTTGCTCTTGTGTAATTGCCTTGTTCCATTGCTTCAGCTTTGGTTGGAAGGCATTAAAAAATTTAGTAAGTACTGCTACATAATCTTTACTTGGTATCTACTTGCTTTCAAGAGTACAGTGATCTCCTGTTTCCTGCCTGGAACTTTTTAATTTTGCACCTGGCTTGTGAAACAGATTCCTAGACAGCCTTAATTATTTAACAAAAACAAGGACTTGGTGTTCCACAACATCAGGGACGTTTGTTAAATAAAATGCAACTGTGTAAACAAGAGGCTCTCATCTCTCCGTAGTCTTCCTCAGTTCCTTCTATGAAAAATGAGGATAAATGTATAGACCCTTCTTGCTTCCAGTACAAGCACTGAAGTTTATTTCTGTTTTCTTCTTTGTCTTGAGGAAGTTTTTACAATATAGGGACTAATGGGTTGATAAACTGAGGCCTCCTTTTAGTTTATTTATAAAGAGCAACTTTGCCTCCAATGCATTAATGGTAAGTCATAGGGATATTCCACTATGCCCAAAGTTTTTTCAAGAGCCAGTTCCCCCTTTGGAGATATATTTCCATTTTATAACTAGAATATCACCCTCCTTCAGTTTCTATGGGATATTTCATTACTCAGCTGTGACTTGACAATGATATTTAAAGTAGAACGAGTTAAAATGGGAAATGCTAAACAAAAAATGTCAGAGAGAAATGCTCTTTTTTGATTAAAAAATGCTGAACCACCTTTGTGTGATTCCAATTAATGTATTTTAGGTAGGTCTGGTAGCATTGCTAATTATTAGGGGGTATTTGGTGCTTTCTGCACTAAAACTCTTGGTCAATACTTACTTGCTTTCTCAAATTGGAGTTTTTTTCTACAGCAGATGAAGAAAATTACTATAGGATTTATGTAAGGAAAACCAGACCCCTGAAGGCTGTTTTGGTTCTTGTGGCTGAGAATGGGTCTGGGCAGCAGAAATGAGGATGGAGCTTGCTTATCTTGGACTCTCAGTTGCCCAGTTGCTGGACCTAAACAATCACCGGACTGGAGAAAGTAGAGCAGGGAGCCAGACACAACTGGAGGGGAACAGCCAGGGGGGGATGTTGTAATGAGTTGCTGGCAAGGGGGAGATGGAGACTGTGACTGAGAGCAGGGCAAGGGTGAGGCAAACAGCACCTTCCCTGGTCTGCTGGTTTTCTTTTTTAATGGAAGGCTGTTGGGAAGGGAAAGGGGAAGGGCAAGGGAGGTACGAATATAGTTATGATTTTAGTTTCTGGTGCAGTCACACCAATCCTTTGTAGAGTTATCATGGTAATGTAAAGAAATTAAATGTGAATGATGTATGTATAAAAGTATATATAAAAGAAGGGATTGGAGAAGCAAATAATTAATTAAAGCCACTTTTCTTGCTTACTGGCAAATTGCAGAAGTATTTGTTCTCATTTTTTTCTCACTGCCATTCCAGTTCCATCCTCTCTAATGATTTCTCTGCTGTTTTGGCTCTGACTGCTCTTAACCATATACAAAGATTGTCTTTCTCCTATCAGTACCATCCCAAGCTAGAGCAATGCGTATTGGGAGGGATAAACTGCTGACTTTTGCTCTTGCATATATTTAGGAAGGACAAGATAGCAGTACATCCCCCTCCTAATCTAGCCTAAATAATTCTCAAGCTGCAGTATTTTTAATAATGAAACTCTGGAGTTAAATGGAGAACCAAAACTTTGATTTCTGAAACCTGCCATTACTTTATCAATTATTAATAAAAAAAAATATGCTTGTTTTAAGAAAACAGGTGGAAGTCTTTGGACAAGGAAATTGTCAGTGACCCTGTGAAGTCTCTGTATGCATATAGTTGTCTATGTAAGGATAGATGGGGGAGTTTTCTCGATGCTTGCTCTACGTAGAGGTGCAATTTCTGGCTTAACAGTGATTCACTGAAGAAATGTGAAGGCTTCTGACTTGCAGAAAACATTGTGGTCAGATCTTGCCAAACACAGTGATAAAAATCAGCCTTTGTGTTTCTTTATTTCAGGACAAGACTCTTTAGGGATTGCTGGATTGAGAAATGACAGATGTTTCAGCTCTTGTGGTTGTTGAGGAAGGATTGACCTGGAGAATTAAAAATAATATTTAAGTGCCTAAAAAGAGGTTGGCAAACAGAATGTCTTTTATATAAAGTCTTCTTTAGCAGGGGATGAAGAGGATTTGTTTGCCAATGTAATAAAGTAGTAAATGAACAGGACTCTGTTCCTGTCAAATGAAGCTGGAAGATTGGTCAGTTCAAGTGGAGATACTTGGGCTTTCTATCCCAACATTCAAACTGTGTTTTACTAAACTGTCACATATAAAATGCACGATGTCTGTAAAAGCTAATGGGTTTTCCATAAGTAAGGGAAGGCTTATATTTAACCTCATGTCAAAGTAAACAGTCAGATGACATTCATTATTTTATTAATGCTATTAATATAGTAAGTTTATGAATCAAAATGCTAGGCTGATGAAGCAGAAAAAGAAAATTATGAACACATTTTCATGAACTCTGGCAACTTTCCAGTCAGTCATTATAGGTGGGATTATCAAAACACTTCAGCCTTGGGCTAATGCTCCCATTGTCATCAATGCTTGTCAGCCAGAGTGGGCCTTACTGACTGCCTTTGTTTTTGCAGGAGACGGGATGATTCAGGCCCATCATTTTTTATCCTTTTCACATGCCCATTTTAGGACTAGCCACAGACTCAAAGTGTCAGGCATGAATACTGGAATATACACCTATTTATAATAAAGCATGCGGTCATGCATAATTTGCACAGCCTCGTTGTGTATGAATGCCCTTATAATGGCATATAACAACCATTGTAATGACAAAGACTAAAAATGCCTTTCCAGGCCAATATGCAAGTTATTTAAATTTTGACTACCATTCTTTTTAGAGAGGATTTGTACTGTAGGATTCAGAGCTTGGTAAAATGCATGGGTGGTACAGGACTACAGGCTCTCCCATTGATCCTGTCTCTTGACAGGTGCTAGATGCCCAAGTTGAGCGGCTGACTGATTGGTATTGACACATTGTGGATAGGAAAGAAGCAGATGTGGCTCTCTGGGCAGAGGGATCCATGGGCTGGAGCAGAGAGACCGTCCCAAAAGATCTTACAGATGGCAACGCCTCAGCTGCACTTTGCATTGTTCTGTTTATTATTTGCTTCGTTGATAAAGCTAAATCCTGAGGAGAGGTGGAATCTGCTGTTTTACGTAGTACATACGTCCCCTTTTGATGGTGTAATGAACACTCTATTGTCAGAGTGGCTGGGAAAAATTATGTCACCTTCAAACAGAGGCTTATTCTGGCAGGCAGAGGGTATTGTACATCTCTGGAAGTGACTGAGGGATATCCAGGGGGCAGAAGCGCGGTGCTGTTGTTGTTGTTGGGATTATTTTTCCCTTCTTTTTTTTTTTTTCCTTGAAATAAATAAATAAGAAGTAGGATATTTTAGATTTAAAACAAAGTTGTAAATTTAAAACAACCTCTCTCCATAATGAATTGTCAGTTACTTATTGATTTTTTTAGCTACACAGTCTGTAAACATTTCAAATTAAGTGTGTCTTGTCATGCTGCTCCCCTGCTTGAAGGTAATGTTACCAAAAACCCCTCCAAAGCCACATGCAAGGGCCATTGCTGAGGTGTTTTTGGGAGTGAGAAGGCTACCATCAGCTCTCCTCCATGACACCAGGTAGTGCTGGGCATATGGGAGCAGGAAGGGACCAAGGAAGCTCCAAATTTGTTTCACTTGCTCTTCTTCACTGCCTTAGCTTATAATTTTTGTCATTTTTGCCATTTCCATCTTGCCTGTACCCAAGGGGTCAGAATGTGAAAAGCACTATATAGTGTAAACATCACTGTGAAATAGCTAATTTGCCACAGTAGCAGGGGGTCTCATTGCTACTCCTCTACCTCCTTTTTCTTTCAAACATTTGACAGCACTTCCTCCTCCTGCCACCTCCTGACCTGAATCAGGGACACAACGTGTGATCATTTGTTCATCAATTATGTAACATCAGCAGGACAGGAGGTTTTCCAGGGTCTGGATCCCCCCGCCTTTCCCCCCAATCTTTCCTGTCTCCTAAAACTTTAACAAAAGGAAAAAAATAAAATTGGGACAAATCAAGTCTTGCCTAGAGACCAAATGCACGTAATGGGGGCAGTGGGAATGAGCGAGAGCGAGCAGAAGGGGATGAATATTTGTTTTGAACCTTTTTTGATGCGTGAGTGCTGATTCCCATGTACCGTTTGCACTGAGTCAATGCAAAGTCTTCGTGCCAGTTCTTAGCCCTCTAGTGCCTGAGTTTTGTCACATCCACAGTTTTCTTTCTTTCTCCCGTAGCTTTTATGTGACCCCCGAGCTCATAATATTCCACACGCTGAGTGTCAGCTGGGTCCAAACAAAGAGACCTTTCTACTCTGGCAGAAATTCGTTAAAGTCTCCGGCATCAGAATTTACGGCCGCTTTCTTTTGAAATGCTTGACATTTCCTCACAATTTCTTAGATATACTTGGTGGGTAAAGTGCGTCATCTTTGTTTGAATTTATCACACATAATAAGCCATTTTCTCCCAGTTTAATGTCATCCCCTCGGTAACCAGGAGGTCGGAGGCAACAACGCAAAAACAGCAAATTTGTCAATGGAATGTGTAAAGCTTAGTATAAATTTATCTTGTCCTAATCCCTTGGCCCCTTTTCATACCATGATTTTTCATATGCATATGAGAATTTTCAGAGTATTGGTTTCTCACACATTTCACTGCCTGTGGACAGAGCTGAAATACAGGCTGAGCTGTCAACTTCCATCAAGGCAAATTAAAAAAAAAAAAAAAGGTTCCATACAGTAAACTGCATTTCACCCTCCCAACCTCCATGCTCTTTGAAGCTGAACACTGTTCCCTCTATATTTTTTTTTACTTGCATAGAACTCACCAGATTGTCTGTAGAAATAAAATTAAATAAATTAAACCAATCAATAACTTTTTCTCCTGATGAACTGAAGTGAGTTTCACTGATGCCCAGAATTCCTGTTTTCTAGAATCCGGATTTAAATAAAAAGGAAAAGAAAGAAAGGAAGAGAAAAGAGTCTTAGTTTATGCTTCAGGTCATCCACGGAAAGACTTCAGATGGCAGTAAAACTCACAGAACTGTTCTCTTTTCCTGGGTGCTCTCTGCCTGCACCTAGCCATTGCTGTGACATTTCAAAGTGAAGATCCTCTGTTGCAGAGGTTACCTAACTGTTTATTCTTAAAATAACTTTGAAACTTCAGGCCTGCTTCTTCTTAGAAATTGGGAAAAGGTCAGTACATTTATTACAGGGATAAATAGCTGATGTTAACTCTTAAAACAAGGTATCCCTGAAGACATTTACTGTAACCAGGAGTTACACTGAGTTTTATTAGACCAATTTTGTGTGTTAAAGGAATCCTGTGATACTCCTGTACTCCTAAGTTTAGTGTGCTTTTAAAAGAGTATTCCAAATGAGCAGGAATAAACAGACACACTTCCGTGAATATTCCTCTCATTTATTAGCTGGGAAAAAATGAATCACACTTTCTTTTTTTTGTTTTTTTGTTGTGTTGTTTATGAAAAGCTGAAGGTGAAACAACCCAAAACCTCACGGGAAAACTATCCATCCTAGTTTAATAAAATTGTCCAATCCAGATGAGGACTTCACCAAGGGAAGTTCATAAACATGGATTTATCAGTTTGGAGGCCTAGAGAAGTAGAAAAGCAGAAATATATATATATCAAACACCTGAAATATATCAGGTATGTTAATAATCTTATGTCATAATTTGAAGGTATTAGGCCAAACATTTTCAAAGGTGGTTTTATTCAGTTTTAGGTTTTGTGTGGGCAACATCCCTTTAAATGAATGACAACGGATTATTCTGAGTAACTTTACAGTCTTAACAACTGTGCGGTAGATGGATGTCCTCTGCTACATAACCATCAGACCTGAAATATTTTTTGTGTAATCAAATGTTCTTTATTATATGGTTTGCTGGTGGGAGCAGCACAGCAGAAATGATTCAGTATCATTTCCTTAGTAATGATGGGTGAGAATTGAGAGGGTCTGAGACTCAGATAAACTGTGTCCTGCTACTCTTTTCATTTCCAGTCTCTTAACAATAGGCACAAAATCTTATAGTAGTATTTCTGTTCATGGTCTGCTCTAGACCTAGAAGGGGAAAAAGCACACAGCAGTTAATATGAAGGAAAACTTGGTTGAAGAATCACAGGATTCAGCTTCAGATTCTTGCTGACTCTCCTTGCAATACATTTCTTCTGTGATGCAGTTCATGCAGCTCTGCTTTTGGACTCTTGCATCACAGGTTGTTATATTTAAAGCCAATGAAAGGAAACATTTATTTACACAGAGTTTAGTCATTATGGTATTTTCTGTCAGTGGAGGTCACTGACACAATTTACTGGAACTGACTGGAGAGAAGGACTGCGTCATGTTGTGACTACCAACAACATTTGTGGCTGTGTAATCCAGACTAGTGATAGTCAAATACAGTACTTCAGGAGATCAAACGTTTGCCTTTGGGGATCAGAAATTAAGGTATGCCATTGGAAGTACTGAACAAGTAGTCAAATAGCTAAAAAGATTTTCACCCTCTCCTGCAGCACAGGCACTTGCCTCTGCAGGAAGGGCAATAGTAGAGCAAACTGGCAATAAGTCTCATCTGTTCTGAAAAATCTTGTAGCAGTACTAAAGATCAGCCCACAGGTCACTCTTTTGAAGATAGGTTAGGTCTGGGGTTTGTGTTGGTTACTTCCGTATGGAAGAAGGTGTGTAATAGCTAACGGAAAAAAAAAAAAAAAAAAGATACATATTTAATATAATTCTACTGGATGCTTTAAACGTATTTTCAAAGATGAAAACCGGTATTTTTGTGAAACAATTTTGACCAAAATCTCCAGAAGTGATACATTTCAACAAACATAATACATGTGACATTTATGGAATAAGGCTTGAATGCAGGAGAAGAAAATTTAGCTACAAGCTTGAAATCAGTGTGTTAAGAAGCTCTTTTTTGGTAACTTCTACAGTGTGGTTGCTGATTGTCAGTACAAACATCGGCAGTCTTGTGGAAATTGCGGTTTGGGAAAGGCATTCGGAAGCTAATGCTGTGAATTTAGCTCATGTAAGGAAAATTGTGTTGACTGGGTTGGGAAAATGAGTTAGTAAACGGGTGGGAGCTTGGGACAAACGTGGGGCTTTGAGTACATCATATTACACATACAATTCCTTGTATGACCTCATAGTCAGTTCTTTTGGAGACATTAAAACAGAAAGCTGTCAAAGGGAAAAGCAATGGAAATACAGCTAGTGGAAAATATAGTACTGTTTCTCTGGGTGACTGCTTAAGTCCATTTACATATGTGTTTGTCGTATTTTTCTGGAGAATTTGACACTTTTTTATTTCCACAATTTCAAGCTGCAGTAGAATCTTTGTAATGTAGATGAAATCATCCGAATAACCCCAAATAATACCACTGGAAACATTAAAGCAGATAATTATTAGGAAAGCAAACAGTTGATTTTGAAGATCAAAATATATACACTGTTGAAAGGATACGTAGCGGTCATTACCTTTAGAAATTACTACTACAATAAATGTCTTACACAGAAAATAAATTGAACACCTGGATATTCCAGTGTCACTATGAAGGACCATAATGATGATGATGACAATGATGATTTTATTATATATTTTTTTCTGGAGGACGAGAGGAAGTTTTTTTTTTTGGATATGAAGTATTTTTCTTTAGTTACTTAAAGCATAGTCCTATCTGGTCTTGAGCTACTTGATTTTCTCTTTCATCAAACTAACACATAAAGATATAGAGCTATTGCATTGGCCTTTATACATCTGATTATGTTAAGAATTAAATCAGAGAATTAGAACTGACAAAACACCTCATTTTCTCCTTTCTTTATAGTGGGGGTTTTGCATAGAATGAGTGTATTTAATCAACTGGCATTGCCTGTGTGAATAAGTATGTACGGTATTACAACAGGTAGTACATTGTTACCCATATTTCAAGCCAACATTTTATCATCTGGCAATGTTTAATGTTCTGAGACTCTCTCTGTCATTCCAGGCCTTGTGGTTTTACATGGCAGCTGATCTTACTGATCTTTTTAAAAATGTGGAAATCAAGTGTAACTTAATTGACTAAAACCGCATGAGTGCAATAGGAGAGTGGCAGGAAACTGGCACGAAAGGTTGCAAGTCCAGTGATGACTTTCCAGTATTTCTTTTGCTGATGCCTGATTTTTAAGGCTGTGCTGAGCAGCACTCATGAGGTGAATTAGTGATAGCTAAGAATGCTTATTACTATGCAAACCTCCAATCTCTTGTTTTCTGCGTGTTCAGCCTGCTATTGTTTGCTTTTTATCAGAAGCTTGTGGAAGAAGACCTTAGAACATACCAAATAAGCCATTGCATTGCATCATATGTTCTTTATAACATGAACAGCTGATTGCACCACTGTCACAGGAGGATAGAAACATAATGTGTGGAGAAATTCTCCAATTCTGCTTCTGCTGGTTTTGGCTGCATTTGAGTTCCTACTGAATGATTTTCAGACACAAACTTGAACTTGAAACATGCTGATGCTATCCACTGAACTGAAGTAGCTTTGAAAAATATATGTCTGATTGGCTGCTGAGGAGGTCAAATATAGAGTCACCAAGAAGAAATAGGTCTTGACCACATGCTACATCTGAGCTCTTGTCAAGTCCTCATAGTCAAAGTTCTTTCAGAGTCTGAAATATGTTTTCCTTCCTCTGGTTCTAATCAAAGGTGGAATTTTCTCTAGTAAGTTCCTCACAGCTGTGTCGTTCTGTAACTCTGGTACTCATCATGTACACAAGCAGGGTCTTAAATCTGTGACCCTTACACTGAAATTGATTTTTCAGTAAAGATAGGAACTGTTGTATTCCACCCACATAGTAGAGAGATTTCTGTACCTGAAGTGGGAATGTGCTTTCCTGGCAATACATTGTATTTACCGTCTATTCACGTCATTCTATGGCCAGTGGGAAGATAACCACTTCCTGCTGGATGACTTGCAGTTGAGCAGGCTGAGGTAAATTTGTTATTAACATCCAACTTTGTTTTTTAAAAATATATAGCCTATTTTTGCATTGTTATAATTTTCAAAATGCCTTAGATGTTTATACCTCCCCACCCCCATAATATAATGTATATATTGCAGTTGGAAAGGACTAGATGAAGTTAGCTGCATTGTGGTGCTTACTGTAAGAAAACATGTTTGAGACAAATTCTGTGGTAGAGTATTAGTGACAAATCACCAAGGACAAGTGAATTTGAGGTTCACTTCAAAAATAAAAAGGTTGTTGAGGTTAGAATAATACACCTGACACTGAGAGACTTAAGAATTGGGTCCACTTAGTTCATCAAAAGAGAAACTGAGAGATTACTTGATTCCAAGGGATAAGACAGAGACAGACAAAATACTGAATAAAAGAGTTCTTTAACCTAATGAATAAAAGCATGAAAAAACTAATGGATGAAAGCTAAAAGAAGACAAATTTGAATTAAAAATATGGCATGCATCAATAACAATGAAATGACTAAAAGCTGGATTTTCCATCTTTTGATATCTCCAGATGAAGACTTGTTCCTTCTCTCGAAAGTATGCATTTGTCAAACACACATTACTGCACTTAATACAGTGGTAGTTGGGTGAAGGTTTCTGGGAAACCTTATAGCAGCTTTCCAGTATCTGAAGGGGGCATACAAGAAAGCTGGAGAGGGATTTTTTACAAGGGCATGTAGTGATAAGACAAGGGGTAATGGCTTCAAACTGAAAGAGGGTAGATTTAGATTAGATGTCGGGAAGAAATTTTTCACTATGAGGGTGGTGAGACATTGGAACGGGTTACCTATAGAAGTTCTGGATGCCCCATCCCTGGAAGTGTTCAAGGCCAGGCTGGATGGGGACTTTGAGCAACCTGCTCTAGTGGGAGGTGTCCCTGCCCAAGGCTGGAGGTTGGAACTAGATGATCTTTAAGGTCCCTTCTAACCTAAACCATTCTATGATTCTATGATCTGTGATATATATGAGGTTATGCTGCATGATTTAAAGGAATCTTCTGGCCTTCAAGTCTCTGAGTCAGGGGATTCATTGTGTATCGTTTCACAAATTAAGAGGTAGATGAACAGACATGAACAAAGAAAGTTAATACACAGTGTCCTGTTCTTTTATTTCAACAATGATAGGATGCAAGTGCAAAGTATGTACTTGTGCAGCAGTGTTACTTGACCGTAACTCTGAGAGCACGTGGCAACCCAACCCAGTTTTGGTGTCTTTTTACAAATGAGGCCAATGACTATTCACCTGATGTTGGGCTTCCATGGGGAACTGTGACCTGGTCTGAGTTAAGAGTTTATTGTGAGACCTGAAACTAGGCTTGTTTTATTTGTTTAGGCTTAATTTCAGATGTTTTGTGGAACTCTATGTTAAACCAAGCATGAAGTTAGCTCTATAAAGAATGCTCTATCTAGAATGGAGCTTGATTAGTTAAGTTAGGCCCTTGTTGCTAAGGGCCTACCTTTATAATTTTTATATATTTCTGGATTTATGAATGGCATGTATTGAGAGATTCTGTAATCTAGTAGAAAGGGATCCAATAGCTGAAAGATGACACTGCCAAATCTGAATATGAAATAAAGTGTAATAACAGTGAAGATGCTTCCACAGTGAAAGACAATACCAGTGGAGATGGGACTGCCCTATTTCTTGTTGTCATTTGAGGAGGTTGGTTTTAGGCAACTGGAAGTTGCAGGGTCAATATAGGGATAATGGGGTGAAATTTACTGCCCTAAGGTATAAAGTCATATAGGATCATTAAATGATTCCTTCTGGCCTTAAACTCTTTGAATCTATGCTTCATTTCAAGCCAACTTTATACAGTTTTTTTCCTTCCTCAGCCCCCATTTCTACTTAGAAATGTCTTTACTGCTTTATTCCATTCAGATTACTTTAATCAAGTGGAGAGAGCCTAGGTAAAATAGGAAATCTGACCTCCCAAGCTGTAAAGTTACTAGCTTGTAATGGGTGTGAAGTGACAGTAGAGGAGAGGGAAAAGACACTGCAAAATTTCATTTCATGAACTTCGGATTTATAGATAGCAAGAAGTCAGAAGTAATTAAGTATTACTCTGCATCTATTAGTAAATCCTGTAAATGACAGTCAGCCCAGAAAATATGCTGGCATTTTTGTTAAATGAAATTAAAACAGAAACTGAAATAAGATACTGAGAATAATCAACGAGATTGTACTGTCATACAAGTTATAATAATGGTACCTTTCATTCTTCTCTGGGGTGCTGTCTTTTCCTTCTCTTCAGCATATGTGCCCCAGAACAGAGATCTAGCATCTATATAACAGTAATGCTGTTTAACCCAGAACATATGATTAACTGATTCACCTGCTAATGTTGTCAGCTGGACCTCTCATAAATATTTCCTCCCCTTTAGGGACATTGCCTTCTGGAGAAGAATATAGTTAATTAATAGATTAATAAAGAGAGAGGGGAAAAAAGGTTGTGATCATGTCATCTGTGTTTAATAGGGCAGTTTTTCCATGAAAATGACTATATTTTGTTCACTGCTTTCCCCATATCATCAGATAAATCTTAATTTTTGAGATACATCTTCCTATTTACAAAAGGAAAGAGAAGCAGTGTGAAGAAAAGATGGATTCATATCTGAGAGTGGAACAATCATATTTTTCCTTGAAGGTCTGAAGTTCAGATCTGCTCACCCTTACAAGCTAAATATAGAAAATACAGCTGCAAGTATCTGTCCTGGCTTTATGTCAAAGCTGCTTTAGGCTGGTGACTTTTTATTGCTATTTGTGGGCTTTGTTTCTCAATATCCTTTGACAGATGTAAATCAGATTATATAGAAAGCTCACAAAAAGAATTACAGTAAGACAGAGAAGAACTTTCCATGTGTTACTCCAAATTTTATCATGACAGCTTGCCAGCGACTTCCCTCTGTGAGTCACAGCCATCAGTTTACTTTTCACTGTCTGTCTGAATGTACATGTTGTTATTTAGGTGTGACAAAGAGGGAGGATGAATTTAACAGATAAACTTAATAGCACAGACTTTATCTATAAGAGGCAGAAATGATAGGTGTTTCAGAAGCACAAGGTTATGGATAGAGAGGTTCATAACATCAAGTCATTATATCTTTATAAATTTAATTTTTTTTTGCTACATATTTCTTTATGAACCAAACCTGCAGTCAGGTTGACAAATGAAGGAAAATGAGGAGGGAATGAAAGGACTGTACATTAAAGGGGTAAGGATGCTATTTCTATATGCAATGTTATGAAATGACAGAACACATAACATTTTTCTACACGTCATGCACAGAGAAAGTTAGACTACTTCTCAAAAACATGGCAAAGTTTCTATTATAGCTAAGTCTACAGTTTTGTTTGAGAGAAAAAAAAACATTGTGAGCAAAAATCAAATTCTGACTTAAAAATATTAGTAACAGTAATGGAAATTTAATCTTTAACTACAAGTTGACTTAGCAACAGAATCTGCTATTCAGAATGGAAGAAAAAAATGTGTGCTCAGGGAGAGATGTCCATGTCCTCTGAAATCAAAGGATCCTGTGTAGAGAGGAGCACACTGCCACCTTTCTTGACACTGCTACCCTATGCTCCATTGTCTGTTAAAAAAATAAAAACAAAAAAAAAGGATCATAAAAATGGCATGTTTTAAATGCATCTGAAAGACTGCTTGTACCTTGTGTCAACTTCCCCCCCCGCCTCTAAACACCCCCTCAAAGTCAGCATCTGATGTGTGAACCTTTTTCAGCCTTGACATGCTAGATATATCAGAGACAGTTTGATGTATTTGCAATAAAAAGGGAACTGCAGCAAGCTTAGAATCAGTGAAATTTACTGTTGTGAAAATGATGGCATTTTGATCCTGTGCAAGCCTCTAGCCCCTGCCCCCATCATCCAGAATAGCAGAAAAACAGTTGCCGTATAAAGTTTATTGAGGCTTTGGAAAGCATCCGTAACTTCTGAGCGCTGTAGTCCTGGGCAGTCTACATTTTGTGAGAACCCCCAGTGACTCAACAGTAAACTACAGTATACCTGAAATACAGACTAGCCAGGAGCTTGGAGTGCTGTTGGCCACATATTTCTTCTGATAATAAAAAAGAAAATTATGATCTTTTAGAGGAAAAATACAGATTTTATTATAGATTTTCCCTATAGAAATATATAGTAAATTAATAAGTATAAATATTATAAAGCCCTCTCTCTTTAAAAGCATGCATTGGTAACCAATTCTACCTGATAATAATAAATCAGAGGACTAGAACTTCTCTAAGCTTAGTCTACAAAGTCCCCTATTTCAAAACCCAGTACTGTACCATGATTGTTTTTCACCCAGGTATCCACCATTTGTGAAATCCTGAATCCTGCCTCGACACTTTCATGAGAAGATTGCTATTAATCAAAGATTAAGATTTTCCAGAAAGAAAAAAAAGCAACAGATTTGATGCCACTGATTAAGGCCAGATGCTGCCAGTTTTAATCCAGCTGAGTAGCACCTTAGGCCATTGGACTAGCTGGAAGATAGGATGGCAAATCGGTTCAAATTATTAGGGGTGGCCCCTAATTTTAAAATCTGCAGTCTAGAGAAAGAATAGAAAAAAATTAGGGAATAATTTACTAGGGTACAAAGGTTTGACTCATGGATAAAATTACTTTTGTGTCTACTACATTTTCGGCCTTTGGAAAAGGGGGAAAATGGGAAGAAAAAAATCTAGCTTTGTTTTCGAGAAATTTTAGCAATGACCAGTGAAGTTCTTCAAATGCCTGTCCAACAGTGCTGGCCTGAATTCTGAATGTTTTTTCTACTTATATTGTGTCTTGTGCACTGGCCATGTGAATAATTCCTTTTTAGTGCTAAATTCAACTGCAAAATCAGCAGAGCAAATAATGCCTCCCTGATTGCCCAAGAAAGAGAGGTGCAATTTCCACAAATACTTCCAAAGGATTTTCTGTATTTGTAGGCCATTAGATAAGGAGACTCCAAGGTTCTGCTTGGTTTCTAATTTTAAGTCAGCCACATGCAGTGCACCAGAAAAACAGTTGAAGAACATGAACCATCTAGTAAATACACATCAGCATTGAAATAGAAATGTCAAAATTAGAATAGATTTAAGGTATGTTTGGGCCATGCTGAATCAAAAATATTAACCTAGGCCATGCATGATCTATAAAGAAACCAAAAAAATACACAAAATATCTTTTTGTTCAAGTAAAAAATAAATGATCACTTTTCACATTGAATATAACCTGTACTTATTGAGCATCTTTTGAAAGCTGTTACAGATAATGAGCTGACAGCAAAAATTGGAGATCTCTCAGCTGACAGCAATGTAAAACAACAGTGGCCATTCAAAAGGAGAAAAGAAATGCCTGTAGTTAAAAAGGTTCGGTAGAGGATCAGTGAGTGCAGTGTCATGAAACCCACAGCTGAGCATCAGCTGCTTTAGATCCTGCTGCAGTACGTTTAAGGGCTAGGAGTCAAACTGCTCAGCTGTTTTCAAACCAAGATTTGTTGCTCAAGGTAGTATGTACCTACAGACTTTGTCTTATGGTCTTATGCCATCAGAGCTACAGCTATTTTCATTTTTATACAGTGAGTGTCAGAGGACTCAAGGAGAAATATAGGAGCAGGTACTGATTTATTCAAATACATGCCCAAGTTACAGAACCACAGCAGGTTTTTTTCCCACATTCTTAAATGGGATTTTCACTTTTTCCTATACATGCTGAAGATATATATATATGTGGTGATAAAAAAGCAGCACAGAAACTTGCCTAGTTTGGAAGGGCCTTGCCCCTCACCATAGAAGACTTTTACCTTGGTGATAAGAGGACTGCTGAGTGATCTAGAAGTCAGTTGCATGAGAAAGTATTTATTCCAACATACCCTTTTTTCTTTCTTAGATGTAGCTGTGAAGCGTTTGAATACAACAGGTCAGAACATGGCTGACCTTCAGGAATCTGAATGCTTGGGGTTTAGGTATTCCTCTAGTAAAGAAGAGAATGCCCATATACGACATACGCTTTTCAGTGTGAACAGTTGATATTAATGCTGAATAACTTCTTATTGAATCCACCTATATCAGAAGATATATGCTTAAAAAGGGAAAGTCTTGACCAGAAGAGGGTGCAAAATTACCTAGCAAGCAGAGGCATGTTTTGTGTATTTCAAAGACAACTTTATGGCACACAAAAATATTGAGGAAAAATAAAAGTTGCACTATGTTCACCAGAGAGCTGTCCACTAGAGGAGAAGAGCTTTCTGTGAATCTACTCTTTCTGGATCGCAAAAACATCAAGGCTGACTATGATA
>JAOXNO010000013.1:61935855-61982069 GCA_028565335.1 Limnodromus scolopaceus | reverse complement strand
GCTGTCCACTAGAGGAGAAGAGCTTTCTGTGAATCTACTCTTTCTGGATCGCAAAAACATCAAGGCTGACTATGATAACACCAAAAGCAGTGCTCATAATAAAAAAACCCAACTGCTTGGTACTGAAAAAGTTATCAAGAAGACAGGCAATCCTGAAAACACAAAGTCTCCTGTGTACTACACAGACCATTTCTGACTGATGTACAAATGACATGGAATGCACATCTGGGCCACTTCAAATATACTCTAATCTGCAAAATAAATATACGTATAAGTAGATCTCTCAAAATCCTGTGATCTTTTGTGACAATGTTGTCATAAGTCCAGTGTGGCAGTATGATAACTTTCTTCATTGACAATATGCCTGACATTCCACTGTAGCTCCATAGCAGAATAAAAAAATAAAAATAAAAAAGGCTACTTTAAAATAAAATGTTACTAAACAGTAAAATAATACTCAGCACCAGACAGAATGGCAGACTGCTCCTAAAGGATGAGCTTTGATGAGAACTCTAGGAATGTCTCCATCATGTCAAAGTGACTACATATTTGGAAAAGCATCAAATAATGATTAATTTTATTACTGTTTAATTCATTTTCCCAGATTGCCCAAAAAACTGTTTCTAAATTTTTTGCTGCATCATTCGTTCACAGTAAATTGAAATTAATTGCTGAACTAAAGTGATATGATCTGTGAATCTTCAAAGAGGGCATTGTTTTGAGTTTGACCTTCAGAATTTGAAAGTCACCTTGTTTGGGTGGGATACCTTGGTCTTCCCTTCATGTAAGAAAGTATTTCAGAGAAAATTACTTCAGGGTAGCACTATTGTTAAATAATTACCTACGGAGGAAGAAAAGGCACTATTAATATACTATATTCTTTCCAAGATATCACTGTAACTCCAAAAGTGTGTTTGATATGATACACCATCTCATTACAGGAAAAAGGAACCTGCTGTAACATCCATAAATGTATTTCCCCCTCTCTCCTCTGCTCTTAAACTTTTCCCTTGGTATAAAAAAACAACAGTGACAACTTCAAAGTTGCGTTACAGCAATGATACAGAGACAAGTAGATATTAATAAGGCTGCAGGTGGAATGTTGTTTATCATAGAGTATTTACAAAGAAGATCCTAGGTGGCTACAGCTGAAGCAGAATAGATCAGTCTGAGACTTCACTGTACATACCACAGAGTAAGACATCACATTCTGGAGGTAAATAAAATCCTTTTGTGTTTCTCGCACAGATTCCTTTGGTAAGAGGAGTTCCAGTAATCGTGGAACTACAGAAAACAGTAGCAAAGAGTTGTAAATTCAGGTAAGGTAAGTGCAAGCATTTATTTATTTCACTCTCTTTCATATAGCAGACGCTGGATCGCTAGTATTAAGGTAAGCAAAGATCTTTCCTGATTTACAGGCAAAAAATGTAATACAGCAGATTCTCTGATTTTAATCTAGCAGGTATAAAGTTAAAAACAGCTCTGTACCCAAGCAGAGAAGTATTTGCAAAATAAATATAGCATACTTGAACTTTTTAGTTGAAAATTTTTTTCAAGTAAAATTTTACTTATTTTTTACTTGAAAGCATACTTGAATATTTAATCCTTCTTGGTACTTTTTTCTTGTTTTCTCCTGTAGTGAAAGACTGATGATGAGATTGCTTATACTTTTGCCCTCATGAGACCCTGGGCAAAAATGGGGTCTAAATTTAAAGTGTATCTACCTCAGCATTCGTCAGTGGCCATCACAAAAAAGTCTGGTTGTCCTGAAGTGTTCTAGCAGTCTTGTTGTTTTCTCAGCAAACCAAAAATTATAGATTACTTGACAAACCTTCTAGAAATGCTGTTACTCTCCAGTTCTAGGTTGTGTTCTTTTGATTAGTTTAAGTATATGGAGTAGGAAATAAGAAGACTTGCATAACTGAACAGGTTTTGATGTTAAAAGTACATAATGCAAAAATGTGGTCCAAATTTGTAATAAAGCTGAGCACACCGCCTCCAACGGGATTAAATCCTGGTACAATGTCTGTTCTGAAAGAGAAACCCACACTTACTGGACTGGCAAGTGGTACTTAATCAATGACTTG
The DNA here is from genome assembly GCA_028565335.1 of Limnodromus scolopaceus. Taxonomy (NCBI): domain Eukaryota; kingdom Metazoa; phylum Chordata; class Aves; order Charadriiformes; family Scolopacidae; genus Limnodromus; species Limnodromus scolopaceus. The sequence goes on along the minus strand of JAOXNO010000013.1, from coordinate 61,979,982 downwards.
CTTTGCATAGGTAGGTGTGAAGCCAGCATGCTGTTGTTTTTCCCAAGTATATTTTTCTTGGATGAGGAAAGGGATTTGTGAACATGCATCCTTGTATGTGATTTCCTATCAAGCTGTTCCCACAGAGCAGATGTCTACCACTGCCCCCAGCCAGCAGTTTTAGGTCCAGATCTTTAAAGTCATATGAGTAACTAAAGTAACAGGAAGGGACAAGAGGGGTTTACATGCAGTCCCTCTTTTGCAGTCATACATTATGGAAAATTTCCGTTCTCACAACAGGAGTTACATTATTGTTAAATCCTACTTCATCAATTCAGTCCTTCTTCTACTTGACCCCCAGTTCCCTGAGAAGCTGCTGTCTATATGTTGGTGCCTTTTCATCTGAGAATCACAGTCTTCCTGCAGGATCTGGGCTTTGCAACTAGAGATTGTGAGGGTCTGGTAACAGTGAAGCAATGACAAGCTTTATCTCAACTCAGTGTACCAGAAGTTTATCTGTCTGACTTTGACCCTGTAAAGTTCTGTTACCTGCACACTTTTTCCCTCTTTTTCATCAGGTATTACATGTACAAAACAGACTCTGCTGATGTTACTCCTCTCATTGAGAGGAGGAGTTCTGGAGGATTTGGAAGTGAGCTGCCTGGCAGCAGGGAAATCAAGGTATTCCCTTTATGGCATTTATTTCATTACAAAATAAAGAAATGGCACATGGGAAGCCCTTTCTTGTAGGGCCTCAGTTAAGCACCACTGACCCTCCACTACAGAGTAGCTGTCTTCAGTCCTGTTTTTCTGGACCACTCCTGGATTACAAATAACTGCTAAGTTTTTTATTCCTTCATCCCTTTTGTTTCAATAAAATAGCATAGATCCACCAGATCCACATTTGGACTCATGCAAGGGTCTGTTGTCTCTTCCCACTGAGCTGGCATTAAAATGTTGAGATTCTTTAACCGAATAGACATGCGCTGGCACCTTTCTGCACTAATTGCACCAGTTTTGCAAACTAATTACCGAATGTGTGCTAGAAGATTTTTTTTTCATCATTTCTTTTATCAATTTTAGAAGAAGACGTTCCTTTGTATCTGAATAATGTCATCAGTAATTTCATCATGCTGACGTTCTCTGATGGTTTCAACTGGAGGTATCAAAAGCAAAATCCTCCTTTGCAGCTATCTTATAGGTGTTTAGGGACTCTTAAAGAGGGACAGTTACCTTTCAATGTGGATAGCCACCTGGCCAGCCAACTCCTTACCCACATCAACATGGTCAGCAACAACCTTCCTCTTCCCTAAAGACCTGCAGAATTAATTTAAAACCTTAGAAACCTGTCTTCATGCTCCTGCAGAGTAAAGCTTATCCTCACAGACAGCAGTGCCATGAACTGCATCACATTGACCCATCTGTGTTTTTGTCTCTTGGAGCTTTTTCAGCATCTGGGCTGATTTGGTACTTTCTCCAAGGAAACTTCCAAAATGGAAGCTCAATTACTGCCAGCTGTGGTTATTTCCTTTCCTCAGATGAGACATCCATTTCTAAAGTGGCTGGATTGACACCACCAGCTTCATATTGAGAGCACACCCATACAGTGTATCCATTGTTTTTGCAGCGGTGGTGAGCTGAATCTGCTGGTTGTGACTGAATGAAGATGGATTCCAGCAGACTACTGATAGGCAAAAGCCTCCTTAACACATGCATATATGTATTAAATGTATGAAAGGGTGAAGTTCATGGTCAGGTCTTTTGAATTTAGATTGCAAAAAAAATCATTCAAGATGTCTAGGCTTCCTTCTGCAAAAGATACATTCATTCTCCACATCATATTCTGGATTTCGTGGCATCCATGAAACAGAAAAAGCTGTATCTCTACGCCCCTCATATTCCATACCAGCTGATAGAAAGATAGCTCCTACATCAAGACACGATGCGTGAAGAACTGCACTGTAGAAATAGGTAACACAATGTCAGGTGGAGTTTCTGCTCCAGTTTGGATACATGGGAGTAGGCAAATATTCCTGGAGGCATGAGTAGATCAAGGAGTGACTGTGAGCCACCAATGTGATACAGGCAAGTGCCTTCTTGTGTGTCAGGCAAGATATTTCTCTAGGAAGGGCAAGCAATGTGCAAAGCCCTGGTGAGAACTCACCTGTAGCACTACAAACATTTCTCATTCCTCAGGTTCACGAAAGAGAAATTCCATCTGGGATGAAGGCAGACAAAGACTAAGCAGTTGATTAGGAGCATGGAGGGCCTATGGAAGAAGATGACTAGAAGGAGCAAGACAAAGGCTGAGAGGGCTGTCATCACTTTCCAGAAAGGTAGCAAGGATGAAGGCAAGGATGAAGAAGGAAAGGAGCTACTGAAGTGCAAGGAAAAAAAAAATGGTCAAAACCACAAACCAGTTCAGTACTTCTTTCCAAGAGGAAGACCTCACCATCAGCAGTGTAGTAGCAAATGTCCCTTGGTGCATTGCTAAGGAATGGTGATGAAATCATGCTTGCTCTCTATGTCTCTACAAAGTTCACACAGAGGAAACCAAATCCCTTTCTTTCACCTCTGGCATCACCACAACCAAGTAAATATCTGTGGTAGAAATGCCCTTATTTGCATAGTCTGAATGTACAGAATGGTGAATGGTACTGGTAAGAAAAGAAGGACAGAGGAAGAAGAATAGAATTGAGTTTAATCAAATTGAATCAAATAGGAGAGTTGAATTGTAAGGAGCCTAAAGCAATGAAAGTCCAACTGTCTGACCACTTCAGGACTGACCAAAACTTAAATCATTAAGGTCATTGTCTAAATGCCTCTTCAACACTGACCGGCATGGGGCATTGACAATCTCTCTAGGAAGTCTGTCCCAGGGCTCGTGCACTGTCCCAGTAAAGAAATGTTTCCTCATGTCAAGTCCAAACCTCCCTGAGGGATGCAGCTTTGAGCTGTTCCCAAGCATCCTGCTACTGGATCCCAGGGAGAAGAGATCAGCACCTCCATCTCCACTTCCCCTCTTCAGGAAGCTGTAGAGAGCAATGAGGTTGCCCTTCAGTCTCCTTCTCTCCAAAATAGACAAACACAGCCTTCCAGCCCCTTTACCGGCTTTGGTGGCCTCCTCTGGAGGCATTCAAGTACCTTAACATCTTTTTGAAATTGTGGGGCCCAGAACTGCGCACCATACTCAAGATGAGACCACACATATGACAGATGATAAGTAGTTATTACTTCCATCTCTTTATATACTGTATGATCTTTAGGTCTTTCAGAGGATGGACTTATTTAACATTAAAACAATTCTGCATCTCACATTGAAAAGCATTTTTCTAGATTTATAATAGAAATTATTACTTACTCCAGTAATCACTCTTTTAAGACTCTGTGAGCATAGCTTTGCTGGATTAGAGGTTCCCCTTACAGCACACATCCTATAATAATATCCTCCAATAAACCCATTTAGCATAGTGCTTTTTAAGTAGCAGTGGCCACAAAAAAATTAAGCTAGTGAAGGAAGATACCAAGGAGTCAGTGTGTTACTGAACTTAAATAAGGCTACTTTTCCATCACCTCTTGGAAAAGACCTTTTGCTGCAAAAGTGAGGTACTTACAGGAGCAATGGTGACACTGTTTGTAATGAGAGCACCTTCAAGAAGCTGCTTGCTTTTGATGCAGGCAACACTTAAGGTGTAGCAGAAAATAGTGATGTTTGGAGCAAAGGGAAAAGTTGTGTATCCACATGCAGACATACACCTAATGAACCACTGGAAAATCAAGTAATAAAATTCTGCTCAAAACTGGAGGCTATCCGCATATTCATCGTCAGTTAACAGGTCTGGAGCCTGACTGGAGGCAGTGTTTATTCGTGTTTCCTACCTTACAGGAGTTGCCAATCAGATGGAGACCATTAACCATTAAGGAGATCATTAACTGGGGAATTCACAAAGCAAAATGACCAGTAGCTTGAATCAGAAGACTTCCTTTTGGTACTCATTCATATACAATGTTCATTTAGCTACCCCTGCAAAATGTCATGCTTAATAGATGGTGAAGGTCGTTTCCTTTTCTGCTTTTGTTATTGAGATACTAAATGCTTATTGTTTCAATGTCCTTCCCAGTATTTTTTCTAACCCTTTCTCATAATTAATTCTTCACGTATATAATATACTGTTATATATGTCACTATTCCAAAAATCTCAGAACACATCATGAGATCCTACTCATTACTTCACTAATTTATTCATAAAACTGTTTTGCTTACAAGGCTGTGTATGTGTCAGTAGCTCACAGGGCAGCTTCCACTGAATGCTGAAACTGTTGTATACAACCGTCCTTACATTTCTTCTGGGCTTAAAACTGGACCCCAGCTAAGGATTTTTGTCCTTGTTTAGGGTAGAAGAGAATGTTTGGAATCTGTTATTGTCTATCATAAGTCCTTTGCTGATCTGGTTAAGTCTGAAGTTCATGTTTGCAACTGACGGAAGATTTCATAACAGTTTTTTTTCTTTTTCATGTTTCTTATAGTAAAAAAAAAAAGTTAATTTGACTATATATGAAAAACAGCAGAAGATGGCAAACAACATGACTAATGGCTAACAAGTTGCAAACTAAATACCAGAGAGATAAACACCAGCAGGAAAAAGCCTAAGCATTTCAAATTTAGTTATGCCTCTAGGGATAGGCCAATTTTGCTCTTCAATATAAAACTATATATAAAACTCTGCTATTAAGACATCATTGTTATATTTCCTTTTTAAAGAGATGGCTTTAATAAATGTATACTGTTGGGGTTTTTGGTTTTTAGGGTTTTTTTTCCTTAGGCCAGCTGTCTTCACACAAAAGAAGCCTAGGAGCACAGAAAGCAATTTGCTAGCTGATCTTGACAAACAAGCCACATGGCATAATCATTTAAAACTTTTTAGAGTACTTTTGAACCCATTTGACTTACAGAGGTGCATTTCATACAGTTCAGAGAAACCTGCGTCTCGCTTGTACGCACCTGAAAATCCTATTGCAGAAAATGTATTTGGACCAACTAAGGCTAGCATTAAGTTTATAGAGTATGTCTCTTACGCATGATTTCACTGTTGATTTTATTCCATGTATAATTGTACTGTAGGAAGACACAGTTGACCATATGATAAAGAAAAAGAGCAATCTTTATCATTTGAGTTTCCCCAGTGCTTCTTCATTGTGTGGATTGTGAATTTTGATGTTACAACCCTACAACATAGAATATTGTAAGGAACCTGCCATGCATTTTGGCCTGTAAATTATTTAATATTCAGTTTATGCAGAAGGGCTAGATAAGATGGGCTACCTTAGATTCTTCATTGGAATTTTAATTAATTCAAAGAAGGATTTTTCTATTGGAATTGCAAAACCAAAGAAACTACTCTAATTGTTTTTATCTTCAATTGCATATGAATTTAAAAATGCTTGGTTTGAGGACTACTTGCTGGCCCACTGACTGGAGGAAGGAGTCTCATCAGCTTCATTAGGTGTTGGGTTAAGCCAATAGTAAGGCCACAAATGCAAATTCACAGGACACAGTTTCAAACTTAGTCGCCAGAATTTACTACTATTCATTAAAAGGCTGTTCTCTATATTCTCAATTTTCTTCTGGTGTGAAGGCCTTAGTGAAGCTGTCTGCTGGGCATAACTTCTTGTATTTTCCTTCTCTAACTCCATTTTCTTCTTTTTGATGACTCTTTGTTCAGTTGACTATACTAGGCAGACAGTTGATTCACAATTAAACAGGTACTTGTTTGGTCACGAAAGCCTGCAAGAAAGGGAAGCCATCCTTCTGTTTAGGCCCTTGTTGGTCCTTTTGCCCCACTAGAACTAGCTTGTTTCTTTGTGCATCAAGCTTTTTCTGTGTGAGAACGGTCTTCACAGTCAAACACACACATCCCAGCAGTTGTCCTGTGTTTCATACAAAATTCTGAAATGAGACAGATCCAGTTCCCCAAAACATCTCGTGTTTCACCTTCGTGAGGGCAGAGCTGGTGGACTATAGCAGTCTAAACCCCATCCCTTGCTGTTCTAATATTAGGGGGTTTTGGTGTGTGGAAACCACAATTGAAATACACTGCTGCAGACCGTTCACAGGAGAGTAGATCTATCTGTAAATGGGGAATGAAAAATAGATCCTGATGGTTTCCTGACAGTACATTTCAAGGTGTATTTGCTTTACAGAAATAGATAAACATCAAACACCACATGTATATGATATTCCTCTTCTTTGTATTCTAGGCTGGTTTTCCTAGCATCCTTCTGTGTGTCTTTAGCAGAGAAGTCTACTTCTGTCCTGTGACATTTCCTCAGAACATTCAAGTCTTGTCTGTATTGAAATTATATTTTATTATATATTATATTAGTAACCTAAATGTGGATTTTTCTATGCAAAACAAAGGCATGTGCATGTTAAAAGAACCTTGTTTGTTCTTGTATTTCTGCATTTGCTTTACACACTAAGCATGAAAAAAGCATTAAAAAGTATAACCGAATCTGAATGAAAAATATTACAAAAGAACAAAAATACAGCGCTGTCTTTAAACCTCCCACACTGCAATTGAGTACAATTCCAACAAGCCACAGGTGTACGCCATATGCATAGGTGAAAATGTGATTATGAGAAGTCTGATGACAGTTCTGGGTCCACAAAGCATTCATCTCAATATAAACATCTGTTATGTATTCAAGGCAAAACTGTGCGGAATATAGAGCTATAATTGAGGTTTTAAATGCAGAGATACCAGGAAACTCCAGGTTATTGCCCCAACAGGAACTCAAATTTGATCACATTATAAAAAGATAGTATTTTTTATTAGTGTGCATAATGTTAGGCTTCATGCCTTATTATACTGAGATGGAATTGCTTCAGCTCAACAGAGTGTAGGGACTACTGACTTGGAGTGATGCACTTATTTCTCAATTATGGGATTGATGCACTCTTCTGGCAGAGGGGCTCTAATGAGCTGGACTGTTGTTAGCTGTCAATATACATTGTGAAAATCCTGTGGTTTGATTGGCTGCTCTCTGTCATAAACCAGTAATAAATATGATGTCCCCAACTTCTGTATTCCTCTGCTGGTAGCTGAAGTTGCCAAATCCTTTGCATTATATAAAAAAGACCCTGTTATCAGATGCTCATAATTTGGCCAAACTTTAGCCGTGCAGGATTAAATTTCCTGTGCCTTGTGTCTGCCTTTAGGCGAATGTCCTTTTTAATTTCTTCTAACACCATTTCTGAGAAAGAAATAAGGGGAAACTATATTAACTGCACAACATCTCTTCACAGTTCTCTCTTCATGTCTTGCTGCGTTTCCAAAAGTGCAGACTCAAAGACAAAAAAAAGTCAGTCTAAACTGCTGGGCACTGAAAACCTTGGCCTTGTGCAGTTCAGCAGCCTGGGACAAGAGAGGGTATATCATCTCTCTTCTTCTCCTTGGCATTTTTATTCTTCTAATCCAAAATCAGCCACATGTAAACAGGACTAAGGACTCACTCCTACCCCAGCTCAAATGGCTTTTCACACCGTCATTCTTCCTGTGGTATTAGCACTACACATATAGTTTTGTGGGATTTTTTAAACAAACCTTATAAGGGCAATCTTCTTAGCACCAAGGTGTCTGAGAATAAAGGCTTACTGTGTCCTCTCAGATGCAATAGCTCAATATCGTTAATAACCAGAAATATGGCAAACACCAGTATATTACTTTGGAAGCCAGAAGTGCTCAATAGCTGAGGTTTGCAGCACTGGTTTGGTCCGTCCTGATTTGGACCTCTATTTTATCAAAAATACATGCTAAAAATAATGATTATAAAAATATCACTGAGAGCTGTCAGGTGGAATCTTTTGTGCAGATCACAAAGGTATTTCCTTCCTCTTTAGGCCATTTGTCCACAGAAGGATGGGGTTGTTGTTAGGCTTGCCAATGAGTACAAGCTGATGTTGTCTTTGGTGGAAGAACATCACCGGCGACCGCAAGACTACAATCCATACCCATACCAGTGCCAACACAGTGCCAGGGTGGCTGCACTGAACTGCGCTAGTTAAGGCTCTAGCTTTGTGGTTTTTTACTTTAATAGCAACAGAAGACCTGCACCAAAAAAGTTAGGTAGAAAATTTTCCTAACCTTTTCCTTTAAGGAAAAATAGTAGTGACAATTTTAACCAAGCCTTTGCCAGGAGAAGACTAGCCAATTTTAACCCCTCCAGCCTTCATACATAGAAATAGATTTGCCCCCCACGCACTCGTCAGTGTATTTTTGTGAACTAAGTAGGAATGAAAGCAGAATTTGACTCTATGTAATGAAATTTATTTTTTCCTCAAAAATAAGCCTGTCAGGTTACAAATACAAACTCTTTCTAGTTAATTTTCCTTTCATTTTATTTCTTTCCTGCTCTTTTTTCTGCCCCCTCCTTTTTTTTTTTTCTCTCTCTCTTAAGCAGAATGAAAAGAGTTCTTTAACCAAACAAATGTAAATACGTAAGTGGTAGGGATTTTTTTAAAAGTATGTTTTTCAGTTCATCTAACAAAGACATATCTGTCTGCTCGAATGATTCCTTACTGAATATGAATGAGAAGCCCTTTAATGAGGTACGGTAATTAAGCTCTGGCAAGCCCCCCTAGCCCCCTGTCAGCAGCTTCCCAGGCAAACAGCCATTGAATCCGATGATTGACAAACCAGACGCTGGACATGTACTGTAGCTGATGGGGAACAATGGGCTGGGGGGCCACGGTATCTGACGTACCCGGCTGTTCTAGCCCCATCAAAGGGCCAGGCTCCTGGGGGTGTCCATCTCACTGTCCCCGTGGGCCTGAGCAACACGTTTACCTGTTCTTACCACGTTCTCCTGGCTCTTCTCAAGGCACCCATCCTTGGCAAGCGTGGGCTGGATGTGCGCCTTGCCCGCGCCGCGTGTGCCTGCGCAGGAGCCGGTTCGCTCCTCCGGCACTCATGTGTTACGGTGCTCGGCTCATAAATCTTTTTAACTGTTAAAAGACTTTAACTATAGAATAGGATTCATTATCCATTGTGTTTGCCAAAATGCTATTTAATAAGTTGCTTGTTTTATTAACCCTGACAGAAAAGAAAACAGGGTTCTTTATCTCCAGCTGTTGGAGAAAGATATGGGATTTGTCTGAGCACTTTTGCTTAACGCGTTGCCAAATGGGTGAGTTTAACAGGTTTGGGGTGACTGACCTACAGTTGAATTGCACACCTTTCTCTTCTGTCCTGTACCCTGGATAAACAGTACCTGTGGCAGCAGCTTGCATATGTCTCAGAAATCATGAGGAAAGGGTTGGTAAAGAAAAAGAAACACACCACAAAACAGCCACAATAAAAAAGCCTAGAAGCCCCTGTTTCTCCCACCTTGTAACTCTTGCTCTATGATCACTCAGCAGCCTAGATGAGAAGGATGCATCTTTATTTTAATTGATTGTAGCCATATGGATTGGCATTGTGAGGGACCGCTTGATTTCCAGGCCAAGAGGTTAATTTCCTTCCTGTATGTCATCAGTTCTGTAACATGTGCACGTGCAACACACTGTCCTCGTGGTCATTTGGAAATACAAGTAATGATAGCCTGGCTGTAGGCTTTGTAGAACAAACTGGAAGATTATTTGAAATGTACGATGCCAACTTGCATTTTGAAAGAAATAGAGAGGAGAAATGTACTTTTCAGGGATAAAATGGAAGAGAAGGAATAATTTAAACATATCCTATCTCCTAAATAACACCGAAAATATGTGCAAATACATATATATGCAAACATTATCTGAATAAGCTGATAGTGTCATTTGTCAAAATTGGCAATCTCCTGTTATTAAAATTGAAAGCTCACCACTCTTCCTTCCTTCCTGGACTTTTTTTTTCTTTGAAAAGCAGAGATAAATCCCAGTAGTACAATTAAAACACTAGCTAAATATTACTTTGTTGGGCTTAACGATAGATTACAATGTGTGCATAATGACCCAGTTCTAGTAATATCATCTGATTTAGTAAGGAAATCAGAGTCTGCCATATGTTCACCAATAAGGTCTTAGAAATTCTTCTTCTTGTTCTTGATGTCTCAGCCAACTGCTAGCAAGGATGCTGTTTTGTCCTGAAATCGTCTTGGTTTTGAGCACCAAGCACATTAAAGTCATAAGCATGTGGCTCATTTTATCACGCCACCTCTAGGAATGAGCAGGGGGTGAATTAACAACCTGCCACCTGCCTGCCCTGAGTACCTCTATGCATGAAAGTGTTCCAGTTGCAGGCCGGTCTGAAAACTGATTTCCTGTTAACAGCCCCAGAAAGGTATATACAGTGGCTTTGGCGATATTTTTAAAAATGAAAATCAATCTTGGTATTTTCCCAGAATACATTAGCACCCAATTGGCAAGATTATTTAGCTCTTATGACAAACCAGAGAGCAACATCAAAACCCAAAACAAGAAAAAATCAAAATAGGGAGCAAAGTAAGACTCTGCTGTGCCATTTAGCAAATTTAGCAAATATGTATCACATATTTGCTACATTTGTTATGTATTTGCCATTTTTAGACTAATGACCTATAGTGCACTAATGAGCAATGGAACGTTACTGTGTATGGGCCAAAATCCAGACAGTGACTACATACTTGCTGTGTACCTGTAGCTACCCTAGTAGCTACAGGCAGGCTGCAGATGTTAATCGTCACTCAAACTTTGATTGTCAGCTTATTTATGCAAACTCTTTTCTTGCTAACCCTCCTTAAATTTTGTCAGACCCATGTGCGTATCATTTAAAGGGAGCAAAGTTGTTTAACAGTGCTAATGACTTGCTTAACTTGCTTCTAGATGTAGACATCTACCCTGAAAGAGGGTAGATTTAGATTGGCTATAAGTAAGAAATCCTTTGTGATGAGGGTGGTGAGACACTGAAACAGGTTGCCCAGAGAAGTGGATGCCACATGCCTGGAACTGTTCAAGGGGAGGTTAAGAAAGGGCCTTGAGCAACCTGGTCTAGCGAAAGATGTCTCTGCCATGGCAGGGGAGATGGACTAAATGATCATTAAAAAGTCTCTTGCATCCAAAACCATTCTGTGATTCATTCTGTGGTACCATGTGATGTAAGATACAGACACTAAGTCCTGTGTAGTAATAAACTTTTGTATTTTACCACAGGATTGTCCTTGTTTAAGGGCTAGAGGAAAAGAGATCTGAGGGTACTAAAAGCACAGTGAAAACATCTTTCATCTGAACTTCTCACTTGTTTCCATTCTGAAATTGCAGCACGCATTCCAGAGCTATCAGCAAGCCAAGAGAGTACTCACTGGTTATTACATGTCTTTCTCCATCAAGATAGTCGTATGAAATCCTTAACTATTTTTCCACGGATCTCTCTAGCACATTGTGGTTAGTTAAAGATCCTAGTTAGATTGAAGTAAAATTAGCTGCTACAGCTCTTGGAGTCACAAGGCTTTTCATGGCATCGTCTGCTGAATGCAGCAGCATAAGACTGGGCGGACAGACAGCGCAGATACCGTCTTTGCACACCATACTTCTTGGGCTTCTTCCTGAGCATCTTTCATTGATAACCAATGGAAACAGGATATTTCAGACTGGCAATACAGTTAGTGTCTTTTTATGGTCCTTGAATTCTTATGATGGACTAAACCAGTGCAAATCCGCCTATGATAAAATGTATGAAAATGTATGATAAAAACAAGGTGTTTCTCTTGAAAACTCATGAAAAGCATTCTTTTCAAGATGTATTCTAAATCTGGGTATTTTTTTTATTATTCTATGAATCTCTTAAACAAAAATGTGTTAATTTGTTGATATTAGCAAATGCAATCTGGTTAATTTCTATATGCTTTGTGTTAAGAAGGAAAGACAACACTAAACTCTAAGAATGTTGACCCATAACACAGTACATGGGGATGTGTTTTCTTAAAAAAGAGGAGGCTGTCAATAATAATAAAAAATAGTGCATTAAAAATATTCTGTAGTCAGATATAGGAAGAAAGTTAAAACCAAGTCTGTAAATATCCATTCTTCATTAAGCTGAAGCTTCTTTTCCTGCCAGGCTGTATTTATATTTTTTATATTTTATATTTTTTCCTGTCTTCACAGCTCCACACACCTGACCCGGTTGTCTAACACATTAATGTTTTGCTGGTGTCTTCTTTCTCATGTCTCTGCAGTTGCCATCCAAATACTTCTTCCTGTTGGTTATCATTCTCTCTCCTTTCCACTAGACAGTTACTAGGTTTATTTCAACCTAGTTAAATTTTAAGGGCTTTATTGTTAGGCTAATGTTTGTATCTTCAGACCCATCGTCAGTTATCAGGACTTCATCATACAGGCATAATAATGAAAAGAGAGTCGCTTCTCTGAAAAGCTTTCAGAATAAGCCATATAGCGAAGACAGGAAGAGCAAAAGTAACAGGGAAATTATTATGATTTGTGTTCTTGTCCAGTTTTTGTAACAGGAGGGGTTTGACTGAAGAACCTGGTGCATATGAGACTGTCTTCCATTATAAGGGACAGCAGTAGGCCTACCACACTTCCCTGGATGAAGACGCTGAGCAGCAAGCGATACAGAGGCTTTGCCACAGAGCTGTGTCGGAGCTCATGATCCCTGCAGAGTGAAATAAACCAGAAGCTATTGACATAAAACTTAGACCCAATTTTTCAGTTCTGGAAGTTGCTTAATTTGTATAGCCTAATAAAACTGGTAGTAGGCATTCTCCTTGCCCTTAAGGTAAATGTTGTGACTGCAATGTAGTGTAAAGATAGCCACACTAGCTTTAAACTGGCTAGACAAGACACTGCTAGCAGCCTAATGAGGAATCAACATGGGCCAATTCATTGAGTGTTTACCTTGCTTCTAAGATGGCTTTTGCAAACCATGCAGATGTGGCACAGCTGGGCTGCTGCTGGCACCCTGATTATTTTAATGCTAGAATGTGGCTATGGCAAGGACAGGGGAGATATATCTCAGAAGTAGGTACTGAGATATTCAGAGCAGAAACAGGAAAGCTGCCAGGAGTCACTGAGGAACCTGCTGCCGCTGACTCTTCTCTGGGGCATTGGTACATGGGATGGTCCCCATGAGGAAAAGCTGAAAGGCAATGGCCTGGCTCTGCAGCTCCAGTGATAGTGAGCTGCTCAGTACCACTCCATCCCCTAGACCTGTCCCCACCTCAACCACATACTGTCCTTTGCTTTTGTCAGGACTCTGGCCATGCAGCAGCCCAGAATATATTTTCCCCCATCCTTTTGAGAGTGGCCCATAGCTTGAAAGCTGCTATGACTCTATTTTCCTCTGCTGTCCTTATCAGGAAGAAACTGGTTTTCCCAATTGCCAAGCTGGTTTCTTCAGAACTTGCATTTCTCCACAGCTTGAGCAGACCCATACCTTATCACTGCACTGCGTGCATATCAACTATCCCTGGCCAGAAATGATGGAAAATGTCTAAGCACTTCAACAAACATTTTTCTGTGATAGGCCAGGTAATAAAATTGCTCTTCCAGTTTCTTATTTCATGAGCCCACTATGTTGAAATGCTTCTAAAAGGCTTTTCTTCTCTTGTGCTTCACTGAAGTCTTTTTCTTGAAGGTAGATGATTATAGAAATATTAGTCAAAATGTTGGTAATTGCTTTTTTTATTTTATAGGGACAGCATTGATTTTATTTTCCTCTGGCAGTGAAGTATTATTAAAAGTTGTTTGACTTGAATTTTTTCTTGCGTTTTTAGAAATTTTCAGCAAATGCTCCACTAAGTAGCTTGTTTGCTTTCTGCTGAAACAAATATCTCATCAATAAGGGAAACCCTGAAGGTGAATGTGCCTTTTAAATTTTTTCACTCCTGAGCCACAGTTTTCACTGGATTTTAGAGAGCTGACTGGTGTTGGAGGGTAGGTCCTCATTTTAAAACCTTGAAATCCTTTGCATGGACAGCTGTTTTAGCTAATGTAAATTGATAGACAAATGTAAATTCCTCATGGGAGGGTTGGCAGAGCCTTGACAGGAGTAACCAGATAATCAGATTGCAAATCCACTGCATGTAGAGAGCACTCTGAGCACAAGAGTCTCTTCAGCCCAAACCGTTTGTTTGCAGTTCCAAGGTATGAGATCTTCGAGGGGAGGTGCACAGTCTCTGCTTTTTCACTCGTGAAGCTTTGTAGTATGGGTGATGAAGAGCATTGCATAAAAGACGTTGAGACTATATGTGGTGTAGAATTCAGCAGAACTGCTGTGTGTAAAAAATTTGCCCAACTTTCTTAGAAAGTAATTCAGAAGTTAATAAATTTCAAGTCCATGTGCCCTGAGTTTCTCTGCTTATTGTAATATCTCTGATGTTTTACAAATTCTGCATCCAGCTCTATAGGAGTTGTTTCTCTCTCTCCCTCTCTCTCTCTTTTTTACTTCTAAGTCAGTAAACTATGATGTATGTGTCTCTCCCTGAATAACGTTATTATATGATGCTGCTGGAGCCCTGAATAGCTTGGCTGTGGACTGCTGAACCCTTTGAATGTAATTGTTTTAACACCATGAAATGAAGTAATGCATAAAATTGATAATAAACGGATATCTCTCTGCCTCTGCATGCAAATGAGCACTTAGCACCAGGGCACAGATGCCACCATTGTTTCCCCCCTGAAAATGACAAAGTAAGTGAAAATATCTACCAAGAGCTTAGAAAGTACGGTAGCTGCATTTTCATTATATTTTAGAATTTCACAGAGTTGGGAAAGCAAACTCTCCTGCCAACATTCAGAAAGGGGCTGGATAATGCCTGCCTGTAGTACACTGGAACATACAGCGAAGCAAGGTTTTGTTGATTTTTTTTGAAGATAAAGAATATAGTTATTAGTGATTCTCTTCCACTTTCGTGTTTTCAATTTTACAATCTCATTTTTGTTTTTGAAACAAAGACTGTATTTTTTATCTCAGTGTCTTGCCTCCTTCTCCACCTCCTCTAAAAAGTACAGCTAGAATCAATGTGTAATACCCGTTAATCTGCAGTGCATATTAAACAGGCACATTTGGAATACCTTGAGACTGGCTGCAGCTTTGGGTTTAACCTTTGATTGTTTTCTAATTTATACTTTTAGTTAATAAATATATCCAGGAACTAAAATGATTACTTTGTTTAGAAATGTTGTTCAGGCTTGGCTTGTTTCTACTTCTGCTTTAACGAGAGGGTAGAAATCCAGAAAAGAGGGCTATTATTTTACAGGTTAATACTTCCATTTTCAAACATTAGCTATATTGCTGTTCATTTCACAGAGATCTTACTTGGAGAAAGAAGGTCTAAATTAGCTCGTCACATTTTTTACCTTTGCTCCTGGGTTAGCACTTTGAAGTTTCTTATTATGTGATTCAAACATTTTTACAAAGCCTTAATTAGTAATAGATCATATTCATTTGAAACCATGATTGTTTTCACAGAGGTTTCCTAAGAGCGCAAAATTAACTTTGCAGTCATCTTCTAGCTTTATGATAAAGTTATCAGCTGGGTCAGTGTCCAAAACTTTGTTGAAGTACAGATGTATGACACTTGTTGATTCTGCCACATCTGAATGTCATGTGTCTGTTCATAGAGGATTGCCTCATTTTTCCTTTTCCCTTTTTTCTTTTACACATTGATTCCTTGCTCCAATACTCTGTAATTTCACGTCTACCCTTTCCTACCCTCTGTCACCTCCTCCCCCTGCATCCCAGTAGCTCTGCTCCAGTTTGGACCCTCATCAGTAAGTTCTCAGGATGGTCCCCTGTCTGTGCAGAGAGCACTTCCGCCTCTTTGTGAGGTACCCAAGGATAACTTTTTTCAAACATAGTTGGTTTGAAAAGTCAGACTTAAATAAAAGTTTCATTTTATGTTCATTTAATTCAGTCCAATTTAATTCGGTCCTCCTGAGAAGGCCAGTCCCAGCACCTGGCCCTTATTCCTAGCTGCATATCCCAACTATATCTCCTGTGTTAGATATGGCAACCGTGTGGGAAGTCAGATTCATGTGTTGATCTGACAGAACTTCCCTCTTTTATTTTTTTCTACTTTTTCTTTTTGCACATTAGTGTTTTTTTGTCTGGTCATGAGTTGACTCAACTCACTTAGTATCACCATTGCCAGATCTCACACCACAGAAGTGGCAGAAGAACACAAGCAGGGCATGGGCAGAGAGGGGCCATTCTTGCCCACAGTAGCGTGCCTTTTCAGCAGGTTGAGTAATGTGATGCAATACTCTAAATTCTCATTAGTTTGTGCTCTCTCTGGTTCAACCTGAAGATCCCTTGCTGATGCTACTCAACTCTTTTGCAGTCTGTCCTTCCAGTTTGCTTCCTGCCTGTATTTCAAGTTAATGAAGCTTTTAGCTAAGCCAGTTTTTTTTTGTATTTTCAGTCATTCCTTTCCACTCGTATATTTGGCACTGATACGGTTGTGTTCGTTTTTTCAGCTCTGCTATCTTAAACTCCCATTATTAATTCTCCAATTTTTTAAATTGCTATTCTTGAAAATAATCATTTTTATTTTATTTATATCTGTTCTTCACTTTCTAATAATCTCAGAGGCCATTTCACGGCCTCTTCTTCCTATTTCACTTTTCTTCTTCATATTCTCAACAATTTCTTCCCCATCATTTAGAATTATCGTTAAAAAATCTTCCCCTCCAAATTCTTTCTCCTTATGAATCAAAAAAAACTATCACCAATGGAACAAAACTGTCTTACCCATTAGCTTTTTTCCTGAGAGATACATGGGTGCTTGAAATACCCCCTTAACACTGAGGCCAGAGTCTTGGATTATGCTAGTTGATACTGACAAAAAGCTTTGTCCAGTAGTATCCCTGTCCAGCTGTAACCCCTTGTCCCAGCGGCACGCTATTCTTCTTCTTTATACTCACTGCCAACATACTTTCAGCAACTCTGCCCACAGTATGGATAGTTTTTTCTTACCTTATCCTTCCTGAACAAATTATAGTCTTCCATATTTATGAGAAAAAAATTATGAGTCATGAGAAAAAAACTGCCATCACTCCTTTTTACTAATATTTTCACTTAGGAAAACGTCCAGATCCTCCCGTTTATATCCCTTGTTCTTGTATCAGTATATAGACGTCTGCTCGATGGGGTTGTCCAGCCCTTCACATTTTGTTTCACCTCTGTGTTATGATTAAGCTTGTCCACCTTGCGTTGTTTAGGTCTTCTCAAGTGACTGTTTTTTCATTCACTTTTTGCACAACTCCGCAGTTTGATCCTTATTTGCAGTCTTCACCTGGTTAGCAAGTGATAAACAATAATGCACATACCCATCTTCACATCTTGGCGTTTGATGAACATCATGAAAGTGTTTATCAGGAGAGCATATTTTCAGAAAAATATTATCACTGTTCTTAAATACATTTTCCTAGCAGTGAATGAACAGATTACATTATTTCCCATTTAGAAGCATTAACAAATATTTAGTTAAACTGTACTGGTTTTGAAGTCTTTGGATGAAACATTATAGATTATTTTTAAATTTAATTTTTAATTTTGCCATATCAGAAGCATTTTTATGTATACATGTATGTCATGTCCAATGCAGTCCTCTCACTGTGGAGTGAGAAATTTGTCTCATGAGAAACCTAGAGAGCGTTGTAATTCTGGGCTTAAAATTAGATCAGGTTTCCATATCCTTTCAATTCCAAGAATCACTGATCAAAGGGAAGAGATACAGCCTATTAATAAGTTATTTTCAGTGTAGAATGTTTAACGGAAAACTAGGATAAGTAACAAAAGAAGGTATTTGATGGGAGTTCTGTAACTATCCCAACTTATGCTTAAATACCAGAGATGGGAGAAAAAAAGAAATCATGTGTCTTCCAATAAGGAATTCAGAAAATATACGCAGTGAACAGATACTGAAATCTTTTTATGAAGTGTTTAAGTAAGATACAAATAACAAATCCCTGAACCATACAAATCTCATATCATGTTTAGTGTGGTTATGAGTTAACTTAGTTGATTTATGCTGCAACATAAAAATCATGAGATGCTTTATGCGTGGCTTTGATATAGAACTCAGTGAAATGTGATACATTTTCTTTGAAATTGTTGCTTGCTCAAACTTGACCCTCCACGTAAAACTGAGGAATATAAAGAAATCATCTGCACTAAAACAGAGAACAATGTATACATATATATGTCCCGCTCCTTCACATCCCACCCCACCCGCTCAGAAAATATAATTGTCCCTGTAAAGCGAAACTATTGTTGTAAGATAAGACCATCTGGACGGCTTCTCAAATAGTGGTCTAAGGGTCTATCCAAACACTAGTTAAATCACTAGGCTGTTTCTCTGCTTTCTCAGTACCACAGTTGTGGATTTGACATGAGAATCCCTTCACGCTACCGTAATCACCCTCCACTTTAACCTAGAAATAGTTATCACCAGTTCTGAATAAGTAAGAACGGAATGATTTAAAACTCAAATCAGAACTGAAGAGTTATTAAGCTAAAAAGTAGACTTTGTTCGTCTGTATGTTGGTTTCCAAATATACACACTTTCAAACCCTTGTTTGCACAGACACCAAATTGTTGCCTGATTTGAAGCTGTTGCAACAGTGTATTTAGCCATATTGAAGCACAGAAATACTACACATCTAACAAAGTTTGGGTTTACAACTTTTCCTGGAGTATTTACGTAACAGTCAATGATTTGTTGTCAATGATTTCATTATGAACTCCACAATAAGATATTTCTTCAGTTTACCTTCTTACCAGCAACATTCAGGTCTTCCTTAGAGAATATATTTAAGAAACAAACAAATACTGTTGACAGCCCATGGACTTGTATGCCATCAGTGATAACAATACTTCCTTTCTCTGACTGGTGTGTATGTTTTTAAGCTCTTTGGGTTCTCTTTTACTTTGCATTCACTCAATACTAAGCATGAGGAGCTTGCACCTCAGTGAGACTATAAATTTAGATCTAATCCTCAGCTATTATAGGTTGTAAAAGTAACTCAATTTTAAGGAATTGTGGTTTCTTCCGGTTGGTTTCTTTCCTGACTTGGAAAGAATCTTGGATTCAGATGGATTGTGGTGGTTAGAAGTATTCTCAGGCATACAAAATCCTATGCTCAGGGAAGTAAGGTTGAAGGGTTCAAAAGCAGAGGTGTGTTACGAGCTCTGCTGGCAGTTAGTCCTGTACTGCAAAAGAAAGTAGAAGGCTGAAAAATAAAG
Organism: Limnodromus scolopaceus; assembly: GCA_028565335.1. Taxonomy (NCBI): domain Eukaryota; kingdom Metazoa; phylum Chordata; class Aves; order Charadriiformes; family Scolopacidae; genus Limnodromus; species Limnodromus scolopaceus. The sequence goes on along the minus strand of JAOXNO010000013.1, from coordinate 61,960,786 downwards.
TAATGTGCCCAGTCTTTATCTACTATGCATACTTGACTTAGAAGCCTAATGAAACCTATGCATATTCATAACAAGTGGAAGACTAAGACAAAATATTGTAGAGAACAAGAATACCTCAAACGAAGGAACAGTGATGTATATTGTCTTTCCCAATCTTATGCTCTGCAGATCTGTCTGCAGAATGAGAATAATGAGAATACAAATAGTTACTCTTTGTCTTCTTGTACTTTTTGTCTTTTTTTATATGTTTAAGCCTCCATAAATTCACTGTATGGCAGTTCCTCCCCTCTAGAGGTTTTTTAAAGCTGTAGAGGTACTTGCAAAATCTTTAACACTCTTGGGCAAATAGTCGGGAGAATTTCCAAAGCAACGGAGGGGAGTTGGTGTCCAAACCCTCCTGAGAATAGTTGCAGCCAATATTACTTTATATTCATGTTACTTCAGAGAATTTTCAGGAGCTAAAAATGTAGGTATTGTCTACTCTATCAGTGATCTACTGGGTGTCAGTTCAGCTACTATCATTGATTAGCCAGAAAACATGTTGGTATTTCTAAGAACAGATTTTGCGCTTTCTGACATTAGTGTCTAATAACTGCCGGGGCAGTGACGTGTTTTAGTCTTCTCCAGAGTGCTGTGTATTATGCCTTGACAAATAACCCTGGATTAATCCTAACTGAAAGTACACGCTTAACTGAAGCACCAGGGAAAGGAGGCTAGTTTCCCTAACCTGTGACCACAGAGAGAGATTCACACTGCAAAACAATTATTCAGCAAAAAAAAAAAGGATCTGAGTCTTATAGGAAGTATCAAGCTCTCTTTGATGTTGACTGCAGAAGGAGTGGCAAAGGTACTCTCATTTTGGGCACCTAATTCAAGTGCTTAGGTAGGGTTCATCTAAGCCACAGCACCTAGGTCTCTACCTCGCTCATGGTCTCTATGCTATCTCACCTCTTACTGTCCTGGTTGCCTCTCTACCTGATCAAAGAGCATGGACTTTCCAAGTTGATCATCTTGCTTCTGGCAGATGAGCCCAAACAACTCACTCCTCCTTCTCATTACTGCAGTTCTTTTGCATTACCTTTTCTACCTAATGCATTACCTTTGGTTCAATTCAATTTTGTTTAAATTATGCTTTAGTAGAGTAGACATGTCCCCCTTTGACCTCACTCCTCAGCTATTGACATCAGCAGGAGAAGCAGCATTAGGTCAATTATTATCACTCTTCATAGATTTCTATGGCCAAAAAAGGTCATTGTGATCATCTCTTCTGCCCTGTTGGATAATATTAGTCCATGGTATCTCACTAAGTAAACCATGTATCAAAGCTCCTACCCTGTTACAGTCAATGGGTATTCTGTCACTCCCTTTAAAGAAAACATATTCAAGCATAAAGAGTAATTTTTTTAAAAAATTTGAGGGACAAAGAAACCTTCACCTCTTTTGCAGAACTAGTTTACTTGTTTCTGGAAATGCTAATCTAGAAATCTTGTTTAAAAAAAGATCTTAACTGGAGAACTCCAGATAAATTAAGACCCCATGAAAACACTTTATGGTCATGCGAATTAATTTTATTACACAAAATCTCTATCTAAATCCCATAATTTTTATTGCGACATGTACATTAGCAAACATTTCCTTAGGTAAGTGCTTTTGATTAAGCCTCCTTGTAACAGAAATAAGTTAAAAGTGCTAAGAATGTACAGTCCTTTCTGAATGTAGAAGTGGTGGCTTTTAGAGCCGTAACAGTCTATAAAATGGACAGTTTTTAAAGAGCAGTAGCATCTTTTTTTACTTAGAACATGTAGTTGGAAAAGAAGGTGCCAGGTGCAGAAGCTGATTTCTGAGGCCTGGTAAAGGCCTTGTAAATGTTTATATTTGCAAACTGGATTAGCTGGTCAAACAAAAGACATTAGTTCCTCTCAGAAACAAGAAGTCTCAGATGGTAGATTTTTACCCATATCCTCACTACACAAAAAAGGGTGGTTTGCTAGTACTGTTTGTAACTCCTTATTCAGCCATGTATACAAAGATTCAAGCTACTGGATCTCAGCTACCTTGTAAGGCAGAGACATGGATAGTTGCAATCAAAATTCTTCCTTAGAATAATTAAAAAAAAGAATGTGTGGTGGACTGTGACTTTTTCTATATATTAGAGACCAAAGTGGAGAATTCTTTGGAAAAAAAGAAACTTACATTCTGTGCTTGCATTTCTTTTTATTTCTTCCATGCAGATATTTTAGGGGAGTCTCATTTCAACCATTGCATTTTACAAGGAATATTCACAAAAAAATACGGAGTTTATTGTCCAGATCTTCAGTTTGGAGGTAACTGAATTGATTACATGTTTTCAGCTGGGAATTAACATTAGGCTGCTGGTTTGCTAGATTGCTTACCGGAGAAGTTAGTATCATCTCTGATCTAGCAGCTGACTACCTGGCAAGTTCATGGAGAACATGGTAGACCCTCATTTAGCCCCTAACTCTGCCTAAACTGCCTGATCCTACAGAAAATTGCCATAATCATGAGGTTTTAAGGATTTATTCCTCTCAGTCTTCACTGTTGGTGTCAATTTTGTTTCTCCAAATAACCAGACATTCATTCTTACCCATTTCTGCCACCTCCCAAGTGACTTTTAGAGCAAGTAATCAATTTTCCTCTCAAACTCAGGGCAGTGTTTAAATCCAGCTCATCCAGACAGGGGTGTGCCTTTGTTCAAATCCCTCTGTGAACCAAGCAAGCAGCAGAATTGAATAAGCTTCTCCATCTTTAGTGCCTAGACACTACAACAGAAACTCTTCATACATTTATACATACAATTCTTCCATTATCATTAAGATAGTGGGATTAAAGAAAGGACGGTGCTGGGCCTGGTAGTAGGATACTCTGTTGTGAAAAGCACCTCAGCTGCCTTCCTCCAGTGATTGCTTTATTTCTACAGATATAAAATAATTTCAACAAGCAGACTGAGAGATTCCTCCCTACCTTCTCCTCTTTGAATGTCCAACCCACCAGCAGATAGTGTGGTCCCTGGGCAGGAGCAGGGAATGTGGTTTCCAGGTGCCTCAGGCAGGGAAACAGGCTGAAGCCAGATTTCCTGTAGTGCTGGTGCGATATGGGGTAAAACGTAGTAAAATTCATTTCGGGGAGGGAAAAAAAAAAAAAAAGAAGGGAAAATGCACTTTGCGTGGTTTAATTTTTGTTAGCCAAACTAAGGCATCCACTAATCACTTTGTCTTATGCCTAAGTCTACAGTGGATGGCTGCCTCAGAGTTTGCAGTGTCACTGCAGGAAGCCTCTGAGAGTACCTGCTTTCTCTGCAGATTTATCAGCAAACCTGTTCAGGGTTCCTTGCTGGTCTAGACTCTTAATTTTCATCACTATAATAAGTAATGTTGTTTAAAATAAATAAAACCGCTTTCCCCTCCTATTTGTACTATGCAAAATGAAATCGTTTCAGGGTATCACCTGTATGTGCTTAAACATACTTTAAACTGCTGTGACTTTTGAATTTTGTGATTAAATGTAATTGTGATTGATTACCTGCTGCCAGTCTCACCTGACTTCTAGAACTCTCATAGAAATTAAAGCTTTCATCTCAACAAGAATTACCAGTTAAAATAATTCGTAATAAGCAACACTTTCCCCTTATGTATATTCAGTAAGTCTAAGAGAAGGGCATTTTATTGAATGCACTGGATGCATAACTGTAATGGAAAAAAGGGAAGCACAGCATACTAAATTTTCAGCTCTGGTAGGAGACGGATTCAGTCCCACTCAATGTTGTTTAATATACAACTCATTCCATTCAGTGTAATAACAAAAATGTTCTCTTCCAATGAGAACTATTTTCTTGTTGACCTCAAGAAGAGTGTAGACTTTCCTGGTTCACTAAAAATAAATGTCAAAGCAAGATTATGTACAAATGTGTTTATAGCTGATTACTTCATTTTCTCATAAAATCATATGTACAGTTTTAAACCACCTATGTCATTGGTGACATGTACAATCACAATTCTAATGACATATGACAGACTTTCCCTCTTCCCCCCTCCTCTGAGCCCTATGCAAAAAGTCTTGATTAATTCCTACTGCTATGAGGGGAAGAAAGAGGGGGAGATCATGGCACCTGGGGGGCAAGTGTTGGCAGCTGTGCTTCAAGGACCGTTTCATCTTTAGGGAAGACAGAGTTTAGTCCAGTTTCCCTAAGCCCACTTCATAGCCACTGCAAACATAGAGAAGTTCACCTTTCATTATTTAAAAAAAAATAGTTACTTTTTTAATGCCTTTGGCAGGATTCTTACTAATAGATGTGGGGCCTAAATTTAAAAAATAATCTGCATACACATATAGGTATTATAGCAGTAGTGGAAAATAAACCCTATATTTCGGTGACGCTTCCAGCCTCTATTCTTCTAAACAGCCACGGGGACCTGTGTTCTGTCATTACTGCTGAGCCTGTAGTAGTTTAATGAGACATGGAGCGCTTTGAAAATCTAACTCTGGACTTGTGCATGCAGATCCTGAAAATCTCGATCATTCTTAATCTAAGCAATGTGGTTATACCCCTGACTGGAGCAAGCAAGGTTGTTCCCATCGTGTTCAGTCTTCCTCTCCACTGAAGTCACTGTTGGATCAAAGAGATGCTTCTCAAATGACCAAAGTTCCTCAATTAGTGCTTTGGCTCATGTATTAAGACTTGAAGGTCCATAATTTTCAATTTGCGTTAGAACATAAGGGATAGCATCCAAGTAATTAACTTTGGCTTTCTTTTCCTACTCTCCACTCCTTTTTCCTAGGTCTACCTAGGTGCAGACCCTGTACAAACGGTGCATTGTTATTTCAAACTGAGGTATGCTTTGCTGGTGACGTCACCAGACTCTGCCCCATATACACAACATTGTCAAAGAGTTAAGACAGAACCTTCTTTTTCCTATAAAATCATCTTAAAACTTTGTTTCTGAGCCATGTCTTTGTTTTGTTTTGCTTTATGTTGTTTACAGACTTTAACATTTACTCTAACCAGTACAAGACTGTGAGGGTAAACACATCAACAGTATATTTTTTTTAATCTTTCTCCATCTGAGGAGAAAGTCTGTTTATATAAATTTCATTTCTACGAAGCTTTAAAAATGTTTTAACTTACACTAATCCAGGCAAGGTTAGGAGCTTCCATGGAAAGAAATGCACACACTAAAAGAATACTTGGAGCACCAGAATATTTACTGTAAGTGCCTTAACACAGTCAGGCAGGAACTCACATTATATGTCTGAACAAGATTGGAAGACCATGGTGTTTGTGTAGTTGGGTATAATGAGTGCTACATGGTTCTTCCTCTCCAAACTCCGTTTCAAAGCAGCTGAACACCGAGGTGCAAAGAGGAAACAAAGAATACACTTCTTAGGATGCATTGGCTAGTAAATACATCTGGGCTGGGTTAAGAGGACTCATTATTTCCTGCTGATACAGGTTGACTTCTGTGGTCTCTTGAGCAACAGGGATGTACAGGAAGACATGGCTTTCATGGAGCACTCCATGGTTTGAACATTTGTTGTAATTTTCAAACAAAGGAGGTACTCAGAACAGATAAGTGTTGCAGAATTTCTCTTCAAAATTAGTTAAAGTCTCTGTATAGACTTTTCAGGATGTGTGACTCTGTGTCATGGGACAAAGAACACAGGAGAAGGGGAGGGTGTATTGATCTTAGCTGCTTCTTTCCCTCCCCCTCCTTCAGATGGGGTACAGTGGAATCAAAATAGGCTGAAAACACTGAGTGCTTACATACAGGGAGATGCGATAAGCATCTCCAAAAAGGAATAAAAATAGTCTAGACATGGTGGTATCTAAAAGAAATGCAAAGTGAAAGAAGAAGAAAAGTTGTTCTCATAAAACAGGGAGGAAGTGAAAGTGCCAGGTCTAATTTTACTTTTAGACAATTCTGCTGATCCTCCATGCCAAGGCACACTTTAAAAAGTTTCATGAAGTTCAGCTTCTGAAGGATATTTCAAATCATAGACACCGGCTTGTTTTCTCTGCTAATTTTTGTTAGTTTACTGTGCTTTGTCTTTGAAATCTTGCCTTGTTTTTCTCTGTGGAACTCCAGCTCTTTCGGAAACTTGGGGACATTTGAAATGTGTACAAATGCCTAAGGGTTATCAATATGCAATTACAAAACTGAGGCATAAAGAGGTGAAGATCACTTCAGATAGAGCTAACTATGACAGTTGGTTTTTTTACTTTGGTGGGGGCAAGGGGATTTTCATGGCAAGTTTTCGTTAGAAAAGTTACTTTGGAAACAGTATTTTTTTTTTAATTCAGTGAATAGATTTATTTACAAAATAAAAAGAAAAGAATGTTTTAAGGGGAGAATGAGAAACTAGTTCACCTGGTTTCAGCTCTTGCATATCTGAAACTATTTCGTTTCCCTCAGTAACCTGATTTAGAGTAAAATCTACCTTGTGTTTGGTTATAAGTATCACAGCATCTAGACTTGATTTGAAGCAATCAAGAGATGGATAATCCACCATTTCCTTTGGTAGCTTGTTCCAACAGTTAATCATCCTCACTGTGGCTTATTTCCAATTGGAATTTGTCCGACTTCAGCTTTTAGCCATTGGTTCTTGTTATTTCTTTCTGTATTAGATTAAAGAGGCCTTTACTACCTTGTATTTTCTCCCTGTGAAGGCACTTACGTCCTGTAATCAAACGACCTCTCAATTTTCTTTTTGATAAACTAAATGGATGGAGCTCTGTAAGTCTTCCACTGTAAAACAATTCCTTCAGGCCTCAAATAAGTTTTGTGGCTTTTTATCTCACCCTCTCCAATTTTTCAATATACTTTTTAGAAAGTGGACACAAGCTATACGTGCAATATCTCTGTCTCGTCCTCAAGAGACATGGTCCTAGTTGCCCTCATGTCTCTTCTGTTTATTCATCCAACAATTAGATTAACTTTCTTCCACAGAATCAAAACAGAAGCTCTTGAGTTGTGTGCTCACCATATCATCTGTACCTTTTTTTAGAATAACTTCTTGAAAAAACATAGTCCCACATTTCTGTTTGCTACACATTTCACTTGGAATTGGCAGTATTACAAACCGGACCCAGAATCCAATGGATTCAGGTCGTTCATTCTACAGGCCAGCCAATCTCCTCCTCACTTACTGTTTTGTCAGACTTTCTGCTATCCCCAAATTTTAACCACAGAAATATTTTCACAAATATGCTACTCTTCAAAGCACTGCAAGGACCAGACACTTGGCTGATGCCTCATGCTCTGGATATGCACTTTGATTAAGGCGTTTGCCCAAATGCTACATTAGATTTTCTCAGAGTAGAAAGTTAGGGTCCCTACAAAAAGTAATGTACAACTAAGGAAATACAACTAAATATCATTTCTTTCTTTAGTTAAGTTTGCTAGGCCAGTAAGTATAGCTAGTTATATTTTTTACAATACTGACATAGCACTAGATATCTTTCAGTTTTCCAAGCTCCTTCAGTATTCTCTGTCAGCTCTCCTTGAATTCTTACATATGATCAAGTCCGCCAACTTAGAAACTTCTTTTGCAAGTAATATTTTGTGTCTTTCAGATTTATCATAAAATCATAGAATAGTTTGAGTTGGAAGGAACCTTTAAAGGTCACCTAGTCCAACCCCTCTGCAATGAGCAAGGACATCCTCAACTAGATCGGGTTGCTCAGAGCCCCATCCAACCTGACCTTGAATGTTTCCAGGGATGGGGCACCAACCGCCTCTCTGGGCAACCTGTGCCAGTTGCGCAACAGGCCCTGCTAAAAACTTTGTCCCCATCTTACTAATGTACTACTTCCTAATGCCTCAGGTTCATGAGACGCAAACACTCTAACTTGATGTTTATACAAACAGCACCAATATTCATCATTAAAATTCAAAATTGTGTCATTATCAGCTAATGATTACGCCATTCCTCTGCTAGGATTTCTTTCCGATGAACTTTTAAGGATTCATTCTCACTAGTTTTCACTTATTCACCGTTTCATCCAAGCCTTAGTCCTCAATATCCTTATTTTCTATACTAAAGTCTGTATTCTACTAGTACTTTACATTGTATTCTAATGTTTTTCCTCTATTTTGCCACTGTTAGTACCCTGTTCTAGTAGACACTTTCACCCTGCTATTAAAATAAGATGGTCTTTTCCCATACTGGTGGCTGTGGAACCTGGGAGATTTTTAGCCTTCTGATAAAGCCTGTTCTTTAAGTTTTGTTCATATTTTTTCTACCTATATTTCAAATCTGCTTTTTTCTTGGTAATGACAATCTTAGGAGAGAAACCACACATCACTATGCAGTACCCTCACCTCTCACTGTTAAAAGAAAGCTAAAAAACACTAAAGGTAGAGTCTTGTTCCTTCTTAAGTAGGTCTTACAAGTAGATCAAGAAAGGGAAACTGCTGAGTCTGGTCTTTGCAGATGCCATACTGACTCACTGTCATTGCTTTATGTGCTCTTCTTACTTCTTTCACCTTACTACTTTTCACCTACTACTCACCTACTTTCACCACCTTTCACTTGGGTTTTCTCCCCATTACATTACCCAGTCAACAGTAACCGAGGTATAATGACTTCAGCACACGAGCACCTCCTCTAGATTATTGGCCAGCTGGGAGGGGATCAATGACCTGAGGTGCAGATGTGGCCTATAAGCCCCAGCTGGTAATTAAAATGGAGGAAATGTGCTGTGCTGTGTTCATTATTACTAGAATAAAATAGTTTAAAAATATACGAAGTATACCTTTAGAAGTGAAGGTAGCTCTGCACATGTGATGCTGCAGGCTTTGCTCAAATTGTTTTGTAGTATCAATGATCAATGCATTGGCCAAACACACTGGGCCACTCCACTCCTGCCAGGTTTTTTATTTATATGTTTTTCAATTAGACATTTCTGCCACTGTGATGACAAAATCCATCCTTGTTCTAATGGTGTTTGTTGACTTCCCACATGTCCAGTAATGTCATTTTTTCTTATACGTCATTCATAAGAGGAGGCAGGAAGCTTTCTATAAATTTATTTTCACTGGAATTAATTGGTTTAAAAGAAAGCATGCTCATTCACAGTTGATGGGTGGTGTTTCTGCTACTTTTGCCCACTGCAATTCCCTGTCAGGTAGGTAGATACCTACAGAGTATCTACCTACATAGGTATCTCGCAGGTAGAAGCCCCAGTGCAAGTCAATATATTAGCAACTAGCTCAGATTTGGGTTAGCTTTCGTATCTTTGTATTTCAAAGCATTTACTGCCCTGAAAGATTTGTGGACTTTTGCTTTTGGAGTTTTGCTGTGGACTTCTGAGAACCCGCTCCATCTCTAACTACCTCTTGTATACCTGAAGTCTTTCATTTGTGTTTCTATCTACTGAAAGATTAAAAGACTTCTTTTGCCATGCGAAAATTATATTCTTACTTTGAAAGCCAAAGTCTGCTGGTTTTGCCACTGGCCAGTGGAAAATGTCACCTTTGGATGCGAGAGCTTTCGGTTTGTTAGGAGCATGTGTTTTCAGAAGGAAACTCAGGGTGAGAATACTGACCAACAGGGCACTTGCTGGAGCATACACGTAAACTGTTGGATTCGTGAGCTGTGTGATGGTGGTGCTGGCTCAGACTGAAACCTCAAAGAGTAAGAGTTGAGAAGAAATGTTTCTTCTTTCGTTTTGAAGGGAGATGGTAACAAGTTCCATAACTCTCTGCATTGCCAAATAAACCTGAGAAATCACTGTATTGTAGGTATTCAGTTAAATAGAAATAAGAATAATTACAGCCCATGTAATTACGTGTGTCACACAGACTTACGTTTGGCCTAGTTAGTGCAAAAAGTCTATGCTCAGAAATGTGAACCATATGGAGCATGATACTTTTGTATCTACAAAAATTAGTTCTGACATCTAACATGGGTTTGTTTTCTAAATCTAACCAGCCTGAACATCCCAGCTTAAATGTTGCATATGATTTGGTTTATAGAAACCCAGTAATATAATTAGAAATGGGCTCAAATCAAAATGATAGAATTGAATATTGCATACCACAAACTTGGAGAAGTTTGGATCTGGGTTTGAACTTTTCACCTTGGACCCAACTCTCACTAAACTGTAGTATATCTGACTTCATTTTATGGGTACAAATTTGCCCTTGTAAAACTCACACTCTCATTCTATCACATACTTAATTTACAGTGGAAATCTGATCACAGTCACCTCTAATTATCTGATTTGCAGCACTACTTATTGCACACAACTTATTTGCAGCACAGGTTATTACCGAAGGGCAAAAATAGGCTGTAAACCTTACAAATGCAAAATACATATAGCAGCATTCAGAAAAAGCTAGGATTTGGGCTTTTGGAAAACCCTCAGACTAGTCCGGAGTTTCACACGGTTTGTTCAATGTCAAAAACTTTTTTTTTTTATTTAATTTAAACCAACATTTTCTTCAAGGCAGACATAAATGAAAAGCATATTTTTCTCAGTGTAGGAAATGCTGAATTAGACACCAAGCATGGAACTCTCTCCAAAAAACGGACTGGCACAGGTGGCTGGCTTTTGGTCAGGAAGATGGGTCCAATGCTCGCTGTATTTTGATCTAAACCATCTCAACATTGCAGCGCTTCTGGCTTTGTTCAATTATTTTTTTCAGTGTCCTTGCTTTCAGTGCAACATTTGACAACTGTGCTTGCCAGGTGCAAATGAGGACAGAGTAAGTTCAACTGTTTTGTTCTTACTGGGAAGCTCTCTGGTCACCCCTCCACCCCCCTGCTTTTTTCTTACCTCTCTCCCCCTCTCTCTTCCCCACATTTGAATTTCTCTTTGCTCAGCCTTTTCTTTTATTGTTGCTTTGTATTGTGACTGGATTTTTTTGTCCCTTCTCTTCAGTTTCACTTAACTGGAACATTAAGTAATCCTAAAGTTCTGCTATGAATTCTGAACCATGCCAAGTTTTAAGTTAATTCAAAAATGAAACAAACAAGTTAGTTTCTTCTCAGCCAGGGAATGTGATTTTTTCAATAGTTTCTTGGTACTATATAGTATCATATTGCCAATTTGAAGGTATCGTCTTTGACCACCTTTTTAACTCATGACTTCTCACTAAATGCACTACACAGAAAACATGCTGAACTTGTGCAGTTCAGTGGTCTTAGGCTAAAGTCAGATTTTAAAATTAGAAGAAATAAAAGGCCTAATTCTCATTCATGGGACAAGAAAAGGATCAGGCTTTGTGGTGCTTTGGACAACAACTTTTGTGATCCTAAAGAAATGAAAAAAATATAAATCCAACAGAGATCCAAAAAAAGACAGGGATTTTATTATTTTATTTTTTTTTAACCAGGGTGGTGTGTGCATGTGTGTTCTTGTGATAAAGCTGTGAAGTTTTTGGCTGCCCTTTTCTGGCTTCTGTTGTTTTCTAGGGGCTCAGTGGGATAGATAGTTTGTGCTGTGACAGGACATGCCAACAAATTGCATCACTTCTGCCTCGGTGGCCGAGGACAATGACATGCCATATGCCCATGGCAAGAAATGAATGGGGCTCATTTACACTGGCACTGGGTGCCTTCAGCCCTGTCAGTCTTCAGAGGCTATCCATGGCAAATTGGAAAGTAGCACTGGAGTAGCAGCAGCATGAAGAGATGCAGCCTGAAAAGCTTCCAGCATTCATAACTTTATGAACAACATGCAGCTTTGAAAGGCAAAAAAAAAAAAAAAAATATCCATGTGACACCCTGGATGCACTTATCCCATCCCTTTGCAATTTAATATTGCATTCTCAGAAGGAAAGGGAATCACCAGTTGTTTCTCCCTGTGTGTTTTTTGCATGCCACTGAAAAATAGAAAATTGAAAAAAAAAAAAAATCTTTGTGTAAATTCCAGCTGCAAGGAGAAAACAAAAACACAGTGGGTGTCATGCTTCATGCATTCAAAATAGTTTCTCCGCTCAAACAGACTGCCGCAAAGATTTGCCCCAAAGTTGACCCCATTGCCTCTAGTTTGCACTCCAGCAACAACAAAACTCATATTTGACCTCTGACCTTCCTGGCAACACATCATTTGTTTCCATGTGTTGAAGCAAAGGATGATGGGTGATGATTAAAGAGCAATGGGTCTGTTGGCCTGAGACGCTAATGAGGATGAAATGAGAAGGTCAGCGATCATCCTCACATGGCAAACTAGGACATGGAGCTAATCTGTTGTTAATTGTCCTTTACATTTGTTTTAAGGGCAGTGGCAGAGATAGGTGGCAGTCATATGTCTCCCTTCTTTATAATTCTATAATTAGCGTGTGAAATAGAGTTAGGTTTGCCTGGAGAAGCCAGAAATGTGCTTTGCAAGTGGGTTATTTTATTTTATTTTGAATCCAGAGTTGGCAATAAGTGACTGACTGGCAAGTATGAAGACAGAAATTGGCCCTTTTTGTCCCTTTCACACAGGTAAAATAAGCTGTGTAGCACATGCTTCCTTCTCCTGTTCTTCCTACAGGTGGGTCTCTCCCTGAATTTGCTGGGGCTGCTCCTGGGGGATTTCTGTGCATCTTCTCTTCTTCACCTCTCATGAGCCAGTTGGCCCAGTACTGTTTATCTCAATGTTACATATGTCTGAAGCAAGAGCATCTGGTCTTCCCACACTGACCATCCTGTAACTTCCATGTCCTGTTGGTCTCAGCTGAGATTAAGGTGAGAAAGCAGAATATCCTGCTCCCTGAACTGACCACAAATGCACAAGTGTCTCTTGTGAAATCTCAGCGGCCACAAGTTAACAGGGAATCCTAATTAAATAAGGTATTGCTGGTATCAAAACAAACCCATCTTCAGGATGCTGGTATTTTTGGCAGAGCCGACACTGAAGATGTTGGATACAAACACTTTTCCATTACAAATCCATCTGATACTTTCCAGTGAAAAAGGGAAGCTAATGGCTCCTGTCTCGTTTTGCTGATTCTTTCAGCGGAAAAGAAAAGAAGCCTTTAAGTACATGTTTTACATTTTTTGGTGCTCAGTACACAATTTCTCCTTCACTTCATCAGCTGCTAACTGCTCCTGATACACAACAGCCCTATATATTATAACTTGTTTTGTCAGCTCTGCTGAGACAACACGCACTCCCACTTTCACAGTGGTGTCATTTTGGTAGGATTTCTTATTTTTATTTTTTCGCGGTATTCTGCTCCCTGCACAACTAATGGGTGTGTTCAGCCTCTCAGAGGGAAACAAATCTGCTAGCCAAATGGCAATCAGCTGGTGAGCTAAAGCCTGAGAGCTTTAAAGTATTTGTCTAGTGAAGAGTTTACTGCAGTGCTAATCATAACACACTCATTAATTACTCATTTGGATTAAGCAGAAGGGTCAGCGGAGCCATCTTGACAATCCATGCCTATCAGTGCCCTTTTCCTGCCAATTAGTACGGAGACAATTTCAATGGCTGCAGTCTCTGCTTTTACACCTCCAGCACCACCTGCCTTCGCCCTTTATCCTGCATAGCACATTAGCCACAACTGACAGCCAGCACATGGGCTTCAGTTTCAATGCGGCACCTTGTCAGGTATGAGCAAAAAATGGATTGCAGGCTAGAAAAGAATCTGGGCTAGGAACCAGGAAAACGCTAGTCTCCACTTCCTTCTCTGGGGTTTCTGAATGGTAGTCTTGAAGTGGGTCTGTTTTTCCATCAGCCTTTGGTACGATGAGAATGGCCATTGTAGTGATGTGATTTGTGGTCGTCAAGGCTAAACAAAAGCAGAATCCCAGATGAAAGGAGATGAACAGCTGTTCTGCTGCTATAGCACACATGGGAGAGGAAGGGTAAGAACGCTGGCGGGGTGAAATAGGGGATTTCATGTCAGCCGGTTAGGTGTCTAAGTTGCAAAGTGAACAAGGTTACCTATCCTTGCCCTTTCCAGACCAGAAAGTACATGATTATAGGTGATGACACATTTCAGTCATAGAGGCTATCACAAAAGCTTCTGTTCAAGCACCTCTTACAGTCCTACATCAGGAAGCTCAGCTTGCAGCTCTGTCTGGTGTTTCCAGAGTGACTCTACTGGTTGCAGTAAAATTACCCTGGATTAGTGCCAATGCAACTGTTCTCCTTTTTTTTCACATAAATTCTTCTTTATGAACAAAACTTTCAGATCTCTTCACAGCCGGGATGAGTTCATAGTATTAGGAGAAAATAACTGGAATTTTAGGGACTCCTGGTCTGCCTCTTCTGCACTCCTGCAATACGTACTCTGTTCTTCAGCAAATTCTGGTTTCCCTTTGAAATATATGTGTTCTCAAGTGGCATCAATACTTTATTTAAAAATGTATACAAAATTAAGCTTTTGACAACAGATATCTCAACCTAACCGTAAATATGTCTAGCCATATTCTCTGTTAGCGTGTTGGCTTCTTCATCTTCCCCAGCAAACTCACAGGCTACCTTTGCCTCTAGCCAGGACACCAAATCCAGGTAACTGCATACTGGATTTTTGCCCCAACTTTTTTTTTTTTTTTTAATTCACAGTCATAGCTCAGTTCTCATGCAACTGTATCCCAGTTTGGATGGAAACTGTGATGGTTCAGGTGCAACTGTTAGCAAACACTGCCAGTTTAATGGCACTTAAGTTCTTTTCAAACTTTCTTCTTTAAATACTGAGGAATATGCTCATTTTGTACATTCCCTCAAAGTCTTACGTGGACTCCAGGTTTGGGCAGAGATTAACATGAGAATTCAGGATGTACAGGAAAGAACTGTTATTTCACCTGTTTTGTCTCAGGGGAATCAATGGTTTTCTGTGTATAACAGAGGAGGAGGAGAAACACTGTCAGGACCAAAATAAGCCTGTGTATATGTATTTCTTCGCAGGCTTTGATTAATCTCCTCTGCTTGCTGTCATGCTTTTCCATCATATTTTCCAAACCTTGAACTTGTGTGGGTTTTAGTTGTTTAAAAGCCCACCTCGTTCTTTTTGTCATACTTCAACAATTCAGCCACCTGAATTATCTGAGCAAATGAATCTCAGGGTTAAGCACCAGGGCACTGGCCTGAAGGCATTCCTTTGGAGGTATCCTTGGCTTCAGAGTTTTCACTCCTTGGTTTCTTCTCCTTGGTTCACAAAAGGCTAAGTGTTTTAAAATAAAGATTCCCCTTAGAAGTGGAGAAGTAACTGGGTGATAAAACCACAGCATAAATACAGAAGCCAGTGAATTTCCTTTGGGATGGGATCCAAGGTTGTTGGCTTACCTTATATTCCAGGACGACTGCTGGAGTTTTGGAAACATACATAGATGACCAACTGAGTGCTTGTTTTACTACTTTTAACTAAAACTTTGATTTTAAGCTTCAAACACCTCCTTCTTGGACACACAAAAAACACAGTTAAAAAGGTGCAAAGCCAGATCATCATGTTTTAGAAGCAAATATACTAGCAGAAAACTACTTGCAGTATTGGCTATGCATTTGTTAAATACACAAATACAGTTCCTTGAGGTGTTTGCAGCAGAACTATGTTGGTGCCTCTTCCTTTGAAGAAGAGTGCCAAGCTACTTACAGGACGCAGCTAAAATTTGAATAATTTGGATTAAACCAGAAACTCTTTGAAAAGCTAATGATTCAAGAACTGCAAACAGTAAATTAATATATTTTGCAAACTAATAACCTGCCTGTAACTTTTTGAAGAAATGAGAGGGAGACAATAGTAAATTACTTATCTGAGAACCCCTTGCTCATCTCTGCATCTACCATACTGGCTGTGTCCATTCAAAGCAGTGCTTCCCCTTGAACCTGTACAAGTCACACAGAGCATTGGCCAATTTGTTGAAACTTTTGATGAAGGTAAATCATATACATATGCCTATCTTATGAACTCTCCCTCTCTGTTAATCAACAGAATAGCACATTCAAAATGAATCTATTCCTGTTCTGTGCCACATATCTCAGAAGAAATTACGGTTTTACTTCTGTAACCAGAAACAGAGACGTGTCAGAGGCACATTAAGCGAGTAATCTGCTTGTTTTCTTTGACATAAATCAACTCTATTCTTAAAAAATCACACTGCAAGATATCACTTTTGCACCTTTATCTGACAAACAGCAGAATCACAAACTGTTATGCCTTTTTAGAAGGAAACCGGAAGAGAAAGAGAATTTGCATCTCTTTGGATGTTAGCCTAAAAGTAGTGTTTCCTTAAATTCAGTAGATGTTTATTAAATATTTCTACTAATCAGCCAAAACATTTTTGCAAGACATTGGCAATTAGTTCACGTAGCAGAAGCTGGAATTCAAAGGAATTGGGAATTTTACTGACTGCATGCCCTGGTAGGCTTGGTTTTTTGGTATGCTAGTAAAGGTGACTTTAACCACTATGAAGTTAAATTGTGATCTTCCCTGACACTGCAACAGAATTTCTTAGAGATAGAGGCATATATTTTGCTTTTGTATTTTGTGACCTGGATTAATTTCTGTTACTAGAAAGGGGCAGTAACTTGCATATGCAAAGTAGGGTCTCAGATACTCAGCTGTTGCCAACCCTGGAGACATCTGGATTCACAAGGTGAATGAGCTCCAGAGAGCTCCTCACTTGCCTGGAGCTCAGATGTGGACCCAGGTGATGTCAATCTGAGCATCTTGGTGCCTGGCTCACACCTTAAGACCAAGCAGTCATTTGACAATGTACAAAAGCAGTCCCAGGAGTGCAGTCCTTTCCTAGAACAAATCACTTGACTGACTTTCTTTCCTCTTTCGGACTCAGTGGATTATTCGCTGTGTACTTGCATAGCAGTCACAGCAAAGATACTCCGTTTCACTCCTCCAGAAACTTTTTAACCTTGAAGAGGTGAAAGATGTGCGCTTTAAGCTTCTCAGGCTTTAGTGGGACTCGTATTTGCCTTTAGCCTATTCTAGGTAAGACGTTCTGACCACAAGCACATGAGATAGGTCATAGGTCAGAGTATTTAACCAAGATGACAATTTAATGAAACAGCAAAAGGGGAAATGCATAAGTAGGGAAATACTTGTGAAAGAGGAAGAGAATTGCCCTTTTTTTCTCCCATCTGCTGCTCACCTAACATTTAATAAACAATTGTGGTTTTAAACAAAACTATTTAAAGAACATTGCGTTTCATTTTAAGTTTTTTAAAGGATCAGTTACACACGCAAGTGAAAATGATGCTACCACCACCCTTCCATCACTACCACAATTTAAAAGAATTAGCTTGTTCTATGGAAGAAGCAGATGTAGAACAAATAGCTTTAATTAAATGTTCTGGACTGCAGACTATAGGAAGGAAAAAAGGGGCTTCTACCCAAGATAGGTCTCTGTTTGCCAGGAGAGACTGTTTAAGACATACCTTCTTCCGCAGCATTTCATATTGGCTGGGTCTAGGCAGCTCTGTCCTCAGTGTATGGATTTTTTTAACAATTTATATGATACAGTTATCATTCTGATGTATTATATAGGTAGCCCAAGCATCTAGGAACCCATTACTAATAGTGAAAATAAACATCCCTTGAATCATTCCAGAGATAATAATTAATTACTAGAACTGAATAAGTAACTAAGTATAATAGGTTCACTTACTTAATAAAAATTAACCAATAAAAAATACCTCACCAGTTGCACGTCATTGATGTTTTGGATTCTCACCTGGTTGTCTTTGTGTAAAACGGTTGCTTACAGACATGATGCTATGACTGGCATCATGAGGTAAAAGAGAAGGGCTGAGTCAGCCTCTCACACCAATACTGCCAGTGTTCAATGAAGGCAGGTATCCCAAGGTCTTTAGTTACAGCTATCAAGGAAGGGTCTGAGGAAGGTCAAGAAGAGCACTAACAGCCCAAGTCTTCTGTATTTCTTAGTCTCTGAGCACTGGCTCACAACTCTCTACCACTCTGATTGGTGTGATGCCCAAGGTCCTACTTTTGGCACTGCCAGCCTCTGACTCCTTGGGCACCTGCGGGAACCTCGTCTTGTGGGAGCAGATTCTAGACCTATTGCCACAGACCAAACTTGTGCCAACAGCAGCTGATGTGAACACAGGGTAAATCTGACCCGTTATAACTAGATTGACCTCACGTGAATACCTCATTCAAGTAACTCAAAAAAAGCTATTCAACACTTTAAAGGCCAGAGGTTTAATCCCCTTAAGTTGCTGCGGATAAATGTATATGGCTAAAAGAGTTTACGTACCTGACCTAGAACAGATGGTGTGTATCAATAATATACAGACTTTCTAGGTGTTTCATATTTTTACACTGATGTGCATGTGTATTTTTACTTTTTTAGATGTTAGATGCCTTCCTAATACATGTACACCAGGGTACATTTGAGGGAGAAAGAAACAAGCCAAGGGTCTCTTTTAACTTCTTTGTCTAAACATTAAGCTTCTATTGAAGCCATTTAGCAAGTCCTTTCAGCTTAATAAGACTGCTGACTTTCAGTGTCAATAACTCAATAACAGGCAGGAGCGTATAGCTAAATATACATCATCCATTTTTACAGGCAGACAGGGTGGGGGCATCAATGAATTGCATTTTCAGGCTTTATCTTTGGTCCCAAACCCACCACGGAAGTCTCCTCTTCTCATCCTCTGTAGACTTCAGAAATACTTTGAATTATTCCTTAATAGCTAGCTGAAACGAATTGATTTAAAAGTATGGTTGAAAATTACATACTCTGCAAGACTGGTGATAATGTGGCTGTTTGGAAAGACTTTTAAATGCACTTAGTGCACAGTGCTTGTATTTTCCTCTGGTAGGTGTCCCATGCCTATTGGTGCCAGGAGACAGAAGCATGAGCAAACTCTAGAATAAGTAAGTATCTGACCTGCACCCAAAAATAACTCTAAAGACAGACTTAAATTTTAGGAAGCAAAACTGTAAAAGCAAATTCTTTCCCTTAAACTTCGTATCTCAAACTTAGTGTTCAGACTCAAGGAGTATGACCTCTCCCTCTCATCTCTTCGTTGCTGTGTGTTGGGTAACTAGCTGTACACTGCTCTCTTATTTTCCCCTGCTTTCTTCGCAGGGAGGCTGTGAGACTGGCGCATCGTCCTTCCATCACCGCACAGAGTCTGGTGTACCATTAATCAGGTCAGCCAATCAGCATGCAGGGATTAGCATAAGGTACAGACACACTTAATCAGGTCTACTATACAGTTAATCATGTGTATGCTAATAGTTATGGAGGATTAACCATTTAGGACACTGGCTTTCTGTTCTGATTGGCTGTGTTTCCTACCTGTTAACTTTTCCTCTCTTATTTTGTTTTTATTTTTCCCCCCTGTTTATTCCTCCCACCCAAAACTGAGACTGCTGAAAGTTTTTCTGTAAGGCTCCCTGTATAATTAAGGATATATTTAAATAATGGGGAAAAATATCCCCCAAATCATCATCAGATTCAAATGTTGGATTCACAAACTGATCCTAGGCTGATGTAAATATTATTTTTTATGGAAAAGAAGTATATATGACTTTGCTTCCTCAGAAAGTGTTCTTGCTCTTGAGAGCTATGAATACAAATTACAGGTTAATCACCAAACTCTGTTAATTTCCAAGAGAGATTTTGAATTTGTGAACTAACTTTTAATGGCAAAGGATCTGAACGTATTCACTTCTGGTAATCGAAAGCAAAACACAGCAATAAGATTCTTTCGCTATTCACTGGAAATTGGTAGAGAGAGAACAAGTAGCAGCCAAAAGTAATCCCTCAAACCACCCTGTAATTGAGTGTTTGCATATAGTCAGGGCCATCAATGCAAGGGCTGAAGGATTCAGTCAGAAGGAAGCGTGGAGTGGTTAGGAGAAGGGGCTGGGGGGAGAGCCTGAGTGAGAGGCACAGAAAAAATGAGCCTGCCAGTGGTTAATTGAGCATATAGATTCCTAATGTGTCAGGCACTACCCTCTCAGATGAAGGATGACACTTTTTAGGACGCATCTTCCTTTGTTACCATTTTAAGACTAATGAAGCCTGCAATTCATAAACCTGATGCTGGGAACTTATCTGCTGCCAGGGCAATCAGTATGGCAGAAGAGTATAACTTTGTGTGTACAGGTTTTAAATACATGCTTTTTTCGGCAGATAGCTCAGATTATGTAAACATTTGTGGCTCTGGATAATATTTCTAGAGGGGAAAAATAATTTGCAAATGCAAGAACGTATTATCCAGATACCTGTCATGTAGCTAATTTTTAAAATCAGATAGTCAAGTGTTTAAGAGAACATTTTTTGTACTTTTTTTCCTTCTTTTATTTTCTTTTTTCTTTTTTTTTTTTTTTGTTTTTTTAAGTGAACCAGGCCTGTTTAATTTTATAGTCTCTAAACAGCAAGGCTCCATTATACAAAAGTTGTGGGTTTTTTCCCCTGCCTTCAGGTCACTTGTTAATGAGCTGAGCACTGGGAGAGGATGGAAGCGATTACAATGGGATATGGGCAGAGACATTTCCTTTAGCTTTCCATAGAATTATGAAAGTGAGAAAGAAGTGAGGTTTATCAGCAGTCCACAGTGACACATTTCTTCGGAGGTTGACAAGAGCACCTTACAACCAGTTGGACAGAATTTGGGTGCCAGTCAGAGGAGCACTGGGACCCACCTCAGCCCCAGCTTGTGTAGTCTCTGACCTTCTTAACCTCTGCAGGGCTTCCTTTATGAGTGTTCCCAGCCAGATGGTCGAGTCATCAAACCTTTATGAGCACAAACTCCTTTTACCACTTCACAGTTTCTTCCAGCCTAAAAGCAGGGAGGGTAGAGGGGTGAGGAAAAGAAGCTAAAAGGTGTTAAAGATAAAAACAAGACATAGGGGTGCCTTCCTTCTGGATTAGTAACTTAGTGTGATGACTATGGTTTTGGTGCTGCCTGCTTGTATTGATGTTGTTATGAATGTGTTTAGATCTTCCAGTACAAAATGCTTAAATGGAAAAGTATAGAATCCTTTCCCACCATATACATTTGCTTTATTATAGTACTATATGAGCATTTAGATTTTATTTTTTTTAAACCTCTTCTGTTTCTGATTATTTGAGACATGTTTTATAAATTCATTTTTTGGTGGGATAAAACTGCAAAAGATCACTGATCTGGTTTTGGAGGACTGATCTGTAGTCACAGAGAATGTTACCTACCTTCATTGGCAATAGGTGACTTAAATTACATGAGGCCTGAGCCCAGCAAAGTGACCTTGTTAACTTTATGAGAACTACACTCCAGCTTCCACCTGCATCCCAGGGAAACAACCTCACTTATGAGGAAGTCAATTTCCAAGCACTCCTCCAGGAGGAAAGTTAACTCAGTCACCGATTCCTGGATTTAAGGGTTACACTTTTCCAATTAGAGAACACACACAGAACAGCAAAACGTGTAAAACTGCAACATTGCCAAGACATGCTATAACCATCCTTTGATGCACAGAGCTAATTTTAGAACCTTTGAAATCAATTCTTATCACTAGCAGGTAAAGTCAAAAATAGAAGACCCATGAATCTGGGTGAGGTCAGACTCCTTTACAGGTTCAGGTTGATTGGTTTGCAATAAAACCACTGAGATCTGCTAGTTTTTAATGAGCTTTTCTCTGAAGGGGTGAACTTGTATTTTCAGTGGGGGTTGTTCTTGAGGGGGTGTTTCATGTGTTTGTCTCAAATATTCCCACTAGACCTTGCTGGTTTCCCACACTAAAAATCATCAGGTGAGTTGATGGTTATTTGCCCAGTTACAATTTATTATTTCAGACCTTACACTAAGCCTGCCTTAGTGAGAGAAGGGCAACACTCCTTGGATGGTGCTCATTTCCTCTTCAATTGATTTCACTTGCAGATGGTGCAGCAAGAATAAATAATTCCAGCAAAGGATGTGCCCTCTACTTGTGAAAAGGGATTTTGACTCAAGGGCCAGTGAATTTCTTTTGAGAATAAGGTAAGGAGTATGTACTGTGGAAATTTACTTTGCCACTTTGCTTTAGGAACAGTAGACACATAGATGAGTCTGCACAACTGTTTAACAAACAAAAAATTTCACCGTAACCATAGACGAGATGTTCTTTGTAGAAGTGTTGCTTCCAGGAACTAATAGTAGCTGTACAGTGTTGGTTCAACTTCTGTTATTGTTCTTATTTAGATTTGAGGATGTGTAGGCGCTGTATGTTTAAATACCTTTTATTTTCTGTTACATTAGGAAGAAGTAAAGAGCCTATTTTTCTGTCTTCCCGTAATACCACTAAGAGATATGTATTGCCACCCTGGCAAGGCAGCTGGCAAATTTAGTCTCCTCACCTTCTTGCAGGTTGTTTTATGGGGTTTCAATGAGGATCAATTTTGAATCTGAAATTTGTTTAATACATAGCGAATACAACAAACAGGGTTGCCAAGAAGAAGCACAAGTCTAGCACAAATAGTATTGATTTTAAAAATGTAAGCATCTAAATAGAGAGTGTGTTTTTCAGTACTCACCAAACTCTAGGCTGGGGCCTGGAAGATGCTAAGAAAACCAAACATGATATAATTTGAGTAAACGGTTTAAAAACTATAAAGCTCATGTTGAAACAGTATTTTTAATATAGTTTTATTACAGTCATCTGGATTAAGTTAATGCATTTGAAAGTTGTATAAATGTTTGTAGAATATCAACATGTCCGCGCCTCCGCTCTAGATGGTTGGCACTGGATATCTTCTTTCATCTTTCCATGAGAAATCATCCTTACTTGTCCCCCACTCCCACAACTTTTCTTTTTTTCTTTTTTTTTTTTTTTTTTTTTTGAGAGGAAAGTAACTCTCCAGACATACATAATGCAATTTTTTTCAAAAACATTAAGCATGGGACTGGCAGAACCTAAGAAATTCAGAGTTAAGTCTAAACCTCTGTCCTTAACTCACCCCGCTGTGCCTAGGTATTATAGCACATATGGTATGAACCCCCCACTGCTCTGAGGCCCCCTGATTAAGTGCTGCAATACTGTACCTAGACACAATGTGGTGACTTAAGGAGAGAATTTCAGCTTTAACTCTGAATGTCCTGGTTCATGTGAGACTGTTAATGTTATTAGAACATAAAGTGGGTGGTTTAATACCTTATATATGGTGCTTAAAGTCAGCAGCAGCTGCCAGGGACTGGGTTCCTGCGCTGCTTTTTGCTGGGGGGAGGGGAAATCGGTTGTTTTCCTTGCAGTAAAAATAGAGCACGAGACCTCCTTCTAAATTAAAAGAAAGTTTTATTCACTATGGATGAGCTACAAGAAAGTAGTGCAATCAGCAAAAGAGAAACAAACTTGGGAGGGTAAAGCTAGATCATTTGACAGTCTGAGCCGACCCTAACGGCATTTTTGCTATAGTGAACAAAGGCTGAGCTTGTTCTTTGGTCTTTGTGTGTTTCTTCTCATTTAATGTTGCTTGTCTGGTAACATCTTATGAGATATTCCTAGCATTTGGAAAAATTTTGGAGTCCTGACCTCAGATATTCTATGGATGCTACTTGTGAACATCACAGCAGTTTGAAATAAAGAAATAGCCTACACAAAAAAGCAAGTAAAGCCATAAGGATTTAGCCACCGAGGTTTTGACAACACAGTTTCTAAGTCTGAAAAGTTTACTTGTGCAAACAAAGACCTTGTTTCACAAGTAGGCAAATTATACTGACTAGTCACAAAAGAAGAGCTATTCGGTGCTAGATGATTACCCGCCAAATTTCACTAACTGAAGATTTGTAAATAGAGTTGGAAGAGTTTTTCCACAGCAAGAAGCCAAACATCAGAGCCTTCTCCTTGCTTGGTAAATAAGAAAGATTCAAATGTGAATGATTCAAGTAAATAAAGATTCAAACGCGGTATTTCCAGCTTATTGATCAGAGGTGATTCTTAAAAAGTGTCAGAAGTGTGCAGCTGTCCAGAGCACTTTTTGTACCCTATAAGTCATGCTAAGGTACACGTAAGCTTGTATCCCAGAAACACCAAGAAAGGGGTTTCTAGAACGTTTTTCTTCCTTAGTTTGGATAGACACATTTTTTTTCCTACATCTTGGTCTGAAGGGTGTAGAGGAGTGGGGCACCCTGGCAGCCAGTTGTTGCGTTAGCTTAAGAGACTGAGGGACACCAGCTTAAAGCAAGCAGCTCTGAAAGCATCTCAGTGTGTGGTGACTGTGTCCTGAAGTCCTTGTTTTGAACTGACTCTGTCTGTACGCATAATTTTTTTTTTTTTTCCCTCTGTGTCACCTTCCCCAAGTGCACCTTCAGGATGTTCCCTGACACTACATTTGCAAACAAAGCCTCTGTTGGTAGGTGCTTGTTTGCTGGCTGGGTTGGGGGGGGGGAAATGTAGAAATTCAAACTATTTCCCTTCCATTCTTTCACTACTTCCACGGGCGTTTAGGGATAGTTCCAAGCTACGCAGATACTCTTCACGCACGCACCCCCTCAGCAGAAAGTTTTACCTTCTACCGCCTTGAAAAGTCCCTCCCTGTGTTTACATGGTGCGCACACGGGGCATATGTTTTCCTGCCGAGGTTTTCTGGCAAGTGCAGCAATCCCTGCCACAGTCTGCACTCACACTTCTGAAGGGCTCTGAATTCGTTTGGGAGGGCGGAAGATCTTTTCCATGTGTGAGAAAGCAAAGTTTCTTGCAAAGATCTCGAGGAGCCTAGGTAACTGAGGGAGAGGGAGGGGGAGGGGGAAGTATAGTTATGTTCTTCTTATTAAAAAGGTTATTGAATGAATATTTCTAGTAAAATTAGAAATTTGTGAGTCACAGCAAAATAACACTGTCAGCTTTAACACTGACACGTGCATGCTGAGAGTGACTGGAGAGGGCAAACGGGATAAGATTGGTTGAGCTTTGCAGATCACTGCCTGTCAAGATCTGAAAGGAGCCTACAGAAGAGCTGGAGAGGGACTCTTTACAAGGAAGTGTAGCAACAGGACAAGGGGCAACGGTTTTAAATTGGAAGAGGGGAGATTTAG
>JAOXNO010000013.1:61897431-61935755 GCA_028565335.1 Limnodromus scolopaceus | reverse complement strand
AACCTGGTCTGGTGGGAGGTGTCCCTGCCCATGGCAGGGGGGTTGGAACTAGGTGATCTTTAAGGTCCCTTCCAACCTAAACCATTCTATGATTCTATCACATTTAGAAATCCAAAATGGAGAGATTGAAATAATATATATGAACGCAGAGGAATACATTCCCCATTTGTCTTTGGGAAATACCTGCAGAGAGCAAGAAGTTAAGGAAGGTCGGTGGTGGTGGGAGATGGGGTTTGAGAAGGGGAGAAGGTTTGAGTTGCAGTTGCACCTGTGGGGCTTCAGTAGGTTTCTGGCTCCCGGGTTTACTCCCGCGTGGCCTGGATCCTTCGCACCGGGCTAGATTTCACGTTAGGAAGAGGAATGGAAATGAAGAGCTGTGTAATTATTAGTTTTGCCGCGAGCCGATCAATCATGGAGGCGGGGGGGGGCGGGGGGGTGAGCAGCTCGCAGAGGTCAGGCGTGACCTTTCGGGGTGAGCGTCGCTGGCACGGGGGGCCGGGGCGTGCTGGCAGCAGCCGTCCCCCCGCTGGCTGCGGCATTATCACCCGCCTGGCAGCGCTGAAAGGCGGGCCCGCATTCCTTGTCACCGGGACCCTTATAATTATGACAAATGACTAAATGTGTTATTTTCAGCAAAGCAACGGGCAGTCAAAAGGGGTACTTAGGGTTTGTAAGGGGTGATGGCTGCCCTGGCTTTGAAGGCTTTTTTTTTTTTCCTTTTTTTTTTTTTTTTTTCCCCCCTTTTCTTGCCTTAGCGCAGCCTGAATCATACATGGCCACCCCACTGGTAGCTGAGCAGCGTGTGAAACCCATTTCACACGTCTGTGCTGCCTTACAGCTGCGATGCCCTCTTTTCATCCCCGACAAAACCAGAGCCGGTGGCTGCTGCCTCTTCAAAACCGGCACACGGTTGGGTGGGGGAAACTTTGCTGGCTTTGTTTTAATCGGGATGAATGGGAAATCCCAAACACTGAAGTGTATTTCACTAGAGTCTGGGAGGTTGGGGGGGAGCAGAGCGAACAAAGCCCAATAGGAAATATAGCCCCAATGGTATTTTTGACACCAGAGCAAGCTTCTCCATCCATAAAGACAATGGAAATGGGAGTAGTGAAGTGCACGAGGAAGAAAAAAAAAAAAACATGCACATTTCTGGAAAGTCATTTGAAAAACAAACAAACATCAGAAACATATTTAGTGCCTGAATCTTGTAAATAGTCCACAAATTTCCTCTTGCATCACTGAAAATCTCAAGACTAAGTGTTCCAGAGGCAGCTTAAAAAATAGATAAATCAGGAGTTTGAAGCTGAACGTAAGATACACATTACTAAATTATATTAATGTGTGATTTAATAGTACAGGATGGAAGAAGAACTGTAAATGCACGGCTTGTACCATGGAAAGTAAGGACTAAACGAGCTTTTAGACATAATTTGTGCTTCCCCTACCCTAAGCTTACATAGCAGTATTGCTGTTGATATTTACAGTATGGATCATGTTTCACTCCCTTAACTAAAATGATGCACATGCGTAAAAAAACCTGAAGCAATGCTGATTTACAGAGTCTGAAGTTAAAACACTTGATGATGCTTTAAACAGCAGAAAAAACACTTTCTGCTGACTTGTTTGTTTTTAACTGTGTTTTTTTTAAACTCTGTTCATGGCCCCACTGTATTTTGTCCATTCACAAACAGTATCAGGCAACGTAAGTGTCACTAGTGAGCATGCCCCCTCGCAATTTGCTTTGTTATCACAAGAGGTTGTGTAATTTGGGTTGCATGACTTGGACAAGGGTAAGCGTTTAGGTGCTTTTCAGCTTTCAGAACAGTAATGAATGAAATCTCTGGTTTAAAAAAAAAAAAAAAAAAAATCAGCCTGGTGGACAGTCCCCGTTTCCTCAAAGATTTGTCGCAGCAACAGAGACCAGATAACCTACTGGTATGTCACGCAGTACGGCGGGCTAATGCCCAGCAAGACAATCCAGTTCCTGGACATGCACTACCTGGCTTATCACACTTTGGATCCTCTCGTTTTCACGGCTTTTCCTGGCTCACCTGAAGCAGAGCAGCTGGGCAGTTGGCATGCTCTGTGCCTTGCACAGCAGTGGCACAGGTACAGCTTTGCCGTGCATCGCACAGATGTTGGATTCCTAATTCTCCAGTCAGCCGGCAGCAGAGGAGCTGCTGAGGACTCCTGGTAGAAGTGACAGGAAAAGAGGGCTATTTACCCTTTTTCCTACCCCCCACCATTGCCTCCTTTGTGTTTGATTATGTGCCCATTTGCAAAGCTGGGCCCCCAGGCGAAGGGCTTGGATTACAAACAGCTTGACAGTGACACTAATTTCATATGCCTGCCACCTCACCCTGCGACTATAAAGTCACCTGTTACATCTAGCAGTTATGACGGATTATTTTTCTGGGAGCTTATTCAACTTGCGAGGCATCACTTGGTAATGGGTCCAGACGGGCTCAGCAATGTCTTAACTATCCCGTTCCACAAGGCAAAATAGGGCCCAGTCAAAAAATTGTTGCTTTTACTTGTTGGTGCCAGATTTCAGGTAACTTCAGTGAAGACGCAGATGTAGGTTAATAACTTTTATTACTAAATTCAGTGTTCTGTGAACACTTTAGGCTGTCATCTTGCTTTTCTTTCATAGGGATTAACAGAGCATGAGAGCTTGGTGACAAAAGAAATAAATATTTACTCTGGGAAAAACTTTAATAACCTAGTCTTTTCACACCTTTCATGCTTTCCGTGCTCTACATTTTCATTAATCCTGCTAAATTGTATGGGCTACAGAAATCACTCTCTTACAAACTTACTTCAACATTTATATTACCAGGGTTGTATTATTGCTGTTGCAGTTTATTCTTTCTTGCATTCAGATCCTAACCAACACACTTCTCCTAAACAACAGAAATACAAGTAAGCAAAAGTATTAAGTTTTGGGTTAATAAACAGCAAATAAGATCACTGTAGCCTTCAAATAAATAACTTATCTTAGGTGATAAGCTATTAAACACACTTGTAACTGATTTATAGACCAAAAAAAGTTCACTGGCCTAAGGTTTCCTTGCTTGTCTCTCTCTCAAAACTTTAAAACAAAGTCAACAAAAAGTCAAGAAAAAACCTGACCCTCAAATAGTGACAAAAAAGTTTGTATTGCATATCCAAAGTGATTGATGGGAGCTGTGTGTGTGGACCAGCCTGCGTCTATGCTAGTAAGCTTGCTTTGCTTGCAGAGCAGGTTGGGTCCATGCAGTCTGCCCCTTTGGGAAGGGTCCCTAGAGCACAGCTGTTCCCAAGCCGTGTTTGGGAGCGTTTTGAGGCAGTGCTAGTTAGCCTGGGCCAAAAGCTTGCAAGGGGTTGTGCTAAGAAAGGATTAAGATCTATCATGAGCAACTGGGAATCCTCCTGGCTCGTCTTCAATTACTAAGGTAAAACAAGACCCATGTGTTTTAAAATCTTTTTGGCAGTCTCGTAAGTACTCATTCATCAGTACTCATCACCAACTACAGTTACCACAAAAAACAAAACAAAACAAAAAAAAAAAACAAAGGCAGATCTCAGACCATGCCGTTTTCTTATCTCTGGGTTGATCCCCATGGCAGTTGAGGAAGCTGGGTTGGCAGCTCTTTCTTCTTTCCTTCTGGTTTCCTTCAAAAAAACTCCCCCAAATGTAACACTCTCACAGAATACAGTATGTTAATTTCAAAAGGAAATTGACTTCCAAATTCCTCTTAGATCTGGTGTTTGAATCTTCCCATTCTGTTTATGTTTTATTTTTTCCTAGATTGCATTTTTCAGTTACATGTTCATTGTGTGCTTTCAATGTTAGGAAAATCCACCATGTTTTCACTTCTAAATTCTAGAATTCAAACCCTTTTTGAATTTCATGCTTAAGTATAATAAAAGAAGGAGAGAAAGAGAGAAAGAGAGACGCTTCAAAGGAGATTTTTAACCTCCAGAACGTCTTGGAAATACCATGCTCTCTGTCTGCTCCAAAGCCCAATCCCTCATTTCAGCATGCTCACAGTAAATAGGAAGCCTATTAAGTAAATGACAGATAGTTTTTGAGCGATTTTTTCTTTTGCCAGAGTTTACAGCTGTAGCGAACAGTTTGATGCAGCTCTAATTTCTAATTATGACATACTGGGAGTGGAGGAGGTTGTCAGTTTTGCTTGTTCCTTGGTGAGAGACAGAATGATTTCATACTTTGTGCTGCCAAGCAATTCATCCTCCCCTATTGCAGAGCTAAGAATAATCACTGCATATTATTTGATAAACAGATGTGATCAACATTTCAGAATTGCTACTAGCTTGTCATCAACACAACCCACCAACAGCCCAAGAAAATAAATACTAACCCAGTTCAAGATATGTGTACACCCCTGTTTTTTATTTTGGGAAATGGACTCAATGAGCTTCATTATAATCTGTTTCTGTGATGGGCAAGTTATTTAGGATAAATGTGTCTTCTTCTGCCTTCAGCTTCTCCCAAATCAGTTATTACAAAGACAAGATGAGGTGTGGGGGGGCTGGATGTGTGGCGTGCCTTAAATGAAAACTGAAATTGCTAAAGTGTTTTCAGGGCAATCTTAATTCAGAAGAAGTGATCCTAATGTTAGAAGAGGGATGCTGAAGCAGGAGCAGTTTTGTTTGCTAATGCAAACAAACAGATGTGGGGATAAACTATTGAAACTAACAAGTGTATTTAATTCCCTTCAAAACATGGAGGGCTAAAGGCTGAAACTATATAAAGGGGACTCTTGAAGTGGACCAGCTGCCCAGGCCTTTTAAGTAGTCTGTACCAGCATCTTCCCCCATTTGTCCTGCTGATTATTGCTTGATTGATGAGCTGGTGTGTGCAAAGTGACCACCTGAAAGTTCTGCAGGCTTTAAGAACTTGGTCAGTGTGTATTTGACCCTTAGAGGCCATGGATCAAATATCAGGGTTATATGCATTTCAATAACTTTGTTTTGATACTTGAAGGGGAAAAAAATTATTCACACTAGGGGGAACGAAGGAGATTAAATATTTATGCTTGAGAGCATCTCTGAAAGGATCTCAAGTGACTGCTGTCACCAGCCTCCTGGTCAACTTTTCTTAGCTTGAGCCCCTTCGTCTTTTCATCTCAGAAGGGTAAAATATATATTATTGTGAAGAAGAATAGCAGAAAAGCTTTTGTAGCAGACTGTGAAGGGATTTTCAGTGAGTGGCCCCTTTTGAGGAAGGAACGGGGCTTTCCCGAGAAATGGGTATTCCACACTGTAACCTGACTCAACAGGGCTCCAAGGTGGCCAGTAATTACTTAGAATATGGCAAAAGTTTCATTTTCTGCAACTTCATACACAGCAGAATAAATAAAATAAGTCTATTGGTTCATCCCCTGCCTGGAAATAAAAATTAAGGGGGGAAAATGGGAAATTTTAAAGTAGTTCTTATTTAATGAACAGGGGTTTTTTTCCCCTCAAAAAAATTCAGTTTTCTCAACTAATTGCTGTGATATGGAAAACATTTAAAAAGGAAACAAAAAGGATCACAGGCAAATAGGACATCCCATGTGATGTGAATAATATGTCTCTGGCATATTTCAGAACACTGATAGTGAAATTCACGTAATCTGAATTTGCTGAATGATTTCCACATACATATTTGTATGTTAAGTGTATTTATTCAAGAAAATCACTAAGTTCACTCATTTATTTTTCCAAGTTTAATGTTTGAAGACGATCTCTTGTATGCTAGTGAGTGGAAACTTACGTTTATACAAAAACGCACTTCAGTAGCAGTATACGTTTCACTCTAATTTTGGAGAGGCTTTTCTTCTGCGAGATCTCATCTTATGACCAAGAGTAAACCAGATTTTTACATAAGACCTGTAATGTACACTTTCATATGCATGTTAATACGGTGTGTAAATGCAGAACCAGTTCCCTCTGTAGAGATTGCATGTTTAACCCACACACGAACACGGAATTGAATAATTAGCACAAATGCCGCATGCACAACTCCCCTCTCGCCCCACATTCCCATCCCTCACCCCACCAAAAAACTCCAACCCCTAAGCAAGCCAGAACAAGGACGAGATCGCTGTGTAACAACCTCATTCTGGGAAGAAAGCTGATGTCATTGGTTACTTGTGGAAATACAAGTGACGGGGTGGTTGAATTTCATCCCTGTCTATTTTGACTTGAGCGCCGGACATCCCTGTACTGGGCATGCCAGCTGGCTCTGAAGGGTGATCCATCCCTGTTCAGCGCATCGCCGAGGTAGCTTCTCTGCCAACAATTAACCTGATACTAATTTAGGGAACTGCTTGTCATTTCAGTTGATGGAAGATTCAAAGGCCCACTTGCATCACGGGGATTATGGATATTTTATTAGTTAGCCATCCTTCTTGTTTAAAATCTGTGTGGAATAGCCTGAACTTGTTTTCCAGACCTTAAGTCATTTTTATGACTCTTTTCTGAACCCTTTCAAATTGATCAGCCTACTTTTGAAGTGGATTTAGCAGAATATGCTGGTAATGGCCTGCCAAAACATAAGTAATGTCCCTTGCCTACTTGTGTTTAAAGCCTACCTTTTTCCACCTCTCCCTTCCTGTGTGTTTTACATTGAGGATTTGCATTTGCCATCAAAGTCATGCAGCTGAACAGAGTATATCTCTATTATGATCAACTATTGTCTCATGGTCTCCAGATATTTTTCAGTATTTTCTTTTTTCTTCCAGGTTTACTTTTTTTAAAAAATGGTAAAATTATCTTGCTCCCCAGCATGCCAAAACTTACTGTCTGTATTAGCAGTTCCTATAATTCCTTAGACAATTCTTATAAGGCATTTGGATTAAATTTGTGCAGAACCCCAAATTTTAAAACACTTAACTCTAGTTACAACTTGTAAACATATTCAGAAAAAGGACAACAGAAAATACTGCCTTATTTTATAAGATATGATGATGTCACTACTTTTTCTTTTTTAAAAAACAGAAGCTTACACATTTGCAATCCAGAATTCTGCCTTTTCTGCACTCTGATTGGGAAACTTCGCATCACTTTCTATAACAGTATATTCTACATTTGTATCCTATATAATATTGAAATGCTGTGCTGCAGTTATTGTTTGACTTCCTCACTTTCTTTCCTGTCCCTGCCTCCATTTCTAGTATATTTTAGAATGTTACCTTTTCACCTTTTATTAGATTGCTTCATTTAAAATTATCCAGACTTCCTGCAAGATTACAATATTTTGCAATTCAAAATGACCAGTGTTGCATAATCAAACAATTTCCAGTTATACCATCATTGCATATCTGTTTCTCCTTTCCCACTCTATTTCACTCATAGCTGTTTTCAGCTTTGGAAATTCTCCCTTTTGAAGCACCACATATACTTCTAGTTTACAGTTATACTTACAGCCACATATACTGTTGGACAGTAATGGATTTTGTGCGTAGATCACTACAGACTATTTCTTTAATATATGCTTTCCTTGGCCTTCAGGAGTTTGTTTCCTTGGCTTCTTAATTTATGATGTATCAACTTACATTAAATCATGACCTTGCTTGACATGATGCATCATAAATGTTGAACTCATTTAATGAGTATGTTTGTGGTATGATCAATTTGGATAATCCATCTTGAACTGAAAAGGAATGAGCACAGAATGAATTCTCGAGGCTATTTAACATTTAAATCTAATTCAAACAGGGGGCAATATGCTTTGACATATAAAAATCCAACACAGTCCTCCCAAGTCAGTGTAGTACTGAATGGAAGGTGTAATAAATTCATATGTAAGTATCCCAAAAATATGCAGTGTTACAAAGCAGGTAACTTCTACTCCTATAAAATTCTGACTATAGTTACTGAGATGGATGATAGTTTATTACACTTGTCATGAAGTCCAATATAAGATTGTGTTTGAATTAGACCTTGTATTTGTGGACATCTGATGTTTAAAAAAAAATTGTCTTTTAGGTAATCATGGCCCAAAGGCCCAAACTATACGATGATTTGCTAATGAAAATGCTAAGGTTTGTTGCGTTGAGCCGCAAGGCACTGAGTCAATACAGACCACCAGGATTTTCACATGGGTTTGCTCATTTCTATGGTCTGAATTCAGTCCAGGCCTGTAATGACAACAAATGCTGACTATTGCAAGCATTCGTGACATCATCAGTTCAATTATGAATTTTGCTAGGTTAGATATTTTCTCTAGAACAATATGTGCCACCAGACTCCTTACCCTCCTAAGGAGAGAAAACAGCTTCACGTTGTCACTGCTCAACATCAGGCCAAGGAGAGATTCTAACTTGACCTATTCCAATCACTGCAAAAGTCACTGACTGACTGAGTCAATGTATTTTATCTTTAAAACCCACATGCAGAAGGCTACAGCTAGAAGTATTAAAATGGTGAATGTTTTATTATTTTTGCTCAATCAGACGATCAAAATCCATCCTTTCTTCAAGACTACTGCTTCTCACAGATATCCTCCTTGGAGGACCAGCCTTCCCTCTTTCATGTACTAGTATGGTCAGGGCCAAGTTACACTTTGTTTCTTCTGTAGCAAGGAGGATTTAAGCATTCTCTATTTAATTAGCCCCATAATTGCCCGTATGTTGTGGCAGTACAATTATTGGCTCGGCTCTTGCCCAACTAACAATCTGCAGAAGAGGAAATCTTCTCTTTTTGGGTAGATGTAGTCTGTAGGCTACTTTGCCACCTAAGAGAGAAGTGTCGCGCAATGGAGCCAGTGGGCAGAAACGAGGATCTGGTAGTGTTGGTGACGGTAAACTTCTTAAATAGGGCTATGCAACCAAACGTGTAACCTCCACCCCAACACATGCGGAGGCCCTTGGAAAAGGTGCTACATACCCTGCCTAAAATAACAAAATAACATTCTTCAAATAACATTCTGAAAAAATTCTTCAATTTCTCTGGGCATCCTGCACCTCTCCAAGTATTTGCTGTCCAGAAATTCAGAGGATATTTTAAACACTAATGAAATGTACCGCTCCTAGTGAAATGCATTAACAACATTACACAGCAGTTTTTAGGAGCTGGAAGACTGAGTTATCCAATTGAGACTGCAGAGAGAATTTCAACAGGCACAGCATAATCATCCAGGCTGGAGTTTGGCCAGGACACCAGGATTAACACTCGGAGGCATGCTGCAAGGGCCTTGGGACTGAATCTTCTTTAAACTTGGATTTCATCTGGAAAATAGCAAACTTCTGCAGTCCTGTCACTCAGACCTGCTCGGAGGAAAGAGGGCTGCCTGATGAACCATCGCCTCTGCTTCCTGCAGCAGCAAGGCTTTCCGTGGCAGTTTGACCAAAGTATTGAGTCTAAACCTACCTAGTGAATAAAAAGATGGGAACACAGGCCAAGGCGGTATAAAGTGTAGCTTAAAATCCTTCATGTTGCTTCTAATTTACATGTACTGTTTAGAGAGAGGATGAATAAGACAATTCACTGAGCATAGTGAATGCTCTTGGGTAGTACCATGGAGGAAAACCTGGTTTTATTGTAGCCATTAGGAATGTGTTGAAATACTGAACTGGAGCAGGCTCAATGCTTGATATGTTTGGTGATGACTTTATTTTCAAATAGGTTTCTTCAGTGTTGCATATATATTGCACAAAGTAATATATGCAAGCAGAAAGTGGATTCCCCAAATCTGCAGACATTTTTGCCCCTGCATGAGGATCTCGGATATCTAATTTTGTACTACCAGTTCAAGTCAGAAGCTTTGAATTGCCCTTAATATTCCCAGTAAGATGTTTTAGAGACAGAAAAAACAGACTCCAAAATTTTTCAGGGGAAAAACCTTGTATTCTGTGCTGTGGTGCAGAAATCCTCTGAAAAGAATGAGGGCAGGGGAGAGGGATGTCTGTTTGGTTGGGTGGGGTTTTTTTAATATATTTTACTTTATGTGCAATGGCATTTTTAATGAGAAGCACGTACTGTCACACCTTTAGGGGTACAACATATGAGTATAGAGAAGTACTGCTGTCAGGCAGGACCCACAGTGGTAGGATCCTTCTCTCCACTCTCCTCCATTCCTCACAAGTTCAGGAACACAACAGGGATGTACACAAGCTGAGTCGGCCCATGAGGTCTGCCCCTTATTAGGCAGAATAGGGTTGAATTATGTTGGGAAAAAATATACCTTTATTACTTTAGATACCACTTCACGTGAATGATCTGGGCTCAAGTAGTGGCACCGTTTCTTGAGGCATTTCTTTGAGAATGTACCATGCAAGGAAAACACAGTATCCTTATCTCTGAGATTCTGTTATCATTCGCATGATCATTGCAACTGGAGCTTGCTTGGCTTCTTTGTGCTAGGCACTGTATAAGCATATATTGAAGGATGTCTGCGGCATTGTGCAATGCAAAGTGGGGTATCAGATCTACTTTGGATGTAACTGCATTTGAATGGCATTTTTTCTGGACAACTTACCCACCCGAGAAGTTGCTTGTTCAGTTGGCACAAGCATCCCCCTCCATCACCATGTTGTATGCACCTGAAGAGACAGTCTGTGCCCTGCGGGGCCCTCGTTCTGGCAGGTGGGCGGCCAGTATGAGAAAATAGTGTAGTGTTTTCTCTGTCTGATGATGAATTGCAATCCTTTACTGACAACCACCATATGTGATAAACTTAGAGAGAGGTGAACTATTATGCAACAAAACCCACCAATTGCTGGTCATGCACAGTATCTTTTAATCTGTCTCATGCTTTTTAACTGCAGGGAAAGAGTAGCCTGAGGACCCAAACCAGAAAAGTGCTTATCATGTGCTAAGAAAGTCTTCTTCATGTTTGTGCTGTAATTCCATCATAGTCAAACGCTAGCTTAGATGGGAGGTTGTATACACACTTGCATGCTTTTTATCAAGGCTTAAGTACTGGATGGTGCTGTGCTGCACGCTTGACTATGCTACCCACTGGCTAATAAATGAATGTTAAGGCTTCATCTGTGTAATTGTAACCTCTCAACTCATACTTGGTTTACAGCTGCTAATTCCACTTATGTCTCTGTGTTGTAATGGTACATCATCACATACCTGAGACCACGGTGCATCGTGATCTGTTACCATTCACCACTAGAAAACTTCACCCTTTAAACTCACTGGCTGGATTTATTTCAGCTGCCTGAAATTTGCTGTTATGTGTACAAACCAAAATGTTTACAGGCCTTATAAGAGCAGAACATTGAATGTTTGTCACTAATCTGTTTCATCGTCTTTCAAGCTAGAGAAATTTGACAAAGCTGCTAAATTGAAGTGAGTCAGAGCTTCAGCATTCCTGCAGGATTCTTTTGTGAACAGAGGCTTTTAAACAGTTTACGATGTAATCACAGCAACAGTGGAAAATCTTCCGGTTTCAAAAACAAAACAAAAAGAAATAAAAATGCTAAACATTTGAGCAGAAAGTAAGCCTCCCCTATGTGCAAAGTAAATGATTTAGTGATGTTCTCTTCACGTTAAATGAGGCAGGAGATCACAAACTAAAAAACACTTATATATGATTTTAAAATTAATTATGCTTCACCCCCATAATAGTATTTAAATTGCATTTAAATTGGTTGTGCATGCATTGGGTTTGTTACATGGTAAATGCATTTTTGTTTGGAATCTAAGTGGAGCTAGGCTTCATTTGTGAGATACACTCAGTGTGATCATTGAGTTCAATGTGAAGCTCATAGAAGGAAGTGCCAACAGAATCAGGAGTATATAGTATGATAACTGTTACGTGAAGAATGCTAATTCTGCTGTGTCCAACACTTTTTGTCTTCATTCGCTATGCTGCCTTATTGCTGTAAGCTATTGCAAACCAGTCATATCCAGTGTAAATTTTGCTGGAGCGAAATACCTTGTTTCAGTCCATGATCAGGCTGAGAACATCAGCACAGTTCATGTAAATCCACAGTTATGAAGTAATGCCAGCCATCATCACCGCAGTCTCTGTCTAGTGAAGAGAAAACTCCAGCTTTCCAGTGGCACAGCTGTTATTTTATTCTGCAGTAGGGATACTCCAACTATTTGCCTCACTACTTCTCCACTAAAGGTGAAAGCCCAACAGTCCCGATCAAGAGGCAGGGATGCATGCTATGTCCACCACTTGGATACAGATCCTGGTGGATTTGATCCCAGTCAAGGTTAGAGTTGGGGAGGGTGAAGGTTGAGGTGTGTAGCAGTGGTGTGTGATCAGGTGCTGTTGCTACCAAACTGGTCACTAGCCTTTAAATAGTCAGGACTGTAAGACGAAGTAGACATGCATTAATTTTCACTAAATGTATGGTGGGCTTCTACTGCAATAGGCCCATGGACTTCTGCCTCTAGTAATAACAGCACATCATTTATCCTATGTTCTGAGTTCAGTGTTTTCTTTGGGAAACAAATGAATTTATTCTGTAGAAAATGCTTTAAATTATTGACCTACTGTGACCAGAACTGTTGCATTGGCTATGCTGTACTTTTCTCTCAGTTCTAATCTACGTGGAAACTGTAGATTTAATCTAATAGATCAAGTCTATGGTTTTGGTCCTGCGATAAATCTTCATTGATGATCTGCAATCAAGGTCCATCTTGTAGTCAAATGTTTGGATTCCAGGCATTTGAGTTGCACTCTATGTGTGTAAACAAATGCTTATTTCGCATTCGGTCTTCCCCTCGCACCTGGTCTGACTGCCATACAACTTTGGGGATGCCAGAAACACACACCGTATGCCGAAGGGTCTGTTTCTGGGCATGCCTCGCTCTTGACAGCTCTAGGTATGTGCGTGGCTCTCTGTCACGTGAGGCTCAAGAAGATGCACAAAATGGGCATGTCATCACAGGGCTTAGTCTGGAAGACATTCTTGTATCATACTTGCTGGACCAGGTCAGAGAGAAGAGAAAGGGTGTTGACTTTTTCTTCTTTAATTACATTACCCTCACCACACAATGTATGAGAGAGGGAAATTCAGTTCCTTATCCTGCACTTTTTACTGTTTCGGGTAAAGATATTAACAGGTGAGTTAAGAAAAGGCTGGCTTAGCTGCCTGCTGCAGATGCTTTAAGACTGTAGATTTTGGTGGTCAACAGTGCCTACACCTCTCAGCTTCTGTACCTAAATACTTTAGAGATATTGTCTCGAAAACACAGCTTTCTCCTTGGACTTTCCAATTAGCTTCAGAACGGCTTTTGTAGATTATAGTCCTGGCTGCTTGTGTTACGTGGGGAGAGCTAAGCAGGGCCTTGAGAAGGAACGTAGGTGCCCAACTGCTATTAATAGTTGCTTATGGGCAAAGTTAAGTGCTTGAAAACTTTTTTTTTTTTTTTCTGAATGTCTGCCTATCCATTGACCCTCCTCAGTTCTGCCTCAGGCCTGAACCCCTTCAGATTTGCAAAGTGGAGTTTCCCACCCCTGTCTCACTATAGGGGGTCCAGTAGTCAGTTGCATTCTTTGACTAGTTGCATAGAAAATTAAAAGTTCCTGCAGCACTTGATATTAAGCCATGAGAATCCCCATTACTGGCTTTGTAAGAGAAGGAAACAGGGTGGTTACATGGTTGTTTCGGTGTCCAGAGGATAGGTGTCCAGCATGTGTTTTGACGTGACAGAAGTCTAAGGCAGGTACAGATCACTGGCTGTGGAGCGTCCCACCTGCCCTGCCCCGCTCCCTTCCCCGCAGCCCCCCAAGATGCTCCAGCACATGGTGGCTCTGAAAGCAAGGGCAGGAGCTCATCAACCCAAAGGGAGGCCTGGAGTAAGGAAACCTGTTTGCTCCCATATCTGCACATTGTCCAGTGATCCCTCCCAATGACCTTTCCCTCCAGGGGCTTTGTATGCAGGAAGTACCTCTGAGTGTTAATTATGATTGATTTGCCATGCTTTTAGATGACTGTTTATACCATCCCTTGCCCTCAGTGACCTTTCTGAGACCACTCAACAGAGCACTCCAGTCTATACACGTATGTAGAAGAAGGAAAATTCTAATATTGTTGCAAAATTGGCTACATTCACTGTTACTTCTTGCAAAAATCAGTCTCAGTTGACTGAGGTCGACTGGGAAGCTTGTATTTGGATTAAACAAATGGTAACTTTGAGGAATTTTGCTTAAAAGGCCAAATAATTCAAGAAGTACATAATTTCCAATATAAAAGACAGTCAATGTTTATCTGATTTATGAAACCTGTATCCCCTTTCTTTAGAAAGACAAAACATTAAAATATTGAGTTTTCAGTTCATAGCATGTATAAAATGTGTACTATTTGAGGCAAGGGGGCACATTGTCTTCAATATGACTACAAAGGGCCAAGCACTTATGTTGCTGATTTTTCAACAAATGGGTGACAATAATCTGGGTGTTCAGAAAATAAAATATAAACACCACTTAGTATAAGATATCAGTAACAAGTAGCTAGCATTTTAGCTTTTTATCATACCCATAGCACTGATCTCCAATATTGATTCAGAAATCGGTTTTGCTGCTCTGTTTTCTTTTTTACTCTCCAGACAAAGGAGGAATCATTCTTCAGTAAAGGAGCTCTGAATGTATAGAATTTCACAGTGCAGTCACCAAACATCTTGGTTTTTCTTGATTTAGCTCGCCGAACTCTGTAGATCTAGCTTGGTGGTGCCCTGTATCCGTCCATCTGTCAGTCAAACAGAGTGCTTACTTTATAAATCCATTTCTGAGTATTAAAAAAGTAAAAATCTGTACATCACTTTAGGTCTCCAGCCATCCTGCTGGCTTTTTCTCTTTACCAGTAATATGTTATATTTATTGCTTTTATGACTTTAATCAGGATATCCTATAGATTCTTTATTTTTATTATTATCATTGTTATTATTATTATTATCCAAGAAAATCAATTTATGGTTGAGGTAGCATTTACCTCCCAAAATACCCCACAGAAACTGCTGTCAGAAATGATTCCTTAACAATGACAGTGAGATTGACAGGACTTTTTTGCTGTCTTAATACAAGCACAGATAAACAATTAGTGTTTTCCGTACAGAAAAGGCTGCAGTCAAAATAATAGGCATGATAACTGTATTAATTACTGTTTTAGCTATATCTCAGTACAGCTACTGTTGATCTAGATTTCGGTATTAGAATTCAGTCTTTAGAAATCTATAGCAGCTTGACCAGCCTCACGGAGGCTTTGGAATTTTCACATCTCATTTCTTGCATTTTTCTAGAATTTTCTATAGAAGTGATGGTGTTCTGCAGCTTTGTAGTTTTGCCTTCAAACATATAGAAATTACTAACCTAAATGTAAAGTGCTTTTGACCAAAGATTAATCTCACATGAAAGATTTTTTTACCTCGTCGAGAAAGCCAGAGTTTAATAAAACTCTTGTCTTGGTCCCAGACTTCCATCTTTCAGCTACTCACTCCCCTTCTTGTACAACAGTTATAAACTGTTTTCAGTGGGGGTAATCGTACTGTTCATGGGATGTGATGCGAACTGAAACAGCCTTTTATTTCCTTGAGGATACTTTGCATCCTCTAGGTGTTGACTGATATAACACTTTATCTTGTACCTTTTTTTGATTAGAAATGGATATAAGTTAGTATCTTCCAGGAGAATAACTGTGGACTTTTGAAAGAGTATGTATTCCTTATGTTAGTTCTGAGCTTTCTTCACACCCCCTTCCATTTTCAATCCTTTTGACTTGTACAAGCAGCTGCAGCAATGAATATATAGATGAGGGGGGAAAAGTAAACTGGTGGAATGTGAATTTAAGCACATGTCCCTGAAAGTCCTTGTGGCTGGTCAATAATACTAGGAAAAAAGCCACAAGCTAGATTTTAATTCTTGTGGAGCTATGCAAAAGAAACTTGCACTTGGACCCAAAAGGTAACTTTCAGCTGCCATAAATGCATTGCAGTTTCCATAATATTGGGAAAAAGATGTACAATGGGGAAAAACAACAGTAAAGGTATACAAATTGAAGGAAAAAAAAAAAAAAAGCTGATGTGTTATGTCCTGAGAGGATTAAAGCCTAATATGGTCCCCGGCTGTCTCCTACCAGCAGCAGTGTGCCTGCCAGTATTTTGGTTGCTGACAGTGGTCATGGTACCTTGCAAGGGTGAAATAAGAAGAGTGGGTCTTGTCAGCTCCACCTGGCCATGGGACAATGCAGCAGCGCAGAGGGGCTCAACCATGGACTCAGCCAGGCAGGCAGTCATGCAGGTGGGTCCAGTTTATGCTTGCTTCAGGTAAAACTCATGCTTGAATCCATACAAACAAGTAGACAACCTACAATGTCTCTAAATCACAGGTGAATAAGAGTTTGCACCTAGGGAACACGGTCTTGTGCCCATAGGCAAAAGTCAAGGCAGACAACAGTCCATCAGATCTCAGAGATGGATATGTTTGAGCTGTCAAAAATTGTCCAGTTTTGTGCCATACCAGCATCAGAGCCTTGTAGCATCAGGGGACCAGAACAAAGCTCACGGCAACCTTTCCTGCTTTGCTCCCTTTGGACACTAACCAGCCATCCCTCTAATCTACTTCAGATACAGGGGTAAAATTCAGGCCCTTGCTAAAGCTAAAGGAAGATTTGCCATCTCAACCTGTGGGCTCTGAGCTTCACCTAGAACAGACAGATAGTCAGGGATGGATGCAACAATCTAAGGTATCCTGCACAAATTTACCTCAGTTGAAAAATAAAATGAACTTTTTTTTTTTTTTTTCAAAAGTGCTTATGGAATACTTCCAGGTAGAAAAACAAAGAAACTGTGAAGATGTATTTGGATGTGGGCTTCACCCTCTCATGGTGAACCAAATCTAACAGTTTTCACTCAGGCAAAACTTCCATTTAAGTTGCTGGGAGCTTTGCCTAAGTAATCACTAAATAAGGTCTGCAGGATTTGGCTCTACGTTTATGTTTGTTGCTGGTTTCCAATGAATGGGTTTTGCTGAGATACATCACTTCAGTATCTAGCAATTTAATTCATTTACAGAAATGTGTAAATTCCACCAAATAAGCTGTATTCAGGCAGGTTATTTTTTTTTTTTTTTTTTCTATAGCCTTTGTTTGGCCTTAATAGGCAGGCTATCTCTTGCATTACTAAACAGATCGGACTCCAGGAGTATTCTCACGGGAGAGCGGAGCGTTGCAGCCTCTGATAGCGAAATTCCCAGCCTCTCTCTGCCCCCTCCCTTTCTCCCCTAGGTTAAGCAGCTGTAAAAAAGCTTAAACCATTTGGGTGAGGCAGACCCGCAGTAGGGCCACACCGTACCTGATGAATCTGTCAGTCCCTTTTGCACAGCTGTTTCCAAAGGCTGTCGCTGTACTGCTGGGCCTTAAGCGCAGTCTCGCTGGATTGCCTTTGCTGCGCTCTTTCTCCCTTAAGGAAAAAAAAATAAAAAAAAAAAAAAAAAGGAGAAAAAAGTAAAAAAGCTTATAAAGGTCAGACCAAGGACACTTCTGCAGCCGGCCGCCCGGCTCAGCCTGGGAAGTTACCTTATTACTTCTCACTTTTTACCTTGTCATTTAAAAGCAGAGTGAACTTTATACCCCATCAGAGAAAATATCTCCAGTGAATATACCTGAAGGAGATGCGCTGTCAGGTATCAGGTTGGGAAGGAATCTGCAGCTTGACAAGATCCTTCCTGGAGCCGCTGCTTTATCCACTCATATTTACTGCTGGGAACCATCATCTTCCCAACAGCTGCCCAGCCTTTGCCTCTGGGCAATATGAACCCACTCTCAGGAACTATTTTTATTATTATTTATTATTCCTATAGTGCCATAAGTGTGTGTGATATTTTCCAGACTAATTAAGAAGACAGTTCCCTGCTCCAAGCAATTTGCAATCTCCTTTGAACAATAGTTTACTGCTATTGCCCTCCAAGCCAAGCTCTAGTTGTATAATTATAGATAGATGGAGAGATGGAAAATGTACACACACATATGGAGATAGCACCACAAGTAACAGAGAGAAAAAGATGAATTTATTTGGTCTGACTGATTCGGTTTCTGAGGAATATACAAGTATAAATCCAACCATGGAAACTGGTGTTACTCCATATGGAGTAAATGAGAGTAATGCTCTGAAAATCAATAGGGCACTGAGTTACTGGAGAATTTGCCCCTTCAGTGGAAACGTTTGTGGGAATGCTGCTCTGCCTTTCTTTCTGTAACACGCGTTGCTGCAGGACATGGGTCATGTGCGAGTGTGTGTGTGGGGAGGGCTTCAGTGGTTTTGGGGCTTCTTTTGGCAAAGGGGGTGGATTGGCTGAAGTCTTTAGGTAGACACCGTAGGCTGATGGGTAATTTTGTGCAAGAGAAGTTCCCGGTTTAATACCAAAAACGTCCCCACCGAACACTACGGCTAATCTTATTTGCATTAGAGATGGCTTTTGTTCAACCTGAGGAAGAAGCAAGTTTGTCTGAGAGCTGCACTTTAATACTTTCATCTCATAATAGAAGATTTACAGGTATGGACCCAAACCAGTGTCGACTCCCTACTAGTTTAATGCAAATTAGGAGACGAATGCTCATGGGAACAATACAGAAATGCTTCCACATGACTTCCTCCCACTGAATTGCTGATATAAGGCCCCTCTACAGGGTATAATACTGACAGCAGGGAAAAGTTTCCCCTAGCCTCTCCCCCCTTCCATCTGAATAAAGTTATTAAAGTAGATCAGACTAATTAACAGTAGCTTATCCCTATTGATTGAACCAATTCCTGTTGTGGCGGTGCCGTAAGAATGCCTTTACTTCGCTGTGGAAAACCTGCATTAGGGAGAACAGTACAGTTAGTTGTTTACTGATTGCTCTTAGGGATTTTAGCCATTATTCTTTATGTCTCACAGGCATGT
The DNA here is from genome assembly GCA_028565335.1 of Limnodromus scolopaceus. Taxonomy (NCBI): domain Eukaryota; kingdom Metazoa; phylum Chordata; class Aves; order Charadriiformes; family Scolopacidae; genus Limnodromus; species Limnodromus scolopaceus. The sequence continues at coordinate 61,916,923 of JAOXNO010000013.1, read as the reverse complement.
TGAAGCCATATGTGAAGGTATGTAAACACGCACATAAAGGTATCCTTTGCCGAATCGTTTTTAGTGAATGTTTGGATGTAACACGGGGAAGTATAAAAGCCAACAACAGCCCTTACAATGGCTCTAAAGATTTTTCTTTTTTAATCTTAAATACTTAAAATTACTAGCATAAAAATCACATGATGATTTAGTTTTACTGATATATTCTAAGTAAAATATACCGGGGAATATTGGAAGAAAGCTTAGAAACAAAATGTTCTTGTTTAAAAGAAACCCTTAACATTGTAAATTATTTTTTTTCTAATATTACTACAATAATAATCTAATTGCTTTAGGTAACATACATTGCTACAGTCTGCTTGTAACCCCATATTTGTTATAAATTTACACTGTATTATTGTTGCTTATACTTCTGGCTGTAGGATGATACAAATGGCTGTATATTTTCCCAACTAACAGCAGCTTATTGTGGAACAAAAGAAGAAAACCAATCTGCTTAATGGCATACTAGGCTTTTTCCTCTTTCAAACAGTATCACTAAACTACTTGGACACTGGAGTATTTCAGCATTCGGGTAATGTAAAACCTCTTTTCTCATCTCAATTCAAAAGTGTAACTAAATAGATACCAAAGGACTTAAAAAAAACAACCCCAAAACACTATTTGCAAGCTCAGTGTTTGTTACAATTTGTCATTCTGTTTACCAACCAGAACCAAAACATGATTTTTCCTGCATTTAATTTTTCCTGTTTTTTTCCTGACTCTTAATATTTCGACATGAAAGTAAGTATTTTGATGTTGCTAAAATAACATTCTGATTTTCCTCTAAATTCTTTATTCCTAATCCTTTTTTATTTTTAATTAGGACTAGTAAAATGTTGTTGCTCTCTGAGACATAAACAACTAGGCTCACGCAAATAGCCATTCAAATTCCAGACAACACTCCCATCTCCAAATATTTATTATTAATAAACACTGAAGCCAACAGGGTTAGGTAGCTGTTGTTTTCTTGGGGTGGTTTTTTTTTTTGTGTTTGTTGGCTGGGCTTCACCAGCAAAATGCATTCAGGATGGGGATGCAAAGCTCTCTCTGCTTCTTAAGGGCTGAGTGTCCAGGCAAGCAGTACTTGTGAGCCCCAAGGAAAGCTGTGCGTGCCAGCCCGGTGTGTAGGCAGGAGATCACCCTGGGGTTGACTGGAAAAGGCCAAAACGCAGATATACCATTAGGTAGTGCTAATGAGCCCTGAAGACTGATGAGTCTGGTACAAGGAGGTTCACATCCTGGCTCTGGGGTCTGCACAGCCCAGCACTGGGAAAGCATCATACTATCCTACCCACACCAGGTTAGAGAGGGCTTGTAGGGTAAGTTTTTCTCTTGGGAGCACCCAGCGTGCACGTCTCAGCAGGATTATGAACTATTTGTTAATCTACAGTTCTTTCTCTACTTCTTTAGTTGCACATTGCACTGTGGGAAAACGCTTCTGGTGTCCAAATGGGAGACAGAAATGAGTGCATGTGGTTTGCCCTACAGCTGGGCATCACAAGCTGAAACCTAGTGTTGCAGGCAAAGGTGCAAACAAGAGAAGGGTGCCCATGTATCAGGGCAAGTGTAAAAACAATACACAAAAAATATTAGCCTTTTGCTTAATGAACGATACAACGAGTTGTGAGCATTTGTAAGCTTAAATGCATGCCTATTTCAGTATTTACACTAGATCAGGCCTCTTTAAATAGGGACTTAATAAGTTTCTAACAGTATATAATCAGAAGGACTGTACAAGCCCAGAGATGTCAAACACTAGCTGCTCGTGTCTAGGTCCTATCCCGGTATCTATTCCAGGTTCTCTGAACATGGTGTGTTTGCTGAAAACCTTGGAGCAGCAAAACGCTGGCTAAAAATTTGAGGGTATGCACTATTAAAACTTGCCGAGTCTGACCGCACTGCACTGCTCTGCTCATTTTGCTCTCACTGCTGCTTTATTAAATTTTATTTGTATTGAAGTGTTTTAAAACAGACCTTGCTAGAAATTTGTATTGTTCATGGGGCACAAACTACAGTGCCTTGCTGATCCTCCTCCAATATTACATTAAGCATCTGACTAACTTCTATCTAGCTCTTCCTTTTGTCCTCTTCCCAAGAGGAATATATAACCTGTGTAATCCAACGTTTGTGTTATAAAATGTTCTGTCTGCACTCAGCCTGTAAACCAAGAATAATCTTTAACAAATTAATCTCTTAGCAGTTTGGTTTGCCCGTCCAAGCAGGCTCATGTTTAAAATGTCTATGCTGCCTTATTGCAGATGTGGCCTGGATTTAGACAAGGACACGTTATTTCAAGACCTATATATACATCCCTGATACAATTCGTCCCTCTTCAGCCAAACTCATGAGTCTGTTTCAAAATGATCAAGGCCTTTGCCTAGCAGTGGGAGGAACTGTTAATCCTTTGGTTTCATGATCACCCTCTTTAAACAATTAAAAAACCCACAAAATAACCAAAAGGAGGACAATTAACAGGGCCAGAACATCATTGTTGAAAAGAAAAAACAGCAGCAGCCAAGCAAGGAATGTGTGGACCACACGGCCAGCAAAAGAGATACTGTAAAAAAAAAATTGTCATTCACTTGAGCCTTTACTAGAAGGCAACTTAGGTACTGCAAATTTTGTACAACCTTATGCTTCCTGTTGAACATTTAAAATGGGTTGAAAGGCATAGCAGACACCTTTGCTTGGATTCATAAATAGGCTCCCACCTCATATTAAAGGCCTGAGTTTAATTTGTTTAATATTCCCACCACTAACGATGCCTATTTAAGACATCCTTTTAAAAGTTTGTAACATTAATTTAATGGAAAAATGCCAATACCGCTCTAAGAACTCTATTAGATTTTCTCCCTGTTAAATTAATGTTACTAACTTTTAATGGATGTTGTAATTAGATGTTATTATTAACGGGAATATTACCCAAATTAAAATCAGACCCTGAGAGAGAGACAACTTATGTTTACAAGTGCATTAAGCATTAGTATCTGGACATTATACATACGAACTGGCGGAGCCAGATGGCCTTCGCTTTGTTTTTCCCCTGTAACCTGCTACAGAACCAGGCACACATAGTTTTGTTAGCACATAATGTCTGCAGGAACAGCACAAGTATTAATGCACCCACTTACAAAAGGAAGTGATGGTTTCTCCACCAGCTCTGGAGTAGGAAAGGGGAGCTCCATCTCCCAATTTCACACTCAATTTAAAGGGTCACTCTCAAACTGGCCTGATTGGGTTCGGCAGCTTGAAATTGATTGTTTTGGTTGTAAAGCTTGCCTGCCTTCCTAGCCAATTTAAAAAAAAAAAAAAAAAAAAAGAAAAAGAAAAAAAAAATACTGCTAAGCTACTAGCTTATTATGAACTGGAGAGCGGTGTGAGAAGGAATGTCATGAATTCAAAGCTACTGAATCCAGTCTATTTAAGGCACGGGGAAAATGACAAAAGTGCCGTTGTTTGTGAAAGGTGAGAGAGACAGTCCTTCCTTTTTCTTCTCTACATTTATGGTTCTGGCCCACTTTACCCACAAAATTTCTGCTGTATGCTCTTACCACACGTAGATGGGTTAGGAGTTGGGGCTCAGCTGAGGAGAAACAGGAGCATTTTCACCAAAATCTCAGTTATCTCAGAAGCACCCTCCTGCCAATTTGGGAGTATTTTTTCTTGTATTTCTACAACAGCAATAGACCCTGCACGGCCAAGTAGGAAAGATCAAATGCTTTTGACATTACAGGCATATTCTGAGATACTGCCCTTAATTTTAGACTCCTGTTTGGTTTTTTAGAAAAGAAGCAACCTCATTGTGTTTTGGAAGAGAAATTTATTTCATCAATTTATTTTGTGAGCAAGCCGAGTGGCTGTTCAGCAAATACAGGCTGAAACACAAGTTGCTTTAAAAACAATGAGTTCAAATCCAGCAATAGCCGGTTGAACAATTTGATGCAGAGAAAGGAAACGAATAGAAAGCAAATCTAAGAAATTAGAGAAACAATGTATGTACTTAACATGATGAAATATGGCTTGTCCTGTCCTACAAAACATATAATACAGATCTTTCAAAGAAGTTCAAAGTAAAGTTGTAGTGGGATCGGTTTTCCTGATGTCAACTCCAATGGATATGTCCATGAGACAGAAGGCCCAAATTCCAAACAAATAAAAAGGGTTGGGTTTTTTACCATTTTTATCATTACCATGAGCTAGAGCTACATAGTGGCAGCAGTTACTGTTTTGGAATCTGTTGCTGCTGGCTCAGAGCTGAATGTACCAGAATAAGAAAAAGGTAATCGGTTATTTTCCTTCATAACTGCTTATTGACAAAATATACTATATTCTTTTCAAGGCGCAAAAGGGTTGTATGTTTCAATATGTATTTTTAGGAAGGAAAAAAAAACAAAAGCCAGGAATAAGCATTTACTTTTTCAGTTTGGGATGGAAAAACAGAAAACATGTAGTGGCAGAAAATGGAGAAACGGCACATGAACAACTCCCTCTCCCTGGTGAAAAAGATTTTATGTTTAGATTACTTAGTCTTTCTTTTCAAAAATTGTAAATGAGTGTTAGGAAAAAAAAAAATAGTTAAATCAGATGGAGAAAAAAAACCCAGCTCCAATAAAAGAGCTAATGTTAAGAAAGTGTAATTGTATTATAGACGTCCTGTCAATAAAAAAGAAATACCTGTATCACAGCAAGGAGTTCCTCAGTACTCGCCATTGTAAGCCTGGCAGCCATTTTAGTGCGAAACCATGACCCTTGGCTCCCTCTCCCCTCCACATCATTCCCACATCAAGGAAAGGTTTTCCTTTCACAGTAATCAGCATCTTCCCCTGGCAGACTTAAGAAGTATGTACCGATGCTGTCCTGCGGTGGCCTTGAAAACATGTGACAAGGCTGAAACTTTTTTAAGTGACAAGAAATTCTGAAAAAGAATTTCACAGAGAGCAGCAGTTTCCGCAGTTCCTTGACCACCAGCACTGCCAGATGCCCATGGACATAAATACGCTTTGTGCAAATAAGAGAGTGTTTATAGAAAAGAGGCTACACCTTTAGTCAAGTTCTAAAGCCAAAACCAAAGCAATAAAGTTATAGTAGTTGTATCCTAATTGCCCTAGTGTTGATGTCATAGTAGACGGGGTGCTCTTGCTGTTTCATAATGAGGTTATCCACAGATATGTACAAGACAAAATTCAGTCTAATCTTCTGTAGTTATTCCATATTATTATTTTAGTCACAGCTATTAAATAAATCACTAAACAGATGTAAATCGAACAGCATTCAGAAACCAGCCTGGAGCAATAAATCAGGTCTTTTAATATATTTTTTAACTTTCATCTCTCAAGTGTCTGTTTTTCTCTATGAATAGTGTGCCAAAGGATTCTCCAAATGCCAAATACTATGTACTCATAAATGCTCGATGGGCAAAGTGCCTCCACATTCACATCACGGGCTTTACCTTTGCTGCTGCTGTGTTTTGGCCTTCTACCATTGGAAGGCTGGTAGATGCGAGAGCAAAATTGGATGGATGTTTTGAGGAATGAGATAACAAAAAAAGATAATAATATTCTTATTATACAAAGAATTATATATTATATAAATAATAAATATCATATTATTGTATAAATAATAAACTTTATAGATTGGGTGCATAAACATATAAATTTTTCATTCTTCTTTCTATTACAGGATATCAATTCTTACCTTTTTTTTTTTTCTCCTAATATTATAGCTGATCAAGCTACTCCAAGAGTGGCTACCCTCCAAGCCTGCAGGCTGGATGTAGATTGCTGGAAGCAACACTCCATGTGCTCCTCCTGTCTTTTTCCAAAAGCCTCGCAGATGCTGTGATGGACTAGGTTCTGCGCCAGACAACATTTTCAGAAGCACATTCTGTACTGTGACCTTTAGGGACGTGTGGTGTCCCCTCACCTTCGTGTCGCCAAGTGTGCATCCATCATACCATAGAGAGATAGGTTCCTCCCATTGCAAGGCAGTTGCGCTTCCATCCACGTGATGGGAGTAGAATGTAGATATAGGCTGGACCTCCTTTGGTGATAAGGTCTCTGAAATGCAGGTACACCCTTGTGATGGGCACCTGGCATGTGAACTGCAGCCACTGCAGCCATTTTGGCCATGTGATGAATGAGCATCCCATAACATGTGTGGTATATATGCCAAAAGGGTACTCACTGAGGTCTGTTGGGCATCTCTGAACTTTGCAAGTTCACAATAATCTTAGCATGAATGCAGGCCGTATTTTCCTCCCTTCTACACCTTATGGGGAAGAGAAAAACAGAAAGTGATGGAAACGGGAAAAACCTGACAATGGGAGTGCTTCTGCTCTTTCTACATCTGCCTCCAAACGACAAGCTGTCTGCAAATCTTTTTGCCATGCTTTTTACTTCCTCTAGCTGTCTATCCCCAATGCGAAGAGAGAAAGATTTATGTGGGTTTTAAAGTGAACCTAGATAAATTTCTTTAAACGGGGTGACCTCTGACCCCACCTCATCTTATCCCTCCCCTTTTCACTCAAAGCCAAATTCCTGTTGACTTGAATGAGAGCAGGATCAACTCCTCAGTTAATTATGTCTGTTAATATTATGTGACATATTAGATTGCAAGTAAAATGCATGGAGATCAAAAAGGAGCTAGTCAGCACGGGTAAAGGAAAAGGCATTGACGTGTAGAAATCGGTGTGACTGGAGCATCCCCCTCGTTTGTGCTCAGGCTCGGAAAGCGTGGGAGGAGGTGAGTTCTCAGAAGTGATGCTCTGCAGACCCCTTTCCCTACATCCTCCATTCACACGGATTCAGCCAGAGGACGTGTGCAGGGCTCCAGGGCTGCCTCTTGGACTACCAGGCATTCCCTGCCAGGGGTCAGCAGCTAACAGCTACAGCTTGGAGAGCGTGGGGAGATATCATCCGAGGCACAACAGCATGAGCCAAAGCTAACAAACACACCAGTATCTGAGGAGGATACTGTGTCACTGATGCTCCAAATTGAATCGTAACTTGAAAAAATAGACTGGCGAACAATCTCATTTTAAACCCATAGCATTCTTGCAGAATTCAGATATTAAGGGGGAGAAAAAGCTCCTCATTTCATTACAATGACCAGTTAAAAAACATATACAAAAGAAAAATACGCATGCCAGCAAAAATCTCTGAATTCATGGGACTCTGCATTGTTGTTCTACATGGGACAGACCTCAGCTTCTCAGCTGCCTTTTTTTTTTTTCCCTCACGGAAACCAAAAAGTTAAATTGTTTTGTTCAACCTCGTGTCTTCCAGTTCTGTGCTCATTCATACATATACAAATCAGGAATTTTGTGAGGGAGACCAAGAGCCAGAAAAGCTAGCTTTGATCCACTTTGAAGCTCTTGTACTTCTGTTCATGCTGACATTTTTAGTGCCTGAAAGGATTCAATTTTTTTACTGTATAACTAATGAGTGAAATCACAAGCCTGTCAGGGCAGCATATCAACAAATTTGGGTTACTAGTGAAGACCTCAGCGCTGCTGTACTTTATTAACAGTTCTCCTCACTATAGGTGACAACCATGGAGTCCGAGAATGCAAGAACATGTCTTCTACTGCCAAGGACCAGCTGACACCCACGGAGGCACAGAATGGGAAAGGCTGCATGCACCAAAAGGGAGGAAGTTTATAAAAAGATTTTTGTTTTCATTCATGCTGTGACCTAAGTAACGTCCCAGTTTAAACATTAAACTCGAGGTCATTAACTTGTCACAGTGATTTCTAGTTTAAAACTTTATAGTAAAATAAGAGTTAAGAAAGCATGAAAAGGCTCATTAATTGATATGATAAAGCTTGCTGAAATGTAACCCTTTCTATACTTCATATAGCTAGAGACAGTGATTTTAAGTTATATTGTTGAAACCACATGTGTCGTTTAAACCAGTGACCTGACTGATTCATGTCATACCTTAAGCATGAGACTATGTAAAAAATGCATTTCCAAGCAAATAAAATATCGGGGTTTCAATCCTCATTTGACAAAAATAGAAATATTTTGTGAAATTATAGTTTGTACTTAGAAAATGTAAGAGAAACAGGCAATTATATGTTTCTCTAGGAGTTGCAGTCTGATGTGTAGCAGATGATTTACACAAGAAAACCGACCATGTCGCATTCATCACTATTAATTTTTACACTTTAAAATAGGCACAATTTAAGCCAAGGCCAGCATACTCTCTTGACACTGATATTACACTACTGCCAATCTCAGTGTTTTAAAGTAGGTGAAATTGGATCATTTCATTTTCATTAAAAATCTGAATGCAACACCATTCCAGAGTAAAATTCATTCTAAATTTTGACTGAAAGTAATAATTTGAATTTTCTGTAGGGTTTTGTCTTTTCTTCTGGCTGCATGTGCTAGTTGTCTTTCCATCTTAGTCCAAACACTTTCAACCAGCTTCATTTGTTAATGGTTGTGACAGACCAAACACAGTATATATAACCTATTTCATATTTAAGGGAAAATAGCTGATAACAGAAAGTCAGCATTTACCACAACCTGTTTTCCTTCGTTAGAACAATCAAGCATAATGGCAGTCAGGTTTTGAAAACTGGAGATTGCCAAAGCAGCTGAGCTGCAGTACTGGTCTTGTTAGCCCCTATCACTCTCCTCGTAATTACCCTTTCTGTCCCAGAGTATCGAAGGTTTTGTTGAGAAATATCTGGGTTCCAAATGAATCGCTCACCTTGGTCTCAAGCTGCCTGTAGGACAGCAGCATCCCAGAGCGGTGGGCGGTCTGTGCCTTTGCTGTTTGAGAAAGAGCTGATAACCCTCGGCACGTCTGTGCCGTCTGCTCAACAGTTCGTTACACGCATTACCAGTTTAAGACGGAATCATGACATTTTTCCCCTCCTCATTCATGCTCTCTATACCAATGATTCACAAGGTAGATGCTGCATGTACAGACCCGCCTTTAATCAAAGATTGTTAATTGGCATCTACTGTAATGTAGGAAAACCGTCAGATATGAAAATAAAAGGGAAACAAGTGAATCATCTATGTGTTTCTCTCATTCTGGTGAACGATTTGGACTGGTGGGGAAAAACTTTATGTAGAAAATTGCTTGATTGTCTTCTGCAAGTTAAAGCTTATAGTGAGAAAATGCTTAAAAAATTGCTTAAAATGCTTAAAGTGCTCTTTTTAAACTAGGAAGCAGGTACACTGGTAATACCTCTTCATTGCTTCTCAGTGTTTGTACAAAGACAGCCAAATATTTACTTCTTACACATTATTCCATCATTTCCATATCAGGCCTTCAGCTACTATGGCTGTGAGTATTCAGTCCTGCTATTCTGATTAGATAAGGGGAAGATTCTTTTTCCTACTTGTAAGGAAGCAAGAAGTCATCACGGTGAACAATGAGCAAAATGTCTATTAAAAACAGATGTACAGTCACCCACCAAGTCACATATCTCTTCGGCTAATACACGCATTGGTGTTTTTATTTAACATCAGAATAGAGAACAGCAGCTACAAAATGGTGCATTTCAGGGACATAAAGATTTCAAATCACTCTAGGTGTGGCTGAAATAAAGGTGACTTTCCCCTTAACTGTACCAAAGCCTTGATTTCACCAACAAGGTTTAGGAGTAAAAAATTTCCAAAAAGCCGATGATGATTTATTGTCTAATGGAACTCTAGGGGATGAAGATGTCTAAAAGAAAACAAAATACAGTTTGGAAAAGAGGTATGGATTTACTTTGCTATGCTATGCTATTATTTTGGTTAGATTATACTTATTTTCATTTTACCACAGGTAAAATTTTTATGGCAGATTGTTTTGTTTTCTTTTCTTTCTGTGGTAAATAACTGCTGGGTTATTACAGTATATTGAAGACAGATAAAAAGGAAAATAATTCTTGTACATTTCAACTGAATCTTGAAATAACATCTGTATATTTAGTAGTGACACCTAAAACTATACTACATCAGAAATAATGTTAATTGAGAAATGTACATATTCCTTACTAGCTATAAAATAAAATATATTAAAAAACTAAAATATGCTGATAGCAAATGTCTTTAACACTGATATGCACCACCTACTTTCCACATTTATGTGACCAAAACCAGCAAAGCACTGGAATATGCTTGAAATTAAGTTGGAAATTAAGATCTATTCCAGCCCTTAATTGAGCTGGACCCTTGCAGGAAGAGTCAGACCCTTCTTAATTCTTTTCAAAATTTCTCATTACACCAAAGAATTGCACTGTGCTGGAAACCAGCAAACTGTCTTTCCAGCAGATGTATTTTCTAAGTGTAAAGTCATTTATTGAATACAGGCATTTCAGGTGTTCATTAGCTACATTGTATCTTCCTGTTTATAATTTTCCTAAGTTTGCAGAGTTCAAAGTGAAAACTACATTTTGTGTCACATTACCAGCAGTTTTATGCACCAACACAGTGAATTAACTGTTTTGCTGTAAATCAATTTAATGGTTTTCACTATAAATGTAATTGGTAATTTTTTAAATGGTAACTAACACTTGATAATACAGTATTTCTATATATAGCAAACAGTTCAAGGGACTTAATTACACAGTGACAGAGACTGTTATGTTCTCACTGTGTAATTTTAAAAATTGTTTTGAACAATAAGGAGCAATTGAAATTTGTCAATTTAGGAGCGACGAAAATGTTTTTGACTGTAAATGCAGTACTTAAATTGTTGTTTTACCAGTAGACTTGTCACCTTGATGTAGCCGGATGTCATAAAAACAGTTTAAAACTGTAAATTTAGCCATTCAATCTAATGGCAAGACTATGGTTGGCTACTACTTGTTAAAATGCAGGAATTCAAAATAAGATGAAGACATAAAATATGAGCATTAAAATTGTATCTTGGAGGTTACTTTAAGTGTATAGCTATTAACACCAATGGAAGTACCGCCATGAAAATGATATGATTTTCCACCACAGAATGACTTAAAATAAACTCTGGATATTTGGGACCCCACACAGGGAGAAGCAGAGCTCCTTTACATGCCTAAATATGAGGCTCAAGTGAAAAGCATTTAGAAAAAACCACAGTATTAACCCCTCCTACTACAACCACAACACTGATTTGGGCGAGCAAATCGTTATTCCCCTACACGTGTAAAACCTGGGACTGTAACTGAAGTAGGAAAAGCACTCGGGGAGCTGCTACAGAAATAAATATGAAGTGGCCCTCGCTTTCTTTTCGCACCTCTTGTACACCACAGTGCTCCAAGTCCTGTGTCACTTTGGAGGCACATGGTGGCCCATGCACATACGCTTACATCAAACGTCAGACTTGGGGGGCTCAGGTAAGCTGAGGCTTCCAAGCACAGAAAAATAAGTAAATAAATGCCCGTGAGGGTCCTGCTTGGGAAAATCCCTACTGGGATTCCCGTAAGGAGAAGCGATGATTGCTGACTGTGCACAAAACTGCCCAGCTGGTTCCCGAGCTTCTCACTCTGCCAAGCACAGCGCGCTGGAAACATGAAGGAAAACACGGAGTACTACATGTACTCAGGTGCTTGCTGACTGAAGGTGGAGGAACCAAAGCACCATTTCGAGTGAGAGGAGCCCAGAGGAGGGGCAGGACTAAACACCCCCCTGCTCTCGGCTGGCCTCCTTTCTCCCCCGTAAACGTAGGACTGCAGCTCTGCTTCTACACGCTGCGTTACTTTGATCATCTACACAGATAATGAAGAATCCTTCTAACCTGCAGGCACTGGCACTGCTTTCTAGCTAACTCTCTGCCAGGAGAAATGCAACATCCCGTTTCGCCCAAAAGGAACAGCCTTCCAAGGAGCACACCTGCACCCAGAGTCCTGGAGCTCCTAAGAGGTCTCACTTCTTCCCCTAGTGCTTCAAAGAGCTCAGGAGAGTGTCTTGCAGCTCACGGGCAGCCCTGCCATTCCCTGCATCAGTCCTCAGCTCTGCTTCTCTTACTCCCAGTCTTCTGAGCACCTGCCTCATCCTCATTTGTGCTGCTCTGCCATAAGCGAGATGGCACCTCTATGTCTATGACAACATCCTCCATCATGGACAGGGGACCTGCAAGACCAATTACATGGTGTTTTGCTCAATACTAGAGATCAGATTTTGCAGTAACAGACAGGAAAAACTCAACCATCTCTAGCTTACCTGTCCGTATCAGTAATAAATTCCTACATGAGAAGTGAATTCAGCAACTGCATTGCCACTTTTCCCTAAGCTGTGTAGGCACTAGCGTGGCCTGTGTTGGGAGAACGGTCCGTAGCCACGACGCCTGGATCCAGCGGGAGCAATGTCTTCGAGCAGGGGGTTAAACTGAGTGTTACGCTCGCCTGTGCTCTCTTAAACGAGCACTAAAAAACATCTGAGGGCCAAAATTCGCTGCCAACTGCACATAAACAACTCCAAGTGACTTCAATAGGAGTTTCCTGTGTGTATCCAGGAGCAGATTTTGGAGCTAAGAGTATGCATCAAAGTCTAAATAGCAAATGTTACCGAATTGACATTCTGTTTATTCATTATTTCCAAATGTCGATAGGGATTCCTCTGTCTAATATAAAATGATTTGGTTGTCACATTTTTAATGAGGGCTTTTAATTACTCGTGATATACAGTATTGTACCGGTTGTTTTGCACAGTTGCTTTTGTGCATTTAACCAAATCCCCTGTCTATAAGAAAACCTGCCTACATCAGGGTTTCAGTCAAACAGCCGTTGTCATTGCTTTTCTACAGCTGATGCTTTCAACTTCTAGCAGAAAGCATGAAAGGGAAGACCTATATTAGACTTGGGGTATAAACAGATGAAAAATGAACTTTGGAAGACGTGTCTTTAGTTGTCTTTTGATAACTGGTTATACTGAGGTCCCTATATGTCACGAATTTCTTGGGGAAGGAGTTGCAATGTTAAAAATTATAAGCAGGGAGGCTAAGCTTTGTCACAAAATGAGAGGACCTGTGCCTTGCAGTGTGTTGGGAAGGGTGGCTTCGGATCAGTCCTTTTGCTTCCCACGGAAATGAAGCAATGGAGGCTGGAAACCATGGCACTCCCGGGTCCCACCCACGGTGGTGCCCATCACAGGACGGACCCAGGAGCTCTCAGGTCAGGCACAGGCTTCCTGCACGCCTTTGACCTGGCTCTCAGCTTGGACGGGGCACGGACATTTTCAGAAGGACATCCAGACACGTGATGCTGTTTGCATATCCTCAAAATCTGCAATGCCCACATAATGAACTACCGGCCCACGGGATAAATCATGTTTATGGGCATTTCATTTCACGCTGTTAATGTTTAAGCAGGGAGAGGCGGGGACGGGACAGGGTCTGGGAAAGTATTGACTGAGTGGAGAGAGGCAGCAGAGGACACTCTCTTACCTTCTGCCCCCACCTGTGACCACACAGAAAGGCTCGGACTTCCTCAGCCTCGGCACTTTTAAGATCCACATGTCTTCATGGATCCGGTCCAAAAAAATGAAGCGACATCTCCATTCCCAAACCAAAACATAGAGAGTGTCTGTCAGTCTCTCAGTGGGGTTTGCAAGCATGGTGTGAAACAAGCAGGAAGACAATTTAGGGAAATGAAAACAATTTTATATATTTTTTTTTATATTCAGAAGTGCATATGAATGTAATCATGTATGCAAATATATATCTATGTATATATTATAGGGAAACATTAAAGCAATGTGCAAAATACAGGGGCTAGAATGCAACTTGACACCTCTACAGGAGGCTGGTTTCTTAGAGCCTAGATAACGTACCTCAAATATTAATCAGCTTTTATGTTTCAAATTCTAGAGCTCTTTAATTGCCTTAATACAGAAAGCGTCCTCCTTTGGTATCGCGGAAGGGCTCACATGTAACAAAAATAAACACATTAAATAAATAAATAAATAAACCCAATCTCCTAGGTACTAATTTGCCATGGATTGTATTTAAGTCCTCATCCATTATGTGAATTAGAAGTGAAACAAACACTGGCATCAATACTCTATTGCAGCCAGACCAGCCTGAGATCCAAGTGAGTGTGTGTCCTGGACAGTTTGTATTGATGCTGTCCTGAGTATCACGCTCATCAATAATGGAAATAATTGCATTTTAATAATTAAAAAACCCCCATCATTTTCACGAAGGTAGAAATGATGACTTTGTTTCCTCCCTGCAGTTTATCTACCTTCTAATGACAGGAATGATTCACCAAGCAGCTCATTTATGAACACACAAACGCACACAAAGAAATCTGCTTTTATTCAGGCAAAAGAGTATCAAATGTCCCTTAAATATCAACTTAGCAATACGCTGCATTGGGAGCTTTGAAATGAAAGCTGAAATGTATGGAAGAAGAGTAACCACTTGACTCCTGGCCCTATTTTTGTTAGTGCCCTGATGATGAGTCAAGTCAAGTCATGGAAATTCTTATCCTGATTATTTTGCTTTGAATTTTTTGGATTAATTTGGTGTTCCAACACAAAAACCTGAAAAAAATGGGGATGCTTAATAATGCAATGATGTCATGCTGGATACTGACTGAGTCTGTATCGTAGTTTAATGCGGATCTGGATAAAAAGTTTTGTCTCTTAGTTCTCGTGCTCTTTTGGTTTTTTACTTCTTAGCTCTTTATTAGTTCTCTCTCTTGTTTTTCTTAATTCTTTTATGTACCCTCTCTGCAGAACGATCCTGAAATTGTTTTGTAGTCTTAGATCTGTCTTGTGTAAAACTACCTAAATCACAATATAAACATGGTCATAACCTAGCCCCAAGTTATCTTCTGACTACTTTTTTTGCTGCTAGACAAACATTGAGGGTATTTTGTCCAGATTGTGGCATCTATCTGGGATTTTTCAGATTAAGAATTTCCCAAGATGACATACCCAAATGTCTTGGAGACCCAAATTCCTGAAAGTGGAAAATAAATAAACTAATAGAAAGGAAACAAAAGTGTCATAAAATTCATTTTACTCTCTGGAGACTCTCTTATGTTGATTTGAAAAAAAGGCATAATGAGGATACGTGGATTGCCTGGCCTCTGCAGGAGCCAGTGTAGTTTAGATTCTTGCTCAATTCCTCTCTCCCTTTTGACTACAGTCCTGATTCAAACTGATCTGATTAAGATAATGTTCAACAAAAAACTATGTATGAAACTCAGAATAAATCAGTCACCAGCTTTAGAAGCTTATGGCTCTCTTCCTTCAGGTTGGCCAGTATCTGCATTTAACATCCAATGAGAAGTCCTTTAAAAATGTGTTCTAAAACTTCCCACTGAAATGGCAGGTTTTGAGATGTCTGTCACTTTTCACATACTTGAAGACACATATCTTATAAAATATCTATAAATTCTTTTCACTAGAAATCAAAAATTTTATGAGAGCTCTGTCCTGCAGATAGCTTAATTTTTATCTCCTGCAAAAACAAACTCAAAAAACAAACACTTCCACTAGAGCGAGCAAACAGAAATAATCTACACATATGCCTGAAACTAAGTGGATACATAAATACTTTGCCTCCTCAAGCTTTTAAAAACATATGCGTCTGGACCAGTATGCATTTGTAATTTTGTATTTGTATATATAGCAATAATATGTTAAGAAAACCATCACATGTATCTCGAAAAAAAATGAAGTTGTTCTTTTATGTTAGAAAAATTTGTTAGATGCACAAGCAAAATCCAGATGAATAAAGCCCATTCATCTGGATTGCAATAAAGCCTATGCTGTGGCTGTATAATCTATACTAAAATTTCAAGTAGGCAGTTAAGATTTTAAATCCTTATTGAGATTAAAATTAGGAGTACCAGATATCAACATAAATATTCACTCACAAGCAAAGGATATTCTCTCTCTGAGCAAAGGATGTCCTTCCATTATGCCAAAATGAATAACCTAAACCCTTTTTGTTTCTTTACACTCACTGTTTAGCTTTGTGTCATACCTATTTCTTTCCTTAAAGCTACTTAGCAAATTAATTCAGCAGAAATAAGCGCCTTATTGTTGATTATATAAATGATTCAGGATGTTTGACATATTTAATTTGACAGAATGGCACAAATCGCAGCCTCACCCTGTGCTTTGCTAGTCCACATGCACCAGGACCACCTCTAGGATCATTAAAAGTTCAGTTAATTCAGTAGCACTTTCCACCGAAGAGTTTTACTGCAATGATTAGGTTTTCAAAGATAGCAGCAGGCCTCCCCTCCCAGCCCAGCTTCTCTTTCAGATTGTAGTGAGAGTGAACAAATAAAGAAGGGGGGGAAAAATGAAAATACCTGAAGAGAATAAAGAACAAGGGTGATGGGGTAAGATGGATTACTTGAATTTTCCACCAATCACTGAACAACACATTGGCTAAAGCATTGATTGATGAAGTATTTAAGTCGTCAATCTCACATCACAAGCCTTTTTACAAATGGCTGCAGAAAGGGGCTGACATCGAGGTGGTATCAATGGAAGTTGGCTTTGCTACAAAATATAAGAAAGACCTCTAGTCCACAATTTGCTCTCTCGCAAGACGTTCAATAACCACTTTCGACGGCCACTTTGCCAGCAAATGTTTCACTTAAAATGTCGGTATTC
This sequence comes from Limnodromus scolopaceus, assembly GCA_028565335.1. Lineage (NCBI taxonomy): Eukaryota > Metazoa > Chordata > Aves > Charadriiformes > Scolopacidae > Limnodromus > Limnodromus scolopaceus. The sequence goes on along the minus strand of JAOXNO010000013.1, from coordinate 61,900,319 downwards.
TTTACTCAGGACTGCTGTCCACCTCTAAATTTATAGGCCTTTACTATGGCAAGATTTACTTTCCTTTAGTTTTCGGTCAGATTATTTTTCCCCCATGCAGACTGCTTTTCAATTTACATGGAGGTTTTCTTGGTGGGTACTTTTTTCTTTTTTTCCCCATTCCTTAAAAGAATTACAACCAGTTGTTGTGTCTTCAGATATGTTTTAAAACAGTGTATCAGTCATTGCCAGAAATCTGTGTTTGATTGAGAAATCAGCTTGTTCTGGCGTTTTATTTCCTTTTCCTCCTTCACTTTTCTTGTTCATCGACATTAACCTAAAAATAATTGACTGCACAGGACGTTAGTTTAGTATCTGCAGAAGCTGTTCCTGGAGAGACAGGTCCCTGCTTGGTAACCATCAGCATCACACCATGTGTTCCCTGAAGCCCCTTCTTCTTCTTCCAGGAGAATATGATAAATGTAAGGATCAGCTCATATCGAGGGAAAGACAGCCAAGCAATTCAGATTCCATGAAGGGAAAAGAAAGAAAAAAAGCCAACAAAAGAGAGTACATACCCCAGCATGAAAGAGCATCTTGATTTCAAGTTTTCTTTCAGGAGTCGTTAATATTTTATGAGACCACACAGAGTGTTCCTCCAGTGACATTTTTCTAAATAATGTAATGTGCAGTAAAGTATCAGACAAAGGGGAGGAGGAGGGAAATCGCCTTGTTTAGATTAAAAAAAAAAAGCATTTGAAAGCAAGCATTCTCAAGGTTGGCTGGTGCCTGACTCCAGAGCCCCAACCTTTTGTAGGGTCAACACTTACCACAGGAATAGTGTCCAGGAATAAGGAGAATGTTTTAGGGTTTTGTTGCTTGTTTGGTTTTTTTTTTCCTTTTTCTATTCCATCATACTTTTTTTCCTTTCTTTTTTCTTTCTTCCTTTAGGAGAATCTAAGTATATGCTACAGGCTCTCTAGGCTCCCATTTCCGTATCAATGAAAAGTGATAGGACAAGAAATGTCTACAGAAAACGGCAAAAGCCTGGCAAAAGCACAGTGCCTCCTCTGTTCTTCTTTCCTGACCCTCTCATGTATGGGAGCTTTTCTCAGAAACAAATTTCGATCTAAAGCTCTGGGTGCAAACACCCCCTAGAGTTTAAGAAAATCTGTGGGTAACTTACAGAACAGACCTCACAGTTTCTCCCAGCACTGCAGTAGTTGACGATAACTCAGAAACCCTAATCTGGACCAAACTGAACCCCCAGATCCTCCACTTTGTAACAACAAAGAATGTTGTTATAAAGCAGAGAGAGTCCAAATTTTCAAGACTACTCCAGTTTGCAGGGTTTGGGTCTCCTGGCCTATTTGGGGGCTTTCACCCTGAAGCTGGTACTGGTTTTCATTACGACTTAGTGAGTGACTATTCCTCAGTTAAAACTTTTTAGTTTGCAAAAAGCAACAGGGTAAAAGCACTCACGTAAGAGCTGAACTGGCAGGTTGGTAATTTGATAGCTTGCCACTTCCCTGCTCATGCTAACTCCTGTTGTTCAGAGGTCTTGGTGGCTTAGTTTGGTGTCTTAGAATCTTAAATTAAGTTTTAAAGAAGAAAATTAAATATACTGATTTTTTTTATTATTAATTTCAGACTCCCGGGCCTTCCGGAGCTGTCCTTCTGAAAATCCGTATTGAGAGGTACAGAGAAGCCTTGGCACAAATTCTTTGAAATCAGGATGAAATAATATAAGGTATCACGATACTGCATGTGGGTCAGCACACTGCTCACTGCTAATAATATTGCTTAGAAAAGCCTTACTTTAGAATGCACCAAAATCTAAGTAACTGGGGACCTGAAGAAGTAACCACCAAAAAGCGTAACTTCTGCTAACGCAAGTCTGAAAAATTACACTTACTTTTGTTTTAAATATGCAAAGTATCTAATTGACATCAAATTGTGATAGATAAACAAAATCTCTCGGAAGCAAATTGCATGCGCTTCCCTCCCTTTGAATTATTTAGACAAACGCAAGTCAGTGGTCACCGCTGTTGTACCAACACACCATATGGGACCAAAGTGAATATAATGTACTGTAACAGTAACGCGCGGAGGGAATCAGACAACTTGTACAAAGCTGCAACTGAATTTATTGTATTAAATAAGAATCCAGCTCACCACTGCAGTTTATACGAGCAGTTAAAATGGCTTGCCTCTTCCCGTTACATGACAATGTAATCAACGGAATAAATCACCGGCTGGCAGAAATCCTACATCTGAAATATCTCACGTGCTTCCTATGGCACAGCAGAAGTCTGCACAGGGAAACAGAAAGCCGAGGAAATTGATAAAAGGCATTTGAATAACGGCTGTTGCTGAGAATTGCACCCAAGTTAGAAGTTAAATTGCACAAGCTTTGATCATTCAGACAGAGAAAATACACGTAACCTGATCTTAAGGTATGCAGTGATATTGCATCAGGTACAGCAATTACATAATTACACCCCAGTCATACAAACACTTATACGTGCATATGCTTATCTTCACTAATAGGAGTAGTTAATTGTTTTTACTACTCCTGGAAGTAAAATTATGACACACCTCCACATTTACAAAATTCAAGTTCTGTAAACCTGCTTTATCTCTACTTGTTTTGCTTTTTAACGTGTTCCCGGCTAACGTGCAAGTGTGTGGTAACCGAGGCAGTTGTTGAACTGAGAGTGTGGATGGGAAACTGTCAGAAATAAAATTCTAGCACAATTAATCATAGAATCATATAATCATATCGGGTTGGAAGGGACCTCTGGAGATCATCTAGTCCAACCCCCCCGCCATAGCGGGTCTACCTAGAGCAGGTTGCACAGGAACTTGTCCAGGTGGGTTTTGAATGTCTCCAGAGAAGGAGACTCCAC
>JAOXNO010000013.1:61858951-61890102 GCA_028565335.1 Limnodromus scolopaceus | reverse complement strand
ATTGGTCTCAGCCCATCCATCCAGCCTGTCCAGATCCCTCTGCAAAGCCTCTCTACCCTCCAGCAGATCAACACTCCCACCCAACTTGGTGTCATCTGCAAATTTGCTGCTTTTCTTTTATAATTTATTGTGGTTACAACATTTAACATGAATGAATAAGTCAAAACATATTTATAAACCACACAAAGGAAGAAACTGGAGGTAGATGGAAGAGCAACGGAGACAATAAGACATTGTTGGCATAAAACCATACAGACTAAAGTGACTGCTGAAAAAAGCATTAGCAGGAAATTAAAAGGAAGCTTCCAAGCATAAAAGTGAGAATCTACAGTGGCTTTCCTCTAGAACAGGGAAGACAAAGAATCCTACTGAGTACAGGTCCAAAGATGTATGTGCAATAGCTAACCAAATGAAAGATGGTAAATACTACTATCTCATCACTGTTTTGGGTGGTGATTAAGGAAAGCTCTGGGTTAAGGGTAACAAGAGCTACATTAACTAAAATAAGGAAAAACAACTTATAAAAGAAAGACCAACAGTAACTTATGAAATCACCTGTATTTTCTTGGAAGTCTCCAAAGAGCCTCATAGGGTTTAGTCTTGCGTTGCTCTTCTCAGTCTTTGCCGACAGCACTGCCTGAAGCATTGGTTTCTCCACCACCAGTTGTTTTGGCCAGAAGAGGCCAACCCTCATCTCTCTTTCTCCCATTTTTAGGGAAACTGCAATCATAACTCAATTCTCCTATAGGTCTGCCTTTGCTGAATGCCTACTGTGTAAGCACAAAGAACAACTTCGTGAGCTGTCTCTGTTTTGCTGCTATCGACTGACTTTCAGTAAAATAGCTTTCAGCAGTGTGATCCTTGTCCTGCTTTGGAGTGGAGAAGAGCCAACTTTCTGTTCAGTAAGAAGGGCTCTTGCTCTTACTTGTGCTGTGGCAACCAGGGACAGCTGACTCGGTTGTTTATCCCATGGAGGATTTGCACCTGTGGGGAAGAGGGGACAGGTCAGATGACCCAAACTGACCAATAGGGTATTCCATCTATCTGCCATGCTCAGTATAAAAGCTGAGGGATCAAAGAACTCAGGTTGGCTCTTCTTCAATGGTTTGTGTTCTTCCTTGATGTCAGTTTGCCTATCTTTGATCCTGATTTGCGCATTCTTGAAGGTAGGTCTGGAATTCTGTTCCCATTTGCCTCTGAGTCCAGTCTGGAACTTTCCTAGTGCCTGCTGGTGACGTCACCCTGGGAGCTTGATATGGTTTTGTGTATGTTATATCTATTTCATTATTTCCTTTTTATCTTATTATCAACATTTCATTAAGTAGCTTAGTTCTTTTTAAACTCATCAGTCTCTTTATCACTCTTCTTCCTCTCCTTGGAGTAAGAGGTGTGGGAGCACAGCTGTCATCTTGTCATTGGCCAACCTGGCCCAAATCACAGCAATCTTATATCACGGGTTTTCTGCTTTAATTTATTGTAATATGAATAATAACTTACAGTGCCTCTTTTATCATCATTGTATAAGCTCTAGTTCTGACTGTTTACTAACACTTGAGCAGATGAAATTTCTCAGTGATGCTGTAGTTTGGTTATGTAAATGGGAATCTTTATTTGAATCTTTTCCATAGGAACATAGCTCTGATGTATTTCTTGAACATATTTACAGGAACAAAATCTCACTCCAGCTTTTATTCTCACTTCTTTTTGTCCTGTTGCTTCATCAACAATATTTTGCTATGTATCTTCTGGCTGAAACTAAAATACAACTTTTATTTTTCCTCCTTATACATGTACTTTTTTTTCCTTTACATATATTTTACTTCATATCTTTATTGATTATTCTGCTCTCCTGCAGTATAAACATTGAGACTTATTCTCTGACATGCTTTAATCCATAAACTAGACCTGGAATTAGAAGTTTTATATTTAAAAAAAAACCAAACTTTTACACCTGCGTAGCATTTATCCAGAGTGGAAATTGTTTCCCCAGTGTGTTTGGAGTTTTATTTGCTGGTGTTAGGGTTTCTTTTCAAAACCTTTGCTTCAACTCCTTTGAACCTTTTGCTTCAACTGAGATGGAGCTCTTCTCCTATGAGGGCAGGTTGAGAGAGTTGGGGTTCTTCACCCTGGAGAAGAGAAGGCTCCAGGGAGACCTTGCAGTGGACCTCCAGTACTTAAAGGGAGCCTACAGGAAACACAGCAACAAACTTTTTAGTACTTTTTTTTTTTTAGACTTACCAGTCTAAAATACTTTCATACACAATTTAGGAATTTCTCCAGTGAGATTGATATCGTTCAGATGTTTCATTTAGCTAACACGCAATAGTGCAATAAGTGTGAAAATAGTAAACATTTCTTTGCTTTATTTGAGGACCTGTTTGCTCTTTCCACACATTTTTTTTTCTGTTAAACCAATTGTATGATCTTATTAAGAAGCCATTTTCTGCTCATTTTACTTCCCTTTAGTAGCTTTACTTTTTCTCATGAAGAGACACAGTTCTTTCCAGAACATTTTTGAGTTCCTGGTTACTATTCAGGAGGGTTTCCTGTTTTGGATGAGCTATATTCTTGGGTATCCACCTCTTCATCTACAAAGCTGTTGTCTATTATTTTCCTCTGGAATGCCACACAGTTTCATTAGACAGTGATTAAGATGTACTGCAAAATGCAGTAGTTATAAGTTGTGGTGGGTCTTTCATATAACAGCGGATAGATTAGCAAGCATTGCAAGAAAGATCTGGTGAAGGATCAGTCTGTCTCTCTTTGGCAAGTTGTTCATCAGCTTCCGTATCCTCATAAGGCCATTGCCAACAGTATGGCAGGTTTGGGGGGCACATAAGGGGGCCCTGGAGGAGCCCAAGCTTTTCCAGCAGGGCTCCTTGCACAACTCATCTGCCTACACTCAAAGGTCAAAACCACACAGGCAATTGAGTGAGCTGGCTCCAAGGGTATTACCAGGATAATGTATTAGAAAAGTGTTAACAGAACAGAGATAAAAAAATAGCTGCTAATTTTTCATGCTTAGTCCAAACAAGATAAGACTTAGCTTTATATGATGCTGCATTTCAAAAGCATATATTTAGCTCTTCGTGGGTTCTTCATAGGCTAGCAGTCCCACTGATTTCAGCTGTGGGTGTGCAAATCAACGTTTCCAAGTAAGGCACAATATGGTAACCTCTAGGATCCTAAACCTCACATCATACAGGAAAAACTTATTCTTGGTCACCGTAGAAGTAGCTTAAGTCCTTGGAAACTCTGCAACAGAGGCAGGAAAGTCTAAATCTCCAGAGCAGCACTGGGATACCTCCTCCTTCCAGCTCCCTTCCTCACCACCATAAATAAAAGACTGAATTTCTAACCTTAGGTACACCTAAAGACAGGCTCATCTGAAAACTCTCTAATGCACAAAAACCTTCCAACTTTTACAATAAGTGTGGAAGGGATCTATCTGTCAGTGCCCCTCTGCCACCCAGCCTGAATCATTCAGGGCTGCCCACTGCTCTGAGTGAGGTGGGGAACCTATGGCAACGTGATGTTCGTTTGGGTAATTAAGGACTACTTCATTTAAAGGGGCTAAAATAAAACAGTACACATTTTTTTTAGCACTTTTAACTTTGTAATGCTTGACTTTACAGACATAATAACCCTCTTTTATAATGCCACTTCTGCAGAATTAAAAAGTGAAATAAATGTCACAATATTCTAAAGTTTTATGTAATGTGAAAAACATCTTATTTAAGTGTTTCCCAATTTATTAGTTTACTATCAAAAGAAACAAAATTTAAAATGTAGATAACTCATGGTATATTCCATTTTAATCTGTAAAGGAGCAAACTCCAGTTTTCTTCCATATTCTCAGAATCAAATAGCCAATATGAAATGAACACTCAGTTATTTAAATTGTTTATCCTGCACCACACTGTTGCCTTCATGAACTATCATTGAGATAGAGCATTCAATGGATGAAGAAGTGGGTCCTTGTTGTTGAACTTAATGGAAAAATGGATTTAATCATTCGACCAGCTTTCTTGTAGGTATGAAGTCAGTGAGGCTTCATCTGTTTATACCAGCTATGACATCTGAGCTACTCTCAAACATTTAAAAAGCCTTTCCAATAATTTTAATAGTATCTGAAAAACTTTTGATGTCCTGTGGAAGATGTGCATTTGTTGGGGAAGAAGAGAATTTTACTACTATTTACAGGTACACAGAGGCATGTGAAAGATTAGGCAGTACCTTGAGAAATGTGGGCCCAGGAACCATTAAACAGTACAGATCTACACGAGTCTGTTTATATACATTTCCTGATACCGTGGGGTCCCACCACAAACTGAGAATATTTAAATTGCCATGGAATTAAGGTTGTGTATCCTGAGCCTTATTTTCCCTTTTGTGACACTACTGATGGTACTTCCTCACCTAAGAGAGGTATGAAGAGGACAAGTGCACGAGTTAACTCCTGAGGCAATAGGAGCCACACCGCAATGCCTGCAGCTTAGTGTTGGTCTAAGGGGACAGCCTGCTCTGCTGGAATCAAACCCTGGCTTTGGCACTCTGCTGGAGCAGGTCCTAGGTGGGTGATGGAGCATGATCACGCAGAAAGTCCACATTGGTTTAGATCCCAGATAAACGCTTCCACCTCCAGTGAGGATGCATGTGTTGAGATTCACATATATTCTCAAAAACATTACCGCCCAGGAAATAAAAGCAAGTAAATGAGTCTGTTCCTTCAAAAGACTACATGGCAAAGTACAGTTCAGATACAGCACATAAAAATGCCATTCAATTATGCTGATGAAGCCTCATCTCAAAGAAGCGTAGCTGTATAAAAACATTCCTTTCCATGGTGAATTTATATTCTGACAATAGCATGAATATCAATGGGTAATTTACACCTTTATAAGGGTGATAAAGGAGAAAAATGTAGATGTAAAAGGTTTTGTTTGTTTAAAGCATCAGAAATATTCTATTGTATGACACTACCTCCTATCTTTTTGCCACGTAAGACATAATCATTTACATGGTGCTTCCATACTAAAAGAAACAGTGTGATCTCTTCCTCCCACAATGACCTGTTTGATTACATCTCACACTAACGACTGCTCCTGTCGTGTTTTCTTCTTCTGCGGTGAGGAGAGATAGCAGGAGCAAAAATGGGTAGGTCCTGGGACTAAAGGATGTGGATTCAGCCCCAGCTCTTCCTGTCTGCCATTGCATCTTCTCTCTCTCTCTCTCTGTGCCTCTGTTTCCACAGCCATCTGTAAACTCTTTGGGGAGAAGATACGGTCTCATTCTGGGATTTTTGGTGTTTTCAAACACTAGAGCAATGCTATTCCAATGTTAGGGCAGGTATCTATCCCATACAATTTTTGTTGGCGTTACGAGGTTGCTGAGTCAGATATAATTTAAAAATAAATATAAAGCAACCCCGGACTTAATCTTGAGATTTGATATCTCTTGCTTTCTCTCCGTACTTGAAAAGGCTTTTGTAGCCCTTGTTCTTCAAATTACCTTTTATTGTCAGTGTCGTAAAAAGGTCCAGTACTGGGAGCCTAAAAGCTTGCTGAGCCATTAAGCCACATGGTACCCTGAACCTAATTGAAGCCTCTCAGTGCTATGATGAATAATAATGTGAAAATTAAATATCATAATAATTCAGTAAGTAGAAATAATTTAATAATAAGGCAGCTGATGCAAAAAAAAATCAATCATACCTGTGGGGGGAAAAAAATCTTTTTTTATAGTTTCCTACATAGGAAGACATTTTGTATGTTGATTTTGTAGGCAGAAAAACTGTTTCTGTGTGCAAAATTTTATTTGGCTGAATTATTTTAAGCTGTCACATTGCCATCTTTCTCTGCCAAATACCTCAGTGTTTACGGTGGGGTCTAATCAAGCTCAACCTTGTCAAAATTCTTGTGAAAAGAGACAGATCTCAGCTCCTGTGTAAAAAAAAAAAAAAAAAAAAAAATATTCCAAAGTAAAAGTGAATTCATCACAAGCAAAGAAACAATTTAAAGCTCACTGGGAAAACAGGAAGTTTCTTGTTTCCTATGCCTGTCCTGAATGCCGTTTGGCCTGTAAGTCACTACAGAAATGTGACTTGCCAAAGTCCAGTCAGTCTCTGGAAAAAGAACGGTTTCAGTGATATGTTGCGTCAAATATGTATGTGTTGTCCTACTCCTCCTGAGTCTGTTCAAGTAACAAACACTTCATGTACAATTGAGCATGCTCCGCTTCCAGAAACAAGTGATCTTTGTTTCATAATAGGTTTAAATCCCTTGAAGCCTGTAAACTTGGCTTGCTGTTCTAAAAGAAAGCGCGCGCTGCTCTCCATCGCAGCTATCTTGTCTAGTGATGTGTTTGTCCAGATACTTTGCCAGTGCCTTATGCGTTACGGGAACGTACACGCCAGCAGTGTATTTGTCAGCCTGGCTAAGCTGAGCCTGCGTGTGTTTATCCAGCTTGTGGGAATTCCTGCCCAAGGAGCAGCCATCATAACAGTCAGAAGCACGTCCATAGCCTGGGAAAGAAATTTCATCTCTTACACGCTATTCACTTCAATTTCATCAATACATTTGACATTGGGAAATGAAGTTTATTGAACCTCTGTATTCATCCTTTGAAAAGCCCCTCCCAGTGTCAAAGCAATAACTCAAATGGAGACAATTTCAAAAGGTCCCTCACCAGAATTGCAGTTGTTCTTGAAAGGTGAAAAATCCTAATCTACTTTACTGGAGTGCTCAGCAGATCTTTTTTATCTTCTTTTTTTTAATCTGCAAGATTAAAATAACAAAAAGAAAAAGTAACTAGCCTTTTCAGAGAAGGAAAAGGATCAAATGTTCTTGATTACACTCCTGACCTTACAGACAGTACCATTTTTCTGGGGTGGGAAAAGTGGAGAAGGTTATGCAATCAAGTTTACTTTTTTTTAAGTTGCTACAAAGACAAAAAAACCAATTTCTCTCATTAGTTACATTCATGTAACCTCACTTTCTTGAAGGAAGTGAATTTTGACTTGGTGAAGTAGCAAGAGAATAAAAAATAAAATATTTATTTTTCCAAAGTTGTGGGATCAGAAAGCAACCTCATAAACATTAAAGTCCAGAATCAACCATGATTTTTGGATAGGTAATGCTTTACAGCATGTAACACAAGCGGTCCTGAGGGAATTTGAGGTTGTGCAGTCCTTCATATCTGAGCAAGAAAGGGTTAAAAACATCGGATAGGTGAGCAGATAAATTGTTGCTTGGCTGCTGTTTCACATACACCTTCACACACAGGAGCAAACCATGACTTAATACATAAGCCTGTGAAAGTCTGGGTCTGTGAGACCACTTTCAACTGTTGACTGACAGCGAGATTATAAGCATATATAAGAGAGTTTAAGAGTCGTTTAGATGTGGTGTTGGAGGATATGGTGTAGGGGAGAACTTTGTAGAGTAGGGTAGATGGTTGGACTCGATGATCGCAAGGGTCTTTTCCAAATGAAATGATTCTATGATATGGTGCTAAATGAACATAGTATCTGCAAAAGCATGTAACTATAGGAGAGCTATGTTTTCACTAGTGGATATTTAAAGCTTCCCATCTTTATCATGCCCAGCAGAAATGGAGGAAAGATCTACCATTCTGCTGTAGACACTTTCTTGAGACATGGCAAAGCCTCATCTTGGGACTCCATTAAAGCTCAGGCCGCTGCATCCTGCAGCTGCCTTGTTTTAAGCCAATACAACACATGCAAGAGGGCCACAGTTCGTAGCCATCTCCCAGGTAGGCACCTTCCAGTGGGACTGTGGCTGACCATGAGGGCAGGGCAGGGGGGCTGTCCCAAAGAGAGCAGGGACCTCCAGCCATGCAAACACAGCGCTTGGCCAGGCTGGCGATCGAAAGGAGAGATGTGGTGGTGGCACGGTGGGCCAGAGCGATGCACAGATTTTGGCTCACATCAAACAGTTTAGTCTCAGACCAGTCTGACTGTGGATCGGAAACACACAAAGCCTCCCAAAAGGCTCCGAAATTATTTCCGTTGATGTATCGTGATTGCTTCTGTGATGTACAACTGTGGAAGTGTCTCCTCAACAGAAAGCACCTCGCATGGAGACCCTCTCCCTTGTCCCTCTCTCATGAGCACGTGGGGTCAGAGTCTCAGATGATATTCAAATCTCTTTGGACTTAAGAGTTACAGTATGTGCTGTACTGTAAATAATGTCCCACTCTGTGTCCATACAAAGCTACCACAGGCAACACTGTAAAGCAAAAATGGTGTTTCCACTCTGGTGCTGAAGTTTCCTGTCCTTTCTTGGTTGATGCAATATATTTAACTATATTTCAATGCAAGATATTTTTTCTATTTAATAACTATTGTGTTCCCTTTATTATTATGGGGTAATGAGTAATATTTCAGTCATTTATATTCTAAAAGCTGTGCATTACTGAAACAAATGCATTCTGCTCTACAAAATCCCTTTTTAGGCTTTCATTTGGTCATATTCACAAAAGCTTAATGTCAGATTATTATTTCTGGCACTCAGTCATGAGCAAATAACATTTTACCTTAAGATGTGGTTCTCAGATACTAAACACCAGAAATAATTGATCATCATGACATTCCTTTGTGAATTTCAACTTTCATTTTTGTTCTTTTAACACCAGATTTAGTCAGTTCCTTGTACTGATTGCTGTGTTTCATTAAAACAGTGCTGCTGTTGCTATTATGTTCCCAAATAGAAGGTGCTCTCTCAATACCTTCTGCTGGACAAAGCCAGTAAATTAGTGCTGTGAGTGCCACTGTATTTTTCAGATCCCCCAAATTTGACAGTGAGTTCCAATATTTCCCACAAAAGCCCCATTAGGCCTGGGAGAGTCTAATTTTCTAACACTTTTTTTTTTTTAATTACTCAGTTTATCAGACATGCCCTTGTCCCACCACACCTCCCAGAATGTTTCCAGTTAAGTGTTTGCTACTACAAATTCAGGATGAACAAGTCAGCATCAGCACAAACAAACTAGTCTCAGTCAAAACGATTTTAAAAAAAAATAAATATCCACAGGAAAAAAAGAGAATAAAAACTCAGTTAAACACAAACATATATTGAGAAGCAGATTGCAAGTTTTGAATTTATAAAATTATTCAGATGCATGCTTGCATAGTGCTACAACACAAAAGCTCTTGAGCAGCCAGTGGAACAGAAGGCTGGGTTTTGCCTACTGCTGTGGTCCGTATATCAGTGCTGGAATTGGACATTAATTAGCACTTTATTTGCTGTTGTGCTCCTTTTCCTACAAATATTTCCTTTGGGGCCATGACAGCCATTTCCTGCCCTTTCATCTTCCTCCCCCCCTTCTCCCTAGTGATTGAACTATTAGCCTCCTGTACCTGTGACAGGCTGAATGCTAGCTCCTTATGGGACAGCCAAAGGGATAAGCACACGCAGGGATAAAGGATATACTGCAACTAGGGGTACCTTTCCCAGACGTGGAAGATAAAATGTATCACCAATAATTAAAAGGAAAAAAAAAAAAAAAGAAAAAAAAAAAGAAACAAACAAAAAGCAAATGCTAATAGGATACTTCAGAATGTTCAACATAGGTAAAACTTTCAGCTCCATAAATTTCTGTCTCAGGCTGAAGTAACAGGGAATAGGGGTGCTATCAGCTGTTGGGAGGGGATATACAGAAAGGACAGAATTGAGCAGCCCTGTAGGCAAAGGAGAATTTAACTTGATTTAAGATGTGTTTAAGGCTCAAGCACATGCTCAGATCCCAGCAACTTTAGTCAAAACTAAATCTTTGCTTAACGTGTCGCTGATGGTTAGAAGCAAAGAACTGATACAATAGTATTAACTAGAGCCAGAGTGCTATTATTATTCCTCAAGGTTTGACTTCTAGCTGGCACATGTGCTTTTGAAAGCTTTCCTGAACTTGTCCTTACCTCTTCCAATATGAGCACCAGAAAGGCATCTTCTGAAATGATTGCACCCCCGCTCTCAGCGTACTCTGCCAGAGCCATCATTCTTCATTTCATTTCTGACCACCAAGATGCACAGGAGCAAGTTCTGCAGTCCTCACCCGGGCAACAATTTTGAAGCCCAGGAATATCTGGATGGGGCCCATTCTAGCCACCTGGGCATGTATTAGTCTCCTAGATAAAAAGAGACTTTTAAAAGGCTTAGGTATTCCTGCGTAATTATTCCCAACTGCTGTTTCATTTTGTCTGTGTGTCTCACAACAGATTCTGTAGTTACTTCTGTGTGCAACTCACGTACTGTGTTGCCACAGTTCATGCAAGTAAATCCCAAGATCTCCATCTTAGGGCAATTAACTTATTTAGTCAAACTCAGAAAAATGGAACAAAATGATCGTTCCCAGTTCTGCAGCTTCCCAGTTCAAACCTAAGTAGAACTACTAAAATAGAACAAAATGTGTATTTTGTCTTTGTTCCCGTGTATTCATACGCTCTACACAAAAACCCTTGGAGGAATTTCAAGTAGGTGATTGCTGGTAATCATTTTGTTTAAATGTGCAAGGTTGCACAGGACCTCTGTCTACTAGGAAACAGAATGTTCTCACTCAATTATATTAGCAATCATTATTTCAATAGTGGAAACTTCCACAGTAAATAATACAGACTTTATATCGTATTTAAGAAGAAAAAGTGAGCTCTTTAAAGTCACCAGGGACAAAAAACAGTCAGGCTGGGGAAGATTTTCTGTTTGCTCTCAGCAAGTAAAATTAAGCTATGGGGTTTTGGTCATAATGCTGTGGTACCCTATGGAAAAAGTTTAAAAAAAAGAAAATTGCTATTTTCAGTTAGATACCGAAGGGAAAAATTTTTTATATACTTGTAACAATTGTGCTCTTGTGTAAGGCTGTTTTCACACACACGCACGTATATATAATGACAAAGTATGTATTTTCAAAGGTAGGGTTGTTTTTACTTAGCAAGAGGGGTTTTGTCGTAGGCATGATGTAATACACTTTCCGAAGAAATAGCGAGAGCCTGTGAGCATTTATGTTACAGAGAAATCTGTAGCAGGTCATTGGTGATATCACCCCTCTCAACTCTCTTGAGAGCCCAAATGGGATTATTTCTAATTCAGGTTTTTTTCAATCTTGTTAAATTCTTTTGTTTCTCTGCAATTTGTAAAATCTTTGCAGCTACAACCTTCTTACTGTTAAACCTACATAAATCTGAAATTGAAAATTTGGTTTGTATCCTGATGAATCATTCAAACTTGGGCTTCTAATTTCCAATAAATAATCAAAATTAGTGCCGGCACCTGTTGTAAGTCACAGTTTCCACTGCATTTCAGTTATAAATATCACAATCTTATTCTGCTTTTTGTTCTTAGTGCCTGAGTATTGTGAGACAAAAATATCACAAGCATTGGAACAGTTATACGGTCTGTAATCCTCTCGCACTGCAAGTCTGTTTTCGCTCTGTGCAGGTTATTGTTCCGTTTGACATCTTTGTCATATGCATCGTCGTGTATATTTTCTCAAATTGTCAAGGGAAAAGAAAGAATCGTCTTCAATAATAGCATGCAGTTAATTGCAGTGAGCAGGCACATGCATTATTTTAAGGGACCTAGCAGTTTAAATAAATTTGGCAATAAACTCTTTCTATCAGGAGCACAATCTCACTGCTCCACTTTTATTACGCCGAAGCTCAGTTTTGAGAATAAAACCTCATCCCATTCTATGTATTTGTTTCCTGTAAAAGAGAAAGAGGGAAAACCAGAGCAAAATAAATGAATTCCAGTCAAAATCCTGAAGGTTACTTAAAGCTTTTTTTTTTGATTTTCTGTAAAGTGGATAAACTTTGTGCCGAAAAGAACCTTTTCCAAACTTGCTCAGTTGGCAAATTAAGAGAAACTGTTTCTGTCAGTCTTTTAAATTCACAACCTTGTGAAAGGATCAGGCTCATTTATTTGCTTTTCTTCTGGTGCCGTTCCTAGAAGAACCTCTTCTTACTTTGGCGTCCAGTGGATTTCCAGAGACATGAGATCAGGATTCAAAGCCCACATAATTCTGTAGCAGTAAGTGAAGTGCAGACCTCTGCCCCAGCTGGGAAAGCTGCAGCAGTACGTGGGAAGGGGCTGCCGCTTGCCTGGGGAAGAAAAAAAAAACCCAGCTTTAGTAGGCTGATCACAAGAACACTCTCCTATGTTACTTTTTAGAAGAACAATTCACAGAAAATAGGACTAGAGTTAGTGCCTGTCTTGCTGAGACTTCCAAAGGTAGAGATGTGGCCCAGAATACATAAATACGCTCAAGGTGTGCTGAATACAGCAGACTTCATTTTGCAAAGACACTTACTACTCTTCCCTTGCACTCTAGGGAAGTATTTAGTGACTGGATGTACTACATCCAGCCCCGTCGGAATATGATCTCTCGGAATTGCTGCAATATGAATAATAAGTCGCAAGAAGTGCCTCACAACATCTGTTCATTTTCATGCTGTGGTTCCCACGTGACCACACAACTTTCGTGGGTGCTCATGCCACCTGATTGGAAAGAGTGAGTCACAAATGGCTTGGGTGGTGCACAGGACAGATTTGAGAACACAGAGCATAATTAAAAAGTATGTTCACACTGATCTATTGACATACATGTATTGCTCTGCTTTCTTTGCCTTTGAGGATGAGGTGTGGTTGAAGGTTCCTCCAGAGGATGGAAGGAGTGAAGAAAGAAAATTTTGAGAAGCCTGTATTTGTGTGAAAGCCACCAGTGTCCTCCTTTAGAGCTAATATTTTGGTAGAAGACCGTGAGTAAAATAATCCTGCATGTTTAATTACTTGCTTCAAAATTCATGGATAAAAAGGCATTTTGTAAACCTGAGGGCAGATACTCAATAAGTATTAATTGCTATGGCTTCACTGATAGCAGTGAAGCAATGTCGGTGTAGATTAGCTATAAATTTGCTTCCCTGGCTCAGTTTTAGTTCATCCCATAGTTTATGAGAGAGATGATGAAGTTGTCACTTCATTTGAACACACATTACCAATCATATGAATAAAACGGGTTTCGAGGTAGCAGTTATCCATCATCTCAACATCTCTGAAGATTTTATGTAATGTTACAGAAATCAAATGTAGATGGAATAAAACAGGAAGAAAAAGGCAAGTTTGAGACTTGTCCACTGTAGGGGCTGCATCTGTGGCATCAAGCATTTGCCATATTCTCAACACATTGTAAAATCAGTTAGGGAAAATGGATGTCCAACCTTTTGTGTCACTACGGCCAGAAAAGAAACTAAGTATTCCCTTTTGCTTTTCACTGCTAAAGTCTTTAGCTGAGAGCCTGCAATTGTTCTAAAACCAATTGAAAATCAGAGTTACAGAGAGAATACCTTTGTATTTGGAATCAAATGCAACTAGCAGAAAAATTGGAGAGGGGAAAATATTTACAGGGGAAAGAAAAGTTCTTTCTTTTATTAGTATAATCCTTTTTACTTTAGAGGGACTGTGTTGATTGATGGTAGTTTGCAGTGAAAATCCACTCTGAGATTAACCTGGGGGGGAAGTGTGCTTTGTGGGGACTCCCGGAGTCTCCTGGCCCTGACCACACTCATCATGAGTCTATTGGAACACACCAAAGCACTCAGCCCTTCCCCTTGTGTCTTTGGTTGGTAAGCACCGTCTTTGGGACAGCATCAGGAGTAACCTGAAGGACTCAGCAGAGTCACTGGAGAGTCCCAGAGAAGGACACCGGGAAGGGCGATGAAGTGAGGACCTGGACACCAAATATCCCCACAGTAAGTACCCTAGATAGGAAATGGAAGAAATGAAAGCAAATATAACACAATGCTCAGTAAAAAAAAAAAAAAAAAAACCAACTACCACAAAATACAAGTACAGCAATAGAAGCTAGCTGGAAAATGGGAATAGTGTCTATGAAAGTATATCCTTCATTTGTGCAAATAATTTGCAGAACTGGCAATGTTTTAATGCTTTTAATGGCAACACACACCCATAGATTCTGTATGAAGCTGAACATCTCTGCTTAAATGTTAAAATTACCTTACCCATTCCAGACATGGATTATCCAGCTGAGATCATCCACAGCATGTGTTTGCTATGAGTATGGTTCTAAAGTTAATCAGAGTTCAAGGGAGTCTACAGAGCTGAAATAGAAATAAATAAAAGAAACATAAAGGTCAGAACATAGACTTTTTCTGAATCATTTTTCAAGAAAGAGTGTACCAGAAAAGGAGGTTTGTATCCAGCCAGAAAGGCTGATCAATGTGACTCTTGATCAAGACCCTAATAGGGTGTTAGAGCCATCATCCTCCCCTCTCCAAGAAAGGCATATGCTCTACACACAGGTTGAGTTAAGCAGCTTTCCGGTGTTTCCCTCTAAATAAAGGAGCAAAGATGGTAAACAGTCTGCAGAATGCACATCAGTTACGAGGGAGGTGAAAGTTGAAATGGGTAGAAAAAATTCCAAAGGATGGCATATTTACAGCAGTACTAGCTGGGAAGATTGGTCCTCACTGGTTCCTCTATATTTATTTTGCGATGGAGAAAAATATCAACTTCTATGCTACTCAGTTAACAATATGAAAATTGTTTTGCTGGAATCAGCTTTAATCAAAATGAGTTTATCATCACCAAGCTGACTGTCCCTGTACTCTTGTGTCGCTAAGGTGCCAGTCCTGCATAATTCACTATGACCTATGAAAAGGGAGCAATGGGTCCATAGGTTTGTCACTCTTTCTTGAGGGACAACATTTTTGTGGTGCTAACTAACCTCAGGGGTGGTTTGACAGTTGTTTAGGCAATCTTTCTGGCCTGCAAAAGTCAACACTTGTTGGCCATCACTAGTCTTAGGGGGCATAATAATATCACAAAATCATTTTTTCCTTCCGTCTGGGAATTTAAAAGTTCATCCAGTATAGAATAATCACTGATTGACATATAGACACAATTTCTATGTCCTTGACTCCCACTTGTTATTTAGTTGCTTTATTAAATTGAACCTAAGTAACAAGGAGTATTCCAGGTGAGTTAGGAGGACTATGATCAGTGAACACCTAGAAGGCTGCTGGTCAGAAGCCTGGAGTGACATACTTGCTATTGTAATTTCATTTTCATATTCAGAGATCCAATTAAAGTAATCTTTTATCAGGACTAATTGGGAAGAGCAAAACACCTAGGAAATGCAATTTTATCTTGTTTTTTCTGTCCTGTCAAAAATACACAGACATATATGCATATATATATATCTTGTGTGTCTATTTTTAAATCCACTTGGGGTTCATCTCTTTATCTAAACAACACGTGGAAACAATTTTCCATAAAACGTGCTTCAGACTGCGTGCTTAATACAGTCTGTCAAGAAAGAACCGTAGAAAAGAGCAGCGGAGTGCACTGCCACACTAGGTGTGGGCACACTGGTTACTTTCTAATCCACCAAGCCAGTTCCTTCCCAAGCCTGTGGAAAGGCTGGAGCCTTCAGCTGGCACTGATCTGGGGAAGGAGAGGACCAGCCACCGTGGCCCTGATGGTGCTTGGCATCTCTTTGCTTTCAGCCCTATGTTTCCAGCCCTCCCTCTTTCCCTCCCTCCCTCCCCCTATCCCTCCCCCGCCACTCAAGCCCTTATTTTGGGGTTGCTGGAGGTTGCGTTTCACCAGGCACTCATGCTACCTCACCACTGCTGGGGAGAACAAACGGCATCCCAGCCTGTAAAACTGTACTTCCTAGCAACATGTTTGAAACTACAGCTGCCTGATATGGCTAATGAATTTTACAATCAAAAGCTAAAGTGAATTAGCTGTAGCAGATGTTTTTACTCTGGGAACTACCAGACCTTTCTGGCCGCTCATTTATCCTTCAAGAGGATAAAACTCTGCACTTCTATTATGTGTTGTCATTGGAGCATTGCACAACTTTATCAAACTTTTTATTCTGGAAACTGAATTAATTTTCTGCAAGGGGTTTTTTGTGTGGCTCTTTAATCACATTTACTGGGGAACATGTGTACTGTAAAGTTGGAGAGCCGATTATGGCTTCTAGAAAGGCCACTTTCAAAAGGAAGCTGCCCTCGCTCCTGAGGCCTCCATTTGAAGGTCCTCGGGTTTTGTGAAGAGGAAAAAATTAATTACTATTTTAATAACGAAGCCAAGCCTGCTGAAAATCCTCTTAGAGAGTAGCTGGATGATGTAATGGCTAGCGGGAGGGATATTGAAAACAGTGACCACACAGCCTGCCCTTCACTCTCCCATTCACTCCCTGTAAGATGATCGGGGCTGCTGGGTCACACATGAGGGAATTGAAAGCCTAACGCCGCTGGCTGGGGGAGCGGGGGGCCACGCAGCCATGGGAGGTCATCTGAAAATTAACATCTGCCGTCACCTGCCCTGCGAGATAACCCTGGAGCTGTGGCCGGGAGCGCGCTTGTCCCCCTGACCCTGCCCTGCGGTGCAGAGCTCAGGGCTAACCAGCGGCCCCCAAGGGCGGCTGGGTGATGGAGCTGGGACCCACTGGGACTGGTCGCCAAAGGGTGTGTGAAACTGGCACTCGGATGTGGCATAAAGCCCGCCGTGTAAAGGAGCGAGAAGCTCTGGCTGTTGCCTTACTGGAATTAAGTAATTTGGAGGCGCCCCCGCCGCACCCGGGTCTTTTTCGCAGGCAGGATGCTTGACTCCTGACCCATGGTTTGCTGCGGAGACCCCCCCCCCCGACTCCCTGTGCCCCCCTCACCTGCAATGCTGAATTGCACCTCAGGGGTGCAGGGGGAGCTGCAAAGGGGTCTGGTGTACCCAGCTTCCTTAAAACGGGAACTCCAAGTGGAATGTAGGATCACTCCATGGAAAAATCAAACGTGCCTCCCAGCCCGGAGGGATGGAAACCGCAGCAAGTGCCAGCCCCCGGCGAGGATGCTGGAGGAAGCAGCGGTTCCCCCGAGAGAGAGCTCCTTATAGGCTCTTAAAACTTCAAAGGGCACAAGCAAGGAACCGAAGGAAGGGAAACCCCAGACACTGCCGTCTCTTGGCCGTCACGCAGCTGTGTGCGGGTCTGCAGGCCCGCAGCGACCTCACCCCAAAAACTTCCTTTTATAAACCTTAATAAAAATGGGACCAAAAAACAGCAACAACAACAACAACAACAACAAAAAAAAGCATAAGGTAAATTCCTGACAGATAATGGATCAGATTAGAAAAACAGTTAAGAAAAAAATAAGTAATATCTTAAAGATAATTAGAAAATAAGACTATATTCTTTTTTTTTTCCAACTTACATATTTCCCTCCTCCCTGAAATTACCTTTGATATCAGAAAAGATTAAAAGATTATAAGGCACTGATGTGGACCTCTGTTAGGATTATAAATTCTGTGACAGAGCAATTCCTTTGATATCAATATGCTTTTTTTTATGAATTGCAAAGAAAAGCAGGTGTATAAAAATAAAACCCGCATAAAATATAAATTATCATTGTGCAAGTTAATGCCAGCCGTAGGCTACAATAACTTGCATATTTTCTGTTTCTAAAAATCTTTCCAAGCTTTTTTAAAAGCAGCATAATTGCTTGCTAATATATAAAAGCTATGCTCTTAAAGGAAGCAGAATACGTTTCGGTCGCAGAGGAAACTTGGGAACTTCTCCAGTAGCTTCCAGTTCTAATTGTCCTCCTTAGCTTTTCATGCCTCTCCTGGCTGATGGGGCGAAATACACCAACATGTGGACGGCAGCGTACCACCGACAACTTCAAAAGATGGGGAACTTGTGTGCCACCCCGTCCTTTGCCGAGGACTGCATTTAATGCTGTATGTATAATTCCACTGGTTACAGTGAAAAAAAGAGGCCTAGGGCCGAGTTATTCTCAGAGATGCCAAACTGAACTGCAAAAAAATGCCAGCTGGTACAACCTTGTTTTCATTGATCTCCAAAGCCACCATCGACCCACTGTAGACAGACTTCACATGCAGAGGAGACAAGGGCAAAAGGAAGAGTGGTAGCAAGAGGGCTGCCCATAGAGCTCCAAGTGGAGATCCCAAAGGTCCCTGTGACACCTGTGTCATCTACTGTTCTGTCATCCTCTCATCCCATGGGTCCTCTTGTTCACCCAAGTGCAGCAGCTTTTGGGGTGTGGGGTTGCTGTCTTACCTGGGCTGCCATCCTGCCTGCTCCTAAGTTCAGACGACCTCACTGCCCGTGCAGTGTCCACATGGGTCTTCTCTTTCCCTCTTGTGGTTCTCAGAGCCACCAATGTGTTCATCTCAGCAGTTAGGGGAGGTTCCCAGTCCTCCTTCTGCAAGCAAGAGTCACCTCATTTTTTGTTGGCCTGTGTCAGTTGCTTTTCTTTCCTCTGATTTACAGTGCCGGTTCCTCACCCACCTGAAGTTTTGCTCACCTTGCAAGGTAAAAATCTCTCTTTTCAGTCTGCTGGTTCCAGACAGTCCTAGTAAGTGCATGGTGCTGCACGCACACCCCCCTGTACGAGCACGGGCCACCACCCAACCACAGCTCCAGTCCGAGGAGTAGTGGAAAAAGTATAATTGAAATTGTCTTTGGGGGACTAAATCTATTTTTACTTCGAGGCAAATATTTTGCCTGAAGTTGACTGAATTTGCTTGGTAAATGGGAAGCTGAAGGTGTCATTCAGGCGTTTCAACAGAGAAAAATTTGAAATGGAAAAATAGCAAAGTAAAGTACTTGCCTGCAAATGCTTCAGCTAGAAATATTTGTGATTCTATTGAAAAAGAGTTTAAAACAGGAAACAAAACAAAACTTCCTATTTTGTGTGAAACACCATATTTTCCATAACACAATATTTTCTTTGGAGATAAAAAAGCAGTGCCTGTCCATTTACATCTGTGTTAGAGAAAAAAAAATCCAATGAACGTACAAGAGTGACATTTCATGAATTCTGTACTTGTAATCAGGGGGAAAACAACAAATGCCCTATGTTCCAAAGAAATGGAAAGAAGAATGATTTTAACAACCACAGCACAGAAATCTAACTTCTTTCTTCCTTGCACAATGATAGAACAATAATGGAATAATAGAACAAATACTAAGCAATAAAATCATTAGACATGTAAAAGAAGATGAACCGCGCGTTGTAAACAGCTTAATTTTATAAAGAGCAACATTCATCAGACAAACTTAATTCACCATTTGCTTGATTTACTACTTGTGGGTGAGGAGTGATTTTATTCCAGTTTTATTATGTGGCGAATATATGCACGTAATTATGAAGTTAGAAGACGTGCTTGGGTGTTTACTTTATGAAACATAGCATCTGGCACAAATCTCATCAGGATGAAGCGGAGGTGCAGGAAAATAAGTCTTCCACACCTTCTCCCCTCACCCCACATTAAAAAAAAAATAGTTTGGTGTGTTTCACAGGTCATGCTGAAGAGGCAGGAATTGGTAGATTGGTAGAGAGAGAGGATTGGTAGATTTTATAGAGAAAGGGCCAGTGGTTAGAATTTAATGAAAGAGACACGATGTAGGGCAGAAAGGGGACTAACCTGTATTTCTTTTATCTACCAGCGTAGGGACTAAAATGAAAATGGTTGCAGTTATGGAGCTAAACAGAGAATTTGGATGAATGTTACCTCTCTTAGCACTCGCAAATAGAAACACAAACTTTAAGGCAAAACAATTGAAATAATCCTAGAATTAGTTGCAATAAGAGTATTCTTAGTTAACGCTGAAGGCATTGATATAGTGGTAAATGAAACCTTTCTCTCACGGTCAGGTCGTCGGGGTACAGTGGCACTGTAATGCTCCCTAGATGGTCAACACATGTCGGTGCTGTCCTGCAGCATCACTAAGAGCTGGTGTTCATTCCTCCAAAGTCTCCTCAGCTTCTCTGTGAGGAAGATGTGAATTGTTTAGGGGCCGGCACCACCTCACACTGGAGGAAAGCTGGACACAGCACACGCTGAGAAAAGCTGAAGTAGTTAACATCCTCCGCCCCAAAGAAGGGTCACAACACCAGACGAGGAGCGCTGGTAGTGATGCAGGCATCCTTACTGCGGTGCCTAGGTTCAGGCTGCCAAGCAGCGGGTTAGGAAAGAGCATCCCTTAATCCGTATCAAAACAATCAATCGCCTCAGCACCTGAAGAGTTTCAAATCCCCTTGATTTTGCACCCCAAACCATTCGCTGGATTTTGGGCCAGTGCAGCCCGAGAAACCCTCTGAAGGGGACGAGCCTCAGTTCTTGTGCCCCTGCCAGCGCCCAGCCAAGGACTGTTCCTCTCCCCAGCCAGAGGAACACGTGCTGCAGGGGGGAATGGGAATGAGAGAGGAAAGCAGCTCAGGAATGAAGCCGGTGGTCTAAAAGAGATGGGATTATTTATATGGCAAAAAGTGTAGAGCCAATCGCTTGCCAGAACTTAAAGTAATTCAGTATTTGCAGCTGCGAGCAGGGTGTCTCACCACAACCACGGGAGCAGTCACTCATTTGACTTATCATATGGTTCTTTTTTTTTTTTCCTATAAAGTAACTGTAAGGTTAAGCTTCAGATTAAGCTTTATTTTGTCGTAGATATGTAGCTTTTAGAAAATGTAAAAGGGAAACCTGTGTGACCCTTTCCTTGTGACAAGCCAGAGTATCCTATAATGCTGCGTACTTTACCAATTGACTCACAAAATGATATTTGGTTGCGAGAAGGAAGGCTTCAAATAATAACTTCCCTTCTTTTGTGGCAGAGCGGCCATGCAACAGTAATTTAATTTGCTCTTGAGAAAGATCATATGAACATCTATTCTGCCCATGTAGTTCATTTTACAAAGCAAAATACAGATGAAAGAGCGCAGCCCTGATAGATCAAGTCTTCTCTAAGAGATGATCCCAAGCACTGGTCACAGTTATCACAAGTTGTGAACTACATTATATATAGGTAAAAGAAATGGCTGTCTATCTTTAATCAAAAAGATGTTCATACCTAAAATCTAGGCCATTCTTTTGCACCAAGTTGACTCCCTTCAGTCAGAATGGATGAGGGAAAACATTTAAAAGGCAGTAAGAAGTTACACCTTTTTAGTGTCCTTGCCAAATTTTTTTCCTACAAAGTATATATAATATTTTTGGAAAACAGTTTGTAATTCTACACACCATGAAAAATTCTGAAATCCACAAGTTTCACCAAAGCTACAAGATGTGTTTTACAAACCTCCAGCCTTTCAGAGTAGGTGACGTGTGGATGATTTTCAGAACAAGCCATATACATTATTTTTGCAGTAGTATTAGCTCCTTTATTTCTTGGGAATTTTAGAAGATTCTCATGCTGTTGTATACAATGTTTAAAAAAATATATAAATAAAGGAAAAATTCAGGGTTATGAAATAAGCAAGTTTTATGCTTATCTGCTTGTTTTCTCCTCAGAGTAGAGTGGAGGTTTGAGGCTTTGATGGTCATTGACCACTAACAAATATTAACACTTCTGGATCTCGGTCGTCCCAAATCAACGTGTTTGATTTTAAGAAATGCACATTGTGGAAGTCAGTCTTCTGTCAATGTTAAAAGGTGCATTTGAGGCCTGAGTTTGTGCTATACTTCCATTTCTTACTCAATAAAAAAAAAATATATATATAAATAATTCTGAGCTTGGACCAGTAAAGGACATAGAAGTTCAAAGAGTTCAAAGCAGCAATTAGGTGCCTCTTTTCAGAGTTGCAGTCTTGAAAAAGGCCATTCACTTACTGCTTAAATTCTAGAGACACTTTTTGCTCCTTTTGAGGCTAAATATCAAGACACCTAATTTTCCACAGCATGGCTGAGCATATTAAGCCTCACACCTAGAAAGAAGGATAATCTTTTTTTGCCTAGTTTCCCTGAAAGCCTCCATAGATATGCTTCCTGGCTCCAGCAATCCATCTTCACAGAGTCCTCCTGAATCCCAAAAGATCCTGGGCTGGCATGGGGCATGCCTCAGGGGCACACAAGGGGGACAAATCAATCAGTTGACTCCATAATACGTACATCCTTACTGAAGAAACCTAAAGAGCAAGGTTGAGATACCTGCTGTCCTATACAAGGTGGACAATTGCTTCCACTTGGCTTACTGAACCGAGCATAAACTTCTCTATAAAATCTGTTGTAGACTCTTCTATTTGTCTTTTTTAAACCTGCGTGACATTAGATGATGTACCCAGCATAACTGAAGCTGAGATGAAGAACAGGCTAAAAAACTTCCAAATACAGTGTTTGCACTACTGTTTGGATGTTAGGAAGGCAGCAAAAGAGTCGAGCCTTTAATCTGAGTCACCGGTTCAAATTCGTCAAAGGTCAGTAGTGACCAAATAAATTTATCTCCATGAAGTGACTTGGTGGCATCAATGTGTTTCCCAGCGGACATATGCCAGGTTACAGAAACTACCATCACAAGCAGCATCCTTAATGAGTCTCAACAGAGAGAGATGTAGACTGAAGAGAGCCTAATGCTTTCATATGAGGTGCCCCTTCTAGGTCACTTCTGGGACACTCATGCCTTTCACCAGTGTGAGAAGTCCCTCAAAGCATATTCTCAGCTATTTTAGCTTCTAAGATTGCACAGCTTTTTAAACGGGGCCTTTTTCCATAAAGTGCAAGATAAAACTGCTTCTGCAAAGAATGCTCTGAGGGTGCAGAGGCGATAATACATATGGGTTAAATATTGCTATGTTTAATGATATGCCGTATGGTATAGTTAGACTCACAGTGGTTCACTGGAATATATACTACATCATAACACTGTGTGTGGTTTTTTGCTTTAGTAACAAAAAAAATAGAATAAAATATAATAAAGCCACAGTCACCAAGATGCCTGTTGAAGGAGAAATTGCAGTCTGAAAAAATAACAAATGCCAAATAACATGGGGTTTTGGAGGAGGGAAAGAGGCAAAAGGAAGCCAGGAGAGCTCAATGGATCAGCTCCAGTGAAAAGGGGAGGGTGAAGGCAGAACAGTATGGGTTTTTCATACTCCAGATACCACACAATGCTTATAGAAACCCTTGCCAAAAAAAAAACCAAGTAAGGTTTTCTACATGTTTCTGCTTATTAGGAGTATATGTAGGCATAGGCTTATATCATAGATGTGTGCCTGTGTGGTATGTTTTTTTCACGAGTACACGCTGTCAAAATCACACAGAAGAAAAAAAAGTAAACATGCAAATTTCTTACTGTAAAGACCAACATTTTGCAGACACTTACTTTAAGCTAACCTTTTTTTGAAGCTTTCATGATGCTCATGCTGATGGTGCACTGGATGAACCATTCTGAAGAAGGTGAGTAGATGAGACGCTGCCTGAAACGGGAAAAAAGTGATGCCTTTTTTGTTGGTAGTTTTTTTTTTTTTTTTGCTAAGGGCCAGATTCAGCATCTGACCTAGTTTTTAAAAGCCTTGTGAAATCACTGTGCAAAAATCAGGCCTCAGATGCCAAATCAGGACCAGAAGCATTAAGAAGGTTTCAATGTGCTGGTGAGGAAGAATATTTCCCTTTTTTTTTTTTTACTTCCTTTTGGTCAGGAGTCGGATTTGGGAGTGTGAACAAATACCGTCTGTATCCAGACGCAAGTACGATGTTAATACATTACAGGGATGTCTGCCAGCAGAAGGTCCAGCATTTTGAAAATAGTATTCAGTGGGCATTCACAGCAACGGGTCCTCACTCCGTCATGCAGCACGGCTTAGTCTTGCACCGCAACCAGAACTTCAATGCAGCCTGAGCAACTTTTAAAACCATCAAAGCAAGTTCTGTCTCTCACAGAAGTTTTGCTCGGAGGGCTGTGTAAACAGAGCACTGTCTCTTTAACTGATTTTATTTTCCCCTCTCTTTTTTTTTTTTTTAGTTTAAAGATTACATTTAATATCTATTTCCCAGCAGTGTACAAACTGACATCATCTACTCATAAAAGCGGAATGCTTTGCTTTTTTAAGCTTCAAGCTGAATAACAAATTGCCACAGATGACAGCATAAAAGAATAACAGAATGGAATCAAAAGAAAATTCATTGTCAACAGAAACCCCCTGCTGAGGAATTTCAATTTCATATATCTAATTATCCCTGTCAGTTGGAAGAACTGACAAAAAGCATTCTTTGTTCTCTCTTTCTGCCTCCCGCATCTCACTCTCAATTAATTCCGGCATACAAATATGACTAATTGTCTTTGCAGTGCTCAAGAGCTCTGTATATAAATGTTCATGAACTGAAAATGATTTGGAGGGTATTCATGCATCGATTTATGATATTTGAACACAATAGACATGCATAATTCAGGTGACCATGTTAGCACCCTCACAAGCCCTTATTACAGAGATTAGGCAGGATTCTCTTTTCACATCCTTTTTTCATATATATGCTTTGTGACAATAACTCACTTTGCACCTATTAAAAGAGGAAGCATTATATGTCTGCTGTGGCTTATTGAAATTGCCATGAACAAGATTACCGGCATTTAAATAACATAGGGGGGATGGCCAGAAAATATTAGGTACTTTCAAAAGCAAGACCAAATCATGATGAAGGTTAAAGCTGATGGTGGTTTTTCTAATCTTGACTTGATCACTTCAAGAAACCTTTGAAGTGACAGAATTATCTTTACTCACATCCTGTATTGACAAATACTGTGAGGCTAACTTTTATATGATACTCTTTATGTAAATATATACACAGATGCATGAATGCACGCATAGAGAGAAAGAGAAAAAAATTAATAACTTCTTTATTAGCTTTTCTAACGAAATGCTAAGGTTACTTCAAGGGAAAAGTTCTTGCATGATGACACAATTAAGATTCATTGTCCATGCTTGGAGAATGTTATATGTAACTTGGCTATCCTGGCTCATAGTAAAACCTCCCCAGTTAAGTTGGCATTTTGTGCTTCCATACTGTACTTGTTACAATCATATGATTTTTTTTTTTTTTTTTTTTAAAAACCCTCAACGTTGATACAGCTGCATTACTTACAAGGGCAAAGCTCCTGCTCATAATATGAACTCTTCACCTACCCCAAAAGCGCAGCATCAGGCCTTTTCTAGACAGAGGGACTGAGTCAGTCACGGAGCTGCAGCAGTTCCTGCGGCGTTGGCACCCTTGGTTCCCCATAATCACACGGGATGTTTGGATCCGCACAGCAAAACACTAGTACATAAGAACCTGGCATAAATAAGGCATCGGTTCTACTTGTGTTTCGCCAAAAGGCCGTTTTTAACTGGCTGATTCTGAACTCTGCCATTTCCCCTGAAGAAAAAGGAGCTACATGAGAAGTTACAAGCAGGAGTGAAGACTAAAGAGAGTAAGACCATTTATTACAATGAGGAGCAAGGGTACAAAAATAAAGGTTGCACAAATGGCAAGTTTGCAATGAAAAAAGAAAGGGAAATCTGGTCACGGAAGGAAAATCTGCAGAAAGAGTTCCCAGAGGAGACAGATTTACTGGGGTTTATAGAGCTTCAGCTATATTTTGTACCCTGCATTGGTTTATACAATGTCATGGTGGAAATTTTTGTTCCCTACAGTGTGATGCTTTTTTTTTTTTTTCTTAAAATAAGATTATTTTAATGTGAGTTTATGTTAATTTTCAGAGAATACAATTTAAAATGATGTTGAAGATGTAAAACTCAAGAGACAGAGAGAGAGATTTTTTTCCCAAGCATGTTATAAACCCACCCTGTAAAACTGGGGAGCCGTACAAAGCCCAGGTCTTCATCCCTGCTGCTGCTTCAGGGCGAGCAATGACTGAGGTGGAGACCTGTACAGACACTTGCTTGCTTCCAGCATCCATGCAGAACACTTAGAAACTTGCATGGAAAACCATGTAGCCTGTGCATAAATTTTTCCATGACACCCAGCAATTTATGTGCCCTTTGTATACAGTTCTCAACGGCAGCTGGCTCCCACTGCTACACGCAGAAAATGTCATGAGCTCAGCAAATAGAGTTTTCCATGCGAAGCAGCACACTGATTTATACACGATGTCATCATTCACTGAACACCTACAAGAAGCATATGGATTGAGGGAAGGGCTCTCAAAGTTGAGGGTTAGGATAGGAACAAATATTCAGCCTCAACTACAGGATCAGGTAAAGTGCTCTGGTATATCGTCTCAAGAAATAAGTACTCTCTCTTTGTGAGATATTTACTAGTGGCAAAAATAATAGTGCCAAATGACCTGTTCTCCAGAGTCTAGAGATCAGTTGTGAGTACTAACGTGTAAAGAAAGACCTCCAGATAGTGTGACAACAGCATATTTGGCAACGCCACTTGAAATTGGTATTCAGTTAGCCAGCGATCAATAAATAAAGCAGGTTGCTTTGTGGGGTTTTTTCCCCCCCTCTGCTGATACCCTCTGAACTTGTTCTGTTTTTTCCTTTACAGCTGCAGGTCAGTTTTGCATACACGTGCTATAAACACCATCTGCACGCTCATTGCGTGTGACTTCGGTGGAAGTTGAGGCACTTTGAGGCATATGCTTGCTCCTCCAGCTCACTCGCACTCATCACTTATGGTGCTGTTGAGTTGAGCCCTATTATTTAAAACATTGATTACACAGAGTTCTTCCAGGGCTTTGTGAAATTAGTTACTTTTACAAACATCTATGTTTTTAGATAAGTCATAGAAAGTTTATTTCATTTTAGGCAGAAAAATTAATCTTAGGTTTCCAAGCCAGCAACAGAGACTATAATATTTTTTGGGCTTTTTTTGCAGATTGGTGTCGCTTTGGTCTACTCAAGAGGTAATTGAATTTTTTTTTTAATCTTGGGTTTTAATTTTGCCCATTCCTTTAAAGGTGTTCCATCCAGCTGCAAAGGGAACTGCCACATAAGAACCAGTCCCACCAAGAGAACACCATCCATGTACTGCTGTGTCCCTACAGACCCTGCCTGAGGTCCGTGCACTCGGTCTTCCTCACAATATCCTTCTCCTGCTGTTATTAAGCATATAACTTCAGAACTGGTGGGCAACCAAGGCTCTGATTAATTCAGGAGAGCTGAATAGGCAACTTCTGTACCCGCCAGGGCTCCCCCAGAGGATTAGAGCCCTGGTTACCAAACAGACAACATCATTTGCTTGCCAGGTTCCACAAGAGATACTTTGGGTCAATTTTTGCTCTCCAATGTACACTGTTATTATCCGCGAAGCTGCACCATATTTACTTCATAGAATACTCAGTGCTTGGCCCCATAATTTTATTTTTCCCCTTTTTTCTTCCACTTAAAGAAACCAACTACAAATATTATAGAGCTGAATGAATGGCATAAAGCCAGAAGTGTAAAGATTGAGAGGCTGCCTTAATTTTTAAACCATTCTGTTGGCTTTTGATTTTGGTTTAATTTAATTTTGAACCTGCAGGACTTAACGAAGCCATACCTTTGAATTTCCTGGCATTTACCACTTGCAGTCTGATTTGTATCTCTATAGACATTGCTAAGCTCTGTTTAGAAAAATGCTAAAACTAAAA
Organism: Limnodromus scolopaceus; assembly: GCA_028565335.1. Classification (NCBI taxonomy): domain Eukaryota; kingdom Metazoa; phylum Chordata; class Aves; order Charadriiformes; family Scolopacidae; genus Limnodromus; species Limnodromus scolopaceus. Next base: position 61,862,700 of record JAOXNO010000013.1, on the reverse strand, counting down.
CACTCCAATGTTCCTATAAAGCTCTCGTTCCAAATCTCAGCTGAAAATATATCTTTTCTGACTTGCACATATCTGTTAATTTTCCTCTCCCTCTGCTATTATTTATCTCTGTAACTGTATTGTTTAACTCCTGTAAAGTGGTTTTGGGATACACTTTGGATGAAAGACGCGATACAGAATAAAGTTGTATTGTTTTGTGCAAGCTGGCACATACTTGGTTCCGCATAAGCTTGGCAGAGATCTCTCTTACAGCGCTTTCCAGTTTCTCCCAAGTCTTTTTTTTTTTTTTTTTTTTTTGCATCTTTCCCACCTCCTTTTGCTGGTTAAGATGTACTAGAATACATCTGTTAGATTAATAGGTAACTAGAAATTTATTTGCTACCCAGAACACGTCCTTTCCCCCCATCAAATATTTTTGAAACAAGGATAATTTTACTGAGGGAGGTAAGGCTGCAACATTGACATGACTAAAATCTAAGTGCAGGAAAGAAACAAAATAATTCATCTGATATTTTAAACATAACATCTACTTTGATTTTTATAAGCAATCAGAAGTGATTAATGCTTGGGAACGCTGCTCATTATATGAGCCTTTCTGTATCCCTGGTCAAATAAAGCAAGCAGGTGCAAGTCATAGGAGTTACTGATTATTTATGGCTTTTAGATACTTTGTGGGTTTAGCTGGTGAGAAAAGTTTTATTCCACTCACATGGACAAAACACAACCAACTGTCTGGACTGATTAAATTCACATTGTTGCATGAGCACATGGCAGGCAGGGGAAAAATTATAAAATCTCACCGCCTATGCCATGGCAACTGAGCAAACAGCTCATGGGAAGAATGTGAATAATAGAAAATAGCAATATTTCTCTTTGTGTTTTCGCACTTGACAGTTTTATCCCCACATCTGCCTAATGTCCGGTGAACAAGTAAAGTGCTTGTAGTAGCTATTTTCATTCTCATTGATTTGACTCATCCTTGGCTAAGAGTTGTCTCAAGATGACCCACGTACATTTTAAGCTTTGGAGAATACGAACCAGGAAATACGTGGGGTTTATACATGTACGTTGGGAAACCACAGGAACAAGAACAAGCTACTTGTGAAAGGCTGTGAAAAAACGGCTTTAGTGCACTCATTTCAGTTTTCTGGGCAGAAAAATGAATGTTGAAATAATTTTTCTGAATGCATTTCAAGTCAAATGCCAAACTCCCACAGGGATAATTCAAAAAATATGAAGTATATTCAAAGTCTTCTAGGCATCTACTTATTTCCCTTCAGTCCATGGTATCTGTCAGTATCTGCAAAACAGACATCAGCTGTCTAACCAAAACCCCATTTGTTTGACAGATTCTGGTTGCACTCGTGTAAACGGAACTCAAAAGATGCTTCCTTCTATCTCAAAAATACACGTACTTTGTTTTGCAGCATTCAGCATGACTCTGGATTGTTCTTTTGCTGTATGTGCAACAGGAACTTTGCTCTTCTGAAGCGAGGCTTGTGTGTCTTCTGTATTTTTGGAAAACTATGTGATCGGTGAGGACAGAAGAATTTGGTAGGAATTCCACTTGAAATCGAAAATTCCTCTTAATCCCAGTGCAGTTTGAACTAACTACGTACTCTATTTCAGGTGGCCTGTTCTAGTTATGGTCAGAGGTTACCAGGGCAGGACTGCTCACAGGATTCAGGAGCGACTGACAGGACAAAGCCCTATTTGTCACATCAGGTATTACACAGTTTCAGCTCTGCGTTTGCAACTAGGCTGGCGTGGTCTGATAAAGTAGCCATGGTGCTAGGAAATAAAACTTTTAAAAGGTTCAGTGCATATGACTGATGTAAAAGAGGATAACAAGCGCTAATTTTTTCCATCCTAATGAATGATGTGTTAAAAAAAAAAAAAGGGTATTTTAAATACTGTCATTCCATGAGACTAGAAGCCTGATTTGTTTACCTGTTTTTGCTGCTACTGTTGCAGTAGGCAAAATTAGTGCTTTTGACAAACTCATTATGAAAAGCGTATTGAGCTCACTTTCACATCAGTAGTGTGACTTTCATCAGATGCTTTACTCTGTCACAATTGTGCAAATGATAATTTACCCTTCTGTTCTGGGAGTTGCGCTTTGGGCCAGCAGGTTTTGAAGAATCTGCATTCCCCCAGTTGATGTAAAGGTCTATGGGTAACTGGAAGTTGAGGAGAGGAAAATCGAGGTAAAAAAAGAAGCATCAAAAACATCACTGGCACATACTGAAGGAGAAGATTTAAAGAGCACTGAAATTGATTCGGCAAAGACTTATAATCATAGAAACTGCTACTGGGCTCAAGTATCAAAACTTTGATATCTAACACATTTGATCAAGAGGCGTATAATTATCTATTGGATCATCTCAGGGTAGGTCTGTTAGTATTTAATTCTCATCAGCTGAGTGCTTTTAAAGCGGCTTTCCCACCACATTTTGGATTATGTAGTGGAGTGTGCAAACTGGATTCCTCTCAGATAACGTGAAACTGTGGGATGCCAATGAGCTTTTAGTCTGGAGTACCAGGTTAGAGCTACCCTGAACACACAGGAAGCCCTCAACACCAACTGTATTGCTCTACAGATCTCCTATTGCCTTGTTAATGTAGACAAAGCCTGGAAATAGTAGAAGATTCATGGGACATCAGTAGGTTATTTCACAGTTTTTAAAACAACTTCTACGTCACATAGTTTTAGATACACCTGGTAAGTAACATAGGATTGTCTATAGCTGTACTTGGTGCCCTGAAAGCGTATATTGCATAGAAGACAACTAAAAAAATGTTTAATGAATGATGTAGTTTTGATGACACCTATGACTACATTTGTTTATATAAGTATTCCCTTTGCTTTGGCTCCTTTCTTTTTCTAACATATCTGTCCGGTCAACCAGAAGGATTCTACTGGTATCATTGTATTGAGTTAGGCTGATGGACTAGATGATCCTAAATGTCCCTTCCAACCTAGACAATTCTAAGATTCTATCACACGTGATGTCACTTGGATTTTGTTCTTTTCTCCTCTACTTATCCACTGCCTAGCAAACTTATCAGAAAGCTGTGAGAGAAGAAAAACAGAAATTAGAGATATTTAGTAATGCCCAAAGTATTTACAGAGGAAGTTCATAGGCAGCGCTAACATCTTCCCTGAGTAGCACTTCCATAAATTTGGAGCAACACTAATGGTCTCATTTGCGCATGAAGATCTAAGTCGAGAGCTAAAACATATTAACTCTGCACGCTAAAGGCAAACAAGAGAGTAAAAAGCTAATAATTATTTCTGAAAGTAAGGAATGATTCTGAAAAATGAAAAGAAGAATACTTCTGGACCCAGCTTGGCTTACAATGAGGCAAAATGGAGTTCTGCTATTGATTTAATGAAAACAGGACCAAACCCTGTGTGCCACTTGTCCATATGAAATAATTTGAATGGGCTGAGGAGAAACACAATAGTAGAGACAGGGAATGAAAAACACCCACAACATTATACACCTTCAATTCACCAAGGAGAGCTTTTCTCATGAAGGGGTATATTATTCCCTTATGTGTATGTGGCTTCCATTACCAGTAATGGGAGTTGATCACACACAGAGAGGAGAATGGACTCCTCCGTCTGACATCTCGCTGGCTGCCTGGTATAAAGCCAATAGACAATGCCAAGTTATTCTGATCGGGCTACTAATTGGAATCATGTTGTATATTGCTGAAGTTTGTTTATTTTTATGAGAGCACTA
>JAOXNO010000013.1:61793951-61853951 GCA_028565335.1 Limnodromus scolopaceus | reverse complement strand
TCACATGACCTCGGAGCAGGACTGTTGCCTTTACAGTGTAACCAATACATTGCTGTAGTGCTGTGCATCACACACGGCTTCAGCACAGTTCTATATTTATTTTACTGCTCTTCCGCTTACTGTTTGGAGAACTTTCTGAAATGGTGCTTTGAGTCTTTGTGTTGCAGATTCAGGAACTAGAAAATTTTGATAGTGTACATACAGACACTCCCCACACACCAGTAGCAATAGTCCTGTCAGCATGCTGCATATATTTGAAGATTTTCAAAACTGTTATCTTTATCTCATGTCAAGTTTCATAGTATTATCATACAAGTCTGATAATATATGCCATACACGTATTGTTACAAAAATAAAGACTTGAGTAACTTTCATGTGGGGATGCATTGCTTTCATGGGAACAGGGAACCTCCTTCCTTTCTCAAAGAAACCTTAGAGCAAAAGCAGCAAAATTCATTGACAGAAGTCAGAATATCAATGTTACTCAGGTAATACTTGCATATAAGAAGTCTGGTTGCCCAGCAATGTTGCCTTTTTGGAAAGCAGAATGAATTCATAAGTTCAAAGTTTCCGTGTTCACTCAGTTGTCAAATCTGACTTTATTCATGGGATTATTAAAATTTAGGAAGATATAAGGGAGGTAGAAACAGAATTGGCAAAAAAGCCCAATGGAGAAATCTCTGCATTTTAAGGGAATGTGAATGTTGGCAATATTATGACCTGGATAGGGCTGTGTTCCCACAGTTACAGCTGTAAAAACCCTTTTCTGCCCATTGCATGTTGTTTTCAAGAGGATGACTGGCAGTGTAAAAGACTGTCTTTCTCTCTTTCCCTGTTGTGCAACAGCAAATCTGTGATTGAATGTTGTTGAATCCATGCAAACGGAATAAGGTAAATTATAATTTTAATGCACTTCAGCCAATGCTTATTGGCTGAAGAATATAGGTATCCTACAATCTTAGATATCTTATCCATACACACCCCAAAAAAAAAAAAAAAAAGAGATGTCAGATAATAAAGTGCTATCACTGCTTTTCACAAGAAGAAAAGAAGGACAAAAGAGGGAGGAAAAGCAGAACTCTTGCACCCTGAGATGTGAAATGCCTGAGAGAGAAACAAAGCAAACTTTTGAACTTACGGCAGCCATACATATTAGCACGGGCGTTAGAGTCAGACAAATAAGCCCTAAAGAAATAACATGGCAGAACTGCCCTCAGGATTAAGATAGTGTCTCTGTACAGTGCTATTTTCTGTATTGCTTCTAATGAAAATAAAGTGTGACTATTCAAAAAAAATGTGCATTTGGAAGACTGAGGAATCAGGGGAAAGAGACTGGTGTAGGAGATTTGGGGTTAAAAATTAGTTCCTCTGCTAAAATACGGAACACAGTGCTTGAAAAATAAAATCAAAGGAGGTAGATGCATCACCACTTTTTGTGTCTTTCTCCTTTATTTTTTTCATGTCTTCTTCCAAACAGCTGGTATTCCTTGTGTCAGAATCTGGCATAATTTTTTATGTTTTCCTGCCTCCCTTTTGGGAAAAAAAAATAAAAACAAACCCCAAAAAACCCGAAAATCACTGACAGCCTGTGGTGGATCAGATATTTTCATGTATCTCCTGCCCTTTCCCTCCTTTCCCCGACACTGCACTGCCACGCTGGGTCACAGTGCTGGCTGGGGACAGGGAGATACACCAAGAGAGGAAGAAACACAAGTATTTGAACAAGTAATATTTGAGTTTTTTCATCTCCTGCCTTAGTTTGAATACCATAGGCTGCCACAGTTTTGCAAAACAAAACGATTACAGAAAGGGTAAAGAAGAGAAACATTAAAATGAAAATATGTTTCTAACTTTATCCCTCTGAGAATTTAATGAGATGAAGTAAGCAGCAGATAAAGAGAAATCTACATTTTAAAGTCACTATAAATTTTTTTTCCTTTACCACCAGCAGAAAAGAACAGACGGATAACAGATAAAAACCAAGATGTTTGTATTAGGGTTGAATGAAGAAATGTTTTCGCTCAAATAACTTAATGCAAGACATTTAATGAAAATTTTTGAAGGAGATTTTTTAATTAAATATATCTCTGATTCAGTTCTTCCACAAAGCTACCCATAGCACCTTCAGGAAGGGAATTACGTAACTTACCCGAAACCAAGTCTTTCATGAAACTCTGATTCTGAAATGGAAATGGGCCACTGTAAAATATATCAACCGCTTCTACTACAGGTAAATATAAGAATCACGTTGAGACAAAGGAACGGAGGAAGCTCTGCCGTATCTATATCTAAACACACGTCAGTTCATTAGTTGTATGCATCCATGTTAAGTATGTGCCACTTCCCTTGATGGTGTCTCATGGCTGGAGTTTCCCACCATGCTGAGCTGGCTTTTTCCAGCAGTAGCATGTCCTTGCAGCACTTGGCAGTGAGGTACTGCTCGTTTGGTGAACTGGAAGAACAGCCAGATCAAGAAGAGCAGCAGAAGCTCCGAGACTGTACCTGCTGAGCACCTGCGAAGAGCATGGCATGAGGAGAGATGAAGAACTGGATTAATGTGTATGCTTATAAAAATGTAAAGGTAAGGATAGTTGAACAGCTATTGATAAATCACAACCATTGTGCCTGACTCAGAAGAGATGCTTCCCTTTAGATTAAGCATATTTAAGTATGTTAAATTAGTTAGTAGCCACCAATTTAAGTGAGAAAAATTGATTATTGCCATTCAGAGAGAGGATGCCAGAACACAAATCAAACACAGCAGTAGATAGCTGGAGCCATGGTTAGCAAAAAAAGAGAGAGAGAGAAGTAAAGGCAGCAGCAGAATTAAAGTGGTGTGCTCAAGAGCATAGTTGTCTCATCCAGAGTGTCCAGAAGCCTTCATAAAATGCTGCAAGTGGCAGTGTTGGATACACCTGAAAACTCAGTAGGGAAGTAAACAACAATTAAGTGTGTATTAACTTGTGGAACACATCATGTGGGTCCTTATATGACTCAGTGTTCATGTTCTGTGCTGTTGTGCCAGGCAGTTGTTTTGTTCTGTCACTTGTGCTCTCCAAACATTTAGCTGTAACCTAGCAGGGATTGAGGAGGAAATAACATCCCAATTTTCACACCAGCAACAGCTGCTTTGGTTAGGCAGTACACTAAATATAGTAATTTGCCATGTAGCCAACAACAGTGATAGCACATCAAAAAGAGATTCTGTGACATAGCAGGGATCCCTAATGTGCTACGAATGATGGATGGGCTGCTCATGCACCTCACAGAATGATGCTACTTTTCAAAATGGAAAGCGGCGTGTGTGACCATCAATATCTTACATTGAATTATTGGCTTCTGTCACGACGCCTGTATTTTAGCCAACTCATGTGGTGGAAAATTATTTTATTCTAGTGACATTTCTGATAAAAGAGCCATCAGTAAATATTTTCCCCGAGAAATGTGTTCTAGAGGTTTACAGGTAATAGCAACAGTACTTTGAAGAGCCATCTGTGACTCATAATAAGTAAAATAAAACCATTATTGAACAAAGATTAAAACATGAATATGCTTGGTTTTAGTCAGTCTCTTTTTTACATGAGCATTCTCTATGCCAAACATGAAGATGGATGGGGCTTGTACCTGTGTAGTATGCTGCCTGACTAAATGTTACTATTGCCTTCTGTGCCTTTATTATTGATGGGGATAAAGTGCCTCCAGTTGACAAAAGTGGTATGATAAAACACTACCGCTCTTGCCCTTCACCCCAAGGTGCCAAGAGGATTCTGGCATCATTGCTGGTGTGTACTTCAGCCTGTGTGGATTGTAATGAAACACCATCTGACAGGACAGCAGCCATGGCAATAAGTGGGGTTTCCTCTCCATAAGCCAATGAGGAAATTAAAAACGCATTGAGGCCAGGACTTGCTGTGTTCTGCTTCTCATCTTATGCTATCAAGTGCTATATAAACCTGAAATATTTTCCAGAATTAATTGTGCTGAATTCAGTTATTCAACAATATAAAATGTAGCACAAAGATTTCGTTCAGGTCCAGCAAACCACATGCGTGTTCACCATGATGCCACCTGGGCACTGTCTATAAGCATCTATGCACATCTTACGAAAGGAAGATGATTTGGTTGAAATCAAAGCATATAGGACAGCAGTATGAGACAAAATTTATTCAGAGGCAGTTCCAGCCTCTTCTTCCTTCAGTCATACTTCAGGATTGGGTTACACTAGCACATTTGTTTCAGATTAATTGTATCGTGATCTTTTCATCAGATGTTCTGCAGTGGCTCTGCATCTTCTCTGCAGGGAACAGTTCCTCCTGCTCCTTTTTCCTTTTGTGTTCCCCACTGGTAGATGCTCCTCGGCACTTGGAAGTTGCCAAAGCAGTCCTCAGCACTGGGCTCTTCTAAACAGTGACCACCATTAACAAACAAATTTTGATGTGGCATTATATTTTCTACAGTCTCTCTTTCACTTTCAGTACTCCTGACTTAGCCCCAGGTGACAGGGTTTCCCATCTTCCCGAAACTTGTGGCTTTCCTAGACAATCAGTATCCCTAACTCATACTTGCACTGCAAGTAAACAACCTATATGTCAGATATAGATTTAGATTTAGATTAGATCTTGGGAAGAAATTATTTCCTGTGAGGGTGGTGAGGAACTGGAACAGGTTGCCCAGGGAAGCTGTGGCTGCCCCATCCCTGGAGGGGTTCAAGGCCAGGCTGGATGGGGCTTTGAGCAACCTGGTCTGGTGGGAGGTGTCCCTGCCCATGGCAGAGGGGTTGGAACTTGATGATCTCTAAGGTCCCTTCCAACTCTAACCATTCTGTGATTCCGTGTGATTCTGTGATATAGCAGGCGACTGAAAAAGGTAGACTTACCTGCTGTCCAGGAGACAATAGCATCTAATACAGAATATAGTTGGTATTGTGTCACAGATTTAATGTAAAAAACCTTATTTTGAATTAATTGGTACTTAAACACTAGGACTTTTAAATCATCGCATTAGCTGTTAAAATATTTGGAATTTAAGTTAAATTCTGCATTTTAGAACCCCAAATATCTCACACGGCAAAGTATGCACCTGCAACAGTACTGGGATCTGTGTCACTAAGCTTGTTTCCACTTGGGCTTTGGTATTAATTTTGAAAGGTTAAAAGGTAAATGACATTTTGTCATTTGTGAAGTAAGACCGTTTTCATAAAGTTGAAATGGGATCCAAACTGCTTGCATTTTTCAGGATTTTTAATTTCACTCTAACTAGTTTGGCAAGCCCTATTCAAGAGCCACAGCTACTACAATCAATACCAAGAGACAAGGTATCTATCAGCACAGCAGGGATGGACCAATTTAACACAGCACATTTCCTCCTTTTAAAAAAAAAATTCCACTTTCACAAGCACTAGACAAACCCTGAATTAAACACTTCTTGGAGTACTTCTTAAAATGTACTACCCGTAATTCTGTGTCATAAGTTTCTGGGTTTTTATGTTTCCATGAACAGTTATTAATTACGTGACCAATAAAACCTCAAATTTTTGCCTGCAATTTTTTCATTGTAAACCTGCTTTCTAGAGGAGGGATTCTAGAGAATCAGGGATAGTGACAGTAAAGTACAGACCTGCCTGGCCGTGGGTTCTCTAATAGCAGCAAAAGTTCCCACTTTTCAACCTCCTTTGAACCGGCCATAGATGATGATTCTAGAGATTTCTAAAAACTAGTGACTCTGGAGATTTTCTCTCCTTTCATCCTAAAACAGCTTTGCAATTACCAGTCCACCTTTTCCAGCTGAGGATCTCTGAAAACAGCACCACTGCAGAGATTATATTCCCCATTTAACACAGGCCCTTTTTGAACCTATTTCTCAGACGTTACTGCGTTTTATGAAAAACTCAGGAGAATGCAAAACCCCTATGCTTTCTCATCAGAAAATCCTCTCAGGAGAGAAGGAAATTCGTCTTCAGCCTTGCAAACTGAGTATGCCTGTTCCCGCTGAGAAGCAGAATAGGGCAGCCTTGTGGACCGGACAGGGGCTGCTGTCTAAAACCATGCCACCGAACCCAAGTATTGGAAAACAAATTCAAGTTCATCCTAAGACGTCTAAACAAAGTGATATCTCCCTCTCTGGTGCTGTCCTCACTTGCCCTTGGGGTGTGCTGTTTGCCCTAAACTTCCCTGTGATTTGGAAACTGATATGGGCAGATAATAGAGGCAATACTAGGAGTTTCAAGAGGGCAATTGTAGACCAGCTAGCAAAGGCATGAAACAGTCAGTGCCTGTCCGCCTCCAAGTGAAAACTGATTCATGTTTAGATTCATCAGAATTCTGTATTTAATTTTACCCTATAAAATGATTCATTAAAAAATGAAAAATTGTGGATTTTCGGCTAGCTTAGGAAAAGAAAGCCTTAATCAATTTATAAGTAGCATCCGGTTCTTTGTTACTAGTAATTATTAGGTAAATGCATGTTGAGGGCATCACTGGACACCTGAAGTCTGTGCTTCTCTAAATTAGTTCCTGATGAAGGCTTAAGCTCAGTGCAAGCTAGAGGTATGAAAATCCATTCCCAAACATATTTTACATAATACCCATGTTTGTTTCCCCTAAAGTACAGCTGGTATTGTAGTTTTTCACTGAATGATCTGACAGGAGTTAGGAAAGAGGGATTGTGATAAAAGCAAAGCTCATGTAACTCAGGATAAAACTCCAACATCCTAAGAACTAAGGGCCTGGTGGTCATGTTGGACCATAGTTGCTTATGCTGTCCATGACTTTGGACAGTATTCCTTTGTGCTTCTCCTCCCACCATTTTGGTTACGTCAACCTATTAGGTTCTTTTCATACATTTAGATGGTAAACTCTTTGAGACGATGTTTTTTCTTCCATGAAAAGATAGTGTTCGGTGAAGTGGATAGCAAATATATGACCAGGGTCTCCAGGTCTAACACATACCTCACACGCATTGTCATATTCAAGAATCTTTTTTGTTTGAGTGGTGTACACGGTGTTACATCTATCTTTGTCTTGTTTTCTTTATCTACAGAATGTCCACTCACACCCAAACGTTCACAAGGCCTTTCAAAATTCTGATGCTGAAGCAAAATTAACAAAACTTGAAAAATGAATATATTTCCTTATATCTTTTTATTATTTGCCTTTGGCAGGGCTCATATTTTCCAGTTGTATTTCCATAATAAATCCGTGAAGCCACCACAGATGAACCAAAATAGAACTTCTCCCATGTTTTTACATTACTTCCGTAACTGAGGCTACTGAAGGAATGGCAAGTATTGCAAAATTTATTATTCTTATCATAAGGGTTGACAACAGATCAGCTCGTTTCTTTCACCTGAAACTCAAAACACTATTATTATTTCCCTGTATTTAGGTTGCCCTTTCCATATTTTATATTTAACTGAATGAGTCATAATTATCTTCTTTCAATTATGCTGAAATAAAAACTGCACTGGTAGCGCTGGTGGGTGCACTTGGCAATGCTGCCCCCCACAGCTCCTCTGCCTTTTTCTGCAGACTGAGGAAACAACCGAGCTGCAGAAGTCCTAAATGTGCTCTTCCTTTAGCTAAAGAGCCTCTTGTCTCCCTCTGAAATTCAAGGCTGCATAAGAGAAGCAAATAAATCAAGAGTGGTGCCATGGCATTTAGCCATCCGTCAGCACTATAAGCTGTTGCTTGCCTACCTGCTTAAAAAAGTTAACTACTTATATTCCTACCCCTCTCCAGTCCATGTTCCCCTCCTCCGGATCCTTAGTAAACCTCAGACTAAAACATTAAACTCGTGGTAGGTAGAGTTCAGGCTTATATATCATTAATTACTTCCAAGGATCTTGGACCACACCTCAGCACTGCAGTGCTGTGTAACCAGCAGTGTCACCTGCCGCATGTACGCCCTCCAGATACTGCACTGCCTACATTCCCACCACCACCGGGTGACGTGTCCTACAAAACAGGAGATGCCTGCTACACCTCTGAACAGGAATTTCTGTGCTGTCTGTTCTCCTAAGATTCTTTCTATTGACTTTCATTTTCTCAGCAAAGGACAGATATGAGATATTAAAACAGTTTAAGGACAATTTTCAGACTAATTAAGTGTCTTATTAGGAAAGGTGATTTCCTTCTCTGTCTCAGGTGTATGCATGATTTCACTTTAGATAACTTAGTATTATTTGAGAGAGCAAGTTCAAAATTCAATGGTATATGCTGTATTACAAAGATACTTTATGTAGCCTGTCTCTCAGAGAAAGCATGTCTTAGATAATGAAGAGAAAGCTTATTTTGAATTACAATTTCCTTCCACGAGGCAGACACCCCATACTAACATTTTCAGCCACCAGTACTGCTATAATCTAATGACTGGTATGTTGCTGCTATTCCAGCTCCTGTAATCATGTGTTTTGTTGAGCATGGGAAGAGCAGCGCAGACTTTAGGATGACTTCTGCTGCAAGAGGGTACATTCATAGACAGAGAGTGGACTGATGCAATGAAGGCTACCTTTGCATTCTCTTTGACCACTGCAAGATCTCCAGATACACGGTAAAAGTATAGAACAAATGGCTTGCAGCTGTATGTTTCACAAGAAGTTTACTAGTAATCCTCTATTTTCTTTAAGGAAATTGTTTGTCTCCATATATGCACTGAGTAAGATTTCATGTATTTTGTGCAGGTCTTTAAGAAAAATCTTTGCTAATATCCACCACGTGACTTCGGAAAACTTACAAAGGAGCTAACAATTATTTTGATTCCATAGAAGAAATAATTTGCCCGAACAACACTCTGAAAATGAACTTTATCTATATAAAGATACCAAGTATGTGCTAGCCTGCGATAGCACTCTCTCTTTGTCTCTCCCTCCCTTCCCTCTCCATCTTCTCTCTCCCCTCCCCCTTCTTAAAGCTTGTTAATTCAGATCAATCCTTCAGTGGTAATATTGCCTTTGGGTTACATGCCAGCCTATGGAATTATATGTTTGAACACAGGGCCAAACTAGCAGTTATTCCCCTGCCACTAAAGGTGAAAAGGTTTCCAGTAAATCAGGTTACTTTTCCACAGGGTAAGCGGTGTTAAATACAGTCTCTCTGGGTACTTCATCAATATGATTAACCTATTGGCATTATAGTTATCAAATTACAGTATAAGAAGTCATAAAGTTAAAAATAAATCTGTTTTCCATTGAGAAAATCTATTTAGGTGGAGACTGCTATATTAAAAGCTTACAGAGTATATATAATGGCATCATAGTTCATGGGGAATCATTACCACATTGGAGGTTTTCAAAATTAAACTTGCAAGAATGTCTTACAGATAAGTAAAAAGCTCTCAAGGGATTCAAGGTACATACCATATAGGGCCATCATCTTATTAGAGTTTTACTACTAACCCTGTTAGAAGTCTCCAAGCTGAGAAAGATTACAGCATGTGGATTGTAGAGGTATTTTGTAGACACTTTGCAACTCACCACAAAATGTTCACCTTGGGATCCTGGTCCCTGTAGCTGAGTTAAATGGCTGCCCTAATTCCACCACCATGGCTGCACCAGTCTCTTAATGTACCATAAATCCAGTCAAGTACTTTGACCTCTTTATTCATTGTCACTATAGCTCCTGAAATTGTCCATTCTAGCTAAGGGCCCGCAGGACTTTGGTTCTTTTGACAAATGTGGGAGGAAAGCAGGTTGGCTTCTTGCAAAATGTGGCTGTGCTGTTACTGCAGAGAAAATAGAGGCAGTGAGGAGAAACTGGAACACTAATGCACATCAAATGGGATGGTCATTACTTCCTACTACATGCAAATTACTCATATGGTTTAATCAAACACATTACAATTCATTAAGTGGCTGATGCTTCTGTATCACATTCAGTGATGCTTATGGATGCCATGTTTCATTAACGGGAAGTGTTAGAATAAAAAAAATATGCAAAAAAAGTTACTCTGGATGAAGAAGCCTAATGCTTGTATAAATGTTTGTAAGAAAAAGATACATATTTATTGCAGTTCGTTTCGGATTATACTCAGTAGGTTCTTTAAGTCCGCTTTAAAGCTAGCTAAGGAAACGTGGCTTTTAGCTGTGGGATGTACAATCGTCCAACAAAACACTTAGACAGTGGAGAAGCCTCAAATCATTAAATTAATCAGCAAGGTGAGGAAGATGAGGGTTCCTGGCAGGACCTGATCTCATACAATGAGTTATTGCTTAAATAGGTGTGAAAACTTGTATATCCAGTCCTGCATTTTTTATTGCTATTAAACAGGCTAAATTCAGCAATAACTCTAAATGTATTGAGAGATTAGACTGTTTTGGCCCCTTCAAAAAGGTTGCACTGCATGATGGCAATTCATATCTAGAACATGGAAAAATAATATGGTCTCTGTTACATTTAGTAGGTTCAAATTATTCATCTGAAATTTAGTAGAGTTGCCTGCATGTATATGAAAGAAAAATGTTAATTATTTGTATCAAATTTTAAAATTCTGTTAAAAGCTGTTGTGTGAATCCCAATATTATGAGTAGAAATGAGTAATGTTTCTTTAGTGTTTTATTTGTTAATATAACACCATATTTATGTAATAAATGCTTAGTTAGAGAATTCAGGGAATGAATGAACGTATTACATTAATAGAATCAATCTGAAAACTTTAACTTGCTCTTTTGGTTTAGCTCATACTATAGCTCAAATTAATATGATAATAAATTTGATTACCACTGCCAGCATGATATGCAATAAAAGAAAAAAATTAGATTTAAATATTTAGAGTGACAGTTTAAGAAAATGTACCAGATTGAAATTGTGAAATTGGCAATGTTAGTACAATGTTGACATTACAGAACTTGTACTTGGATCTTTGTAACGAAGAACAGAAAATTTCTCCATCTTATCCTTCATCCCACCTGCAGCTGATGCCAGGTACATACAAAGAAAACTCTACACTATCCTCTATCAAATTTGCTCTTACACATATTTCTTTACCTGAGAGGCATTGACTCTCACTACTTAAGTGCATTGGTTTAGATACTAATGTTTTCCAGCACCTTGAAGCATTTGGTCAAACTTTGTAACATTTTTGACACCTCCATGTTGAAGTTATCCATGGCTGCTTCCAAGTTATCTTCAAACCATTCTAAGTTGTTTGCAGCCCTACTTTTATGTTAATAAGTGTGCCCCTGCATAGTATTCTGCAGAGAAGAAAATGCTTTTTGCATAGGATCCAAAGAGCAACTGCAATGGTTAGGACCATTAAAAATGAAGAAAGAGATAAAGTAATACTGGATTTAATTTATCTTCCTTATTCCAAAACCTCTGGACTATAAACTATCCTATTCTTCCGCTCAGATTTTCTGTTTCCCTTCTACTTAGTGATACTCAGTGATCACTCAGCCTAAGATATAAGGAGGACTGATGCTGTTTACAGCATCTAGACCTTCATGGCATAATCTGAGGATGAATCAGGTAGAAATTAGGTGAATGTTTGATGGGCTTTACAGAAACTAGTGCACTAGAAACTAGTAATCAAAAGGGAAACATTATCTCAGATATCAGCCTTTGCTAAAGTTTGGATGCCTTAGGCTATGTCTACATTAACATCTAATAAAGCACAGTAGGAGCAGTTGATTCTAAGATTCTGACGTCCACATAATGTGCATTTCAGGTGCTTTTGTAGCTCTCTTCTTCTTTCTTTGAATTGCCCCCCTTTTCCCCAGCATTTTGAGGAACATCTAGCCGTTGATGAGACAGAAGTCCCAAAATGGTTGTGAGAAAGATTAGTGGAAAATCAAAGTTAATAGAAGTGTTTCTAGAAACTTTATTAAAAATTATTATTGTAATCAGCAAGATTCCACCAAGAATGCTGTGGTCAGTTATGGTCATCCCTGTCTGAAATAAATGAGCTCAGTCAGCCTAGAAGATGTGCAGGGAAGGATCATCATGTCACTGGGATAAAGGAGATTCCCACTTATGGAAAGCAACTAAAAGAGCCAACTATGTTTAGCCAGGCAAAACAAAGCTGAGCAGGGGAATGATTGTCTCTGTAAATGGATCAGAAAGGTAAACACTAGCAGGGGAACAGTTCCTTAAGCTTAAGGACAATGTTGACACAGAACCAGTGGGCATATCCCGCCTATGAATACATTTACAACAGAAATTAGCAGGTGGATAGGTATGAGAAGAGTGAAGCTCTGAAACGTATTTCTATCAGAGTAATGGGTGCAAAGAGTCAAACTTTTTTGGTATCAACCTTCATGGTTGCATGGCGACATGTAAGACTGGATGATGCCGTTGCCTGAAAGGCAGGTGATACAGGTAGTCACCTACAGTGCCATACAGTTCTGGTACAGAGGTACCTCCTCAGCCCTGTGCAATCCTGAGTGATAGCTTGTAGAAAGAAAACACTGGATAAAATCCATGTGACTCCACTGGGCGTACTGCTGTGACCCTTTTGTTGTCTTAGGACTGGTGTGAGGAAGGCTGATTTGCCTGGTGTTCACACTGAACCAGAGCTTTGACCAGTGTTTTGTGGCTTCTTTCCCACTAATTGCATTGGTGTTGTTAGCCCTTCCTGAGGTATTGCATTCTGGAAGTGACCCCCTGATCTGAATTGTGCAGTGTTGTTGCATTCTGCTATTAGTAAAAGTGAGTAATTCAGCATTTGGGTGGACTCAGTAGGAGTTGTGAGAAGAAATTTGCTGTTAATTATTATATATCAAGTTTTATGACAAGTGAATAGCTTTTTGTTTTGTTATATGCAACAGAGAGAAGAAATAATTATGGGCAAAAGAAATTTGAAAAAGCTGAACTGTGAATATAGAGCACTCAGGATTAATAAAAATTACCTGAAATTGATCTACTTGGGGTAACAAGAGAATAATTGCCAATGTCTTTATAAGCTACTGGCAAAATACCGTATTTTATATTTTATGGCACAGATAATATATACTAGTGCTGAGGGTTCTAATAAAGATTTCCCCTAACCAGTCTGTAGTTTTTATCCTTGGTTATGCTTTGAGGTGCTATAGTATTTTATGGAATAACTAAATACAGATGGAAAAAATCAATAATGGCATGGTATTTTAACTCTGCAGAAAGGTTACTCCCACCTCTATGCAGTCAGGTTGAGCTTAGCCTTAACTTAGTAAGCAGAGTTAGAGCCATGAGATGCATCTGAGCTGTTCAGAGACTTCTCAGCACATGTATGCTTTGTCACTCATCCACACAACTGCCAGGGAGTGGTCCATCTGAGTCTGCAGGATGCTCTGCTTTCATACAACGTGTTTTCTTGGATATGGCAAAATAGGTGGATGTGCTCCAGCTGTTCAGCAGCTGTCCATTGCTCTTGGGGTAGCCTGGGTGGGGAAACGGTCAAAAAGAAAAAGGACCAGCAGTGAGATCCAACTGAAAAATCAGGAACAAGAATAATAACTTCTTTTCCTTTTTAATAGGGTTTTGTATATAGAAGAAAAAATTCTGAATAATTTTGTAATTAATCATATCATCTCATTTGTGTTATACGGCTTTTGGCTTTATGGGAGTCATCTGGATTTGGGGGGTTAATTGACTGACAGAAATATTAGGAGATATTTTTTTTCCAGTTCTCTCTTAACTAGATGAAGACTGCGTAGTTGGTGTGCCTCCGCTCCTCAATTGTGCAGGGCTAGAATCAATGTCATTAGAATGAAACACCCAGATACACAAGAACTGTACTGGTGTATTTGAATTCTCCAGTACTCTTGAATCAACTCAAACTAACCTAGTAGATTTTTATTCCTCAAATCATTCTAATTTCATGTTTGCAGCAGCCTGAGAGTCTACAGAGGGCTCTTGAAATGGAGAGAAAATGACAAGTAGCTTAAAGAAACTAAACTTAGGTTTGTTTTGGGCTCTGAGTGACAGCTGAGGTCAACAGTTTCCTTAATTTTTTTGTCAATGGCAGTTAATCATATGAGGAAAAAACCAAAAACCAATGTTTTCAGATTGCTAAATTTCACATGATAACTATCCCTCCCTTAGAAATAGCCAGGTGAGATCAAATGGTGGTTGAGTAATGTCTTCTTCCTTGTCTATGTGGCCTACTATCTTCATTTTTTTCTTATCTTACCTTAGGTCATAACAGAGAGCAGAGCCCAAAGAAGAAGAATTCCATCCAAAATCCATCCCGCCTCCAGAAAGTAATTTGTGGAAAGTAGATGGCAAACCAATCAAAATGTCTCATCAGCAAAATTAGTATTTATGAAATTAGTGATGGAGCAGAACTGGCAGAATGATTGCATTATAAACACTCAAAATGTAGGGGGAGGGAACAGAGATTTTGCTCATTTTCCCTCCCACTGCTAAAGCACTGTATTTAATTGACTTACAATTTTTCCCCTAATATATTTCTTTATGAAACCTGCCTTGAGCAACGGATACATGATTGTTCACCGAGGGTTGTGCCTCATTTGTTCCTGTAGATTGTGCCTAATTAACGCTAACTTGTCTGTACATAAAAAGTACAATAGGCTGTCCTTTCCAATTTAATTCCGACAGTTTAATCGAATCTGTATTCTTTCAAAAATAATTAGATCATTTACACTTCATTAACATGTAATGTAATGTTGAGGCATTCATCATAATGATTTCTTATTTTTCTTGTGCAATATTATCTCCTCTAATGAAACTGTTAACACCATGCATGTCTTAATTAGCTTTATCATATCACTGACAATTTCAGGGAGAGCTACATTTTTACAAATGAAATTAAATTAGTTCAATAGGTATATTTGAAGAAGAATATGCTCTATTAATGCAAAAATATTAGAAACAGGCTTACCTTTATATACCATCTAGTAGTTTCTAGAGTAATTTTTTTCCATCTCTGTCTCTCAGCGATGAGATGTCTAATGTGCATGGATGATTTTTTTCTTTCCTCCTCCTAAACAAAGTGATGATAAGCTCCTCTCAAATATATTAAGCCACCATAGGAAACACTGAAAATAAGAAAACAGAGACTGTAGCGCACCCTCCTTCCTCCATAACCAAATCACTTTGATTTTGGGAGGAGTTCCTGTGCATATCTTGGCGCCACACCTCCAAATGCCTCTGAAAGCGTTGCTTGTGGATTAAAGCTGTGAAGGAATTCTCTGATCCACTTCATCGAAGACATAGTCACAGTATCTGTGTTTACTAACCTTGGCCGAAAATGAGTGGTGCTAGGGTCTAATCCCGTATATTGCTAAGAAGCCACTGCTCCCGTGGGCCTGGAAACCCTCATGTTAGCATAAATCTTTTAACGAGTATTTACAAACCATTCACGTTCTGACAACATTCTTCCAACCAAGGATGTGTTTGTAAATGTTAATACAAAACAAATTGCCATGAAGCATCTCCTGGAAGGTACTGAGTACCCATAGCTTCAAAGGAAAGCCAGTGACAGTGTTGTGCTCAGTGTTTCGCAGGAAGCCTTCTGCACCTGCCTGGGTTGAGCTTCAAACTAGCTGAGGGTCCTAAAATATTTTAGAAACAGATAAGCTTCTTTCCATCAACTCTAACAGTCTTGCCAACACAAGAACTGTGCCATATTCCTGTCTATTGCAGCTGAATGAATATTGTGAAGCAAAAAAAAAATGTTAGAATATCGTTAATCGTTAGAATAAAATAAACAGATTTCTTGCTATCATTATTCATCACCTCCCTAATTTTTTTCTTCATGAACACTTGCACAAAATTACTTATTCAAGGAATTTTTGCCTGAGTGTGAAAAATCTGAAGAGTACGTGAGTAAAGATTGTGCAAATGTGTGAGGAATCTTTCTGAAATCCATGTGACCATATTACGTTCAAAAGTAGCCACTGGCAAGTAGGAACCAAGACAGAGTTAATACCTATGGTTCACAAACAAACCAAAGGTGGGAACATCAGAGAACAATTTTGAAGAAGAAACAATTCTGTAAATACAAGAGTCCATCTGAAAACAATGTATGAGCAAGCTAGAAGGCTAAATTAATCAAACTATTTGCTATAAATAGATTCACTAGCACTAACTACTTCTACTCACTTTGCAAAACTGAAGCAGAGATAATTGTATTCATTTCTCTTTATTTATGTACTGTCAAAGGTTGTTGTACAAAGTCTGTTGGACCATTACTGATAAAATTGATAATGATGGTACCTTTGAGTCCCAGAGGTCTCATCAGCCTTTTAAAAGAAAATGCTACAGATCACTTTTAATAAATTTTAATACTCCTTACTAAAATCCATGGACATAATATAGATCAAAAGTCAAATTCTGACTCTTTCATGCTAATCCGCAATAGCTTTTAATTTCCCTAGTCCTATTTTATGTTTTAGGGAATTTATAGTATGTACTGAACCCTTATATAGTATCATTGATTTTTTGATCTTTTCTCACTAACATTTTGACTGTTGATTTTCAGTTTTCTTCATGCTGCTTGTTTAAAAATAGTAGTGTAAGTTATCCAAGGCTTCTTAATGCAGCAGCATAATGTCAAGAAAACAGTTTTTAGCCTACTTTTTCAAGATTAAGCATGTAAATAAAATTTTCCAGAAAAAGGAAATTACTTGCAACAAAATGGCAAATAGTAGGTTTAGGTTTTGTTTATGAGTTAGATTTTTTTCCTTTCCCCAAGAAGCTTGAGAATATAGAGTTTTAAGAGGATTGAGGAAAAATCTACGTCAAATGGGCTATTTGTTAGTGTCTTCAGTAGAACCATGTTACAAGAAGTGCTCCGGTGTTTCCTGATTTTTTTTTCAGGTTCTTGTCACTTTCTTTGATTTAGCTTTAAAGTAGTTAACACTACTTTGAACTGTTAACACCAAATATTATTTCTTTTGTTATTTCTTTTGTTAGTTTTGCATTATAATCTTTATCATGTTTGGTTTAATTTGTTTCATTTTATCATATTGTTAGGAAAGGATTGATCAAAATCAGCAATTCTAAGAATTTGCAGAGAACTAAGCATGCCCCATGAGAAGAAAGAAGGGGATATGTAGACATTAATTTTGAAGTAGAAAGAGAAAAGTTCCAGTTCGTCCCAGTTTAACACGGACAGGAAACTTCAACTGCCCTGGTGATGGTGTCACCACCTCTTTCAGTACTGTGGGTTCACTTTCTTTATGTCTTTCTACATTCTCCAAAAATGTCATAACTTGAGTCAGCAAATGACCAAATCTGAAAGCTTTTGGAGACCTTTTTTGATCAATTTTGGCAAATGTAAGACAAAAAAAAAAAACCCTTCACTAACCCATTCCTAAGCGTGGACCGATTCGTTGACAAATATATTTCAATGAAAATCTTATTAGTTTGCTATGTGCATTAGGGGAAAAATGTGCACACCATATATGTCTACAATGGTTTCATGTTGGTTAATCACATGCAGACATGCAAACAACTGAGACAGGTAAATAAGAGATCTATATGGTTCTTGTAGCCATTTTAAGATACTGAGGAAACCCTCTGGTGCTTTATTTTTCCTTTTTCTCATTTAGATCCCGATTGGCATGTTAGATGTGTGTTTACTAACTTGTAATGGCTTTGGTTTCAAATACTGACCGTTTGTTTGCACGTATTCTGCTGGCATACTTAGCATTAAAAGTGTAAGTGCATGACAGGCAATAGACTTACAGCTGTAGTTATGTGCTGGCAGATCTATAGAGCCATCACTAACATGGCTGCTTCATACTTTACCAGCCTTTCTGCTTCCTGTGATGCTACTCAATAGGCAGAGCCCAGGAAACTCCCATTCTCCCCAAACTTACTGGGCTGCTGACCAAGATGAAGGAATTTCTAATATTTATTTTGTATTGTGCTCTGACAACGTCCACTGGAGCCGTCGTTCACTACTCACGGTCCCTGTTTCGAAACATTTCACATTTTAATGAAGCATCCAATCCAAAGTGCCTTAGCTTGCACAAGTGGAGCTCATGCGCATGGGGCTTTTTAAAGTTCTCACAGCATCCCATGTAAAAAGCAAGCATTACAAATCCCTCATTTTACAGCAGTGAAAACTGAAACAGGTATTAAAAGCCATTTTCAGACAGAACTTAGAGTAAGTGTAGAAAAAGTTCCCAACAAGCTCAGTCCAGGCTGCCATTTTTTCAGTAGGAGATAGTAAAGTTGGAGAAATTAAGGAAATTTAGGCCTGCATCATGAATATACTCTCAGAAGCATAATATGCAAAATGTAGAGCATCTACAAGTGAACTGATTTCAAAAGGAGCTATAGATTTGCCCGACGTCTTATAAGCCTTACCCTTACAATTGACTTAACATTATAATCTGCTGTTTGGTACTCTTGGTTTTGCAACGATAGGTGTTCTTTCTCAGCATAAATACTACAACATTTGAGAAAGCTAGAATAATGGTTAAAAAAAATTAAGTAAAAAAAAAATGCATACAATTTAATGATATATTATAATAATATAACCTTAAAGGTAAGAGGCCCAGGTAAAACAACTTGTCAGATTATTCCATGAATAAATGATTATTTTTAGCACCAATGTAAAAGTAAATTTATTTTACTAAGTATTATATTAAGTATTAAGGCCAAATTATTATATTTACTACCCTTTTCTTCCATCTGCTTCAGCTAAGGGAAAACAGAGTCTAGATCTCCTGCGCTGAGAGAGGAAATATTAATGTTGACTTCTACAGAGGCATTTCTCACATAACATAGTTGAATCATAGAATCATCAAATCATAGAATAGTTTGGGTTGGAAGGGACCTTTAAAGGTCGTCTAGTCCAACTCCCCTGCAATGAGCAGGAACATCTTCAACTCATCAGATTGCTCAGAGCCCCAGTATTTCACCACCCTTGTAAAAAAATTCTTCTGTATATCTCTTCTAAATCTTCCCTCTTTTAGTTTAAAGCCATTACTCCTTGTCCTGTTGCAATAGACCCTGCTAAAATGTTTGTCCCCTTCTTTCCCATAGTCCTCCTTTAAGGCTAAGGAAGGCTACTATGAGGTATCCCTGGAGCCTTCTCTTTTCCAGGCTGAACAACCCCACTTCTCTCAGCCTGTCTTCATCGGAGAGGTGCTCCAGCCCTCTGATTGTCCTCATGGCCCTCCACCTGACCCACTCCACCAGGTCCATGTCCTTTCTGTGCTGAGGACTCCAGGGCTGGATGCAGCACTCCGGGTGGGGTCTCACCAAAGCGGAGTAGAGGGGCAGAATCACCTCCCTCGACCTCTTGGCCACGCTTCTTTTGTTGCAACCCAGTATGCAGATGACTTTCTGGGCTGCAAGCGCACATTGTCGGCTCACGTCCAGCTTTTCATCCACCAGTACCTCCAAGTCCTTCTCAGCAGGGCTGCTCTCAATCACTTCATCCCCCAGCTTTTATTGATACTGGGGGTTGCCCTGACCCAGGGGCAGGACCCTGCACTTGGCCTTGGTGAACCTCATGAGATTCACATGGACCTACTTCTCGAGCCTGTCCAGGTCCCTCTGGATGACATTCCTTCCCTCATGTGTCAACAGCACCACTCAGTTTGGTGTCATCCACAAACTTGCTGAGGGGGCACTCAATCCCACTGTCTATGTCATTGATGAAGATATTGAACAGTACTAGTCCCAATACAGGCCCCTGCGGGACACCACTTGTCACCAATCTCCATCTGAACATTGAGCTGTTGACCTTCTGGATGCAACCATCCAACCAATTCCTCATCCACCGAACAGTCCACTCATAAGCCCATAGTTAAGCACTGGAAATCAGATTACAGGAGTTTTCTAAACCATAGAAAGAATCACTAGTGGAAGACAAATAACTAATATCATTTTATGTACACTTTTCAATAAATATGTTAATTTATCCCATGAACAGATTTATTTGAGAATGTAGTGTTATTTTTGGTGCTGTATTTGTGTAGTTAAGGCTTGATCCTCCCTTATCAAGGGAGTTATAAATGATTAGCATATCTGAAAAATAAAACTCTTATTAATATGCCTAAGTATGGATTTAGAGCTCTATACTTAGGTAATCAACCCTGGCCTTCACCATATTATGTCAGTTTACAGGTATTTGGTATATTTGTGTTTGGATTAAAATTTCTTTTTTTGTATCATTATTCTCTTCCAATTGTTATCTTTCAGATTTTCCATTACTTGGGTATGTGCCACATCAGGTATCCTTGCATAATGATTTCTATGGGCAAGCTAAATTGAGTTCAGTTGTTTATACAGTATCTATTTGATTTATGTCTATATTTGTTTGTGATTGTCTTTATGGTTGTTAGCGTTAATTAGAGAATCAATAAAAAAGATTTTTTAATGAAATGAATATATAGAAAAACACTCTGTTATAATATACAGTGTTATTTCTATAACCCAGTATCAATATCCCGTATCACTTCCTTTTCACAGTCTTACTGTGAAAATCAACTGGAAAATATTTCAGAGATACACAAAGGAACCTTTTGCTTCTTTTGTAAAGCAACTCATGGGAGCATCTTTAAGTTTTCCAGCATAATCATTATTTGTTACCGAACTACAAGTTCATGGAAAGAACCTGTTGCTCTGCTCTTACTTTTTTTCCAGATTCTTGATTATTCTTTTTCCCTCCCTCATATTCAATTCATCCTTCAGGCTTCTGGCACCGTGAAGCCTCTCCTGAGGTTACCTGATAATAACAGTGTTCCTATTCTGCATCACCTTAATATTTATACGTTTGGCCACCATTTTACCAAAGCACTGTGAGACCTTCTGATTTACATGCTTATTCCTATTCCTTCATTGATACACTCAGAGTTCAGCATATACTATTAACATTTTTCTGAATTATGCCCTTAAAATTCTGAAGCAAAGTGCATCTTTGTTTCCCTGTAGCTGATACTACATCATCCTCCCAGGCAGCACAAGCCTCCTTTTTTGAGTCAACATTTTTCCTGGGAAAAATCAGAGAATCATAAAACAATTGGAGTTAGGAGGGAACTCTAGAATGTCTCTAGTCCAAACTCTTACCGAAATCAGATGTAAATTCAGAGTTAAACCATGTTGCTTTGGGTCTTGTCCAGTTCAGTTTTGAAATAAATTTGGTGATGGGAGGGATCTGAGAAAAATCCCAGACCATTTGAGGCTAGCTTGCTAAAAATGTAGTAGGGCATCATATTAAAATCTGCATCCTTTCCCAAAAAAAAAAAAAAAAGAGCTTAAGAAGATACAGACTATTTGTTTCCACTTGGGTTTGTTTGTTTATTTGGGTGGGGTTTTTTTGTTACAACCCAGCTAAAATTATTTCTGCTTTTCACTGTCTGTGTCTCCACAGCCATTCTAAGACATTTGCTCAATGCAGGGGGTCGGTCAGTTCAGTTTTCTCTCCACCATTTGCTCACATCTCCACTACATCATTTAAAGTGATACTGATCTGTTTGTGCAATCATACTGTGAAAAAGCCTGCTCACCACCATAACACTAGGAGCTGCACTAGCAAAAGAGGCAAAGATCCTGATTGTTTCTGAGTTTAGTCTTTTGGGCCACCTCCAATCACACATATTCCTCCATCCAGCGGACGGCCATGAAGATGATCAGAGGGATGGAGCACCTCCCCTATGAGGACAGGCTGAGAGAGCTGGGATTGTTCAGCCTGGAGAAGAGAAGACTCCGGGGAGAGCTTATAACGGCCTTTCAATACCTGAAAGGGAGACTATAGGAGAGCTGGGGAGGGACTCTTTGTCTGGAAGTGTAGTCACAGGACAAGGGGCAACGGTTTTAAATTGGAAGAGGGGAGACTTAGATACTAGAAAGAAATTCTTTCCTGTGAGGGTGGTGAGGCACTGGAACAGGTTGCCCAGGGAAGCTGCAGATGCCCCATCCCTGGAGGTGTTCAAGGCCAGGCTGGATGGGGCTTTGAGCAACCTGCTCTAGTGGGAGGTGTCCCTGCACAGGGCAGGGGGGGTGGAACTTGATGATCTCTAAGGTCCCTTCCAACCCAAACCATTCTATGATTCTATGATCCCTGTAAGTCCCTTACTTGCCTCTTTCCTTTCCCTCGTTGCCTCCGACGTGCCTTCCCACTGGGGTCCGGGTCTAGCAGCCACAACTTCTCTGCTCATGGCATCGCTCACGACAAAGAGAGACAATTGTGCTATTGCTGCTTCTCAGCTGCTTTTTAGTGGAAGCAACTCAGTGCTGAACAGCTTCCCTTCCTCTCCTACCCTGCTCTGGAGCATGGGTGCAGTTGAAGTAGCTTTGACTGGGGACAAAAGCCCCCGGCGCTTGAGGGAAAGTGCAGGGAGGAAACTCTGATTTCACCCCTCCTTTAATCTCTACCAACCGGCTGGTGTTTTCCAGCTAAAAATTCTAAACCCTCAAATGAGTTTCAGCAACCAGAGCCCAGAGGGGTTCAAAGCAGCTCAAAACAGGAACAGTCTTAAAGTGCTAAATGGTCGGTAAGTTCGACCCACCCTGGAGCTTTTAAGGCAGGTTTCGATGAGATAGCTAACAGATGATACATCCCAATATACTTTTGTTAGGTACAGATACTTTCAGTCTCTGCATTCCCAGGCAGGCTCCTAGGTATTCAATCAAATGTTTTGTCACTGTATTCTTTATTTTTTTTTTTTTTTACATCATATGTAATTGGAAACTTCTTACACAAAATTACAAAGGCAGGTGAGCTTTTAGGTGGTCCTACGTGGCAGCTGCAGCTCCTTGAGTCGTAGATGAGCCGGTGTGAATCCAAGCGGACTGCTGAGGGCTGAACCTCATGGTGTCTTGTTTTCGGTGACAGGAGTGCTTGCTTTGAGCTAGCCACAACAAAGCACAGAGCCACCAACATCTCCCGCAGCAGCAAGCCTGGGTAGGAGGGCAGGTACAGCCTGTGGGCAGCAGGATGGCACAGCCTGGCGCAATAGAGAGGCGGGCATACCGGAGTCCCTACTCATCAGATCCACACAACAGTGTCATCCACACTTCTCTCAGTAAGGACACAGGGTAGCAGCAGGATAACATTTAGGGAAAGTCCTTTTCGTTATGTAGGTCAGGCTGCCGGAGGAGCTGCCTTCCTACTATTTGCCCTGCTATGTGCAGAATAAAATTTCGAAATCTTTAAGAATAGACACTGATGCTATAAAATGCCCTCTTTACAAACAAAAAGCACGCTTTGTAAATATCCCAGAGCAGGACAAGGGCTGAATGAATCAGTTTGCTGAACCTCATTTTAATCCTCTCTGGAATGTCACTAGGCTTTCCCAGCCGACATTTGCTCTATACTCTTCGCGCCAGGTTGTCACCTGTTATGCCAGCGTAATTCTAAAGTAAACTACAGCGACGTTACTACAGTTTTGCATTTGTCTGAGTGAAAGCAGCACCCAGCCATTTGGCGGCGAGGTATGAAGGGGCGAAGGGCTGCAGCACCATTTGCCTGTAGGAATTGTTAAAGCCGAGGCGGGATCGCTGAACTGACTAGAAAAGAGGCCTGAAAATACTTTTTTTTCCCAGTGCTCCCGCAAGTTTTCCGCGGCCGGTGGAAGGTGTCTGACGAGAGTGAGCTCGCCTTGCCGTCCGCGAGGAGGGAGCCAGCAGCACCGTGATGGGAGCAGTTACCTGGAACTAAAGGGGGATTCACTGAAATAAATATGCCAGGGGGCTTGGAAGGCTGAATTGGCTGCCATCTGAAGGGATGGCTTCACGGCCTGTTTACACACATTGTTGAATCCAGCGCATTGATTCTATGTTTGATGTGAAAAGAAATTAAAGCCCTGGTCTCATTAGATAACCGGTTATGGTTAAAGATCACAGGGAGACTCTCTCTTCTTTTGTATGACACTGAATGGGTCTCAGCAGGCAGCTCCTTGTGCACAATTGATTTCAAGCAGAGTTTTGTCTGAAAGATGCTTCTAGATTATGGCAAGAAAGCATTCTATAATCCTTCTGCCAATGTAGTTATGTTTAACAGACATTCAACTCTTATCACTGATTGATAACACTTAACTCAAAACATATTTAAGCTTTAGGAATGTCAATATTTTGCCGCCAAGTGAAGGTGACCCTTGCTCTTCTTGTTTGCTAAGTGTGCGCAGTGGTTTGCTGGTAAATTTGTAAGGGTGGTTATGTGGGCAGGCTGTTATGGATTTGCTATCTTAGCCTGAAGTGTTTGCTGCTGATTATGTGATTAAATCAATAATAATTTCTGTTTGGATCCTGTGCTTCTGGATTCATCTTCTTTTCCATGCTGTGGAGCAGAACAATGGGCTCCCGCACTTGAGCCTGAAGTGCTTTGTTGTTAAAGAAATGCCAAAGGTATGGCAGGTGGCTTCCAAATCTCTTTAGAAAGCAAAATATTATAACAGCTCTACAGGTAAATAAACCAGTGAGGCCTTTGTGGCAAAGGCGGTGAACATGACAGGTGCAGAATAGGGGGCTCCTTTTAATCAATGTTACTGTTTATTCTGGCTTACCTGAAGTAGTGCATATCCTGCCAAACTGCCTTCATTCCATATTAAACAGATATTCTTTTATTCTGATACAGAGGAAATTTACATTTAAACAGGCACAGCACTCACATTCACAGCATATGGTCATTCTAGCCACCCTGGCGGTTTTACATTACAACACAGGAGGTCTGTGTGATGCACTTCACAGGACAAAGAGGATTTCCTCTCTCTTTCTTTTTCTCCCTCTCTCTCTTTTTCCTTCCCCCTTGCCCTCCTCCCTTACCCCTTATACACACACAGACACAGAAACCACCACAGAGCAAAGTATATTAAGAATTCCTCAGCATTCTGCATGTAGTATCAGCAACAGATCTACAGCAGGGAAAAGCAGCCTGTTTTCCTTAAGATGCTCCAGGCTGTAGAGTTGGGGTTTTTTTCTTTTGTTTTTTTCTTTTTTTTTTCCTTTTTTTTTTTTTTCTTCTGTAACTTCTCTCCAGCAAAGGACACCAGCACTGTTATTTATAATAACTCATGTATTAATCTGAGCCACGTTGGATGAATCTTCAACTCTCGGAGGGGGATCCTCCCTTAATCCTTCTTTCCAAACTCCTTAGTGGCTAAAGGGGCTTTACCTTGCGAGCAACTTTTGTGCTGCTCAAGCTCTCAGCAGGAAAATCTGGGACAATTCAATGTCCCAGCGGAAATCACTGGGACACCAACAGATCTTTTAAAATCAGAACATCTGGTCAGTCACCTTATCCCATATGGGTAAACAGAACTTTGTTAATCAGGCTGTGTTAGAAAACTGATTGAAACTGAAGGTAGTTTAATGGTTATAGGATAGCGCTTGGCTAATGTTTTAACACTGGGAATGTAGCGTACTGTGATGGACAACAACTGTGCTAATCAGTTCTTTTAAACAACAAATTGCCTGTAGCAATGTTAAATGTCACTTTTTAAAAATGACAAAGCAACCTCAGGGAACGTGTGCTTCTCTGTTTGTAAAAGAAGAGTTTCCTAAGGTGATCATTCATCTATTACCAGCAAAAGGCACTGTTCATTCAATATATTTAATTAATACTGGAACTGAGGTTGGACAAATTCATTTTGACTAATCTCAAAACTTTTTCAGAATTCCTTCCAAGCTCTCAGTTTAGGGCCACACTGATGGCACTCTAGCAGAGCAGGGGAAAGGCACTAGGGATGAAGGAGAGATGAAAAAAAACCCTAAGGGTAAATATCCTATTTATTTAAATAAAGGTCAGAGAAGATGAAATGTCCCAGGCATTTGAGGAAGAAGAAATTTTGTCTTCAACAGCGTCAGATAGTACAATGAAACTCATGGTAGCAATATATATAAACATAAAAACAATACTCTAGAGCAAAGGTTTGAGTAAAAGCGTATAAAATTTCAACCCTGGAAAAGGGGAATACCGAAAGGCAGAAAAAGGATGTCCAATAGTCATATGCAAGTTTTATAAATCCCAACAGCATAGCTTTATTCCCCCCATTTCTAAACATATTAAAAAAAAATCTTAATTCCACATGCAGGACGCTGATTTTGAAAACATTTGTAGGCAGGAAGTTTTGTACTCTAGAAATCTACACTAAAGCCACGGCTGACGTGCGATACAGAGAACTGCCCCCGTTTATCTGTTGCAATTAAGCATCTGAACTGAATGTGTCCCTCAGCAGCCATCAGCCAGTGACCTTTGTTAACGAAGGGGGACCTCAGGTGTACCTGGAGCGCAGGGTTACGTCTGCAGCTGGGGAGGAAGGGGAATGAGTCTTCCACTACCGAGCCCACTTTGCGGGTTTCTATCAAATTACGTGCTGCTCATAGTGAAAATGAAAGGCAGCTCACTGCAGGAAGACACACTATTCATAACTTTAAAAGCTACTTTGTAGTGAAAATAGTAAAATCAACCAAGCCTGGGGCAGAGGAAAATTCACGGTTCCACACTCTGTGTGTGGATCAATGTTTACAGCAGGGAAAAAAAAAGTAAGAAGGAAAGAAAAAGGAAGAAAGGAATGCTTGTCCCAGCTTTCCTTACTGTAAATCAGGACCAACTTCACTCAAGTCAACAGATTTACAGCAGTGTATGATCGAAATCGATCCTACCGAATTCACAGTTACACAAATATTTTCAGAGAACCTTATTCACAAATGTTAAGGGGACTGACAATAATCGCCAGACTTGAAGAGGAATGGTGATGACTTGTTGCTTCCTACTGCTCCAGGTGTGATGTTTTTCAGTGACTTTGTTTCTCAAATACGGTAGTGGTGAGAAGGCTTTGGTGCAGGCTCCAAGGGAAAATTAAGAGAGCCAAAAGGGCAGAATCTGGCCCCAGTGATGAAACCAGCTGTATTATACCCATATATTATACTAATGTGTTGTTAGTACTGTGTTCTTGAGGAAATATGGAATATGAAAATCAAGATAGCAAAAAGTAACTGAGAGCAAAAAAGGTCCCAGACTGTAGAAACAGTTTGCAGGATCTGTACGTGGGCAGCCAGTGTGTGCGAATGGGGCACTGTTCCTTCTCCATCCCTGTTGCAGTGCTGGTGGTTGTCATCTGCTTACCTGAAACCCACACGGCCCCAGAGAAGGAAGTGGCTGGAAGGCATCACATGCACAGAATCCTTTTGTTGTCCTCATTTCTTGGACAAGAAAGTTCATCACGCTTGTTATTTTAATTCTACCATCTAAGCGCAAGACATACTGCACAGAGGAGGACTCATAGAACAGAGAAGGTTGTGTTTGGTCTGCCATTGTACGCCATACTGTCTTTTCCACTCATATTCATTAGGTCTTCAGCAGAAGCCTGTGGAGAAGAATGGTGGGAATTAAGAGTCTTCAAATCCTCCTAGATCTGCTGATATTTTCGATTCTGTATAGAAATGCATATTTTACAGCTGCTGGTGAGGTATCCACAACTTCCCATTGTGAACTGCCATGGAGGGAAAAGTGTAGTCTGAAGCTGCATGGTTTTGAATACCCCTGTAAGTATGCATTTTCAGGGTGAGGGTGCAAAATGAGATGACAGTAACATTTGTACTTTGAAAAAAATTCCTCTCTTAAATTTATTTTGAGATTAGATATATGTACCAGAGGGTTACCTTCCTTTTTTTTTCCCCAGGTTATTCTTATGTTGGGTTGTTATCTCTTGTCACTGTGAGTCTAGCACAAATGCAGATGGGAAGATCAATGCTGCATAAGGGGCATGGTACTTCATACACTTGATATCAAGCTCCTGGAAGATTATTTCTAGCTAGACTGATGTGGGCTTTCCAGAGTAGAATTATCCTTTCACTACCACAGTAAGTCAGAGAAAAGAGTCATTTTCTTGTTGCTAATACATGGGAATTATTCATGCAGGTGAGTGTGAATTCGAGGAATCTCCTTTTTGCAGCTATCTCCCCTCTCCTGTTTTTTAAAGAGAAAATCACTTATCATCTCCAAACAAAGCTTTTGGCCCTCATGAGTAGAACATCTAAATCTTTGCTGATCTTAGAGTCTTCATGTCAGCCAGTTCCTAGCTTCTGTGGCACCTTTGGGTGGTTTGCAGCATGCTTCGCAAACGCTTCTCTCTCTCAGTAGAATCTTAGGCTGTCCAGCAGCTCCATTCTTTTTTAGTAGGAGAACCTGCACAGCCACTTGAGATGCAGGTGCAGAGGCATTGAAATACACTGAGTATTGCCTCATCTGACTGCTCCTGAGGGCAAAAAGGGACAGTAAAGGGTTCTGCTTCATCCTTCACTGCATTTAGGAAGGGTCGTAACATGTCTCTCTACATTCATACATGTGCAGAGGTTTGCACATGCTTGTATGCCTACTTTTTGCAGTTCACACACTCCTAAGAAGATTTTGCCTTTTGTTTGGTTTTTTTTTTGTTCAGATACAGGCTCACCACTCTAAATAATTCCACCCCGCACCCTCCCTTCTCCCCCCCCCCTCCCTTTTGCTTTTCGTTGATGTTATACTCATTTTACTCTGAGCAAGCTAGTTTGTTCCTGTCCTCTGAGGAAGTTCAAGGTATAATGAGCAAAGCATCCGGATTAATTAAGCAACCTGGTGCAATTCCCCCTCCCCCACCCCCACTCCTCCTCCCAGGGACTAGATTGGATCTAATCCAAACCAAAGCAGTCCTCAAAGTCAGTCTTCAGCCAACAGTCAGTCCATTCTGCTGACATCCAAAGAATGGTTTTACTATATAAATGATAAGAAATACCCTTGCTAAGACAAGAAGCCCTTTAAAGACATTACTGTCACCTTCTCAAATGTTTGCAGTGACTCCAGGCTCTTTCCAAATACTGTACAACATTTGCAAACTTTTCTGTTGCCAAGCATCCCAGTGAAATGTGATGCTTCAGAGCATATGAACAAGATGCCCACAGCATCTGACTCTTCCGAATGCCTCGGCACCACACACACAGCAGCATAGACAAACTCTTTCTATTTTATTTATAGTAACTTAAACTTGGGCAGCACCAGGTATGTCAAATTACCTCGCTCATGAATCTTCAGGAAATTATTGCTCTCTCTACATAGTGCCATGTCCTTTAAAATGTGCAAAGGGGAGGGCATTGTGTTCCCAATTGGGGAGCTGGTGTTTTAATGCATGTAACTGATACTGATTTATGCTCTGGACAGAATTTATAGCAAGACGGAAAAGGTTATGTTTTCATTGAAAATTTACTTCCATCATTTTCTTTAACCGTCTATCTTTATGCAATCTCAGCAACTATCTCAGTCAACCAAGTGAGTCACTGGGCTCTAAATGAGGGGACTGCTGTAGACTGTTTTTCTATCTCCCTTTTGGAAGATTGTTGCCAGTTACTGCAGAGAAGTCATTTACAATAGGAGGCACAAATATATTTCTGCATCACACGTGTTTTGTTCAGAATTTAGATTAGGGTATTAGTATATCATGCTTGCAGGTTTTCTGCCTCTTACACAAACCTCTTTACATTGTCTTCTATAGGCAGTAGATGTGATACACAGCCGGCTCAGACAGATAAAGTATTAATGCTTTGGTCACCTGAGGTTACTAACTTTACTGATGTGACAGGATAGTTCTGGGTTGAGCAAGTATGTCCTGGACACAGGAGGGCAGATAATGCATAATGTTCTTGTTTTGCATAGTGGAACCATATCATTTTATGTCACGGGGAGGCAGAAAAGCCCTAAAGATAAGTTTGAACAGAGGGAAAGCATAAGATTTATTTATTGCTATTTTCTAAAAGAAGAGTCTGCAGAATTAAGGGACCTGGGGATCCATTCTCCAGCTAAAATCATTAGAATCTTCAATAAGCATCTGCTATTTGGCACTCTATCCGTGCCTCCTACACAGCAGTGACTCTCTGGTCAGATGACTTTTGCACATACTTTTGAGGCTATTGATTGGTAGGAGAACATCAAGCCATATTGTCCTGCATCATCCCACTTCATCTCATGTGACAGTTATAGGGAGGGAGGACGTTAAAAGTCTCCAGCAATGGTGACTGCCTAAGGGTGAAACGGCAAAATGACCCATTCTTATCACTGTCTACATAAACAAGCTGGGCTGAACACTGGACTTAGCTTTGAGAAGCAAAGATTCGCTCTGCCCTCTCCTCAGACTAGTCAGTGTGCTGTGACAAACGGGTTCGGGAGGAGGGGGCAGCATATGAGCATCTTTTAGCAAAATGTCATCGCCTGGGAAATTATAATGGGAGGGGAATGTTTTACAGCAGTAACTACAACACTAAGGCTGATGAAGTGTAAAATTTCAGTGGTCCACAGCGTGCTGACTTTTTCTGAACAAATGTTTTTAAGATACATGTTTCCCCACGTGAAAACCCTTTAACAGGTGTTGAGTTCTACCCAGGACTCGGTAGCAGAAAGCTCAGCAGCTGCATCTTGCCAGATGGGGAGCTGCACATGACTGTGGCAAAGGAGAACGTCTGGCAGGACTGAGGATTTCAGAGTTGCAGCTCTAAAATCCTTCTCTAGATTTACACACTGCTATTCCTCTGACAGTGGAGAAAGTTGCGCTTTTTGAAAAGGGATGTACAAAGCGGATAGATTGCAACACAAGAGATGGTTGTGGCATTTGCAGTTCCTCCACAGTTTAGTGGGAGCTCAGAGCACTGCAGGAACCACTGGCCCACGTGGCCAGTAATTACACATTCCAGAGTTTAGGGTATTTTCCTTGAAATTTTTTACGACAAATACTTTATAAATGTACTGCAGAATATAGACCTGCTAATACCAAATGTGCCAGTTCTCATAAGTTTATTGCAAGGAATAACTTTTTCTTAGTCATCAGTGTAGACCAGCTTAAGTATGCATCTGTTCTCCTCATGGTT
Source organism: Limnodromus scolopaceus (assembly GCA_028565335.1). NCBI lineage: Eukaryota > Metazoa > Chordata > Aves > Charadriiformes > Scolopacidae > Limnodromus > Limnodromus scolopaceus. The sequence goes on along the minus strand of JAOXNO010000013.1, from coordinate 61,823,226 downwards.
CTGTTTTTTAAATCTCACACCCGGACAAGGTCTTCAACAGCGACTCCCTGCAATGGAGAAGTACCCAGGAGGTGCAGAGGTGAGCTCACAGTGGTGCTCAAAGAGGACTGGATTTGGGAGACTGCTAGGGATCCTGACCAGGGTGGAACGGAACTCTGCATCTTGAGATTAGAGGTTGGAGCATAAACCCCACGATTTTTCTTTTACCAGTGCATGCTCGTACCAGGGTGAGCTTCCTTTGAAAGCCACAGCACACACGTCACTCTCTTCTCTCACTCCCTTTTATAGAATGATCCTGATTTTAAAGGCTTTGCATCAGGTTGCCATCAAATGAAGCCTCATTGTACACTCAGTTCTCCTATATAACATTTTAAATGATTGGTGCGTGCAAGATCACAAAGCTGCCCACGTTCTTGCCTAGTCAGGGTCCACCAAGCAGTGCATGAACACCTCACCAACCAGAATCTTTTCAGCACTGACACTTGTTATTTGCAGTTTTCTCTACCTTTTAATATAAGCCATTTTTCAATACTTCTGTACTGTAGCATCTATCTCTTAAGCTTCAATAAATGCTAAATCATGCTGAGTGAAATCCTAATGTTTTTTATTGCTTGAAATCATCAGGATGTTTTTTTTTGTTATAAAAATAAGTTTCAAAACAGCCTCTGCAAAAATATTTGCAGGGAAGCAATGAAGCAAATGGAAAGGAGGGAGATTATTTTGTGAAAATTCAGTCTTCACATGCTTTGTTTTGTGCTTCAGCTTATTCTGTTCAAAATCAATACAGCCAGCTTGGCAATAGCTAACTAACAGCCTAGAATTAGTGCAATCAAATGGTTAAAAGTTAATTGAAACCAATGTGTGTTGAGATCATAGTGTGTTTTGTTTAGGTTTTTTTTTTTTTCCTCAAGCAAAGTGCTATGTGTTATTCAGTCACAGAGCATAAAACAGGTCAAAGTCAGCAAGTCGTACGGAGAACAGGATTAATGCACTATGGTGCTAGTGGGCTAACGCACTGCAGCAGCACACCGGTGGCTAAATATTTAAATTATATGTATGTCAGTGTGCGGAACAACTTGAAAGAAACCTGCTTTTTCCTTCCTATAGTCCGGCTGTGAATTCTGAATAACATTCAAGTTCAGAGCAGCCACCCCCTCTGACTATCACAGAGCTAACTGGCCTATTGTGGCGCTGCTGCCATTTTCCCCCTTCATTTTTTCTCCCAGCATACTGGGGGTATTTTCAATTAAGAAGAATTCAATTTTGAATCACAGTTTTGCAAAGGGTTCAATGCTAATGAGTAAACATAGGAGGACTCGGTAATAATAATTCATAAGCAGCAGGAAGAAAAGCGCGTGCTTTGTTGTTGGACTGGTTGGAGCCAGTTCATTTTATAGAATTTCATGCCAGCTACACTCCATAAATTTTTCACAATGATCATAAAATACCTTTTTATTTTATTTTTTTCCTTTTGTTGCTCTCCAGAGTTTATTCATTACACATGAAGCATATCTGTGCTGTGAAATCCGTTACTAAATACCTCAGGACCTGTCATGCCACTGTAATTTAAATTGAATGTAACAATAATCCAGCCTGATTGCCCAGCTCACTAGTTAATGTGAGGATATTTGACTCTGTTAATCACCACAATAGCCAGGTCACATTTCCACCATTGCATAAGTAAACAGATTAACCGGCATGCAGTGCAGCCCTAACAAACGGCTCGCTGGTGACATTTGCCGCACAGCAAGCTGCAGCCTCGCCGGGAGAACAAGAAATTGGCCCCGGCGTTGCGAGCCACAATTTTAATAATAGACATGAAAACCAAAAAACTTTTAAAAATGGGTTTAGGTCAAATAGCCGTGCATTAGAGAATTAGCCATTCTGAGCGTGGCACCTGGGGCGGGCAGGTTGTTGGTCGCGGGCATGTACACTCACGGAGAGCGAGCCCAGTGTATCTCCCGCTAAAGCTCTGTTGCCCCTCTCAGAAATAGCTCATGCTACAAAGAGATTTAGGTGGATTGATTTTATATTATGTGAGATCTGCCTCTCACTGTGCAACGTGTTACGGTAATCAGATTTTCTGTGTTTCGGGTTTTTTCCCTTGATCTTACGCTAAGCGAAACTCTGAGCAACTTCTGTAGATTCCAGTGGCAGCTGCCTCTTGGGCCACAACTTGGGAATCTGCATGTTGCCATGGGTGAAAAAAATGACAATAAGTGCTGAGGTAAGATTTTTTTTCTTGCTGGTTTAGTATATGTTAAAAAAAGACAAAGAGGAAGAAAGAAAAAAAAAAAGAAAGAGGACCAGTGATGCTAAGAGCTGATAAGATTCAATCAGGTGAGATCACAGGCTTGCTACTGCACCATAATTTTTCAAAATTTCCCTTCCCCCTCTTAATCCACCTTATGTACCCGCCAGCCGGGATAAGAGCCGGAGTGGATAATATCATTTTGTTTTGTCCTAGCAATATGATGCTATCAGGGGTTAGCTGCGCTTTTAATTAAGGGAGAGCACACTAACATGTTGGGCAAATATACGTAATAAATCTATTTCTGTACTATCTGGAGAGGAGCATTGTAAGAGCTAAGATCTTGAAGCTAAATCTAGGCCTTTGTGATCTGTTTTGCACCCAGGTGTCTTGCCTGCTGAGGAAATGCTCTCTTTTAACAATGAAAAGGTTATATATCCACCGTGACTCCTGTTTTGTGCATTTTATAGGGGGTCTGAAGTCATCACGGTCTCATCACATTAAACCTGCCACCACTCAACCTTAGTGGCTGATAGGTATTTTTGACGCAGAGTAACCCAAGTAGGGTTACAGCCCAGCAACAGCAGCTCTCATTGTATTTTTGCCTCCCGCTGTCTACTTTTTCCCCTCCTGTTGTTTATTTTGAGGGACAGCAAAACAGGAAGGGAAAAAAAAAAAAAAAGACATTACAGCTCAGCTAGTAGTAAAACTTCTTTTATGGGCTGGCCTTGTAGCCTACTGCTACTGACACCAAGGATTTGAGAGAGGATCCCGGTGAAGCAATACACACAGCGCTCCCTCGGCTGTTCTGGCTCGTGACCCGAGAGAAGCACTGAAGGAGCTCTCTTCATCTCTCTGCTGCCAGAAAAATGATTGGCTCAACACAGGTTCAAGGATGAGAGACACCAAGGGGAGGGACTTCACTTACTGAGTGGGGCTAGGAGGACAAAACAATTTCTCTTGCAGAGAAAGAGGGGCAAAAAATAAAAAAATTGAAAGCAAGCATAATAGGACAAGAAAATTTATCATTAGCACGCAGGCAGGTCCCCAAACAGAAAGTTATGATATGTCTTTCCCCAAAGAAAATGTTTACAGTTCACATCTAAACCACTGCCACTGTTGCATGAGGCTGAAAAACAAAGCTGGCTTAGCGGTTTCACACGCTTTTATATAACCCTATAATTTTTTTAAAGCGCTTTGTTTCATAAAATGAAATTATGTAGGCAATTAGTCTATACTGTGCGCTAACCCCTGTTAAGCCTTGGCTAGGAAAGGGAATTTTAAAGAACAGAGTTATTTCATTTTAGAAACAGGTTATTGTGTATGCCCTGTAAGTTTTTCATTAAAAAGTGTTACATTTATTATACAAATGAATTATTCCATTGGTCTTCCCCGTTAATGCTTTGAAAAACATGACGCGATGGCATATAGTTGGATATATCTCAACACAGAGCAGAAAACTCTATTTTTTACTTGGGAAAATAGGCAAAGGAGAAGAGGGTGGTGACTTGGACAGCTGGAGCCTTTTCTATGGACACTGAGGGCAGCTGTGGGGTGGAAACTCACTGAGAAGTAGCTGGTCTAGTTTTGTTTCACCGTGGCTCTCTGAGAACCTGACTCGTGTGGTACAAACTGTCACCTGTGCTGGCAATCCAAGGAAAGCAGGTAACAACAAAACTAGAAGGACATACAAGCATCCTCACAGTCCAAAATAAGTCACCACCTCCTGTAACCTGCATCTTGCTCAGACTGGGAGATGCCAGGTAGAAGAGGACTGCCTGTATCTGACAGAACTGGGGGAGGAAAGAGGAAATGAGGTGGAAGTCTTTGATCTTAAAGTACTCTGAAATGGTCCGGCATCGCAGTGGGATGTTTTGTTTTTCTTGTTATTGTTATCTGGTCTTGTCATTTGCCAGCCTGATCTACCAGCTCCAATAGATCTGAGCAGGGATTGTTCGAAGGGCAAGTAGATCATGCCAGCTGGCTCTGGGTTTCAGGGTTTCTCCGGGACTGTGCAAAAAAAATCACAAGGACCTGCTTCATCGGTAAAAGCAGTGCCCTCAGACTTGCCTGGAATTCTTGGGTTTGCATTGTTTGATAGAACATTTAAAAGTGTCCCAATACATTTCTGCTCTTTTTCAGAACTAGAGAAAGGCTTTCAGAGCAGCCTGTTAAAGAAGTTTAAGCTCCTGGTGTAAATTCCACTATAGTACTAGAGAAAATTTTACCACTAAGAATACACCACATGGAGAAGACACCAAAGATAAAGTTTGCTGCAGCAAAATATGAGAATACGAAGGATAGAGGAATAGGAATCTGAGAACATTGTTGTTTTTTTGGCAAATCCTAGTCAAACTTTTGGTTCATGTAAAAGCTTGATACTAGCAAATCATATGTGTTTTGGAGCGTTTTTTTCCCCATTGCTTCCATACAGAGGTATACTGGCCACATCACAGGCGACACTTTGCAGTCCTGCAAATTCTACAGATGTGTAAGCTTCCCATGTCCAGTATTTGCACTGCAGCATTAGAGGCATTCAGGCTAATTCTACTTGGTCTGGGATGCTGCCACAGCCTCTTGCAGATGCCAGGTCATTAAACATGGGCTGATGTATGTCCTAGCATGGTACAACATTTGGGCTAATTGGCCCACCCACTCTGTACGCTGCTGGAGCAGCTATATACTTCCATTGCTGGCTAGTTCACTGGCTATGTCTGTTGTACATACAATAGCAATTGCACAAGCACGCCTCTCCTAGAACAATAAAATTAAAACAGAAAATAAAAGAATAGCTAAATGGTATCCTCTTGCCGACCATGAATCAGGAACTCCAATGACTTTGGCTTCTAGGAAGAGGACAGAAATGACTCTGACATACATTATATTATAATAATTTCCTCCAAGATTTTGAGTTACTCTCATCACAGGCTCCATTCTGATGCCAAGTGCAGTTTCTCCTCATCAGAAACCAGCTAAATGAAGTTCCTCTTCCTATCACCCAACATGCTGAGACTCTCTGTATCTCCTATATGCTTTTGTTTTAACCAGGATAACGTATATTAAACAAGCATTCTCTGAAAATGTTAGTACTCCTCAAATACCTCTCATACCACTTCAAATCAAGCGTTAAATGATACACTTTTACAGAGCTATGCAGGGTTTAACTTGCTCCATGTGTTTTTCTGAGTACTGAAGAAGAAAAGAATCCATGAAATAATAACACAGCAGAGTAGATCAGGTGGAAGGAATCAAAGAGCATGGAGAGCTCTTCAGTCTATTCATGGGTTCAGGTTCTGCCAATGACACCTGACATTGCAGTAGCAAAATACACCATGATAATTACAGGTGTCAGTGAAGGGCAGAGCTCTGGAGAGCTGCTCACTGAAACATCACCCACTGATTTTCCTCTTCAGCTCATAACTACTTGCCTGCTTTCTTTAAACTTTCCCAACAAGGAGACAGTTGGTTTCCAATATCTGAACAAAGAACAGTGATCTCTGAGACTGATGAAATGTTAGGTGTTGCTAGCCAATTTCTGTTTATCCTAGCCATTTTTCTCTGCTAGCCTTTTAGATATAGAGAGTTTCTGGAAGAGAAGGTAGACAGGTGGGCAAATGCCACTGCTGCCCAAGTCATGCCCATGGTGGCATGCCTGAGCACATTGAGAGTCCTTGCTTGCCCTTGTATTCTTGAAAGCATTAGCAAAGCTAAATGAATCACGGGGATGATTACAAGGTAGTGGCCTCATGCTGAAAACATGGAAATTGACCTGCTGTTATTCTCTTAACTTTCCCCAAAGTTGGTTTTCATGGTCCCTGTTGCAATCACAGACAACCTTCTAGACTGCTGTTTTCCAAGAGTTGACAGAAGCCAGATGCACTCGGTAAACGTTATGATGTGGTCAGCAAGAAAATATGCAGTATGTATATTCCTTTATCACAGTCCCCTAGCGCTGGGCAATGTTACATACCACTAGGGGGTATGTTTGTTTTGCCAAGATGGTCTATAAGCATATTTTGTGATTACAATATAATCTCTTTGTAAAGATAAAAATTGCACAGGGTTGTGAGACATTCTGGTGGAGGGCCATATGCACCACAGAGCTCAGCTGAGATAGGACTGGAGCAAGAACATTTGGAATGCAATTGCTTTGTGTCAAAACGTGCACATAAATTTACATCTGTATTTGATATTTTTACTGAAAAAAAGCAAGAATTTGTGTTTTAATGGTAAAGTCTTTGCCTAAATCTCCTTTGTTTCCAAATTTAAAGATTGTATACAGTGTTATTTTAAGGTGACTGTATATGCACAGACTTATGATGGGATTTTCAAGGGAGTTTCAAGAGCTCTCTTTACTGATCCATTAGAAGTCTTTGTCTTTGTGTTCTCAACTCTTACCTCACAGATCAACCAAAAGGGGAAGGATAGAAATTAATTTACAGCCGTGCCCTTCTTTCCACTGAGCAGCAGAAAGAGATGCCTAATTGATAGCATGAAAAGTTAACACAGCAGTGACATAAACAGTCAGGACTATTCAAGGCTTCTGGCTAACCCTTCTAATGCTCACCAACCCACGGAAAGCACTCTTCACCTTTCATGTGGCTCCATGGCTCATGTTTTTCACCAAGTTGTCCTCAGAGACAAGCTCCTCATGTGGTAGCACTGCTCTGCAGTTCCCCAAAAACAAGCCTGAGCTTATAAGGCACAATTCTGACCATTCAATAAAAAAAAATGTTCCAGAGGAAAGGTATGTGAAAGTCAATGAACTTGGCAAAAAACATTGTTTAAAAATGCTTCTATTTTAGTTACGTGATTTAGGCCACATAAAACAGGCACTGTAGAAAATTAAGGCAGAAATCTTGATTTCATTTCCAGTCAGATCATATGGATTGATTATAAACAACCAGAGCGTGTCCCAACTCTCACTTGAAGTCTTCAGATACAAAGATCAAAAGCAAAGAGTTTGGTGAATTTTATAACTCCCTGAGAATGTGCCACGGTTGTCTCCAGCCACCATATTCTGTGCAAGATTGTATTACCTGGAGAAGAGATCATGCCAAATTCAGATAGCTTGCCTTCTGGCTTTTTCATTTTTCATTCAAAACTTCAGACTGTCTTCAGGAATTCAGGTGTTTTGAGGTTGTGTGATGGGTTCACCCTGGGCATCAGCCAAACCCTCACTGAGCTGCTTGCTCACTCCTTGCCTCCCGTGGGATGACGGAGAGAATCAGAAAGGCAAAAGCAAGAAAATCCACGAGTTGAGATAAAGACCATTTAATAGGTAAAGCAAAGCCACCCACATGAGCAGAGCAGAGTAAAGAGTTCATTCAGTGCTTCCCACTGTCAGGCAGATGTTTAGCCGCTCCCTGGAAAGCAGGGCTTCATCAAGCCATAACTCAAAATATCCCATCTACTTCCTCCTTTCCCCCATCTTTTGTTTTTGAACATGACATTATATGGTCTGGCATTTCTCTTTGGTCATTTGAGGTCATCTGTCCCAGCTGTGTCCCTTCCCAATCTTTTGCCCACCCCTAGCCTACTCACTTGGGGAGGCAGTGTGGGAAAAAGAAAAAAAAAACAACCCAAACTTCAACTCTGTTCAAGAACTGTTCAGCAATAGCCGAAACACTGTTTTAGTCATAAATCCAAAAAATGGCACCATACGGGCACAGAATGTGAAGATAAGGACAACCACTGTGACTCTAATACCATTTTTGCACCCCAATATTCTGCAGCTTAGAATATTTGGGCTCAGCCTTAGGGTTGTTCTGCCGTGTGCCTGGCTGTGTCCACAGCAGTCCCTTGTGAACTATCTCAGGACTTAAGCATTGCCGGAGTGCAAAGACAGTCTGTCCATGTCCTGTTTTTCTAGGTAGCAACCTTGCAGTGAGGAGCCGTTAACCCCTCGCAGCCTGGCACAGCAGTTCGGGGTTGCTGAGGCAGTCAGCATTGCGTCTGCTTAAAGACAGAAAGCAGGCATCATGGAACAATTGCAGTGGGGCTCCCGGTTTGACCTCAAATCCAAACAACAACAACAAAAAAAATCACCTTTAGCATGCTGGTTTTCACTTCCATGAAGCAGAATCAAACCTATTTAGCTTTACCAAAACCATGCTAACAGGACTTTCTGGATATAACGTTTCCCAAAGGCTTAGTGCAATATTTGGGTAACACAGACATGGGAAGTGAACTCCAGAAACTGCATTAAGAAGATGACTCTGCTATCTTGAGTCTGGGTCTGTCTTAGACTACCATAATTGGTATCTCTTACTGTCTTTTTGAATGATACCAGACATTCCCATTCTTACCAAGTCTGCTGCCGGGGATGCAGACAGTACACGGCTCTCTCTACTGTGCTAAAATAGCAATTAAATACTAACAATAAGATTTGCATTTACAACCTCCTCAACACAAGGGCAAGAGTTTTGGGGTCCAGATCTCCTAGCTGATGTTGTTATTACCTCACTTCTCTTCTGTTGCTGCTTCTTTATCCATGTTGAAGAGAGGACAACAAATGTGTAAGAGAGAAAGAGCATCCTTCTCCAAAGTCATCACGTCAGTGACTTGCTACAATGTAGGCTACCAGAAATACCTTCACCTCACTCAGTGCCACACATTTGTTTATGATGTTTTTTTATCAGCTACACAATCTGTCTGAAGGTTGTTCAACAGCTTGTTGGACTTGATCAAATTTGTTGAAAGGGAGAATTCTCCTGACCTGGCAGGCAGTGAATATTTGGGCAGAATCTGCTTACTTTACCTATGAAGTGAGTGCTTAGTTCTTGATAGTTTCTATATATAACTGCATACAAGGTATCTACAAACAATCCAATATGCTGGTTCTGAGGCCGAAAAAATACAGTGCTCTTTATTTATTAGTCTCAACAATTTCACAGACAAAACAGAGACAGATAATCCAAACAAGAACCATGAAATGCCGCAGCCATGAAAGGGAACATTTTTGTTCCCAGTCGCGCTGCACACACAGTCATCACCAACAAATCCTGCAACTACCCACTGCACAGTAATAGTGTTCCCTGAAGAAGCTATGAAACTTTACTTTTCACTGTACTTGCTCAGGGTTCCAGTACAGCCCTACAAACTTCAATGATTTTAATATAGTTCTCAGCAAAGCAGGCATGCAATTAAGGGAACATGTGAATTATTTTTTCTTTCTTTTTATGTACAGACTATTTTTCCTACCTTTTTTTTTTTCCCACTTTACTATAGACACTTAATTTCAAATAGTGCTTTCTGGAAAGTTCTAATTTAATTCTAGAAAAGTATGAACAATTATAAGCATAGAACAAACCAGTATTACTCTTAGTGACTACCAAAAAAAGGGGAGGAAGGCCCAAAGGCAAAACTTCCACATTTTCCATGCAGAAAACCTCATATGATACATACTTAAACAGGCAAAAAAGAATCCCGTTGATTTTAGTGTTTGAATAGGTCAGGCCTATGAAACCATGATTGGTAAAAATGTTAATAAGAATACCTCAATATCACAGCCAGATATAAAGAATTCAAAAAAAAAAAAAAAAAGACTGAAAAGGGTTTCTGCTATGAATGCTTGATTTTAATATAGTTGAGAGTTTGAGGGGTTTTTTTGCCTTTTTGATAATAAGCCCTTACTTTAAAACTTACATTCTGCCTTTCATCTTTGCTCAAAATGTCATTAGTATATGTAATTTTGAAAATTTTGGGGGTTTTTTTGTAATGCAAAAGAAACAGGGAGAAATAATGGGGAAAGTAGGTGTTTTCCATGAAAAATAATAGAAGAGGAAGTCCATCCACTGATACCAAGAGCCTGAATAGAAGAATAGCTATACTTGGCATTTCAGAGCAAGTAAGTGATTCCCCACAGCCACACTGTGAAACCAGATAAAGAATCATAGAATCACAGAATTGTCTAGGTTGGAAGGGACTTTTCACATCATCTAGTCCAAGCATCAACCTGACTCTGACAAAAACCACCACTAAACAATATCTCCAAGCACTGTATCTACCCATCTTTTAAATACCACCAAGGGTGTTGACTCAACCCCTTCCCTGGGCAGCCCATTCCAAGGCTTGACAACCCTCTCAGTGTAAAATTTTTTCCTAATATCCAATCTAAACCTCCCCTGGCACAACTTGAGACCATTTCGTCTTGTCCTATTTCCTGTTACCCAGAAGAGACTGACTGACTCCCACCCCTCTACAACCTTCTTTCAGGTAGTTGTAGACAGATATAAGGTCTTCCCTCAGCTTCCTTTTCTCTAGCATTTTCGGTTTAAAAAAAATTATCACAAATAATACTAGAATACCAGACCCCAGAGAGTTCTGACAGCTGGCACAGCTATATAATAATAATTATATTTTTTTTAAATAGAAAATCTAATTGCTGTTGTTGACATATTCATCACTGCAAACTTAGTCATGTCTCTCCTTGTTAGTGGGATTTAGGGAAGTCATGATTATTTTTGTAAGACAAGGTACAAATGACAGGAGAGGTGCATGAACTGCTTCACTCCCCATAGTGTACACATACTGTTAATTAAGTATATCCCACTGAGACTTCTGAACACTGCTGTTGACACCTAATATAGCATGTGAAGATAACCAGACATCAATTTTTAAGCGAGAATCCAGCAGACAGGGGTCTACAAGTAGAAACATCCATTTCTTTAGGTGAATCCTTCTGGCAATTCTATTTGTGAATATCCATGCTAAGGGCTGTAGAAGTTTAGGACAGCATTCCGTGAATTGACCTTTACTGGATCTGATTCTGTTCTCCATCTCTCTTCAAGTGACCCAGTATACACTGGTAGCTTCACCAGCTGTGTGGTTCCTCCTGAATGTGACCGGCTTTGTTGATTTCAGACAGTGTTCGAAGATGCCTTCCTCCAGACAGTTTGAGCTGCATCTCCACATACAGGTGCACTTCAGAAAAAACAGATCATGGTTGTTTTCAGCATCCTACCTGTTTCCCAAAATGAATGAAAAATGATGGGTCCCTAAGATGGAAAATTTTGCCTTCAGTCTTAATTATTTCTCTCTCTTTACAAAATGAATGTCAACACCCCTTTGTCTCTCCCTTGTACTTCAGAACATTCTTTGGAGAACCCATCTGGCATGTAGGGTGGCTGATCTTACTACTTTTCCAAGCAAAGTATTAGTGAAAGCTTAAAACAATGTTAACCTAGAGCAAAGTACCTATTTTATCTAAGAACTTCTTCTCACCTGACTTCAGTTTGTCACCACCAGTTACATCTGATACGGAGAAAACCAAACTTTCCTAACCTCTCCTCTACCTCTCTAAACTGATGAAGTTCTTTCTGTGCTTCAGTTAGGAGAGGACTGACCCTATCTCCAGGCTTTGGTAATATGTTTGTGCTTATGACACTTCTTATATTAAAGTTGATTTAAAACACTAATCATAAAACAATTACAGTTTATGACACACATGATTGTGATGCGAAACTCAGTAGACAGTTGAAAAAGGTGAAAAAGCTCATTAATTTTTGTCAGGAATAATTAATTATGACATACAAAGATTTGATTTTATTGTTTGGTATTTACTGTCTCTGTGAACATTTATTTTAACATATCTCTAAAAAATATCTTTAGCATTTTCAATAAATGTTTTTATGAAATAATGTATTTATAGCCAAAAAATGTTGAACTGATGTAGTCACACAGTAAATCAAATTTAATTTAATTCCCGGGAAAAAAATAAAAATTTAAATTGCAAAGGAAATCTTTCCCATATGGAAAAACAAATAAGTCTGTCATGAAATATGTCCTATTCAAAATAGCTTGTTCACTTTACAGTTTATTTCCAAAATAAAAGCATGCATATCTGTTACAAGAAAAAGAAGTTGATAGTTTTCACTGTTTTTTATATTCACAGACCTCAACATGATCTAAAACATGACCCTTATTGTAGTTTCTCAAGCTTCAGTCTGCCACTACTACGGGCAAGGGAACGCACCCATCAACATCTGCGGAATACAGGTATAAGGCACAGTTAAATCCTCTGCTACCTGCATTTTTACAGATTAACATTGTATTTCAAACTGCATAACTATGTAAATATAAAAATGTTTAATCCTGTGTAGGTCCCGGCTCCACAGGGCACATATGCTGCTTTTTTTAAGTGTGTACTTACATACTTGGCTGAATTTGATAATACCAATGGCTGTAATCATATTTACTTAACCCCTACTATGTCTTCCTTGGTGTGGAAGAATTCAGAACTTGAACTGCCATAAGAGCTAGGCTCTAACGTGAGTTGGTGGAGGAGAACCCACTGCTCTTATGAATGCATGTCCAACTGTAGAGGTTATAGGCATACACACTCTGTACCTCCAAGATATTTTTCTTCCAGGCCTTTCTGAAGGGTTGGCTGGCTGAAAAAAGGTGATAACCTCTACAAACTATGTTAACAATTCTGTGAAGCTAAGTATTCCCTTGTCCTTCTTTTAATATGGTTTAGTTCCATATTTGTCTCTCATGTGTCCTCCTACCTTCTATTCTGTCTTCAGTGCACAATCAGACCATGCAGTAGACCATGAGATGAGGCCCATTAACTGGTTTTGGTTTAGGTACAGGTTTTTTTTAATATCTTGTTTAGGATAGTTGAAACTATCTAGAAATGGTATTCCACATTCAACGCAATTTTTCCTCATTTCTTGCAACACTGTGCTTTGAAATGCATTTTTTCACCACTTCCTCCCAATAGGTCAACTTCATGCCTATAATCTCCCTTGTTGGGGTAGAGAATGGTTGGTAACAGTAAAAGCTGTATTTCAAGTTACAAAATTAAAATAATCATTTACAGGATATTTCAAAGTGGTGGAGAGAATGCGGTGAGAGATGGGGTGAAGCAAATATGCGTTGGGAGAATCAGCTGGGGTTAATTCATATTTATAGCCAAGTCAAACTGAGTGTGTGAATTCCTGTGAGCATAGTATGTGAAGTGTTTTTAGCCTGCTGATGAATAGGTGGGGAACACAGTAGTCAGGAGGATTAGCAGGACAGGAAAGAAAGCCCAGCATCCAATAACTATCAAAAGAAGAACATAGGAATAGGAAGCTGTCAAAGAAATGAAAAGCAAATCAATGCTCAGATATCACAAAGGTGTGGTGGTTTGTTGCTTTGGATATTTTTAAGTAGAGAGGGATGATGAATAACTGAAGAAATGAAGTCTGAGCCAGAAACAATTTTTGCTTAACTGTTGAATAAAAAATTTATGCTATAAAGCAATGATATAAAAGACACATGAATCTTTTTTTCTTGTGGGCATGGGTCATGCATAGCTAGAAGGACCAGGATGAGAGTTGTGTCCCCGGCAGGGACGCGTCTCCAGCTCTGTGGCGGGAATCCCGCGGCACCCGCCGGGGCCTGGAACTGTCCATGGTCCTTGGGACAACGTCGCCCAGATCACTTTCACTTCTCTAGGCCACCAGAAATACATCATTAACTCCTCCACTTGGTCGCTTGCCTCTTTTGAGATAGAAAACAGATTAGCAGAGTTGGACATAAGTTATGGACATTTTCTCATGAAATTTTATATGACAATTTTAATCATTTTACCCCGGGTTCTTTCCTGTGACCAGAAAGTCATTCTTAAATAAAATACCAGCAAGTGGTTTTCTGTTGGGGTTTTATTTTTTTGGGGGGGAAAAAACATCCATTACTTGAAAATCTTCTCCTTTTTTCCTGGAAATCTGATTTTGTTTTGAAGACTTTTGCTTTCTTATTGAAGGACTGTTTTGTGACTATGGCAGTCTACAGTTTCTCGGATTAACTTTATTCTAAATGAGAAACTTGGACTAAAGCTGAAAGACAACCAAGAATTTTTGATTTTCTAAGTTTTATGGTTCCTCTAATGTTTGGATATTTTTACATAGCCATGTTCTAGAAAAACCATTTTACTAAGAGAGTGCATGCAGCTTACACATTTAGTGCACTGATTTAGTGCATTCACGTTTATCCTCATTTGTTTTCAATACCATAATCAATATATGACCTCTAAAAAGTTTCATTTTATTAATGTTGTTGCATACCAAAAAGAAAAATAAAATAAACTACATGAAAGATAAATAGGAAGTTACTTTTAAAACTGTTTAAATCTAAGTGTTCCATTCTCATTTCCAGAGACCTGTCCTGTCATATAGTCAGACAAGTTTAAAGAGACTAGTAGCAGGTTATTCAAAGCTGACATATAGCACAGTGTTCTTTACAGTTCTTCAAGATGTATTCATTTGAGTTATATTCATCTTCCTTTCAGAAAAACTCCAGCTGAAAACAATCTGTGGAAGTTTTACTTGGGTAATGAAGTGTATATTGTCTTTTCAAGCAAAGCAGAAACTTTGAGGTGTGCAGGGGGTATAAAAATAAGGTTACAAAATTAAATAATGTGAGTAAAATCTAGACGTATTTTACTCATCTCAGCGCCAAGAGGAGAACCCCATAAAAAAGCAAAGTGGTGGGGACCACCTTCCATATAGACCCATCCATTTCTAAATCAAACAAATGGTTAGAACAAGATGTTTTACAATCCACATTGGATGTACTGCAATGAAAAGGGATACCTAGGATTCATAATCAGGGCCCTTGGATCTAGTTGTTGACCTTGCTAGAACCACAACCTCAGGAAGACCAAGCGGCACCATAAATGATTGATCGATCATATCTGTTTACATTCACAGGATGCATTTTGGTTTTTCTTACTGAGTTACATTTGATATTACTTCTTTCATTTGATCTCTTATACTTCAGCAACTGTTATAGCTCTTAATTTACAGTATTTACCCTTTCATTTGTAGTGTAGTCATTCATCAAGAACAGAAAACAGTTCTTTTCTTTTTAACTCTTGACACTGAAAATTCCTCTAAATATGACCCTAGCACAGAGAAAGGAATACTGATAACCATTTTCAGCTAAGTCACACAGGGAAGCAGAATCCTCAAGGACCTATATAGACAAGTAACAGTGCAAAGGACTCTGCTAAGATTATTTCCTTAGATGTTCTAGGATCTATGGGTCTTTTCAAGGAAGTCTAGAGTGCTGTTTTAATACCAACTTTCCAATGTTACTGATCATGGATTTTCTTTTTGTCTGCCTTTTCACTTCTGATAGTTAGTTTCAAGTGTTTGTTGGGAAATTTTACTTAGGATGTTGAAATGTCAGTTATATGCTCCCTTGACCAACTCCCTTGGTTGCAAGTGTAACTTCTCCCCTGGATTAATGTAGTATTTTGCAGTGAAGAAAATTCAAATACACCCATTTTTTTCTTCAAGAATCAATTTTGTTCAGTGAGAGCCTGAGGTCATCACATGCAGTTTGCCTTTTAACATGATTTTCAGCTTGATTACTAACTTTTTATTTCTGTAGAATAATTGAGGAAATAACAGCAGCTTTAACTCAATTCTGAATACTATTTGGATATTTAGTGTTTTGCATAGTTGCTGGATTTTGCATCTGGTTTAAATAAAGTCTTGGTCCTAATGTAATTGGACAGACTTCCCGTGGTACTATGGAAATGCTGTAGTCCAAAATTTTCAGAATTGCTCATACATAGACAATGTGATTTTCTGTAAAATGAAGATGAAGGCATCTACAAATGAATAGTGGGGTATTCCATTAGAAAGAACTTGAGGAATGCAGTAGAAAATGAAAAGCAGTTTTTTAATTTAAAATTATCATTGCAAAGCCATGTTAAGTGGTCCACGACTGCACTTCAGACTATTTTAAATTATATTTCATTGAAGTTACCTTTATTGCATCATTAGTTAAAAGTTTGATCAGGAGAGCATAGTAATACAGAAGACATTTGAGAGCTAGGGCTAGCTTGCTACATGACAAAGTTTGGGAAATTCTGCTTAAAAGGTTTTTCCTGAAGAAAGTAACTGTTCCTAATTTAATTTACATATATTCTTTCCTATAGTGTTATTTAATGTTCTCAGCTTTTCTTTTTTTACCCACTAGAACATAGAGAACCTTAAACACCAAGTATTAGGTTTATGATAAAATAAAAAGTCAGTAATCATTAATTTAAACCTTTTTTATTTCAATATTATTTTCCCTTCTCAAGTATTCTCTCCGCTAGATTCAGTAATGATAGGAGAATGTATGTTGCATAAATTACCAGTAATGCATATTATGTGTCTTTATTTTTAGATATTCAAAGTTTAAACTACTTTTACTCCATATTGTACTTTTTAATTTTAATAGTTTCATAGTGACTGTTCTTGCAGAATTTTGTGGTTTTTTATTGCGCTGCAGACCTATCATGTTGAATTTACATACGTGTATCTCCACTTACATCCCTCAAGTGTGTGTCTTTGCGCTCAGAAACGAACACAAACTGTCTGTGTGTGGAGTAGCTCATAAACTTCTGCTGTTCTGTAGCAAAATTGTGTTTTATCCTTTGCATTTTAATAATTAATGATATAAAGGCCTTCTACTTGACTTTGCCTCTTCAGACCACTTTGTTGCTACAGACTGCTATAGGATTTGTCTGCTGTTCTATTTCTATGCTGATCCATCTTGTAGAAATGTTATAAAACTTCGCTTCTTCAAGGCCTGGAATCATGACATTCACAATGTTTATGTTCAAGCTGAACCATCAAATGAGTTATACCTTCCTTAGATATTACTTATATCTACTGATGACTAAAGCACAAAAGAAAAACATCTAATATTCAGATTCACTGGCTATACCTAGAGTTATTTATGACATACCCACATAGAGACACCAGTTCATCCACTCAGCTGCAGGCATCTAAGCATTTCAGGAAAAAAGCCACAGGAGGATAAACAACTTGTAACTCTATTCTGAAGTTATCATCTATGGCATGAATAAGAAAAAGTCATCTCTCTGGGTTGATCTTGAAATGTAGACCTGAGCTGCTGACAGGAGAATTTACTCGCAAAGTGTTTTGCAGGTATTTATATTCCCTCTTCAGCAAACACAAA
The DNA here is from genome assembly GCA_028565335.1 of Limnodromus scolopaceus. Taxonomy (NCBI): domain Eukaryota; kingdom Metazoa; phylum Chordata; class Aves; order Charadriiformes; family Scolopacidae; genus Limnodromus; species Limnodromus scolopaceus. The sequence continues at coordinate 61,806,008 of JAOXNO010000013.1, read as the reverse complement.
GTTTGAGAACATTACGCTATAGCTACTCTTGTAGTATTTTCCATATATTGTTAAGATACATCTCAACTGTCCTCAGTCTTCTGTGCTATAAATTTAGGAGTTGATACCATGTTGCAACAAGCAGCTAATCAGAGGATGAGACTTCTGGTATTTCAAAAGTCCTGGGGCAAGCAAGAACTTGAGTACACATGGATTCTGTGAGTTAACCCTGGTAAATCACCTGGAGAGGAAGCATTTTGAAACACAGCTAGTCCAAGAGCTAGTTTTCTTTGGACAAAATCTGGATGATTTTTATACCTTTCCACAAGTGAATACTGTACCCAGAAAAGATAGTACATATCCAGACATGCTAAATATATTGAAATATAAAATCAGAGTCTGTCCAAGCCATGTATACAGTTAAGGAAAAAAAAAAAAAAACAAAAAACAAAAAAACCAACATAACCACCTGCTTTGCAGCAGCATAACATTATACCAGCTCTTGTAGGGATGTATATGCAGCTAGCTGCTATATATGAATCACATACACCAAAACGCAGAAGAAATCTTAGCCCATTGTTCTGTTTTGGCCAAATTTTACATAAGACCTGACCAAAATTCTCTGTAAAATTGATACTGTAGTATTCTTTCCCACCTTGTCGTCATGCAGCACTTAGCAGCTACCTTTTCCAGTTAAATCCAGATGCAACTACTTTTCAGTGGCAGAGATCAATAAAGGTGTTTTGAAATGTTTTTGTATTTTACTGAACAAAAGATTGAGGAAATACTGTTGACATTTGTGCAGTTGTAAGTACTTTAGATCATGACCCTATCTACTTCCACGTTCTATTAAATAAGAGGAGTGATCATTAAAAAAAAATAGTATACTCACTGATTCCTGGTCTCTGCAGGAACTTTAAAAAGAATTAAAAACTTTACTTTTACTATAGACATTCTGTAGTACTTCTTCAGAAAACTTATTTTCTTATTTCTAGCACATCACTTTGGACTGGAAAACTTTGCATAACAGTAATACTAATGCTTACAGTACAATAATATCAGTTTCAGTAGAAACATAGAAACATAGAATCATTTAAATTGGAAAAGACCTTTAAGATCATTGAGTACAGCTGTTAGCCTGGCACTGCCAAGTCCACCAGTAAACCAAGTCCCTAAGCACCTCATCTACAGGTCTTTGAAATACCTCCAGGGATCATGATTCAACCACTTCCCTGGGCAGCCTGCAATTCTCAATTAAAATCCCTGTTACCTGCTAAATATGGAGAATCTAAAATAGTTTACAGCAAAATGGTGGATTCTTTTCCTAAAAGAGCAATTTTTACAGTTGAGCAATAGAAAGGAAAATCAGTTCAATAGAGGAGCAATCTATTAAACATGAACTATGAATAAAAGTAGTCCTGGGGCATTTAACAAGACACTTTAGAAGACGAAAGAGAGCCTATATTTTTGTCATATACTATGAAGGAATATTACTCCAATTAAAAGGGTTTATATTTTTGCTAAAATGAAAGTATCCTTCAGTATGTTACAAAACATATTGCTCTGCTGTTTACCTGCAGTAACCAAGACAAATCTTTGTCCCAACATCATTGTCTTAAGGTGCTTAATGCTCATTCAATGTAAACATGACCTTAATTTGTCATCAGGCATTCATTGACATATTATCCATCCAATTCTTCCAAGCTTGCATATGCAACTTTCATTAGGGAACAACTGGCTTTATACACATATGTCATGAATGGTCTCTTCCATATTGCAAAAACTTGGTTACATTACAAAAGCCTATTTCTGTACAGTATTTGGTATCTACTCAAATGATGTAAACAAATTCAAGTTTTCACAGGTATTCAAATCAGTCTTCAAAACCTCAAAGCCATCCATCTTAAGGAATCCAGGCATTTCCAGCTTAACTGTTTGCTCTCTTTCTTCAGCCTTATTTAATAAAACTCTCATGCACAAAACCTATCGGCATATAGATATAGCACCTGAAAATGCTTCAAGATTGATTTATGGAATGAAAGGAATTGTAATTTTTGAGCACAGAAATGGAAGAGACTACTATCCCTACCAAGGGAGTATTGTAAACTAATGTATACACTTGTAAGAAAGGAAAAGCTATAAACTCTGCTCCTGTTTTCCCCTTGCTCTCAGTGAAGAACAATAGATGCTCCAGCTGGTCATTGCAGAGGTTTTTTTCCTTTTGAAAATGCTGCCATGCAAGTGCTTGTAGAATCTGAAGAGCCACAAGCTTTTTGCACCTATGGGCATTCATAGGAGAAGGGGAATTAGATAACATCTGTTTCATGGTCTGCACAGATTTTTCTCTTTCCAATGGATACTATTATGCACACAAGAGAAACACTTAAACAATTTCCATGCAGCTGGATGGATTGTTTCATGTTATTCCATGTCATCCTGGCATCCTACCCAATTGTCATTCTGACATGACAAAGCAGATGCCCCAAGTTTCATGTGCAATGAAACCTTTTTTAGCAGCTGTGAATCAAATGCTTACAAGAAAAGTAAGTTTATTTAGTGCCTTCAGGTTATTTTTAAATTAAGACATTCAAATAAAATGGTTTCAATATAGTCAATCTTTGCACGACTAACTTTCTGATTTCAATACAGGATGAAAGTAGTTCCCCATGCATTCAAGAACGTGATGGGAAGGGAGAAGTACATTGAAAAAAAAAGAGTTAAAAGTATCAACAACTGCTGACTGTTTTCAGAATACAATATTCTATCTAGGTCTAGAATCTAGGTAGAAAATAAGGCGATAATGATGTCCCAAGTTAATTGCATTGCCCAGATTTACTACTTCTAGCCTAACATCACACACTGCCCAGCTGCGGTCATTTATGTCCAGCTGTGCAGGTTTCCATCAGTGGTATGTCCTCTTGTAAACACAAACACTGCAGTCCAGCAACTTCTAATCTGTTTGTTTTGAATTTCTTTGGGCAGGAAGGAAAACACCAGCAACCACTGAAGCAGTTCATCAGCAGCAATGATGTGAAATCTTCCTGTCAATCAGTCAGTGAAGAGACATAAGACATGTGCCAGATCTTGCAGAGATGAGCTTGTTCACCATTTGTGCAAAAGCACAATAAGGGGAAAAAATACAATTTGGCTTAATTTGGAAAAGTTTGGTTCCAACAGCAGTCAGTAGTTACTTACCAGCACTGAGTTTCAGAATCATGCATTTGCACTGCATAGATAAAATCTTCTCATTGAAAATGCGTATTGAAAAGTACTGTCAATAAACACTTGAAATACAGTGCTGAATGAGAGTAAAAGTGTGTCTTCTTGATGGAAGAAGTCATGCAGAGTTTTTCCTCAGAAGTTAATAATACCTTGGTTGCTAGAGATGCCAAAGCGGGCATGAAAAAAACCCATCAAAATAATTGCATTCTGATTTTCTAAGATCTTCTGCTATTTCAACATGAGAAAATATAAGTATGGGGAAAGAACTTACAATTGCACATATTCATCTACACATGCACAAAGATGTGGAAGAGAAAGGGTGTTTATAAGAGAGAGAGAGAGAGGTGGACTATATTCTTGTTGTCTCAACTTTCTAAGGCACGGCCATTACTTGCTGACCTAAGAAATCAGCTTGACTTAAAAGAAAGTGGATATCCTTTATTACATTGGTCAGTGTCATATTTGACAAACACTATGTAAGAATAGGAATACATGATGCACATGATCAGATAAAGATGATAACCTTATGTCGACTGCAGACTGCAAAAGATGAGAATTTTTTAAAGAAGGCCAAGGGATCTGATGAACTTTGTGTCAAAAATAGAAAAAAAAAAATATGCCCATAATCTAGAGACTTGCAAAACAAATTTTAATGATTGTCATTTCAGCCCTGATGAGTGACTGTTTTCTAGGATTTGATATTGCAAATGGTCCACAATAGAAAACGGGAATTTCATGTGTGGAAATACATTGGAATGGAATACAACTGAAATATTGGCCCTATTTTTTCATCAAAAAGAAGAAGAGAATGTTGTTACTTGGGCTACAAAAGACAGTAGATGTCACTGATTATTTTTGTTGCCATATGTTTAGGATGATGATATGACTAACTCTGGAGTCACAACTGACTTCTACAACCCCTCCCAAAGGATAATAAAATTTAATTGCACCCTACATCATTATGTAAGGAGCAAGATAGCGTTCCTGTGCCTGTTTGTTTACTTTTAGTTGCTTATGGGTTCCTCCAGTTCTTATAAGTACACTGCAGTAGCAACTGACAGAAACTATTGCATCCTTGGTATAAGCCAAGTTTTTAAGACTTCCCAGAAGTCGCATGTGCCACAGGTGACAAGTCAAATTATTAGCTAAATTATTTGGGTTTACTCCATTAAATGCAACCACAAAATTTAAATTAATCTGAGGGGTTTTTTACTGTATGTAGAAAGTAAAATTTCTGGCTTTTTAAAACATTTATTTTTAAATGACAAAGTCTTTCATTTATTCTTTTTCTCATTGTTTCTTCAAAGCGAGCAGATTCATTTTGTAATCTGCTCAAGGCAGGGAAATTTCAGTCATGGATTGACTGTTCTCCAGTGATGTGATACAGGAATTACTGGGTGAAGTGTTTCATTTGTTATTATTCAGGCAGCCAAAGTAGACAATATTCCATTTCAGTTTTAAAGACACGTATTTATTTCTGGGTGTCTTAAGCTGTGTTGTGTGCTGCAGATTTTTGGGGTGTTGAACTTCAGCCTTGCTGACTATTAATGCACTGGGTAACGGTGGTAATTAGGACACCAAGCTCTTGGAGAGCTCAGAGATCATAATGAAAAATTATATATATTTTTAACTTTGTTTTGTGGATCCTTGTTAGTCATTACAGTATCTACAAGATTCCATTTCTCATCATAAAGCAGTGGCAATATGTTGAAAATATTACCACATCATTTATGTTCAACTTAAAAAAAAAAAAAGTTTTCACTGATTAGTGGCAAATGGTTTATCAAAGCATGTCATGTTTTTTCCACCTCAGAAATTTTATGCATGGAAATTTGACAGGTTTGTTGCATGTTTCCAGGATTTCCTGGCATCTAGGCAGACTTACTCCTTTGACTGAGCTACAGCCCAGGTCCTGAAAACCTGAAAACATCTTCTATGCACGTGCAGACCAACTGTGCCACGGACTTAATATGAACACGATTACTACCTGTGTAATGCCTGTGGAATAGATCTGGTGCTTTTCAGAATCATCACCCTGATTATAAAGAGCACATGGGCACATACTTGCGCAGAAAATCCCAGGTGGAACTATGGTAAAGCGTAGCCAGAAGCTAATTTTGGTGGTAAGGCTACCAATGTCACTGCTTATAGAGAAAAATATCCGCGTTGCATGGAAAATGCCAGAGATTTTGTCCCACAAAGTATAGAGGAAGGAGATCTGAAGCATGTCTGTGTGTTTAGCCTTTGCATTCACAATAAGCTTCCAAGAGCTACATGTTCACGGAATCACAGAATGGTTGAAGTTGGAAGGGATCTCTGGAGGCCATCTTGTTCAACCCCTCTGCTCAAACAGGGCCATCTAGAGCAAGTTGCCCATGATTGTGTCCAGATGGCTTTTGAATATCTCCAAGCATGGAGACTTCACAACCTCTCTGGAGAAATTGTGTCAGTGCTCAGCCACCCTCACAGTAATAAAATGTTTCCTGACGTTCAGATAGAACCTCCTGTGTTTCAGTTTGCGCCCATTGCCTCTGGCCTGTCAGTGGGCACCATTGAAAAGAGCCTGGCTCCATCCTTTTTTGCACCTTCCCTTCAGGTATATACATCTATAAATAAGATTCCCCTCTGAGCCTTCTCTTCTCTAGGCTAAACAATCCCAGCTTGCTCAGCCTAATGTAGTCCAGGATAACATTAGCCTTCTTTGCAGCAAGGGCACATTGCTGGCTCATGGTCAACTTGATGCCCACCAGGAACACCAGATCCTTTTCTGCTGAGATGCTTTCCAGCTGTGTGGTCCCCAGCATATATTCATGCACAGGGTTGTTCCTCCCAGATGCAGGACTCTGCACTTCTTTTTGAACTTCATGAGTTTCTTGTCAACCCATTTCTTCAGCCTGTCAAGGTGTCTCTGGATGGCAGCAGACTTTCCTCCCAGTTTTCTGTCACCTGTAAACTTGCTGAGGGCAACTCTGCCCCATCATCCAGATCATTACTGAAGATGGTAAATAGAACTGGACCTAGTATGGACCCCTGGGGTAACAGTGATAGCTGCTGGCCTCCAACTAGACTTTGTGCCACTGATCATTATGCTCTGGGCCCAGCCATTCAGCCAGTTTTCAATCCACCTCGCTGTCTGCTCATCCAGCCCCCTACCTAAGCAGCTTGTTTATGAGTATTTTATGGGAGATGGTGTCAAAGAGCTTACTGAAGTCTAGGTAGACTCTATCTACTGCTCTCGCCTCATCTGCCAGGTCAGTTATTTGATTGTATAAGTTTATCAGGTAGACCAAGCATGACTTCCCTCTGGTGAAACCATGCTGACTACTTCTGATGATTTTCTTGTCCTTCGTGTGACTGGAAATGGTTTCCAGGATTAGCTGCTTCATCCCCTTCCCAGGGATCATGGTGAGGCTGAGAGAACTGTAGTTACCTGGGTCCTCCTTCTTGCCCTTCTTGAAGATAGGAGTGATATTTGCTTTTCTCAACTGTTCAGTCACCTCTCCCAGCCACCACAACCACAGACCATCAAAAGTGACCTCACAATCACATCTCCCAGATCCTTCAGCACTCATGGGTGCATCCCATCAGGGCCCATGGACTTACATATGCCCAGTTTGTTTAAGTGTTCCCTGACCTGATCCTCTTTCACCAAGGGTACATCTTTCCTGCTACAGCCTTTCCCCCTGCTCTCTAAGACCTGGGATTCCTGAAGGCCAGTCATGCTCGTAAAGACTGAGACAAAGGTGGCATCCAGTATCTTAGCTTCTTCCATGTCCTGTGTAACTAGGTCCCCCATATTGTTGAGCAATTATCCCACATTATCCCTAGTCTTCATTTTGTTGCCTATGTATTTACAGAAGCCCTTCTAGTTGTCTTTGACTTTCCTGCCAGATTCAATTCCATTTGGTCTGTACCTTTCCCAACCTCATCCCTGGATGCTCAGACAACTTCTCTGCATTCCTCCTGGGTTAACCATCTTTACTTCCACTCTCTGTCTGCTTCCTCTTCACTTTTCTGTATGGCCAGAAGCTACTTGTTCCTCCACACAGGCCTCCTGGCATTTTTGTCTAACTTCCTGTTCATTGGGATGGACCACTCTTGAGCTTCATGGAGATGATCTCTGAATATTAACTAGCTTTTTTGCGCCCCTCTTCCCTCTAGGGCCTCACACACCTTCCCCTCACCAGCAGGACTGAGGATAAAACCTGTTGGGCCCCCATGTCCTTGACTGCTGTTCTCCAGAGCTCAGTAGTTACTTTTGATACTGTCCAGGCTTCCTCTTCAGCTTGGCAACGAAGGTGGAAAGCAGGGGAAATAAAAGCCATTTTAAGCTTCACCATAGCTCTGGAGAAAAGCTGGTATCTTTTCTGAGCTATAGCTGCTAGAGATAGATGCTCAAAACTGACCTGAAGTAGTGTGCATTAAAGCTTCTGCCAGAGACTGTGAACGTGAATTCTTTTCTTTCTAAATTATTTTTACACTTCTGAGCTTCCAAACTATTCCTCCCTTCCAAGGACACTGGAAGAGCCAAGATACAGTAATTCTCTGAGTGGTGTCAAAAAAAGTGCAGTATTGTATTGCAGTGTGACACGCTGTAACCTTTCCTATGTCCCTAGAAGTCCTTACAGAACAAGATGGGCAGTAGTCCTGCCTCAGGCAGGTCCATGTGGCTAGAGCATGTGCATGTAGACAGTGAATGTGAGGCCCCACTGAAATCAATGTATCCTCCTGAGGGTCTCCAGTTTCAGAAAATTGGACTTCAATACTGAACCCTGAAGGAATGGCTCTATGTTTGAATAGCCAGGGCAATGCTCTTTGTTATATAAAAAGCTAGAGGAAATCTCACCGGTGATAAAATGCATTAAAATTATTAACAAATACAGAAATTCTGTTGTCACTTGCATGTTCAAATCTTGCATAGCTTATCCAATCTTACCCAAAAAAATGCAGAGACAGAGCATAAAATTCCCCTAGGTGCTGATCTTAGGGGGATGTAAGAATGTGCTTAATTAAGCACTATGAGTAGCTCATCGTGCATTAAAATGAAGTATATGTTTAAGACTTTGCATTACGACATCCTAGGGCAGAGGATCATTCTCCCTCAAATGATCCAGAGAGGTTAGAGGGAATGTGGAAGAAAATGAACTGTGCATTTTCCCCTTACTTTGTAATCACATTTGTGCATTGGTTTTTGTTGGAATTAGATACTGTATGAAATAACAGAGGAGACGGTAAATTGACAATAAAAATGTATGTCTCCAAAACTGATGGAGTAAAAGGGGTATGATATCACTGGCAAGTCAGTCTTATTGCATACAAGCAGACAGAATGCAAACATTACAAAGACAAGAAACTTTCTCCTACCAGGAAGTGCTGTCTGGCTGCCTCTCCTCTTAACACTATTGATTATGCTCCCCAAAGGTCATAAATTACTGGAAGAGTTATTTTTAAGAATATTTGCTGAGCCTGACCTGTCAAGAGAGGTTAATCTAATGACTTTTCCTAGCTCCAGTCTGTAGTAGCTGGATTTCTTTTCAACTGCTGTTAAAAGCTCACGTGCCTTCATCCCAACTTGTTATTAAAAAATATAAATGAGTCAGATGACAAAGCGAATAAACTCTTTTGCACAGAGGCCAGAACAAAAAGACTGAGCATCAGTTTCTGTGAAGAGAGAGTGGCTGTCGCACCAGGAAACCTATGGATTTCTTGGCATGGGGCAGGTCTCAATTAAAAAAAAAATAATAATGAAATAACAACAAAGGGCACTCAAATGTTTGCTTTCACCCAGTGGTCTATTTTTTAACAAGTATCTCTGGTGAAAAACCTTTGTTGAAGAAAAAGGGGTGGAAATCCTCTTACAGTCATATGGGAGTGATTTGGTATTCTTTTTTCTCCTGTTATTTTAATTTTTTGACATTTCAAATGTACATAAATGGTGGGAAATGGAACTCATATTGTTTCATTATCAAACTCTTCCACAGAAAGTATGAAAGGGAAGGCAGTGAAAAAAAAAAAAAACAGCAAAAAAAGTGAGAGAGAAGGTTGGTTTTTGCTCTTGGCTATTTTGGTACAAACAGGTAATACTCCCCTAACTCTAACAGTTTTAACTGATGTGTACAATTTTTTAATTATGACAGCACTTAGTACTTCGCAAAGAAAAAAGGAGATTTATAAAAGAGGGAGAAGAAATGAAGTGAATCTTTCACAGCAGGAATTAGCAGAGATGTGAACTAATGCTAGATCCGGATGCAATATTTACTCTGGAGACAAAAAGGAAAATGTCCCAGCATATTTACTCTGGAGACAAAAAGGAAAATATCCCAGGAAACTACCTTGCCACACTGGCTTCCTCTGTGTTCAGAGCTGCTGTCACATCAGAAAGGTCCTGTTGACAAGACTATAACCATACCCAAGTTTTGGTGAGTGCTAAGCACAGCACAGGAATCTTTAAATGCATTTCACTGGTCCAGTTCTGTAAGAATCACAGACATCAGTAAACGGTGTGCTGGAATTGACAAAATAGAAAAGTACAACTTTAAAGGCTGCATGAGTGCTGCTCAGTTCTATTTGCACTTTGATTTTTTTCTTTCGTACTTGGAGGCAGCTCAGATTAATTTTACTGCAGTTGAAAATCATGCAAATATAGTTTAGAAAGAGGCATTTAATTCTTTATTGCTCTTGCACACAACACAAATAGCACCTCCAGTACTAACACAGCTAAGTGTTTTTAGTGTTATTCCACTATACAGTACATCACAATGTTAATTTTCCACATTACTTTATTCCTTCTCTAGCCCATATTTTACAACAGAGAAAACAAACTGCTTGTAATTACACTGCATGCCAGGACAAATTAAGTAAACACGCATTTTTAATGCTTTTGGCTGTTAGGGTGAGAAACAAAGGGCTCTGGTTAAGGTCAATATTAGAGTTATGCAATTGCTCTGGGATACAAAAGACAAATGCCAGTGATTGAACATTGGTGAAATGAAAACTGTCCATTCTGTGCGGTGTTTCTGAACTCCTGAAAATAATACGCTGTACTGAGATGAGGTCGGCTCTCTATTTTCATTTTCTTTCAGAATAACACTAATACCAATAATAAATAATAATAATAAACTAATGGGAAAATCTATTGTGTCATTAGTGGAGCAATAAATCAGCAAAAAGTAAATGAGAGAATGGCTATTGAAGATCAGCCTCATGTTGTATTTGCTAATGTTACCATCTCAGTACTAGTGGGCGATGCTGATAAAGGTTAACAGCAACTATAGGGGAAACCTAATTTTGTTCACCCTGATATTGGTGTAAATCTGACTTCAGCGGAATTATACCTCTCTAACTACAAAGCAGACAGTGGCCTGATGATTATATTGTTTGGTCATGGACAATGAGGAGGTTTACGTCTTTTTGCCTTTAATGGTATGGATTAGGCCAGAGGCACAACATTCAGAGGGAGATGAAACCTCACAGGAAAGGGTACTCAGACCCATCATCTTTACTCAGCCAGCCACAGATACTGGGCTGCTGGCTTCTATGCATCTCTATTTTAGTGATAAATTCATCTTTCTCCTAGAACAAGGAATATATTTCTTAGACCTTGCCTTTGCTAGCAAAGGCGCTTAGTACAAGAAGAGCTAGGGTAAAGAACGAAAAAAAATCCATACAACATTTTTCACAGGGAGAAGATCATGGAAAGAAATAATACTAAGAGAGAGATAATAGACAATTCCCTAGAGGGTGATGCCAGACCATGTCATGATGGATGCACGTTCAGAACATGGGAAGGAAAAAAGTCTCCAGCCAAATTTCAAGAAAGAAGTCAGGGATAACTCCTTAAGAAATGGAGAGGAGGGATTAAGGAAACCAAGAACTTCTCTGGCTGTATCTCTGATTTGTGACTGATGTAGCTAAATGGGATGCTGAGGGCCAGCCACAGTCTCTCAGTGTGGGTAGACATTTGTGAATGCTCCGGCTATCATTTACATTCCCAGCACTTAGTAGGTGAAAACATTTCCCCTCCCTGTAATATCATCTACAGCTGAAATCTCTTTTTTTTCCATCAGAACCGGGACTGTTCATTACTTGAGCACAAGCAGCGCACACAGGAGCAACAAAGGAAGAGGTAGGCCTTTGCTGTCACCTGGCCTTACTCCACCTCACCATTGCCCAGCATGTTCGTCAGTCTTGAGGAGGAGCTCTGGCAGATGAGCACCCGGAGAGTGGTCCTACACCTCAGGACAGGGCTGAGTCCCTGCCAGGACCTAATGTAGGGGGTAAACCACTTCCAACAATAGACAGCTACAAGCTTTGTGCTATGTGGGATTGTGTAGGCAGAAGAAATAAATTATGGACCAGATCCAGCTCCCAACCAAATCCAGAAGTGAACTGGTACAGGTTTACAGTAGGGATAATGTTCTTAAATATTTATTTCTATCCTCTCATTTATATCTCTCTTCCAGCTTCTCACCTTACCTTAAACCTCACTCCGTGGTGTTGATCCATGTGAACTAAAGAAGGTGGGGTAAATATCTCAAGAGTAACAAAAGAAGGAAAAGGGATTTAAAGTGACAGAAATAAAGCTCGTATGAGATCAAGGTGTGGGAAATAGCTGGCTGAAAAGCGATTCAGTAAGAAAGCTTAATCTTGGCCAGGGCTGTTGAGAAGCAACAAACGCCCCCATTTGAGCCCTAATCTTGTCTACAGCTCATACTGCTGTGAAGTGCAGAAAAAACTTTCCATGCCCCAGGACATTGGGAGGTATAGAATCATAGAATCCTAGAATCATAGAATCATTAGGGTTGGAAGGGACCTTAAAGATCATCGAGTTCCAACCCCCCTGCCATGGGCAGGGAC
>JAOXNO010000013.1:61766061-61791890 GCA_028565335.1 Limnodromus scolopaceus | reverse complement strand
CCCCCCGTGTGTTTCATGTGAATGTAGCATGGCAAAAAGTCATCCAAAATTTGTGCTGGAATCTTGCACAAGAGGATGTTAACTTTCACAAAAGGATAGGTTTAGAAACACCGATTTAAGTCTTCCCTAGGATACTCAAAATGCATCTCAGTCACGACCTGCAAAACTGCTTGTGGCTCACGGGAATAAAAGGTCTTTTGGGTAGAACATCTGCGAGGGCATGCAAGTTTATTGCTATTATTTTAATAGCAATGGCTCAAAGCTGAGAGTTATGTTTTTCAACTAAATTATGCTCTACATTTTCCAATCCAGTGCAAATTTCACTTTTAATTAAAGTGACTATGTTTTCCTAGTACAGAATTTACCCCAGCTTCCAGTGCTGTGATGAAAGATGTTCCCCAAATAGGAAGGCATGTGTGTAGAACCAGTGTCCCACCATGGGTGCGTATTCCTCAGCAAAAAATCATTAAATTTTCCAGGTTGTGCCACCAGTTTCCTGTAACAGGTGGTGTAGGGGTGACTCTCTCCTGTTACATCCTCTCTGTTAGAAGCTAGGGAATGCTGTGACTTGACTGCTTTCCTAATGTTGCATATCACCTCTTAGCTGCTTTCAACCAGCCAGATCTGACCTTCCCCTGTATTTAAAGCTGTTCCCATTATTATTTTGTGCTCTTTATCTCTATACTATTCACCAGTAGTCAGCTGGCTGACAGAAGTACTGTACAACCTCATCTAAGGATCCAGGGCTTAAATAGATCATTGCAGTGGAGTCCAGCATCTAGACAGGAAAGCCATCTGGGTAAAATCTTTGGAATCTTAATGGTGCACACACAGAAAATTTTAAATTTTAAAAATGGAGAAGTCAATGAGGCTTCTTCCTTCGTTTCTGAGGACTGAGGTGCACTGAGTAATCTATCTGACTGTAAGAATCTCCCTCAGAGACCGGGCAGACTAGATGCACTATATCTGAATATGGCCTTTATAACCTCTGTCTGTTGGAGACTATAGCTGCTACATAATCTACACAAAGGAATTTTTGGTCCTTGATAGGTACAGAACTTGCATAACTGGTGTGCTCTGCTGCCAAAAAGAGATCATAAATTTTACCTAAACCATAGAAAAGGGATTTCTGTGAGCCCCGGGAGAAACGGGGTGAATATCACCCTCCAAGAGTGAGATGTGAAACTTAGCATTTGCAACTTGGGCTTATGTCTTCCATGTAAGTTATGAACCTGTTCAACAAAACCTTCCATAAGACATTAACCTATTTTTCTTTTGTCACTAGCAGGAAAATAAAAGAGGATGAAGTCAGTCTCTAAATGTGTCCTAACACCTCTTAAATTAATGGAGTTGGATGGAAAGCATTAAAGATGTCTGCAAGCTTCATTCAACGCTGCTGATGTCTATTGTCTACATCTTCTGTCATCCAACAGTCCCCGTATGAAAAAATCTTAAAGAATTTAATGAATAATGAAAAAAATCCCCACAAATATTTTAAGTAACATACAATTAAGTAACCTGCAATTTTATGGCTAGGTTATTGTTCTCTATTGATTAGTATAGAATGTTTCCCATTTCTCTAAAAAGGATAGAACTAAATTTAGAATTGCAGTAAATTTTGTCTCATTTGTTATCCGTATACTTTACAGGTTCTTCTTGTTAAGTGTTAGCAGATATTTTCTAAAAAGATCTAAAGAAAAGATACTTCATTTGAAAAAGCACATAATGATCTGCAGCATTATTTGTTCCATAGACCTTCCACATCACCCTTTGATTTCCCCAGTACTAAGTTACCATAGGTCATGCTTACCTGTGGTTCCTAGAAAAACATCCAAGGTTTCTAGCCTGATCTTTATCCTATTAGATAGATTTCTTTTAGCAAAATTTCTTGAATTATCTGTGGTAGATGCATTTCTTTAAAAGAATTGCTGCATTAAAATGTGCTCCCTTCATGCCCACAAGCTGAGAACATTAGACCTTACCTGCAGAAAAATTAAATTACAACCTGAGAAGTTGATTGCTTTTCCAGTGAAAGTATAGTAAATTTTATAAGGTTGCAACAGCAATTCCTAAAGACATTCTGTTCAGTTAAGGAGAAATCTACTGCAATCAAAAACCAAGCTGCAAATTCACTTTCAAATTTCTCTTAAATTAATTATTTTCTTTTTTTCTTGATATATTTTTGTAAACACAATAACTTTTAAATATCTTAGGCAAAAACTTTACTTCAGAGCCTGCAAACTTGTGAGCAGGTATTTTCTTATGGTAGGTGGAAAGGTAATTTGTATCTGTTGTGGAGAAGGTGAACCTTGCTTTAGAGTCTCCAGTGAGGTTTATAATGTTAAAATACCACACTTCCTTTTCCATTTGCCATATATACAATTAAAAGAACAAATTAAGACGTTCACAAGGACACAGTATAGTCTCCTTGACTTGACAAATTAATTTTCTGGAGTATTTATGCCAGAAAAGTGGGGTTTGCTATGCCACCATGAGAATTTTTCTATGTTACTTTTTATATTGTCAATCATTTATTTATTTAAAATACATGTTATATTCAATAGCAACATTCACATTTGTACTCTACCCATTTTTAAAGGTTTCTTTGGACACTGCATAATGAAATTTGAATGTCTTCAATGTAAGAGTTCAGGAAAATCAAATAATACCCAATGAGATCTCTTTATTCTATTTTCAGACAGGTGTCAAACCAGAAGCAAATTCCTGGGATGGTTCAATTGAAGATTTTTTTCTTAGGTATACCATCCATTATAGTATCTTACCAAATACCTCATAAATAAATTAAATTTTTTAAAGTATTTACTTTGTTAGGAATAGGAAGTGCATTTTAAAGTTAATTGAAACTCAAGTATTAAGCAAGTATCAGTTTCAGAAAAGTCTTAATCTGGAAGAAAATTAGTGTCATTCTTGCTCTAAACAGTCTAGTAAATGAAGACATTATCCTGAATATCTGTTCTCAAATCCCCAGCCAGCTTGATTTGGAAGAATCTGGGATGAGATTTTGTTTATCTTGCAGGCAGGTTAGGGTTTTGGACCACCACATTTCATATCTCTGAAAAATAGTCTCATCTGAAGATGGCTCTTCCACTTCTTCTGAAGCAAAAGCCAGAGGCTTCCATTTGAAAATAGGTATTTTGACATATTTCCACTTTCTAGGAACCTTTACAAAACTTTCACGCAATATAGAATGAGACAAACCTTGAAATTTCAGAAAGAGCTGTGGAGTTGAGCTGTAATCTTATGAATCATGATCTCTAAAATGTTAATTTCTAAAATATTTTCTAAAAAATACATTGCTATTGTAAAAGAAATAATCCTCTACATCTTGTTTGAGGGGCTGTATGACCCAGTAGGTCTTTTTCATTTCCAATTCCACGTGTTCCTATGACAAACTGCTAACAATGCTGAGTACTGGTTTTCACCACTGAGAAGCATTTGAGGTATGTAACGTTCTTACTGAGCAGTGGCATCTGAGAGGGAGGTCACACTGACTCTTTACTTTCTTTGACCACAGAAGCAGTCATCAATCTGTGCAAGAAGTCCTCCAGGCTAGTAAAATGAAATCCCTTGAAAAACGGTAGAACAGCTTGGAAAACAACAAATGAACACAAAACACGTTACCACAATCTTCCATTATCTTTTCTCTAGTTCCAGGCATCATGGAATCACGGAATTGTCAGAGTTGGAAGGGACCTCTAGAGATCCTCTAGTCCAACTCCCCTGCTAAAGCAGGAATGCCTAGAGCACATCACTCAGGACGGCATCCAGGTGGGTCTTGAAAATCTCCAGAAAAGGGGACTCCACGACCTCCCTGGACAGCCCGTTCCAGTGCTCCGTCACCCTCACCATAAAGAAGTTTTTCCTCATATTTGAATGGAACTTCCTATGTTCCAGCTTGAGCCCGTTGCTCCTTGTCCTATCGCTGGAAACCACTGAAAAGAGTCCAGCTCCAACATCCTTCAACCCACCCTTTAGATACTTATAAATAAGGTCTCCCCTCAGCCTTCGCTTGTCCAGGCTAAAGAGTCCCAGCTCCTTGAGCCTTTCCTCATAAGGGAGATGCTCCAATCCCTTAATCATTTTTGTTGCCCTACGTTGGACTCTCTCCAGTAGTTCCCTGTCCCTCTTGAGCTGGGAGGCCCAGGACTGGATGCAGTATTCCAGTTGTGGCCTCATCAGTGCAGAGTAGAGGGGGAGAATGACCTCCCTTGACCTACTGGTCACACTCTTCCCTACTCAGCCCAGGATTCCATTGGCCCTCTTGGCAACAAGGGCATATTGCTGGCGCATGGAAAGTGTGCTATCCACTAGGACTCCCAGATCCTTCTCCTCGGTAGTGCTTCCCAGAAGATCCTTCCCTAACCTGTATTGGTGCCTGGGCCATTTGGTAGACATTTTCTAACAACTTCTATGCTTAGTGATTCATTAGCAATGAATTCTTATTTGAGGCTCTAATATAAAACTTAACAAACACTGGGAGGATCTATGCCCCAACAGATGGTCTATCTTAGCCTCATACATTAGGCCCTAAGACTGAATCCAAATCTAAGCAGAATTTTTAGGAAAGTTTGGACTGTCTTCACATTCAAAGTCTTAGCCTTTTAACTCAGTTGAAGAAAAGTTCTGCAAGTCACTTTCATCTTTGACTCCAAGATAATGAGATCTCACAGCAAAAACATCAGATAACCAAAGCAGGCCGAGCTCTGTTTTGGCACTTTTGTGCATGCAGACAATATTACTCACAACGCTGATATTCAAATCCTATCAGGCCAGATTCTGATACTTGGGCCCTTAGTAAGTAATATTTCCATATTAATCTCAATGAAGCAGTGACATAAAAAAGGCACTTTGTCCAACATAAGGGGGTAAAAATGAGTCCTCTAATATTTGCAGAAAAAAGTGCTTTAGAAATGGCGAGAGGAAAGATACACGTGCGGTATTTTGCAGAGCACGTTAGTTTTGTCACAGCAACGTGTTTACCATCTTCACAGAGCCTTTTGTGAGCTCTCAGCCTGAGCAGAGTTAGTTTACCCCTGCCCCCAGAATGCTGTTATGTGTTAACATAACTACCTGAAGTGCCATGCACCTGAGCTCAGGGGGTGTCCTGACCTCTCTGACAATTAGGTCTGAAAATCAGTTTTTATTTTATTCCAGCTCGTCTTACAAGAGTATAATTTTCAGAATTTTTGCAATTAAAATACTTTCAGTACAAAAGGTCATCTTTGTGGAAATACTACTGTTTAAGCATAGGGCCTCTTGCTGTTCTGCTGATGGCTTATGAGTTAAGTAATGGGAACTGCAAAAACAACCTAGGACGTATTTGGTAACACTCTTTACCCCCATCACTCTCCATCTTCTTTTCCCCATGCTTTACTTCCCCAGCAGCTGATGACAATTAAATCTATGGATGCAAAGAACTCACCTCACACCACTCTGCTGTAATTATAACTTTGCTGCCGACTTCCAGATCTGACAGGCTCCGTCTTGTCTGCCCCTTGATGCTGTGGCATTTATTTACAATCTCAATAACATCTTGTGGAAAATGAATTGTACTAGTGCCAAGGATCAGAGATTGATATATTGTGAAATGTTAGGAGGAGCAGATATTGAAAGGCAGAGTATAAGGGACTAAGATAATGGACAATTATGTTAATTTTTTCAAAGATCTTTAAGGAGGTGACATCCTTTGCATGCAAAAAAGAAAAAAAAAGTTTAACAATTAAACACAAGCTGCAAAGAGAGGAAATAAACATTCAGAAGAACTGAAGTACTTTTTTCCTCTGTCCAAATGCATTTTCTGAACAAATTTTTTTTAACTTTTTTTTTTCATGAACACCCATTTATGGGAAACTCAGATATAAAATATTGTACTCCAGGGAGCATAAGGTTTTGCCGTACCATTGCTCTGGGTTTTCTGAAGGCAAATTGCAGATCAGTTCAAGGTGGAATGCCATTTATCCCTCAACCATACTATGAGGACTACATT
Source organism: Limnodromus scolopaceus (assembly GCA_028565335.1). Lineage (NCBI taxonomy): Eukaryota > Metazoa > Chordata > Aves > Charadriiformes > Scolopacidae > Limnodromus > Limnodromus scolopaceus. The sequence continues at coordinate 61,785,883 of JAOXNO010000013.1, read as the reverse complement.
TTCTAGTCTGTGGCTTTGACAGTGCTTTCGAACTCTCAACTCCATGTGTACATCCTCACTACATCTCAATCCTAAATTAAGGCAAGCTCCAGAAGACATCACACACTCCTCTGGCCCCTTCAAAATCTACCCTTGCCCCCCCAAGTGCCCTGTTTACTGCAAGAAAAACCAGCTGTGCAGAGGAAGGCATCTTTGGCACGCAGCATCCTCTGGCCTCCCTGACTTCTGCTCTTCAAGCTCCTGGCTGCTGTGTGGGGTGTCAGGCAGTACAGCCTGCTGTAGTGGTTTATTTGTCCATTTTGGACCTAGATCCTGTGAGGTCTCCATCAGAATGAGTGCTTCTGCACGGGGGAGGATCATGGGCTACTGTTCTTTCACAAAGGCACAGATTTTGAAAAATATTTGCTTGAAGAGCTCCTTACTCCCTTGGAACAGGTACTTGGAAGCTCGTGTTCAGCCCAGAGGCTGACATCCCTCCTTCTACGTCCTTTTTAGCACTACAATGTGCAATCCAGTTACCCAAATACTGTAGATAAACCAAGGTAATGTGTCCTTCCCTACATAATCATGACATTTGTTTAGTATGGAGCTCGTTTTATGTGTGGGAAACTAGTAATCCGTCAAAAGTGTTTCCTTTATTAATTACTTCATAAAACCTGAAAGCAAAGTTTAGTGTTGTCTATGTCATTCCCTGGGTGTAAGAGAAAATGTTTTGCCTTGCCAAACAACACTGTGTTCCAGAAATGCCCTCTCTCCAGTGCAGTAATACTCACATTTCTTACTCGTTTGGCAAGAACAATGAATTCTCAAGCAGGGTATAAGCTAAAAGGAGAAGTTTCCAGTTCTCAAAGTGAAAAAACCAGAGGAGTTTCCAAAAGATATCAGCTTGTGCCATTTTCCTTTTCTTGAAGTTCTTTGATGTATTCAGCGAACACGCCAGAGCCTGAGGGTGAGCCCAGTTATGATACTGTAAATCAGGGTAAATCCGCTGCTGGCATCGGTGCTCACTGTAGCGATCACGGTTCTGCCGGTCAGGTTCCCTCCCTATTTATGTTGGGTATAATATTATTTTCCTGATGGGCTTAAAAACCCTTTCGGTAGCTGTGTGTGGTGGGAAGCACAGTGATTTTTTTGTTTAATTGTAGGAAGCTAAAGAGTAATTTCCTGCTCCCTGTACTTGACAGGAAGTTTAGCGTGATCCCACGCGAGCCCAGTAGTCGGTGACCTGTGAGAGACTTCACCATTGGCTGGGAGAATAATTCTGGGGGACGAGAAGTGCCGCTGAAAGAGGGAGGAAAGAGAGGTATTTCTCAAAGCCAGCTCACAAGACAGATACAGTTGCCAGCTATTACAGGACCAGTCTGTGCGCAGAATCCTGCTCGGTGCTTTCAGCCGCTGCCGCTTGCTATGAATACACACAGACAAAGAGGAAATAGAAAAGAATCGAGGAAACTGAAAGTGCTAACGTATGCAGAAAGAGTGCAATGTTCCCAAACAAGACACAGCACCAGTGGTCTTCTAAGCTGGCTCACCCGCTGGACTGTGGCCAGAATAATCCCCCCTTAGGTTTGTTGTTTTGGTTTGGTTTTTTTTTTTCCTCATAAATTGACTGCAGTTTTGAAGACAAAGCCCATGAAAAGCAAATCCTGTTCAGATTTTGGAAATTGATTAATGATTAAACATATTTAGATTGGTCCCTTGCAAAGTAGTAAAGATTTGCTGATGACACAGTTGCATTCTTAAGGGAAATGGATGTTAATTGCTGTCTAGACATTTTATTACTACAGTGGGGCACTAGCCATTGACCATCTCTGTTTCTTTTTTCTTTTTTCTTTTCTTTACACATTAAACTATAGGTCAGGCTAAATTGTTTGTTTGTTTCTGTAGAAGATAACAATGTGGTTTCAGGGTGGTATGTAACTGAGAACTTTGAGATACCAATCATATCACTCCTAAAAGCAGTGCAGCAGGAAAGCATCCAAGTGACAAATGCTCTACCATTTTTCAAGATATATTTTTCTGATTCAAAAATGCAACTGGGTCCACTGTAATTTTAACAAATCCATCTCCTTCACACAGTGCAAATAGTCAGCAAGTCCTCACTCCTCTGCCTTTGTCCCTCTTGGAACATAGTGGAGTAATTGTTTAACCAGCTTCAGTGCTGGGTAGGATGCTTTTTTGCATACATAAAATGCTACATCACACCATTTAGGTTGAAGTCAGTGTCGTATTTTGCTGAGATGAAAAGATTAATGACTGTTTGTTCTCTTTGTCTAGCAAGCAAGCAGTTAAAGCTTAATTCAGATGAAACGTAAAACTCATCATTGATAGCCCTCAACACAGGAGAATATACTTCAAGTCAGTTGGCCCGATTCTGATCTTACCTCAGTTTTGCATCAGTATAAATCTGTTGCTGTCAGTCAGCTTGATCCTGATTTACATGAGGGTAAGCAAAACAAGACCATTGTTTTTACAAGCTTCACTTACGCTGCTAAGTGATGCTGATTTACTCTAATGAGAATGCATCTGCGCTTCACAAAGTAGGTGAGAGGTTTCACAGGAGTCGCTCTTCCTAGAAGAAAAGTGAGCAAGTGATGGGAAGAAAAGTACGTTGGTTCAAAAAACCACACCCTTGGTTCAAACAGCACCCTTGAGCAATGAGAGTGACAGCAGATGACACACCACCCACCTGTACCAAATGCTAAATTACATGGTCCAAACCTGTCGGGCTTATTGTGTTTAAAAGAGACATTCCTGCAATTCCCATTCCCCATGCATTTGCCGCTCTGTTCTACTGTCCCTCTTCTGCACGATTAAAGTAGTAAAATCATATCCCTCAGTTTGGGAGACTATTGTCTCACTGACTACCTGACCCAGGAGGCCACGCAATCAGGGAGAGCCTGTGACATTCTGGGGCTGTTCAGAAAGGTCTATCAGAAGTCATACCCTCTGGCTGTAGTCCCACCTCCCTCATGTAACAACATGGCAACCTCACCTACAACAAAACAGAGGGATCTTGTGAGGTTCAAGGCTTAAAATAAGCTCAAACTGCTTTGCTAAAACAGCCATTGCCACCTTCCAAGAATGCAAAATGAAACGGAAAAATTAGAAACCTTGAATTAAAAATAGTTTCACTGAGGAAAAGCCACCAAGAAGAAACCTCAGCCAAAACAATTGGAAGATCTTGCTTGTTTCAAAAATATCATCTCAGATTTTCACTTCCAGTTTTGCAAGGAGTTCTTCGCTGTACTGTGGCCACTTTGTACACATCTGACTGGTTTGGAAAGGGTGCCTGAAAGAGGACCACAAAGTAAACCATGCCCACAAACGCAACCTGCCTCCTTGTTGTCTCTGCAACTTTGTCCTTCAGAGAACTTTTCTTTGGTCAGAAGTTACAACTCCAACTCCTTTAGGCTATTCTCTTAACTCACATCGAGACCCAGAATCACAATACTCTACTCCTGCAGCATTTTGAGAAGCCAAGCTGCTGTGTAGTGGTAAAGGAACTTATAAAATTGCACACCGAAGTTATCACAGAAGTGTGAAGGGCAATGGCATTGTTAGCACCGGTGTGAGAAAACCAGTGGTAAAAATAGTGGTGATAGTAAATTACAGAAGGCTGAAAATAAATGTAAGTATACCATTTTTAAGCATATTTAAGATCACGATCATTTTCAGTGACGTAGATCTCCAAACTCATTGGGGGAATTGCATTGTGGGGATTTTCCTGCATGAGCAAACGGCAAGCATTGCAGGTAAATTATTGCAAACCCCTAATCTTAACACAGCTAGACCAGTTGACCATGGTTTCAATTCTGTCAGTAATCAATACAAGCTGAACAGGCTGTTTTCCCTGCTCCTCTTTTGCTCAGGGTTGCCAGACTTTGCCTTGTTTCAGACAGAAGAGCTGGCAGAGCACTCCTCGGATGCTCGTCTGGTTCCCTTGGCCAGGGCTGGGTTAGGGAGACGGTCTGAAGGGCTGCCAGACCCCACGTGTACAGAAACAAGAATGCTGGGGAGGGTAGTGACTGTTTCAGGAGGCACAGATAGACCCAGAAGATGTCTGTCTATGGTCTAAGGCTATAGGCAGAAACCCGTTTCACAAGCAGCTCTGCAGATGATTATTCTGCCCTTTTAGCACCTGTATTGCACCTCTATGGCAGAGACCACCCAGCAGCCCATCCGTGCTGGCAGAGCTCCAAATCCTTCTTCAGGTAAGATCAGGTAGGTTGGCAGCAACCAGGGAGGCTGAGCACAGCCCATTGACTTTTCTGGAAGTACCTCAGGAAGCACCCACACGAATGCATTGTAACCTCCAGCTGGCGAGGAATGACAGCAGTGCTGTCTTCAATCAGACAAGTTGCACCTGGAAAAGTGTAAGTGACAAACATTAGAGGTTTGCTCAGGTTTAGTTAGGCAAATTTAATACATCTCTACGCTAAACTACAGAACTCTATGGGTCTAGATGTCATCCTCTAGGTTTCTAAAGGTCTGAGATGCAGAAGTGGAGAAAGGGAGAGTAGGGAAGAGGAGGGGCAAACTCTTTATCCTGTAAGCAAGTGGTAAATTTAATTATTTGCTGTGCTAATTAAACAACCATGCTAGGCCTCTCTGTTTCAATACCCAAATAATCACAACAGAGTTTCTGGTGCTAACTAGTCACCTTCTCAAATGTTAAACAGGATGTCTACTTTATTAAAGAAGCCCTTTCAGGCAAGAGACTAGCATGTTTTGACTGGAAAATGCTAATCATGTGAAGGGGGGCAGTGAGGGGAAAGATGGCAGTGAGGGTGATGGATAATAATATTCCCTGGATTATCTAAGAAGTGAGGTTTTCCCTCTGACAGAGAAGGCAAAGAGGAAGTCACAATCTCAGACAGTTTGCACAGATGGTGACCACCCTCAGTCAACATTCTCGTAAAAATGGCTGTGTACCTTTTCCCCCCTCAGTATATACAGAGAGGAATAAAAAGGGGAAAGGAAAAAAAAGGTCAGTGGAAAAGTGCTTAAAGCGGCAAAATCTGTGTAAGTGTGTGAAGGGAGGAGGAGAGGGAGAAAGAATGTCATTTGACTTCCATTGCTTTTTTAAATTTCTCTTTCTTTCCCATCTGCCTGTATTCAACTTTTCAGTCTCTCGCATCCTGAATGCTCAGCAGTTGAAATTCTGTCTCTAAATATTAAGCCACAATCAGCACAGTACCAAAGAGGATTAGAAGGGATGTGGTTTTAGGCCACTTTCATGGTCTCTGGATCCCGAAGCAAGCAAGAAACTAGTTTAGTTTTTGTAAAAGGCAGAGCAGGGAAGACTGAAAATGCAAACGGATGGTTTTGCCCCACATTCAGAAACCACCATTTCACACAACACAGATTCATGGATGGAGGCAAAAACCTTTAGTTCTTGGTGGGTTACAAGGCTGCTTGGTAGGTTGCTAAGTTGTGACTGTGCTTAGGAAAAAAAGAAACCTTAGTGAGATTGTTCAATCGGAAAATAACATGGTGGCGGAGTACGGGTGGCTCAGGAATCACTCGCACCCCATTTGTCTGATAGAGGTTTTGCCTTGCAGCATCTTGCGGTATAATCTGAGCCTCAGCACAACTTTCCTTTGCAAGCGTCTGAGACCTTGCAGAAAAACTGAACCTAACAGGATCAGTTAGATATTTACTCCACTGGAACAGAGGGGTTGGCTCCTGCACTCTGTTCACATCAAAAAAGAGGTGAATTTGGGATGCTGAATGAAGCTGGTGTTGATGACAGCAGATGAACAGACACAGTACATGAAAATATATGCAATCCAAGCGGTGAACAAAGACTGAAAGTGAGAAAGAGAAATAGGAGTTGGGTGGATAGGGGAATGGTGTGGCCTGATTAACTGGCAAAAGTAAGCTAAGTTTGTAGAAAAATTAACTACTGTTAAAATAAAGCAATATTCCAAGCTTGCAAGCTGCAGCTAGACACACTCTGACTGAAAATACAGCAATATTTTTTCACAGTGATGGATGACAAATGACAAGGCCAGGTTACCTACAGTCATGGTGGGTTTTCCATCACTTGAAAATAAATAAAGATTCATTGAATTTGAAATGATATGCTGAAGCTAATGAATGGAATTCTGCGTCTTGATTTATATGGGTAATCCACTCACTAATAGCTCCTTTTACCCTTAATGTTCAGGAATATGCATAGAAGACTGGAGAGGAAAAAATAGTATATGTGAGCAAACATGGAAGCTTCTACAATATTCCACTCTAGTCAAAGGTAGTATGATATTTGAATCCAAGCAACATCAAACCCACTTGTCTCCTTTAGAGCAGGACAGCAGGTAGCAAGCTAGAACCACATTTGAAAGTCTTGACAGTTTGGTATTTGCCACATGCACTTTTACTCCTAAAAGTATTAGGGTAAATCTTCACAATATGTTTTAAAGGGGTTTTTATTTATCATATGCTGATATTTCATATATTTACAAACACTTTTTAAATACTGTTGTGAAATAAGTTTACAAAAACTTTACATTTCATTTCTAACTGTCTGCTTCCTCGAGGCAGTAAATTTAAGTGTAGCTTTTCAAAAAATGCTAGTCATAAAATCTTCATTCAACAAAGAAAACGAGCTTATTTTATCTTGATAGTCCATTAGAAGAATAGCGAAATTAACATTTTTCAATAATTTGCATAGCTTCAAAAATAAATTTAAAAAATCTCAAACTGTGAAAATGAGATATTAGGAGTAAATTTTGAGCTAATGTATTAAAATTTGTAGCATTTCAAAAGGCATTCTTTCAAGCCCTACATATACTCTGTTGCCCGTTGCAGATGCCGGTAAGTGCAAAGCATACCGCCACCTATTTTCTCTGCACATCAGTGATCTCTCTTTTCTGGAAAATGAAAGTGAGCCACTTATCCAAAGTCCACAAACAAAACACTCAGTGACTCTTGAGTCAACACAGGAGACAAACAAGGATTCCAGCTGAACTGCTTCCCCAAAGGAGGAGACTGGAATGAGATTTTATGAAGGCTACCCTGCTCCACCAAAGATGATTCAACTAAACACAACAAAAAGCCTTTGCGGACCAGAATTTAGCAAAAGTCCCAAGAAAAGAAACACTTTGGTGGACAACAAGCCTATCCAGCACTGTAATGTGCAGGTTTCTCCGAAGCTTCTGCAGCTGGTCATTGTTTCAGACCATGTGTTTGACTGGACGGACTTGCAAGAAAGCCATTGCAGCAGCTCCTGACTCGGGTGGTGGAGAATGTTAGTAGAAGGACCGCTGGGAAGGGGGAAGCAGAGCAGAGCACAAGAGCTGATCTCAGGAGTTGGAAAGCTGGTGACAGACTTTTTACCAGGTCCTTTTGCTCAGCGTAGTGCAAACTGAGAGATGCCTCAGAAAATTAAACTTGCAAAATTATCAACTGCTCCGAGACTTGTTTAGAAGGCTTCAGTGTGAACGTGTGGTGAAGACACTCTGACAGTGAAATAACCCCCCAGATAAGCAACTAAAGTCAAAATGAGTCCAACAGGAACCCTCTCTATATCAAACTGTTCTGCAGTATAAGGAGGAAAAGGCAGAGCAGAGGTCAAATAAATCTCTTCCCTCCCTAATTTCTGTGATTGCAAACTTTCTATTATCATTGGCCAATATTGGAGAGTGAATTAAAGCCCTTACAAATGTTTGTACTTTTTCTGAAAAATCCAGATCTTGCCAATACACAGTGGGCTACAGTACAAAATGTTTTACCAGGAATATTTTTGGAAGTATTTTACTAATTTCTGTGTAACACAGGCCAGATGCACTTGTTTCGCTCCTTGTACACAGACTCACTTTTGCTTCTGCGTTGGTGCTGAGCCAGTTGCTGAAAAGTCCCAAGTCGCCACGGCACAAACTGCTGGAAATGAGAAGAGAATGATACAGTTTAAAGTGCAAAGTGCATCTTCTTTTTTCACAGGCATGAGGCCAGATTCCTCCTTTCTATGCTGCCTAATGCAAGTACTATAAATTTAAATGCTGAGCAAAGAAGATGTAGGTCCTTTAGCAGAAGAGGAAAGATTCACTAGCTGTGAGATTAGAAAGGGATTCAAACTAGCTGACTGAAAGAGACACGGAGGTGGTGCACGTTATATAGAGAAATCTGCACTCTGTATTGGGTATCAAATTTTTCTAACTGGTTTCACTAGTTTCTGGGTACCGATTTACATTAAAGTATCTTTCTTTGGTTTTATTGTGTTGGGCAACTCCTTCTTCCTGAATTATGTCTGTTTTAGACCCTCATCTCACTTGAAGATTTGTTAACCTGCAATTTAGAGTTTACTTTTTGTTAAAAGCAAATAGCTCACAGTGCCTTATTTATTGCTGACGGAAATTTGAGCCAGGATTTGGGGAAGACGGCGGCCTTCTTTCCTGCCCGCTAACAGTTAATGGTCTTCTTCTGAACGTTTGTAAATAGATTTGGCTTTTTAAGCCTTGTCATTGGAGGATGACATTCTTTATTTGATTAATGAGCGCTCTTTTCTAGGCTTTAGAGACAATATCAGGGATTACACTAAGAAATTGTTTAAGTCTTTTAATCTCAGGACATAGCATTGTTATATGGAATTCTGCAGCTTTGGACCACAATACTTAATTTGGAAATCGCACACAGCTTCCACATGTGGTTTTGGCAGGGTTACCAAAGAGATGGCCGAAGTGGAATGGCTTCCCGGACAAGATGGGGTCCAGTGCTAGAGGTAATTTTTATGTTCAACCACTGCTGGTATAGTCGAACACCTTTGCTGTGGTAAATATTTCTTCTACCTCTTCTTCAGTGAGAAAAATAGGAGATTGAATCTAAAAGGGGGGAAAGGCAGTAGTTAATTTTTCAGATAGTTCTGTCACTACCTGTATAAACATCTCAAATACTGAGAACTTTAACAAATGAATACTGTTTTCTGACATACAGTGGCTTTGGTCATTTATTAGGCTAGTATGGTGATGTAATGCAGGATTTCTGCGTGGTTCCTCAGCAGTGCACCCAGAGACATATATCTAAATGTCTTGCATATTAATGAGATACCACCAAAGGCTCATGTGGTCCAACCATCAGAGGGAGACAAAGCCACAACAACACATGAACTATGCACATTTCTGTTGCATGTGAATTTAGGCTTCTGATTACATTGCTGCATTTAGGATTCAGAATTAGCACAGCACTAAGTGAATGCTTTTTTTTTTTTAGCTGTCTCAAAAGGTAGAGATGGGAATTTATCTCCCTTACCATGTAGATGTCTATCTCAAAGCTAGAAGTCTAAGCCTTCTACATTCAGAAAAGGGTGAGATTTATCTCATCCATATACAGACATTTAAAAGCAATTGTAAATGTTCTTTTAAGAGTATTTCTGCCCATAAAAGTGTTGCAAAAATTTACCTAAAATAGTATCCATACTATATATACTACTACAATGGTAGTCATCTGAGCTGTGAAATGAAATCTCCCTCGCTTTCTGCAGTTGAGCACAGAGATAGCCCAGCCAGCTTCAAACAAACTCTCTTGGATCACAAAATTTTCTGCCTAAGACAGCATGCAAAACTGCCTTAACTCATACCTAGAGATTTGCCTAGCTCTCCTGCTCCTAGTTCCCAAACAAGCTCATTTAGTATCCGTTAGGGTATTTCCATACCACACTGCAATCTGCAGAGCAGAGCAGTCTCTTTCTGCTACTCATTTCAACTGTTGAAGCTGTTTTCTCCACACAGGGCAATGGGGTTTGATTTGATGGGAACTCATGGTCTTGAACATAAGGTAATGTCCAAACACCCTAGTTCACCCTGCTACCACAAAATAATACATTTAGACATTAGAATTTGAATAATTGGAGTCTGGCTTCATATGCCTGTGTATGTATGTTTCTGTTTTCTTGCCTTGATACAATACTAAAGGATCTCATTCATTCAAGTAAGATTCCAGTCTCATCTAGTGGCATTTTAGAGGCTTAGACTAGACATAAATCAAAATATTTATACAGATCACTAAAAATATTTTGACCCATCAAGTACATCTGGGAAGCATACAGTGTGTCCATCACCTCCCAGCCTAAGAGGAGAAGGAAGAAGAATTAGAAGACTGAAAGGGAAGTTATATAGTGGATGCCATCCATCCCAGAGCTTGTTTCAGAGTATGATGCACTTCGAAACATTGGACTTGTTTAATTGTCTCCTGATGAAGGCACAGGAGTGACAAAGGTTATTAAGAAGCTATTTACAAATTCTCTGACTATTCAGAGTCAGATTCATGTTTACACTTGCACTTTTAGGAGCATTTTCAGGCTTGTTTGCCTTCGCGGAAAGGCACAAAATATTGGGCTGGCTTAGTCTGTTCATATCCAACATTGCTATTTATTGCTTTACTGTATTTATTAGTTATAACTGCTACATAAGGCTAACAAATTTGAAGCCTTGAACATCAAAGAGAGAGGTGTGTGCATGTGTGTGCACATGAAATAAGCTACAGGCACTGGGTAAGAGCATCTAAAAGCAGAGGGTGATACTCTGATCTCTTTCAATCTCAGTCATAGCAGTGTAAAATGAAGAGGAACTCCAATAACCTTGAGAGAGACACATGGGGAGTGAGGAGTGCTCTGGCCCACTGTGCTTGAATGCAAGACACGTCTTTCTGAAGGTGGCCGTTTGGGTTTTGTTCTGGTTTTGCTTGTGTAATTCCCAAGTTTGCTCATAGCCCAACAGCTTGTCCAGTTGGGCTCCCAGTTACAGGCTTTGTGACTACGTATATGTTTTAATGAGGATGTGCATAATTTCGAGGCAGAACTAATGTTTAGTGCACAAAGCTTTTGTGTATCTGTCTATAAGAGGCATAAAAGGGCACAGCTGGGCAAGCTAGCACATGCAGAGCGGTGGGATGGTGTGATAGTTTGAAGGGGGGAGGGAATTGATATCCATTCAGACATCTACACTTCAGGCAAGCGAGTGTGCTGAGCTACCTGCTGTGGCTGGGGCAGCTTCAGCTCACCTCACCTCAATGGCTGCTTCTGGGGAGGGAGATGCTGCGTTGTGTGGCTCAGTTGTTCTACCGCGTTGTCATGTGAGGGACTCCTGGGGATCTTTTCTTTAAAAGAATATGGGTAATTATAGAAAATAATTTGTCCACACAGACACAACACCTGTAAATAGATTTTTAAAGCGGCAGTGTTCCATACTTACTGTCAGCTGCCATAGGCAGGCTGGGACCAGCACTCAGATGTGGCTCTTCCAGAGCCAAAAGCCATTTCGTTTTATAAAGCAGCCTTTCCCAGTTCCTATCTATCCCTGTTCTGCTGTTCCCTTCACCCATGCACCACCTTATTTTACATAACTAATGCATGGCATTTTAAGGTCTTTTTACTTCTTCCAGCTGTCCACTTAAATACCAAAATAGAACAACAAATGCAATACTCTGCTGGTTCTTAGCAATGTGGAAAAGAAGATAGATTTTACCTTTCCCACACAGGGACAAAAAAGAAGGCCTCCAAATGTAGGGAAGAAGAAGAGAAAGAATGTAATCCATCTACGTAAAACGCTGGTGGTACAGAGAGGCATCTGTGATATAGGAGACATGAAGATGTAGGAGACATGGTCAAGCCCATTCTCCTCTGCTATTCCTAAGTGCCCTGACTTGTTAGATCTGTGTCATTAGCTATCATTAGAACAGAGCTTGTTCGGAAATTTACAGAGCACAAAGGTGATAAAGCAAAAGAATTTCCATATGAAGATCTACAGCTTATCCTTTTTCTGTAACTCACATAAGCATGAGGTTTCTCTGAAGTATCTTTTCACTGTAGAGCTTGACTTGGCTTTACGACTCTTTGAGTACATCACTGCTGTCTCTGATTTTGGCTGAAACATTGAAAATCGTGAGAAAAGCAATCCTTCCCATTCGGTGAAATCCAAGCAAATCTAGGTGTTTCACAAGTAAGCCCAGTGCTGCAGAGTTTTTAGAGTGAACAGATTTTATATAAACCCTTGGAAGTTTGTCAGCAAATAGTACTAGAGTGGACAGGCACCTTTCTACTTTACTGCTCTGTTAGTTGCTTCTGGGCCAAATCTTTGTCACAAAAAATAGAATTGCCTCCAGATCATGAGTAAACACAGTAAGATCTAACCTTATTGCATACCAATAGTTCAGTGTCTGGAGAATATTCCTAGCACTGGATTTAGTAAAATTTACAATTGTCCCATCAATAGTAAATTTCAGTTTGGTAAAATGACACTGATTACTTCTTTGAGTTTTAAAAGATTTTATTTTTCTTTTTACAAATACCTAGAAAATTCAAAAGATTTCATATATAAAAAAATTATTTGTGCACAGCATTTTAGTAAAAGTTTCACCAGTTCTACAGATCCATCTTTTATTTCACTGCTAACTGAGGCAAGCATCAGTGTTGATCCATGTGACCCAATTCCCTCTTTCTGTTTTGTGAGAAACAGCTGAAAACAGAAAACTCTGCTTTCTCTATCATTTGGCAACTTAAGGGAACTAGTGCTATAAAGGTGATCTCTTGGACATGATTGACAAATTTCTACCAGAGGAAGGAATAATAGCCACATGAGCATGGCACTGAGGTTGAGCATATGTTACAGTAAGAAAACTCTTGGACAAGAGTCATAGAATCATAGAATGGTTTAGGTTGGAAGGGACCTTAAAGATCACCTAGTTCCAAGCTCCCTGCCATGGGCAGGGACACCTCCCACTAGGTCAGGTTGCTCAAAGCCCCATCCAGCCTGGTATTGAACACCTCCAGGGATGGGGCATCCACAGCTTCTCTGGGCAACCTGTTCCAGTGTCTCACCACCCTCACAGTAAGGAATTGCTTTCTAGTATCTAATCTAAATTTCCCCTCTTTCAGTTTAAAAACATTACCCCTCATCCTATCGCTACATTCCCTGATAAAGAGTCTCTCCCCATGTCTCCTGTAGGCCCCCTTCAGGTACTGGAAGATCTTCTCCAAGCCTTCTTCAGGCTGAACAAACCCAGTTCTCTCAGCCTGTCATCACAGCAGAGGTGCTCCAGCCCTCTGACAATTTTTGTGGCCCTCCTCTGGACTCGCTTCAACAAGCCCATGTCTCTGGACCCCAGAGCTGGATGCAGTACTCAAGTCAAGACTTGATACCAGTTTTAGGCATGTGGTTCCCATCAGGGCCACTGTATTAAACTGATGTCATAAGCAGAAGATACTAGAGCCTTAGGGAATGGATTTGGCCTCATCTCCAGCTGGATAGCAGTTAGGCATGCTAAAGCACAAAAAAAGAGAAAAATGTTCTAAAGATCATCAAACAGGAGAGAAGTTGCTCTGGTGAATTCTGTACTGAATTAGGTCTCACAATATCCATAGAAAACTGTACCGAACAAAAGAACTGACTGGTGACACTGGGCACCAGTCCAGCAAACCTGGTGTACATCCCAAAAAACTCAAAGTACTGACATGGTTTCTGTATCATTCATCCAATTCTCCTCGTCCCCATTCTCCTACCTCATCTCTCAGCCACAGAACAGCAGCAATTCGAATGCGCAAATCCTACCTCAACTGCAGAGAAAATGTCTGACTTTTGCCCCTTAAGCCTAGGAAGATCTTTAACAATTTTTAAAATATAGATAAGACATTTTTTTCTTATTTGTTTTACCTAAGCACATCCTTACAAATCTCCTATGTGCTGCTTTTTTATTTATCTTTTTAGGTATCGGAATAAGATCACATATTAAAATGTTATCATAGATAATGCTAATTAGGCTGTCTCTTCACAGAGCCTTAAGAGATGAGAATCCTGAAGCACAGAAAGACTTCAGCTTTCAAACGCATACAAGAGAAGTTAGTAGCTTTCAGGTGAGAAGCAGAAACGCAGATCCCAATCTAAAGACCACTGAAGTCAATGGGAGTCTTTCTCTTGACGTTAATGAGTTTTGGATCAAACCCTGAATGACCTGTCCACAGTCACACAGACCATCAGAGACAGAAGGGAAACAGGAGACTGCTATCCAAATTACTTTTTCCAGTGAACCTGACTGGATGGCAGCACACTTAAAAACTCTCTTGAGGGTTTACCACACTCCCTGGCCTGTCCTACACATCTTCAATGACACTTTTTCATAAACAAAAAAATGGATCACTGTTCTGACTTCCAGGTCATATTTTCCTTTTCAAACCCGGTACAGCTACTAGAAACTTCAGAAATTTCTGGCCTGAAATGTCTGCTTTAAACAGAGTAATTTCTGAGTACAGTGAGCAGGACCAGGCTTTTTGTTGCTTTTATTGTTTGTTTAATAAAAAGACTGGGCTGAGCCAAGAATTTTGGTCTACCACTGAATATCCTCTTGAGTTTTAGTCCAAAGTGCTGGTCTGGGCTTATTGTCAGTTTTGTTGTTTTGGCGAGATTTTTTTTTTTTGACTGACCGACATGTTCTCCCGATGATACTTGCATAAAGTATGCTCAGTTAATACTAAAAGTTTATGCATATGAGTAGGGCAAAATATTATACTGGAAAAATAAGTCTAAGCTGTATGTGAGCACGTGTCTGTGTACAAATGGAGATATATGTTCATCAGTGTATAAAATTAGATTCATAATTTAGGTAGTAATATCTAGGTATCATACGCTCAGATTTAAAAGCTCCTAAATCATTCAAAAATAAAAGTTTAAATCATTTCATCATTCAAGATGGCATAAAAAATTGTTTTCAATACCAAAAAAACCATTTATTCAAAGTACAGATCTCCATTTTAAGTTGTAATATCCTAATTCCATACTTCAGCATATAGCCCAATGCAGATCTGAGTGTAGCACAGCAATTGAAGATTGAAATGTCCAGCTATCAATATTATTGTGAGACCCAGTCTCATATTCTTCTTTTGGATTAAATGCTACCCTCCCCAAACTAGGAGAAAGTTTCGATTAGATATTTGAGATGAGAACTTCTGTCTTCTCTTTCTCTCTCACCTCCCTTCTTTTTTTTCTTTTTTTTTTTAATTTTTTTTTTTTTTAAAGCAGCCACTAGAGAAAGATCTGGCTTCTGAGTTTTTCAATTATTAGAAAATGGGAATAGTGCCATAAAGGCATTCTTACTTATTAAAGCTTCTCTTGTGTTTCTTTACCTGATGTCTTTCTTTGTGTAATGCCTGCCTAGCAATACTGGCAAATTGTTTCTGAAGAGCTACAGAGAAGAAAAGGCTTTGATCCAATAGAAACACATCAATGTAATAGCAGCAGATACCTTTTATTTTCCAGTCTTTCAATGCCCCCCTTCAATTCACAAAACACACACTCAGTGATTAAAAATTCCTGTCATTTTTGTTTTAGAAGCTGGGAACCTACAACTTTAAAGTGTGGCAAAGTAAATCTTCTGCCGGAGTGATCAAGGAATTATGCTATTGTCCTGTCTTTATATTTTCCACAATGTATAAAGCATCACTGTCCTTAATTGTTCTTTCATCTCACCCATTGACTTGAAATCAGCATTGCTCTCCAGGAGTAGTATTAGCTTGAGAACTGGTAAAGAAAAGCAAAGAGGCTTAGCATACCTCAGCACTGCAGATTAAGTGCCTCTTCAAAGATGTCACCCCAGATGTGGCAGGCTACATTCCTACTTTTCCCTGGCAACAGCTGTGGAGCCACATCAGTGCTACTGCCTTATGTTCCTGAACATTATGAGAAGGAATAAAAGCTGCCTTTTTAATGGCTTGGGTTTGTGTTGGAGGCATAATTTTCTGTTTACTTTTCAAAAGGGCAAGCCTTCTTGTGTTTTCACTGCTGACAGATAAAGATGAGTTGATGTCCCATAAGCAATGCTTCCTTTTTGGGCTATTTGGTTCGGTTCATCGTTCCTCTCAGAGACTGCCATCTCACTAAGCTGTGATTACAAGCAACTGCTTGTAATTTCTTTAATGCCTTTGGTTGAGTTCAGAATTGCTTTATTTCACTTCCAGTTAAAAGCAGCCGGTGTTGTGAGTCACTGTGGAGCGGCCTGAAGGCTACAAGTGTGGCAGTAGCAGGAAAAGGAGGGTTTCGGGAGCAAGAGTGGGCTCCATCTGGGGTGGGATTGTCCACGTAAGGGCAGAGAATAGGAACTGGACAGCTGAATTATGCGGGTGCGGGACCTTTTGCCTCTTCACGCACGCTTCAGGAATCCCAACCTGGACTCAAACTGTGACTGGGAAGTGCCTCCGAATCATCTCTCTTCCCATATAAAGAAGTTACAGCTCTGAAAAATAAACTTTGCTAGCGAAAAACAGGTGAACATACCAATACCAGCTCTGCCTTACTGCCTTTGATTAGCCGTAATTTATCTGTAGTCTAAAACCAGTAGTATGTTGGATTCTGGGGATATCCAGCTTTTCCAGCTTTTTTTGGAAAGGGAAGACTTCATGGAATGCAATTTCTTTTATGTCTGAGTGAGCCTTTTGTTTCAAAGTCTTTAATACACACAATTCAAATTCTCCTCCATGTAATCTTTTCCTCTGAACTCTCTCCTTCCCAATTCATGTATTGAGCCATTAGATCTTGACTCACGTGCCCAGACGCGTGTTGTCCCTTTACTCTGCCAGAGTTTCCTGAACCCTTTTTTGTTTATATGAGTCCTGAAAGTTTCCCTTTTTCTGCTAGGCTGCTTCCTCTAACCCACATCGATATCAGATAGTCTCATTGATCTATCTGAGGGATTCTACTTTGCTAATCCCTAGATGCATTGTCATCTGACCCATTTCGGACTATAGGCTGCATAATTTTTGTAGAGATCACCACAACTTGCTTTGGTGCTTTTCCTCCATTTAACACATTGTTACTGCATGCAGAGCTGGTAGAAATATAGCCAGAGCACAAGTAATCCAAGATTAGTTGTTGTTTGGTAGCCTTCATGTGGCTAATTGATTGACTTGGAATCTAGGTTACAAATTTATCACATTTAACACTCACTTTTGAATAGATGCCAGTCATGCCAGAGAGGAAAATGAATTACAGAAACCCCTGGTGTGATCCTCTTGGAAATTCATGTTTCCAAGCCTAGAAAATACAAGGGAGTACCATTCCTGTAGGTTACACACAGCGTATTTAGGAACAACCTCAGTGAAGAAGGTGTAAGTAGATCTATTTCATCTACCCACTAGTATAGTAATGTAATTTTAAATATGTGACCTATTCGTAATCCTCAGAACATCCTTTTTATAAGTAGCAGCTGGATGTTTCTGAATGGATCCAGTTTATCTCTTCATGGTTAATAGTTTATTATTATATGTGTATATTACACGACTATTTTAAGTTTCACCTTGATGACACGGGTACACAAAAAATGTCTTATTAGGGTGTCTCTGTTACCCAGAATTGATTTGTACTGTAGCTAATGAACAAAATGCCATTTTATTTACAGACAGTGTCTTCTATATGTAGGTCACTCTTATTAATATCCTGGCTATTAAATTACATCGATTATACCTACCTATTTTTATTTAGGATAAACTAAAAGGAATTTTGTGTTAGAGTAATAGTTTGGGATAGCAAACCTGAGCTTATTGCCCGCAGCTTGCTCTGCTGTAGGGAAGTAGCTCCAAAAGTGGCAGTTCCTCTGTGCATCTCACACCATCCACAGACACCCCAGCCCCTTGTTAAGGATCAGAATGCGGATACTCGAGCTAATGAATCTCCTTTCCCCATGGACATATACGAAGGGAGGAATCAGATGTAAGAAAGAAGGCAAAAGGAAGGGAGAGAGAGTGAAGGCAGCGCGAAGAAAATGCGCAAAAGGGGCAGAACTTTATCGTGCTGCTATGTGAAATAGCGAGTAACAGACATGGGTGAAATACAGTTTTCTTCCCAACTATATTCTTCTGTTGAAAACTGCACAAAGTGTTACCATGAGTATGTTGTTCTCCACAGAAATTTGAAGTCTCAAGTGTTTTTTATTTCTAAAAAACCCAAATTTTTGATGTGCTATGAGTCAGCTATTGACTGGCAAATTCTCGATTGTTCTTAATTTAAGCTTTATAGAGATCTTACTTGTCTACTTACAATATAATGGCAAAGTTCTCTTTTGTGATCATCTGCTACCACTGTAGTTTCTGAAGAACTTAAATGGGATTTCCCAGGAAAGAAACAACCTTATCCATATTAATAAAACTCTCCATAGTCACATATCAATTTCATCTTAGCATGCAAAAGTTTTCTGTGCCCATATTGCCGCCAGAGCAACTACAATGGAGAGACACACTGCAAACACATCATAAGTAATACAGGAAAGTGATCTGAAACTTCAGTCTGCTCGGCAAATTCATACACATTCTTGCTTCCGTTATAGATCTGGATACATATGGAACACTCATATCATCTAGGTGTGCATAAGATAGATTACAAAATACCCAGTCATTTTGATCATGGATTTATTTCACTAGCAGATGCAAAGGCTGACAGTATTTGTCAATAGAATCTTGTATTTCCATGAGCAAATACTAATTGTTCTTGACAACAGTACACTTACATTATTCAAAAATTTAGCCCCCATAATCATCAATTCATAGTTAAAGAAGACAAAATGTTGTCTTTGGTGCCCAAAGGATCTACAGACTGATATTTATGAACACTTTTGTTACAGGAAATGTTTTATTTAAGAAAGCGTGTGAAGGGAAGCCAAAGTGTTTCCATCACTTGTGTTTGCTTAAAACTAGGCAGATGATTCCAGTAAGACGCTTTCTCAAGTGTGTACTTTAAATTTACAAAGATATAGCAAGAGCAACACTAACATTCAGAATCACAGTCTTCTCTTCAATACATGGATGTAGCACGCTCCGGAGACACAGGTGGATAACGATGTCATTTTGTCCACAGGGCTTAACAAAGCACAAAGGAGGGCAGCGTGAGAGTACACAGTCAGTGGCGTTGCTGCAGCAGCTCTTCCTGTGAGTCTAACAGTTTCTGGGGTCTCAGATCCTACATGCCATATGAGCTGTAATACCTAGACACAAAGGGATTAGTAATGGACAGGGTGACAGACCGGACTGCAAATTCTCTTTCTTTTGTTTTTTTTAATTCAGGTCAGACTTTGCAAATTGTTTTACTTTAGCTAGTTTTAAATAGACTGGACTACAGACATTTAATGTGCATTTAATACATCATGTACATTATGACTGAAAGTTGTGCTTTTCACCCACAAAAAATTTATTCAATTCTCTTTTTTTATCCTTCATTCAGATATAGACACAAAGCAAACGCTGCTTATAATTGTCTGTGATGGGCAGCCGTAACTCAGATTACTCAGTGTTAACAGATCTCATGTAACTCTTTTGCAGACACCAAAGGGTAAGTGTAAAACTCGGCTGCAATTTTTAACTTGAAAGAGGGTCTCAGCCTAGAAGAAATGGTACATCTGTATGGGATACAAAATCTGCTGAAAATATTAAGAAAATCTATAGTGAAGAAAACAGTATAAAAGCTCTCCAGAAAACCAGAAAAATTTGAAAGTACTTTTCCTCACCACTCAGATATAAACCTGAACTTGCATCAAAGAAAGCTCTATCATAGATGGAGCAGATGTCACAGAAGAAACAGCACCCATTAGAAAGGATCTCATGAAGAGACATAAAAACACTGCTAGGGAAAACAAACAAGCCAGGAAAGAATATTTTCATTCTGAAAATAAAGGACATTAAATCAGGCCAAGAAACTATGATCAACCTACATATTAAATTAAGAAGAAAATCTTTAGTACCATAAACATACCCAGAAGTTCTCTCAAGGTGGAGAAAAGCAAGTATCCCCCTTCTACCTTTTTAGTTTGGTTTGGTTTGGTTTAGTTTAGTTTAGTTTGGTGCCTTAACAGA
>JAOXNO010000013.1:61737469-61766046 GCA_028565335.1 Limnodromus scolopaceus | reverse complement strand
TTCTTAAAGGTCAGATATATTTTAAAATATATAAACACAAAAGATCAGTCATGGGCAAAGCTGTGTGCTAACATTACTGCTTTATAGAATTCATAGCAAAAATGGGATAGAGCTCTGGCCGGAAACAAGACAATAGAAAATTAGGCACGCTGGAAGTTTTTATCTATATAAAGCTACTACGTGCTTCCTTACCTGACTCTGAAACAGGCCACAGTAGTAGCTAATAATTTTCCAAAGCAATTCCTATCTCTGAGATAAAAAACACAGAAGCCATGTGTTTTCTTCAGAATGGCTAATCAGGGTCAATCGGCAAGCATACATTTAGTTGCCCTTGCTGCTATCCCTCAGATAACTCAAACTATGTCTATGATCTGTAACGGAATGGGGAAAATGGAATGGGGGAGCAGGGTAGGGGGTGGAAATGCGGAGAATCAAGTATCCAGACAGAGAGAAAAGGGAAACCGAGAGAAAGACAAGCAGTGGAAGAAAAATAGTATGTGCAAGATAATCCAAGAGGGGGATGTCGTTCTCAAAGTCAAAACAACTTGATTTTGCATGCCTAGGCTAAGTGGATTTGTTGAGCTATTTTAATGGTTTTTTTTCTGTTTACAATTCTCTTCTGTATAAAATGTGGGAAGCCTACTATACTCAGGAGTCTCCTCGAATCACTCTGGGATGAGACCAATTCCCGAATCTGTAGAGCTGGGAGGAGAGAAAAGAGGAAATGAAACCATACGGAACACAGGGAGCAGGAGAACAAACGAGAAAATGAAGATGATATCATTACAGAGAGATTAAAGAAAGAATAAAAATAATAGGGATCTGTGGGTATGTTCAGGACGTCCTGGGCAGAGGTGTGGTAAGTGAGCCACAGAGATCTTGTGCGATGAGTCTGGGAGTTCCAGACCTTTTCAGATCTGCAGCACCGATGCAGTCCAACTTTGATGTGCAGGTGTAGTGGGCCAGATACATCCAGGATACTTTAAACTCATGGCAGATGATCTAAACAAACCATCTATGCATGCACAATGCTCAGACATTGGATTTGCAGGTGTCCAGAGGCTCCCAGGGAGCTACAGTTGTCACCAAACTGTAGGGCAAGAGACCAAGTTCTTCTTTCAATTTTCTTGTGGAAAAGAATCTCTGAAAATTCATATGCCTGGTGGCCTCAGGAATTCTGCAGAAACCATAAGAAGGAGCACAACAGAAGCAGGTAATAGAAGGGTGAAGAATGAGTGAAGAAATATCACCTCCTGGAAATCAGGATCTCTTCACAGTTAGTGACAGCAATTATTGTGATCAGAAGAGGTAATGGTGGAGTAAGAAGAGCAGCAGTAATGTCTGTATTATCTAAATTCCTACAAGTAAGGCACTGACACACATCTAAAAGATCAGAGAAAAAAAAAAAGAGCAGAAAGAGGAATTAAAAAGGAGAATGCTGGAGTATCACAATATTTCCCAGTTGTATCCAATTCCACCTGGCTTCTAAGACCTATTCCTTGTCAAATTCAGCTTTATTGATTTTTTTGCAAATAAATCACTGCCTAAGACCAATTTTACAAACAACCATGCTGAGTGTAATGGAATGGATGAATTCTCAGAAGGTGTAAAACCAGTGCAGAAGGCTCTACAGCAGCCCTTCTCACTCTGTTCTTTACTTTAAAGGCCAGAGGGTTGAGGACGGATAAGGTCAGACCATGTTGCCATTTCCAGTAATCTGGAAATACAGTCTGGCTCAAAGTTAAAGAGCTCTAATTTGCAATGGTGTACCATCAGGGAAGAAAAGGCAGAGAAGGGAGGAAATGCTCCTGAAGCCAGCTATACCTTTGACTCACCAGTTATCCTGTTTCTCACCTGGCACAGTCGAGGGTTTAGTCTGGTGAGAAATTAGTGTTTGCATTGCCCCTTTAAAGATGTGGTCTGAAAGCACTTTATGAGCCATGTATATTAGTGTTCATATTTGTGTGGGTCTGTTGAGTTTTAATCAATCAGCCTTGTTTCAGAAGACTTTAATTTTGCTCTCATTAAGTATGTGTGAGTTTTGTGTGTGTGCAGGCGCATATATTTATCCCTGTCAGCATTCAGAAAATTACATGCCCCTAGTTAACATATTGTACAGTACTACAAATTCTCATGAATATCACTTATCGCAAAGGATAAGTTCATCCAATGGAACGGAACGGAACGGAAACTTTTCTCATTTTCAAACAAATAGCCTCTGCTAAATACACAGATATTTGCCGTCTGTGCTTTTTCGTATTATGTTTGTAAAGTATAACTGTTCCACTTACCACTACTCCTGAGTTTCCAGAGAGAGCCCCTGACAAAACCACTGTGCAGAATTTCAGATATTAAAATATCTCCAAAATATATTATTAGATACCAAACATATCGTTATTAGAGTTGAGACACATTGGCAGATATCCTTCACATTGCCCTCATGCAATGGCTTTGCTCCAGTGGATGATAGCAGTCAACGTGGAGTTTTTAGGTAATTGTGTAATCACAGCAAAGAAATGAAGGCAAATAAAGCAAATTACATGCTAAGGAAGATTTCAACTGTTTAACCTGATCAAACTGAAATTGCCCCTCTGTCACGCCTTATCCCACTGTAACTTAAGTAACTTGTTTCGCTGCACATGAAAATAAAAAAATCTCCAACAACTCTTCTGTCCTTCTTTCTTTCTTCAGTACAACTTGTAACCTTTAGTCCTTTCATTCCTACTTTGGGCTACAGGGGTATAAAACCTGTAATTAACAACTTCTTTATTGCCTCCGCAATAGTAATTGCCGTGTATAGCCTTGAGGTACTAAGAATAAAAAATCATTTTCCTCCCCCTGCCCCTTGTATTTAACTAGCACTCCACGGTTATTATTAGGATCTTGCCAAAACTTCACCTTTCGCCAGAACCTTGTGATAAAAGTGTAATCCCCACACAGTGACCTCTGCATGCAGCAATCAATACTTATGCTGTAATATTTCCCCTTCTTGCTGTTTCAGAGCAGCCTTTTAAAAAAAAACAGGCTGGGAAGAGATTAGATTATCAATTATCATGAAACTGTCTGCAACTTCAAAGGGCTGCAGAGCAAGGGAAACCATAGTTTATCAGGACTGTAAGCGTCCTGCAATTATCTCTCATGTCACCCAGATGTAGAGCAGTAGTTGGGGGAATAGCTCGGGTCTGTGGTGAGAGACTGGGCTGGTGGAAAAATATAAAAGCAGCATTTTCTTTGGAACATGAATCATTGGTTTTGGGTCAGATATTGACAATAAGTAAGATCTTGAATGTGTTAACTACGAGCAGCTCGATCCAATATACTCATGTATCTATGCGGCGTGAGCGTTTTATCGATAAGCAGACATGGGACGCTTTCTATTTCCCTGAAACTCCAATTTTTACGCAGGTCAACAGATTGTTAATAGTGTGTCAAAGAATGATGCATTGATAGTCAGTAAAACTGCAAGATGTTTGTCCTCAGTCATTCCCACAAGTATTAAGCCTATGGGTTTGCACAGGAAAACAGCTTCGCAAGTCAAGTAAAACAAAGAAGTTTGGAAGCAAAACTCCAGCTGCTGACATCACTTCCTGACGCAACGTGGCATTTTTGTTTGGTCTTGTTTTCCAGTGGGATCCATCAGGCTCTGGTTTGACCTGTGATATCTTAAGGCCAGGAACAATGGAAAATTAATGTAATGTTTATTAATACATAGAAAAAGCCTCCGGCTATCCAGAGCACCAAATAAAAACAATTAAAGCAGCATGTAGTCACAAGTCTGGTTAATGTGCAACTTTCTGTGTCAGGATATGATATACTGAATGAAAATAAGTTTATAAAGGAATTTTACTTAGTTATGTTCCACCCCACTACCCCTTTATTCCACCCAATATATAAGCCAAATGTTTACCCTTGACCATGACCACACAAGGACACAAAAAATACAATTAGCAAAGACGGATGATTTTATTTGGCACGAACAGGACTGGTCCTTAGTATGTGTAACAAAGATAAGGAAGTGAAATACTAATGTGTTTAACTTACACAACATGCAAGGATCTCAACGCAGTCCACAGCAATGCAGAAAATATTGTGAAGTTTAAGTATAATGAGCTTTACTCTACCATGGACAGACAGTAACAGCCCACCTCCAGTCCACCTCCAAAAATGTGCACAGGTGAGGAATACCAGCAGAGAGACCCAACTGGACTGACGTGGTAGAACAGAATGAATAACGTTAGAAGCATTACTTTCCTGCCTCCCTTTTGTTTCTTCACAGTTGTTTCTCTGTGATAGTGCATTGGGTTATTTGTTGGTTTTGACATTTCCACAGGATTGCTTATGACCCAAGAGACTGAATAATGCCTAAGTTGGGACCAAACATCAGTCTAAGGTTTTCTCATGCTTTTAGCCAAGCAAACCGTAATGGTGGAAAGATCTAAACTTTGAGGGAGCTAGAAAGATTACGAAATTATAAACTGTGTGCTGAGTGGGATATCTGGATCCCTTGTACCTTTTTATTTCTTGTTAAGGTAAGAAACAGATCATGTACCAAAGCTAATAACATTTTACCTAAAAAATTTCTCAGGAGTATATCTGATAAAGAACTAGAATTTAGTTCCTCTCACAAGAAACTATAAAGAAAAACTAAAACCATTCCCAGTGTATGTATTATTTCTATCTCCAGGTGGCTGTTAACCAGGCAGTGTAGGAGTCCTTCAGATTCCTGATGGCCCTCTGAGGACCTGCTGGGCAT
The DNA here is from genome assembly GCA_028565335.1 of Limnodromus scolopaceus. Classification (NCBI taxonomy): domain Eukaryota; kingdom Metazoa; phylum Chordata; class Aves; order Charadriiformes; family Scolopacidae; genus Limnodromus; species Limnodromus scolopaceus. The sequence goes on along the minus strand of JAOXNO010000013.1, from coordinate 61,761,293 downwards.
AGAGCACAATATTTCAAATAAATAGTAAATACAGAGATTATGCCCCACTGCTTCCTAGGGTATCTGGTATCTGTCCCATTAATGGTCTCTGATGGCCTATTGGAATACTAAGAGGTCAAAGGGTTGAAAAATGAGAGAAAAATAGGGAATCAAGTTAATTTTTTTGTGGACAGTTTTGTGGCTCATCTTTCCACAGCTGTCATTTTGCCACCTGCTGGTTTTTAACCTACTTCTCCCCAAATAAAGTGGCTGTAGCTGAAATCTAATCCACTGATTCCTCATACAATTATAGGGATAAATCTAAATCTAAGTCTACACATAGAGTTTACTCTCCCGAGTTGGAGACTTGGTCCAGATTTGGTCTGGTCTCAAAAAAGCACTGGCAAGACAGGATATCCCAACTTTGACCACTGCTTTCAAGGACCTTGAAAGATTACAGAATAATGTTTGGTGGGAAATATTGTTACTGGACTTTTTGGGTTGCAAGTTTTTCTTTAGACCTCATGTCTCCAGAGGCAGAGAAGTAGGGTGTTTGTATGAAAAAAGCTTTCCCTCTTGTATGAAAATGTATTTTGTCCCCATATGACACTGATACAACCTGGAACTGATTTCCTTTGCTGATAGCTGAAAAAGAAAACATGTTCAAACATATGCTGCACTTAGAGCCAGTATGCAGAGAACCATTTTCCCTTAGTCAAAGCTAACTTTCACTTAGTTGTACATATGTTATTTTTTATACAAAAAAAACCTTCAGAAATACTAAGACTTAAAAGATGGGCTTCCCACAGATTTATATGACATTGCATCTAATCTTCAATGATGTCATGGTGCCAGATGAAACAGTTTCCTGGGGAAAAAAAGTGCAGCTAATCAGTTAAACCCATTTAGGAATTAACTTGAGCATCTTATTGTCAGATTAAACTCTGAAGATTGCCAATGTTCTTTTGCCAGTGTTAACACCAGACACACAATTATTTCACGTGTAGTTCAGATGAGAACGGTGAAAGATACTTCTTTGCAAAATGTTGTGGCACATCATGTCTGTTGTAGGAATGCAACTTGACCTTAGTTGGGTCAGGCCTCTTTTTTCTCCATATTGTGCTGAAGGAAGGTTCTTTCTAGAAGAAACACACACACATACTTGTAATAGAATAAACCATTATTTCCTGCCTTCCCCATTTCTGATAGTCAAGGAAACAAGTGCCCTTCTCTGTCATATAAACTGACCATTTTTCATGTGTTTTTCTCCCTATTTTTTTGCTCAGAAGACAGTTAAAGAGAGTGGAAAGGACACCATATAATCTTCAGCTGAGTCCTGCTTGCATTCTGAGCTGGGCAGAACCTCCACAGCCACCTAATTAGCCTTTAAATGAGAGTCAGGAGTGTACTTCTGAAGCAAATCTTGCCATCGATGCCATGTACCACCCTCTAAGTGTGGAGCGACCTCAGAGACATAAAACTGGACTCCTTTCGGATGAAAATGTACCAGAAGCTGCACTTTCACCGCTAGGGCACATCAGAGCTATTCTAAAAGAAACCTCTCCAAAGTGCACACGGCGTGGATGCTGGGTCCTCAGCACCAGCTGTAGCACTCCATTCAGCTGCTCTACAGTGCTGCTCCACTGGCTGACATAGACATGGTCATATTCTTTCCCCCAGCTTCCTGACACACTGGGGGCAGGAGCAGGAGGCACTACGTTATGGGACCAGGCTGGTCCATGCTGCACACTTTGCACTACACATGCTCATCTGAGCACAGGGACAATTAAATACAACATTGACATAAACAACATCCCTGTGGAACAAGGACACCTTGATAGCCAAACTGTTATTTATGTAGCCGGAGGGTTATATAAATCAGCAGGCTTTTGGGGGTAAAAACCGTTTGTTTGTCAAGCCTCTGTATAGTGTCTGGCACAGGGAGGCCCTGATCCATGACCTAGCCTCTAGGCACAACCAAAACACAATAAAAAGAATTTGCCTGGCCACTGGGCAAACAGAAGAAAAAGATAGCTCCTGCCCTGCAGAGCTTACCTCTCATGGTAATGAGGGGACAGTTCTTTCATACACAGACAGCTTCGATTTGTTTAGGTATCAGGAAACAAACCGAGTATCTAAGTCCACACATCCCCCCTCATTAGGTGATTGCATGATCTGAGGTCTTGGCGATGAAATGATCACTTAGCCAGAAGTTCGCTGAAGTCAAAAAGCCAAGACAGAAACAAGCCAATGTTTTCAATATTCCTGACAAACAGTACAGCATAAGATTTAAAATATAAGTAAAACGGGGCCAACTGGTAGAAGCAGGCATCCGTTCATTAAAGAGAAGGTAGTTATACCAGTTTTCACCAGATGAAGAACATGTCTGTATGAAGGACATACTTTTAAGTCCCTGCCTTGTCCGTTGCATGCAGCCATCCTAACAGGATAGTGAAAACCCAGCTTTCATGTATCCAGCAAAACATGAATGTGCTCTTTGCAATTTTTATCCCTGTATACGAGCATACAGTATTCTTGTTGCCCCAAAAGTTTCATCATTTGCCCTATCAAACTCTTAATTTTTTGCCCTTGCAATCATTTCCTGGCAGAGCTGGTTCAAGGTTTCTTCATGGCACATGCAAAATGGGGATCTGTCACCACAAAATTAAGGATCCAGGACTCAAATCGTAGGAAGAGGCAGATGTGGGAGGAAGGCACATCCGAGATGCAGAGCTGCTGGCAGAAAAAGCCCTGGGAAAGCCAGGTTTGCTGCTGCTGCTGTAGCTGCTGGGGTGAGGCAGTGCTGGGGGATGCTCCACCAGCAGGAGCTGCCGAGCCACATGCCCCTTGTTCTCTTGGGGGCCAACAGAAGCCAAGGCTTTTCAGGGCTTTCCCAGTAGGACCATGACCATGCCCTTGCTTAAAGGCATTTTGTGTAGTCAATGAGGCTGTTTCCAGTCCAGGGGCACCGCTGAGGACACTGCTCCCTCAGGTAGGACAAATGTTTGTGTTAACTGTAAGCATGTAACCACGTAGGTGGAGCTCAAGTCGGATAAATGGGAATTTGGTGATGTGAGTAGTTCAGAGTTTAGTTGTTTTGGAAGATAAAGGTGGCTCGTTTCTCAAAGCATGGTCGGAAACACAATTGGTATGAGTTTTTTCTGTACCACTGAAAGGCATAACTATGTGCGCATCGCTCTTGTGCCTGAGAAGCCATGCAGCTACAAGTCCTCACCTATGTCACGCATTTATGCAGGTCTTACTGGAAAAGGCAGGGAAAGCAGTCATCCATCTGCCCCTCACTTGAATATTTCCTTACTTTGTCATTATGAATTGCTGTTTTATAAATGCTGAGCCAACATGGTGTTGGAGCGTACTGGTGAAGTTCTCCCGCCCGATGGACTTCAAAGTGAGAAGAGATCATCCTGTCTGACAACCTCAGTGACCCAGACCACAGATTTTAACTCACTCACCCCCATATTAAGGTGTAGCAAGCACATGGACCTGCATGAGCAGTGACTTTATGAAACAGGAAAATAAAAAATTGGCAACTTCAACTGACTTTTATTAAATATATACAAAAAAGTATGAAGAAGGAAGAAAATGAATGACTTTGAGAAGGATTCACCTTATCTAAACCTTTAAGATAAACGACAAAAAATTGAGCGTCAAGTTGATGCTAGGTGTCTCATCTGCCTGTGCAGTCAATGGATGAGCACCTCCTCAGTATGAGTCCTCCTACTTGCCTAGACTTTTTTTGGAGGTGCCTGTCATGTCCATTTACAAGAGAGAGAGCTTGGGTGAGTAAGCAAGGCCAAGCACTTACCTATTAATATGACAGAATTCAGGTGAGAAAAACATCACATGAAGAAAGAAAACACAGATTGCATTTTTTTTGCAACCGGCTGCTTAGGGAGGTATGGCTCAACGAGAATCGTTGGTGACTTAAGCAAGAAAGTCAATTTTGAGGTTTCCAGTACGCAATACAAATAACTGCTCTTAGTGTAAGAGCTGTAAAGTCGGGGTTTTTTTTCAGTATTCATCTAGTCAGAAGTATTTTTGTAAACGTCACAGCTCTCTGCATACATTTGTGTAAAGTTCTGCACATTACAAAACGGAGCAACAAACATCATAATTCCTGCAGGATTAAGCACAGTGAGCACAGAGCAATAAGGGAATAATGTTTATGAGCAGGAAATGCTAGCTTGTAGCAGACTGATATATTTACACCTGTTCACTAAAATGTCACATTTACATATATCTATTTTTTAATTATATGTGGGCACTGTAGTACTCAGACTTGTTTACATTGAGTGGATCCAGAGTACTGACTGCTGGTTTTAAATATAAATGGAAGAACAAATCAAATAAATACAGTATTGATGTGTCACTGGGAAGGTGAGATGGTAAAATTCTTAATAATACACGATTTCCACAAATTCAGAATTTTCCTAATAAGCATCCAAATATAATGAATTGTCTCTTTCAGATCAAGCCCCAGGTAAGAGTCTTTGTTCTATACATATCACTGTGAAAATGCCCACTGACATCAGCGGGTCCAGATCATATACAAAAATCCAAACTCTGTGCAGTGCTCTCCTTCCTCTGCCTTCTCCTTCATGAAGTATCCAACGCTGAACTGAAATGTGTATTTCTGCTCAGCGCTGGCATAAAGATGCATAACAGGAAAAAAATCACGGAAACACAAAATAGATCCTTTAGCTACAAGAAGAGATGATATATGCAGCTGACTTCAACTGCTGTCAGGGATACTTATATTTAGATTTTGCTCGTGATATTTTGAGTTGCAAGGATAGGAGATTCTTGTTGGGGCAGAGGGCAGATGTAACGGGGATGGAAATTATCATCTAGGCCCTCAACATATGTTGGATGACAGCTTCAGTGTTCCAGATAGATTCTATCCTGAAGCATTAGAAGCTAAAAGCTACCTGAACTGCCTTCCCCATTCAGCTTCCTACATGCTGCTGCTGCAAGAAAAGCCAGCACGCATTTGTGACAGTGCATTCTATTTGTTGGTAGCATTGTAATAAGTGCATTCAGAGTAGCAATCTTTTTTTTAAAAGCTCTGTTGCTAATCTTTATTGAAAATAATAATGATTCCTATGCATCTTTAAAAGTTGAAGCCCAACTCGTTAGTTTAAACGAAATACTGAAGTCAGTATAAGGGTTATTTTCATTCCAGGCCATGTTGGTGTGAACATTATCAATTGATCTAGGATTTAAGTGACCTGTCTGGAATGCTTGACAAACAAATTTTTCTCATGAATTATACATATTACTGAAAACCATACTTAATGGGAGACTGGGAAGAGGGCAGGTATTTCCATCACCTAGGGGTGAAAGCCCTGCAAATTAACAACAAGACGGTTCATTGAAGCAGGTAATGGATTGGTCTGTGAAAACAAGAAATCTTTGTGGGAATGACTGTGATTATTCATATAGTCTGTTTGCTAATTATTGCTAGTATGAACATTATTTTAACTGCTTTTAAGAACCTTGGAAATGATGTGACTTGTCAACAGTGTTGTGAAACACTGCAATAGAGAAGACATATAAGCAGTACGCACTCATTCATTGGGAAACTTTGTGCTTGATCATGAAATCAAAATATGCAGACCATACTTATTTTTGCATAATGAATATGTGTCTGGCTAGCAAGAGGAAAGAATAATTTAGAAATTTATTCCTTTGTACCTGTTGACAGGCATAAACACACAGACTTAAGTGATAACTTTGACGTGTATTTTGTGTGGTTCTGCTCCTTCTGGTTTTGTCACTGTTCCTTGCAGATGTGCTCCTTTTCCATTTTCATTTACTACTTTCAGCTATGCCAGGAGACTAAGTTTTTCAGTATCATTCATTATATCCTCTACTGCCAGTATTACTTGGCTTTTGAAAGGACACCAGATAATTAGCTGTAAAATTAACTATCACTACAGTATCTTCACCTTTTGGCATTACTTCAGTCTTGATTGTTTTACCCTTAGCCAGGCATTATTTCCTAGAATTAAAATTTTAAGGCCAGAGGGATCTATCTACAAGCCTCCTCTATCCTCCTGCATAATACTGGATGTCAGATTCCACCTAGGGATTTTGTCATTTAAGTTCCACACCTTTCAGCTGCTCTCCTGCACGTGACTTCAAAGCCATGCAGAGTGAGAGTCATACAACATATCCACCCATGAGCTAGTCTCAGAGATTCTTCATAAAAATAGAATGAAAGAGGGAATAGTAAACTTTTATCGGCTATTACAAAAAAAACAAAGGTATCTTTAAATCTTCCTAAAGCATATTGTATGAACTGAGCGATGTTTGCAAATATTTGTGTCTCCCCATTAAATCTGAAGGAAGTCTGGATGACTTCTGCTCATGTCCTCTGTTCGTGCTGAAGACATCTGACATTAAACAACAGGGCTCACACTCTCAGCTTTGATTTGAGGTCTTCAAGTGAGGGGAAACTCTCAAATTGTTTCAGGGACTAAATATAGTAGCAGATAAAAATTTGCATCCAATTTCCAATCTAAATCTGACTAAATCTTTTTCAGTATTGTCACTTCACTCTGTGCTCAGCTTCATTCTTACTCTGCAAAGTTGTGGAATGATGCTTTCTGCAGCTACTGCTGGAATGGTGTTCACCTTTACAGGGACAGGACTTGTATGCATGGTGTCCTGTGGGCTTTCAGGCTGGAGGAGCATTTTCCCTTCCTGAGCCTCTGTGATCAGCCTGGAGAAGTGATCACAGGATGCACAGTGCAGTTTTATTCCTTATTCTCCTCCTTCCTAGGTATTGCATCAGCAGGTCGTATTCATTTATCGCAAGTGATAGTGATAGTAAATCAATTGGGGAGCATCTTGATCCTTATTTCCTTGGTGTAATTTCAGGTTGAACATCTTTCAGTACCCATGGCAAGATCATGTTAGAGGCACTGGGGGCTTTACACATAAGGAGAAATTACTTTCAGTTCAGTACCTATGACATACTGCAAGATCATCCGGCAGCATCATTTACCTTATCCTAATAAAGAAAAAACTGGTTCTTGTGAAATAAGATTGCCAGAGATTGACTTTCACCAAAAGCAGCCCCTGGAATCAAGTTGTGTGTGGTAATTTGACTGACTTTCAGGGACACGGTTTAAGTAACTTTCTTTGTCAGAAGGCTAAATGCTTTGAATAAGACACTTGAATTACTAGAAATAAGGAATGGATAAGACAGACTTCTTTATATTTTAGTAAAAATCAGGTTTTGCCTCTTCCTTATTAGCTTTCCCACTATCTCTCAGCTGTGTGTTTCTAATAATTGGTCAGATTTTTAAAATTGTCATGGCAAAATTATTGCATCCAAGAAACTTTAATATACTGGTAACAGGGGCCATGCAGACCAGATCACAGAAGGTATTACACTTATTGGTCTTGCTTCAATAAAAGCAACGGCAAAATAGTCCGTAGAAACTATTTATCTATATATATGCTTCAATTTATTTCAGCTCTCCTGAAGGTGTTATTCAGAATTATGATATTAATTGGCAGTAGATGTTTCACTACCCAAAGCAGCTTAAAATCTTTTGCGTAGATGCTATGTTTATTTTGCCCTGAGTATATGTCAGTGATGTTAAGCTTGTGGAGGCATTGCAGATGCAAGAGAAAACAACACATTTCTGGAAATAAGTAAATCACAGAAACTTTCTGACAAGCATGATGAGGTGAGATGCAGTTAAACACCCACACATTTTTCAATGAAAATATTATTGCTACTGATAGTCCTTTAACTACGGACACTTACATTAACTATTGTAAACCACCTGTGTGACTATTAGGTGTCACATTGATACAGTCAGGAATCATGTTACTTTCCCAATTTCAGGCTAAATTTTCCTTCCAAAAATATTAGAAAACAAAGAAAAGAATCCCGAGACATCCACCTGACTTGCACCATCCTCCACTATAAAAGCTTCCTAGCAGAGGTAATTTTTTAAATGCCGTTTATTCGGAGAGTCTCATATAAAAGTTCTTACCAGCTTATAAATATCTGACTTGTCTCCTAATGTGCATATAGGAAACCTCAAGTTTATTTTGTCAAAGGTCTTTTTATCCTTGGTTGCATAGGCTGCCAGGGTTCCTGCATGCCACTAGCTTTTTAGATAATATTCAGTATTTTCATTGTAATTCTCTGGTCGTAGTCATTCATTTACAAAGCTTAGTTGGTCTGGGCAAATAATCTTACAGATCATATCCTGCAGGCTGTCTGCTAGAATTTTTGCCAGAAGTTGAAAATTCCAATTAATTAGCAACAAGGACGAAGCTTCCTGAAGGCTTTGAGAACCCTACCCCAAATCTTATCTCACCATTCCCACTTTCTTGATTGTTGTGAATTATGTATATTATTCAGCTGACCATATAATGTGTAAACTCAGCCTTCGTAACTCATAGTCATTCCCCGACATCTCCTAATCCAGTTTGTAACAGCTAGAGCTTTATATCTTGGGTTGTTAATTTTCTATTTCCTGAAAAATTCAACTCCGGCAAGAGCTTGCTAACATCCCTTCTGTATCTAAGCGTGAATGTATTAATATTGCAGCAAAATTACCGACGCGCTGTGTAAATACCATCACACATTGCTCGCCACCGTCCACACGGCAACGTTTTGCTAAGTGCCTAGTAAGTTTTGAGTCTGAACGACATGCACATAACTGTCACCGCTCTAAGAAACGGCCTGTGGAGGCAACCAGCCCGGTTCCTGTAACTGATTAGACAATTCAGTTCCTCTTCTTAGACATACCAGTTCCATCAGTAGGGATCCATAACTGTGCCACTGGAAATCCCTCTCCAGCCCGCGCCATTAAGCATCGTAGCAAAGTACTTTGTCCCATGGAGTGTTTCTGAAGACTGCACGTCCTTTTCTTCGTGTGAAAACTGTTCCTGGAAGCTACCAGTCAGTTTGAAAAGCCCATTGCTTGCTGTGCTGTTGTAAATCCTGAACCACTGGTCATGTCTTCCACAGAAAAGCTTCAGCTGATTTAAAAGAGAAAAATAAAAGGCTTGATCTCTGTCTAGAGTAAGCAAAGAAGCCAGTCCAGCTTATATACAATTGGAAGAGACGCCTTAAGATTTCTAACTTCCTTCCAAGAAAATAATAAAAGATTGGCAGGTATGGCAGGAAAAAAATAGTCTACGAATGTTGAAAGGTACCGCAACATAAATGTTAGACAGAAGGAAAATGGAACATGCTGTGATTAAGTTTACTAGGTAGTGTGCAAACTAGTCTTTCTTAAACCCTCCTCTGTTTATGCAGCGATCAAAAATCAGGGATTTTCAACTTTACTTTTAGGGAGATCCACTAAAGTAACCAGAAAACATAATTAATGGGCATATCAGTAAGAAACTCGGTGCTGGAACCCTTAGCAACCACACGAACAAAATACACTTAGCAAGATCCTTTTTGTGAAGTAGATGTAACTTTTGTATGTACGTATGGAGTAGACAGAAAGAGCAGTCCTAGCAGCACTCACAGTATAGAGTAGGAAAGAATATAACTGGACATTTGCAGACCAATCTAATGTAAACTCCATCAATGTAATACCGTTCCCTTTGGGTTTTCCAGTGCAAAGACTCACATTGTATATTCTGCTGAATTTTTTTTCTGTGTTCTGCTTCTTTTGCAATTTTCACTTTTCATTTCTGTACAGTCATTCCTGGCTTTGGCTTTTTTTTTTTTTCCATGGATTTTTTTAATCTCTCCTACTTCTTAGACGATCTTTCTTCATCTGAATACTAACTCACGGAGGTTCAGGTTAGACTGTGTCAGAGCAGGTTTGAAATTAAACAAAATTAGTTTCTTCTTTCTTAAACTGCAGTAATAACTAATGGATGCCACATGAATTATTTAATGGTCTTATCACGACTATATGAATACAAATAAATTCATTTTTAAAGGCAGATCTACACTGAAACCCAGTTGGAGGGGTGAAGAAATTTGAAAGCCAATGCTAGTGTCGAAGATTGCAGACCAGGCTGGTTTCAGATCACCTAATTGAGTCGCTGACTTCTTGCAGCACTCGGAGTCAAAAAGGGGAATGAGAAATTCAGGCCATTTGGTCTCCAGACCTCCTTCAGTTCATCTCAGTAAGTAGTCAGTGGAAAGAACTGCTGAAATTAGGCACCTAAGCATGTGATACGCCTCACTGGGCACTATGACTGCCCTCTCCAATGCCTCAGCAGGACAGGCAGCCCTGGCTTGTAGTGAACTGCATTGCTTTAACTCCCTCACATTTTGGCAACATGCTAAGCACTTGACACCACTCTGAAGGGTACGAAAACACGATGATTTTGGAAGGGTCTTTTATATCTGACTCAGAAAAGGAGTTTCAAGTCAGAAAGATTTATTACGTTTTCTCCATAGTTTCTATCACATTGAATTGTAGGCAGAAAATAGGAGCACTGCTCTCCCAAACAGGAGTGATAATTGCTTTGTTAAAGGTCCCCCAGATGGGACACAGATATTCAGAACTGTTTTAAAGTGTAGTGAGAGCTACAATTATCTTGCTTCTTCTCAAGTGAGTCTGAAGTTGCAAAAAAGACATTGGACCCTCTGGAATAAAATTTTAGGTTTCTTTCAATTAAATGTGAATTCATTTAGCTTGTAAGGGGATGGTGGGGGGGGTTTCCCCAAGTGTTAGAAATAATCCAGAAGTACCAACAGTTTCTGTTGGTTTCTCCTGGTACTTTCTCCAGGACGAGAAGATCTGTGCAGCAGCATACATTTGTCACAACACGGGCTGAGCTCCTCTTGGGGACCACACAACTACGCTTTGTTAGACTTCGCTGTTGGAATCCCATCCGCTTTAACCCACTTGACCTAAGCAGTCTAGACATCACCATAGTTCTCTTTGCCACACTGCTGGAGAAGCAGTGAAATCAATTTGTAGTAATTAAGAGATTTTTTAAAATAGAGTAGCAGTTCCTGATTATGCCTGCTGAGGAGTCATTAATTGCTGTGATAACTCCAGAGAAGATGAATTTCTGCCTTATTTCCCTTTTTCTGTGTTTCTTTTGATGAAATCCCATCACCAGGTAACGGTGTCACAGATGCAGCCAAACAGACTCACGTGCTTTGCTACTTCTAAATTCATGCAATTTGGGCTTGTGCCTTATCAGCTGAATCACAATGCTAGCCTCTAACACTTATCCCTATTGTCATTACCCTTATTGTCACTACCTGATCAGATTTAGGGAGCCGTATGTAGTCAGAGTTCCTGCTTTTATTTCCTCGTTATACACAACATGGAGAACACCCACCCCCTCCCCACCCCAGCTACCCGCATCCTCAGCCGCCGAGAATTTTGAAATATGAATTTAAAGCTATTAGAAATCTTTGTTTTATTAACAAGATACTTTTTTCCTTGCTTTTTTTTTCCCCTAAAGTGAACAATTATGAATTGTAATAACTGTATTCCAAGAATGTTTTATTCTGTCAAAATGGAGAGCTCTCCCCCAGGGCCACATTAGTATCTTTTTCTGTCTAGGAATGCAGCTGTTCCAGGGCAGGCTCTGAGTAATGTCTCTAATCGGCAGATATGCAGAGTGCTTAAGCTAATTATGTAATAAGGGAATCACTCCTAAAATTTTATAAACGTTAATATAGACATTTAACTTCAATTTCTTTGAAAGTTGAACAGGAAATGAGAATTCTTGTGGTACTAGTACCAAATGCTCATTTTTATACTGAGGTTTTAAAATGTCGGGTATTGCAGATCTAATGCTGTATTCAAGCTGCAAATTACTCTCTTTGGCATTGAAATATTGCTGCAATTAAACCTGCAGTAAAGTATTAAAAGGAAAAAAAAAATCTTGCATCTGATTGCCTTTACACAAAACTACGTGGATCTTCATTGATTTTGAAAGATGGCCCTTGAGATCTGAGTTTTAATTTTTCATACACAGATACACTCTCTTCCATAGTTCTTGGGTAACGAATTTAAGATTTCTGATTTAAGCAGTTCCACATGAAAGCTGACGTTGTGAAACATATCTGAGGCAGCTTCTTTAACGCAGTTTGCAGTCTACACACCAGCCTTTATTCATTTGTCTAGGTGTATGTCTTTGTTCCTGCATTTGTATAACCCTGCAAACCATTCCTTTCAATAACAGTCTTTTCACAGGTATTTGGTAAACAAACCAAACATATTTTCAGTTACAGTATTTGAGCACAGGGAGTGGGGGAAGTGGGCAAGAACAAATGGCTTAGATCAAATACACTCCTCTCCCTACTCCATGTTCAATATTTTCCCCCATTCAAACTCCCTCTGAGAAGTTCCAGCTCTGTAGACAACCAAGAGCTTCCATGTCCAAGGTAGAAAATTCCTTTGTCGATACTGTGGGCCTGGCTACTTCCCAAAATGCAGGGCATAGTCATCCAACCAGTTGGGTCTTCTGTCTCCACCGAGTGATTATTAAAATGCAAAAAAAAAAAAAAAAAAAAAAAAAGAAAGAAAGAAAGAAAAACCCCAAAAACGACTCTTTTCATATGGAAGATCAAGGAGGTAACAAACTGCCCATAATAGATGTTGATTTTGTTGTTTATTGTACTGTTATTGGGCATTAGGATAAAATCTACACTTCATTTTCAGAGCAGAACTAGGCTGGTATTCAAGCTCGTGCTTCCCTGCATCCACATTCACTAAATACAATCCCAAATCCAAGTCTGAACTCAAAGTAGTATGCAACCATGAATAATACTTCCATCTTGTTACCAGCTGAAACAGGCCAAAAAGATGCATTTATCTGCAATATGGATGGGCTTGAATGTACCGCTTCGGTGCATCTCATATGTCCTGGCCATAGGGTGCCATTGCTAGGTCCTTTCTAGAAGACTTTCAATACTGCACACCAAAAAGATGAAAGGGATTGGTTGGTAGCCTGTCTTTACTTGGGAGAACATAGCTCTGAGTGCTAGATGTCCCCCAGCTTGCCAAGACAGGGATTCTGTTAGGACCACTTGCTGGATTCCACAATAATGGTACTCTACAAACAAAGCCTCAAATATTAAGCAGATGAGTGCTTCTTAAATATTAAGCATACGGTGTTAAAAAGATGGCAGAGAGATTGCTAATGCCCCAACAAGCAAAGTCCCAGGCTCCGTATTTCCAGTTCTAGTCCCTTCCAAACTTCTTTTCTTGCCAGTTTTGGAGAACTCTCTGTAAACAATTCATCTGCATAGGTCCATGGTCTGCATTTTCACAAAGCAGATTATTTGATTTCCAGATTTAGGGGCCTAACTTTGGGTTCTTGACCTTGAATATGATTTCACAAAAAGAACTGAAATGCATGGATCCCCTCCTTAAGACTGAAGCTATAAATCCAGTCACCATTCTAGCCTTCAAAGATTATAGCCTATAGAAGAAGCATGACTAAAGCATCTGTTGCAACTACTTACTAGTGTCCCAGATAGGCTTGTTCAGTTGAGGCTGGACATCTGTGCTTCTTCCATCTTACTGCTGTTAATACTTGAGGCAACCAACCAAAACATGGGGACCACGATATATCTATTCTGCATCTAATAGGGAAGAAGTCTCCTTCCTAGTTGCAGGAAAACATCTCCCTCCCCACACACGTCCAACCAGAGAAACTGAACACAAAAATATAAGTTCTGGTTTAGGAGGTTTCTGAGACACAATTTGTCAGAAGCTGGGAGATCAGTTTGAGGAGGCAGTGCTGAATGCTTACCCTGCTCCTAAATTCTTGTCTAGTAATTCATTCCTTAACCCGGGTTGAATACAGGATACTGAGCCAGGTGGACCTTTGCTATGGGACAATACAGCAATGCACACTCCCTCACAGTTTGAAAGGAGCATAAAGACAAAAACTGTGAACTAAGCCTCACACCTTAAAGCAGAGAGAATATGATATTTATTAACTAGAGGCTGTAGAAACATCTTGTAGCGTGGTCCATTCTGAATAAGATTTAACAAGCAGATTTTCAGTTGAGCTTTCGGGACTTGGTCCTCTGTCCTGTTAGTAGAATTTCTTCTTGTGCTAGCCATCTTGGATTTACTGTTCAAATAGTTGACTGAATTTCTATTAAAGGGCACAAATGTTTTCACTGAAAAATTAAATGAAAGCTCTGGGAAGCAACAGAAAGAGCACATGATGGATGCTAGCTCGCCGCATTGTTTTGTTTCCCCTGTTATTCCTTGAGATTTTGCAGCTTGTGTTTCAGCTCTAAAAATTACAAACACAGCTGGGTGTACATTCTAAACACAGTAGGATGTTACTATGGTATTACCACTGACCCAGGTTCAGTCAGGAGTCCTAGGAACTACCCGATGAACAGAATGGAAGCAAATATACTCCTATTCATTGTAGTTATGGAAAGAACACATGGAATGAGAGGTTCAGTGACTGAAGTCCCTCATACACCAGCATTTTTACTAGAACAGTAAGGCTTCCCATTTTCTGAGTGCTAATGTGGAAAACTTGATCATAATATTTGAGGTTTGAACATCCTTTGCACTAACATGTAACCCTGGAACAGGTCAGTCGGCGCCAGGGCACTGTTCCCAGGGTGATGGCTACGGATGGGTGTCTCCATGTTGCTACAACCAGGCAGTGCTCATTCCATTTCAGCATGCTAGAGGGTATCGCTGCTGTTGTTATTCTCTGTCAAGGCATTCTGGGAGTCCCAAGCTCCAGCAAGTCTGGACCCCATGCTGGCACTCCCCAGCTGTAGCACTCCCCATTCATATTTGTGTAAGTTACTTCTGAAACATAGACTCATAAAATAAATGCAGCTGCCGAGTTTTTTGCTTAGAGTCCTGCACTGTTGCATTTAACAAATCTTTGATCACGACAGAATACAGCTTTTGGAACAGTTTCATGCATACATACGGTCCTCACCTGTCAAAAGTGCCCGAGTCCTGCTTTGTCTGAGAGAGTGGATCTGTCCTTCACATCAACATATGGGGACCTCATCATTGCTCCTTGTCGTTTGAATGAAAAAAGTGGCCATTATTATCCTTAACTGGCCCAAGGTTCTGACCCTATTTGTGTGAAGACCTTGGTCTCATCAATAGAATGGGTAAAAGTTGCCCCAAAGCTATCACTAAGATGCTTATGGTGCGAGACCTTGTCACGTTACTTTGGTACATAGACCTTTCTCCTAACTCATTGAATGGGTATACACAGATTAATTATAATGCTTATACCAAAAAAATACAATCTTAGCCATAGTAAAGTCAGTATCCTTGATATATAGACACTTTTTTTTTTAACAGAAATCTGCTCATACCTTTTGTAAACCATAAGCTACCTCTCTAACTCCTTCCATTTTGATCAGTGAAGTCCCAAGGTATTTCTGTAGTTAATATGGATTTCAGTCCTCATTTTACAGCTGGTGAGATAATGTGAACTACAGAAAGGTTAAGTGACTCAACTGAAGTCATGTCATAAGTTAGTGGCAGTCTGTCAGAGTCAAAAAGGGGATTTAGATGTCTTGAATCTTCCCCCTCAGTATCGAAGTCATTTTGGACCAGAATGTTCTGAGAAACATTATACATAGATTAACACAGTTTTAGGTACACAGTAGGAATATTTTCTCTTTCTGTGATGTTTCTGAATACAGTCTTCTATTATTTGAGCAATAAAGCAAATACAGCAGTCTTCCTAAATCATTGCCAAATATAGCAGCGACAGAAAACTCCAATACTGGAGTTGCACTTACTGAAATTTCAACTCATCAGAAACTAATCAAAATCATATTAAATTTCTTGTATAGGAAACAAAAACAAAAAGAGAAAGCATGTACAAAATATGTTAAGGGTTACAACCTTGGACAAGTTCTTTACACAAATCCAGGCCTCTGTTCCGTTTCTACATTACTAAATTAGCATGAAATGCCATGAACTTCAAACGATAATGTCAATTGTCTTTAGCCATTTCTTTTATCAAAAAATAAGCCTTTATGGATTTCATATGTTGACTAAGCCAAAGGCATGGTCAGCACAGAAATGTTTACAGATGGCAGAACTCTTGTTTTTAAAAAAAAGGATCAAAGGGAGGTTGAGAATATACAAACCCCGGTGGTTAATACACGCTCATAAACAAATAAATAAACTCGCATGATGCTTGCAGCGTATGGCCAAACTATCTGTGCAACTGACTGAGGCTCTGCTATCAGACCCTCTTTGTTTTGAAACCCTCCGTTTGAGCCGCCCTCCCCACCAGGACAGGACTCCTTAGATAAGGTTCTGTCAATACCCTCACTACCAGCTCCGGTTTTTAGGGATTTATAACTTGGCTGTAAAATTTCATCTGAGGGTTAGGCTTGGCAGACAAGGTCTCAGCCTGACAGCAGTGTTTTTATTACATTATTTTAAAATGAAGTGGCTCTTTTTAACCTTAAGGAAGATGCAAGATGCATGTAACTTAACCAGTTTCAGGAGGTATTTGGCTGCTGCTATAACTCAAAAAACAGTGTTGTTTTCTTTTTTTCTTCCTTTTCCTTTCCTTCTTGAAGCATGTAGGATTTTCATAAAAGACACCACATCGGCAATTATGGGCACAGAACTATGTGAATACCGACAGACAGCCCTCACACAGACTAAAACAATTTATAAAATTCAAAGCAGTTAAATCTCACCTAAGGCAAATGAAATCAAATTGAATTCACAATAAAAGTTGATCTTCGAAGAAGCACCTCTGAAAAAGCTCTTTGAGGTGCTTGTCAAGAGGAAAAAGTAGTAGACGGACAGAAGCATATGTAGGCTAAGATCTACTCAGCAAAAACGTGTTAAGTACTGCACAAAGAGATAAAAGCGTACAACCTAGGAAATGGGCAAAGTGTGGGTCCGGCCATCCAGGGTGATGCTCAAAGAGGAGGTCCTAACACCTGTATCTATTGGTGTTTAAAAATCAGAAGCATTGTTTCATATTCAAGCTGCCCCAAGCGAGCTCTATTGCATCTCCTGTAAAAGCATCTGAAGGGTTATTAAAATAATCTACATCCTTAATTATTTTTAGTTATGAACTGACTCTTGAGATCCCTATTCAACAAGAGTTTCCTGTGTTGCCTTTTTTATTTTTGTTATTATTAATCTACATTGTCATAGTTTCGGGTGTCTAGCCTGAGACATTGTCAATTAACCTCATTTTTTATCAGAGGGTGATAAATCGGTACTTCTGTAGTGTATTAACTTGAATGCCTGCAAATTGTGATACATTCCTCAATCTCTTCTGAAAACACAGCTGTGAAGGGTCAGTCAGGACAGAGCACTCTGTGGCCGCTTGGGCACAGACTTAAGAACCTGCAGAAAACATGTGAAAAGAAGGACCTCTTTGCCAAAAAAAGAAATCCAATACATTTGAATTATACAATTAAGGAAGAAAGGGAGTGCTTTACATCACATTTCCTGGCTCTGTGCATGAGACCAAGGGCATCACTTACGTAAGCCTTTTTGCTTTAAGCTAAGACTCAAAGTTTACATGAACAGAATGGTGGAGGCTGATGCAGGGCTATGTTGAACCAGAACATCCAGGTGGCTTGAGCTACGGGAGAGAGAGAAGGAGACAGATTGTCAAAAATTTAGTTTCACAAAATCAGTACGGATTAGACACAGGAAGTGGACGTTCACGGCCTGTTAGAGCCTTTTCTTTTGTAAGAATAAAGCTTAGCAAGGCAAAAACAGGGATGTGAGGTGGTAACACAAGGATGGTCGATGGGCATTGACTTTTGATTGCCTCTTCCAGTATCGGAGCTTTAAACACAGACTTTAACACAGACATCAAGTGAAGGTTCAGATCAAATGAAAGGAGAATGTTTTTCATGCTGCAGGTAACACATCTGGGAAGTGCTTTGACAAAGGATGTTTGGGAGTCCAAAGCTCTTCATAGTTTTAACAGGGAAACTGAACAAACGTGTGGAAGAAAAAGGCTGTGAAGACTGCTAAATAGACAAACACAAGGACCAGGAAATCTTCTGAGATGAAAATAACAGGACTCACATCAAGTGAGCATATATACCAGTCCTGTTCTTATCCTCCCTCCCCTCAGCATCCTCTTTTGACAACTGATAAGCAGAATACTGAGCTAGACAGATCCTTCATCTGAGCCAATATGGCCAATATGGCCAATATCCCATGTGAACAAAGGCCCCTCCATGGGGCTTTGCAAAAATTTAGGATCAGCTGTTGCAGCACAGTATAGTCATGTTGAAAAACTTAATACTGCTAGATTATTTACAGCTGTCTCTGCAACACTGACGTGTGTTGGGGTAGAAGGATTTTCATACCTGATGACTACATGTTCAGTGTTCAGCCCAAAATGACAGCATGTGTCAACCTGTCTGCAGTGTTTCAGTGCTGTGTTAGCTACTTCCAATCCTCTTCTAAATATCTGAGAATGTTGCAGATTGACCTTTTCCTGGAGGCAAAGGTCAGAAAGAAGATAGAGATAAAATGATAGACCTCTGCCTGTGTTCTCATATCTAAGTGAGTGTCTCGGATACTTCCAAAGTATGTGCCAAGGGATGAGTGAAGCACTTACCATATGTACCTTTCCATGCCCAGGTTTTCATCATTCCCAGAATAGACAGCCACATCTTTTCCTAAGGGGTAAGTATAGGCACTGAAACCCACCCAGGTATCTTGCAGACTGAGAAAGAAGCTTCAGCCAGCCCCGAAATTACCTATAGACCTAAAAATTTGGGTTAGCAGCTGATACATATCTTTCAATGTGACAAAAGCATCACATCTCCGTAACTGTCCACCTTCCTATGTCAGCTTAAAAATATCAGTATCTTAAATATGTGTCTCACTAGTGGACGACACAGGAGTATCAATAAGGGGAGAGAAAAAGGAGACATGTGAGGGATCTGAGTGAAAAGGGAAGAAATAGGAACAATGATTGGGTGGGGAACGGGGAACTGTAATGTGAATGCAGAGAATTTCTGTTTGCATGAGGATGACGGAGGGGTAAGAGAGCTGAAAGAAAACAGAGCAGCTTGGGCAGCACGCTGTGGTGTGTACACTACTAACCCAGTGTGAGGAATAACGAGGGAACTGTCTTATAACAGGAGAGTCATGTGGAGGGACAGAGCAAAGCCTACATCATGAGAGGAAAATAGAAAAAGAGGGGAAAACAGGTGGCTAACATTTTCAGGAAGTCTGGAAAACAGAAGGGGAAATCTTGTGGGATGGATGAGGTACCTCACGGCATCCAGGTATAAGCAGGATATAGTGTCTCCTCCCTGCAGTGGAGAATGATGGGAGTGTTTGCTCTGAGCCTGCCCAGGAATGATAGTGCGTGTGATGCTCTAGTTTACTTCAATAGTGCTAAAAGGGAGGTAAAAAAGAAAAAGTGCCATTGCAACTTCTGCACAGTTTGGAGCCTTGTCATCTGCTGGGCATGCAGACTACCTCTTTGAGAAGGACAAGGATGCAGTGTGATATTGTGTGACACATGACAGCCCTCTGTGTCAGCTGACTGCTTGTAGGAATAGCTTTAAATTACGGCAGCCCTACTAGAAAGATTACTGTATTGTCCTTGAAGTGGGTCATGTAAATCTAGTTACAGCAGTGCATCATACCTATCTACCCATTGCTGCCTCTGCCGCGTGCTCTGGGCTTGCCCTTGCTCTCAGTGAAGCCTGTTGCAAAACTGACAATGATGGTTTCGAAGGCATGAGATCAGGTTCTCTGGTCAGGAGAATCAGTAGCACCAGAACAGACACCCAAGGAACACAAGTACGACAAGCCAACTGCCTGAGCCAGACCGTCCGCAAGGGTTTTTACCCAACCAGACTCCCCATCTTCTCATGAAGAGAAGTATGATTTTGTGTCTGCCGCACGCACCGAAAGACGATGTGAATCATTTTCTCTTCTTTTCCTTCTTTGGTAGGGTGGCCAGGAGAAGCATACAAACAAGAAATATTTTAAGTCATGAAACCCTCAAATACAGAAATACCAGTCCTCATAACTAACACAGTAAAGATATCTCCAAACAGTCCATGATGTGTGCATAATTTAGCGACTCTAAGGAGTCAAACTAATGTTTAGGTGCCTATATACAAAAGAGAGAGCGCATTCTGAAGGAAAGCAGAACTGTAAAAATATCTATATCAGCACTTGCTATACTGGTAGGGCAGGTACTCATGACATACCTTCTCTTCTTCCTATCAAAAAGCTGAAGGCAAAGTAGTTCAGGGGGATGATATATTCAGACCTGGTGCAATGGAGGAATCTGCTGGACAAATCTGTTGCTGTAATGCTGCTGTTTTCTCCCTTTCTGCTCATTCTAAGGGAATAACTCAACACTATCCGAGAAGCTCAGTGGTTTTGAGAATGATATTGTCACAAATAAGCAGATGTAGTTCAGTCCACAGAACAGACCATCTCAGTCTCACCTAAAAACATACACAACTTCTGAGCATGTTACACAGCCTGAAATGGGACATCGGTAGCACCTTGGAGGCTCTGATGCTCAAGCTCACTGCTCAAGTTCACCTTCATCCATGTTTTCAATGGATACACTCTTCCTTTTCTCAGTGTCCATCATGAATCTCAAAACCTTCCGTTACCTTTTCTCTCCCTCTGGCAGTTGAGCACCAAGGGGCTGTAGAACTACACTGAATCCTACACAATGGCCCTGCAGGTCGAAATAGTGCTGGTTTAACTCTCTCCTTTGGCAAAATACAAAGCAGTCTCTGACGATAGGCGCTCCAAGAGAATTTGTGTGAAATGCTTTAATAAGATTTATTTACTATTATGACAAGAAATGTCATTAGATAAAATATGAGACATGATTTGTGTTTTAAAAAAAAAGAAAGGAAATATAATAGGAGATAAGAGAAAAGGAAAGATAACTTGGAATTAAAAAAAAAAATCACAAAAAAGCGCTAACGGAGCTACAAAGTGGAACAAGTACCTTAGGCAGAATAGCTTAGGAAGCTTCTATGAAAATGGTGCCCAAGACTGTGCTTAACCCAGGGATGTTACAGTACTTCAATGCTAAAGTACATATGTTGGCTATGACCTTCCTAGAGTAAAATTCAGGCAGGCTCCACACCCTCTCCTCAGCTAT
Source organism: Limnodromus scolopaceus (assembly GCA_028565335.1). Classification (NCBI taxonomy): domain Eukaryota; kingdom Metazoa; phylum Chordata; class Aves; order Charadriiformes; family Scolopacidae; genus Limnodromus; species Limnodromus scolopaceus. The sequence goes on along the minus strand of JAOXNO010000013.1, from coordinate 61,740,227 downwards.
ACTGGTTTTCAGAGAAATCAAACTAAGCGTCCAGACAGCACAGGAACCACAGTATACTCCAAAGTCTTGCCCCGTGTGGATGTTCAGGAGGCTAAGACCTCAGGATTTGGCACTGTAGATACAGGAGATGAGCTTAGGCACATGCCAGCAATTGTGCTTCCCTCATTCTTTTCCAAACTGAGCTTAAAGCACACCAGTAGTACAAGCTGCTCTTGATGAACCGGAGCCCTAAGTCACATGCAGATGCTATTTTCAAGCATAGATTTCCATATATAAAAGGAAAAATAGCAATGAGGCTGCCAGAGCGCTAAGCCTTAACTAGACAGTGTCATCTGCAGTACGATCTGGTCGAGAGCGCAAAATCCTGTGAAGATCAGAAAAAGTGGGTTGGGGTTGTCTGTTAGGAGACCGTTTGTGGAACTATTGTTGTTTGTAGTGTGCCAAGGTGAAAGGACTCTAACACAGGAATAACCGTTACATGAACACTGATATACTTGCGGAGGGTTAAGACCAATAAGCTTGATTCTCCATTCCAGGACAACTTCAGAGTAATACCAAAGCCAATGAATGTCCATCAGAAAAACAGAAGTTTGACTAAGAAGGGAATTAAGTTTAATGAGAAACCCCACAGTCTTATTTAAATGTTATTATCTTCACTGTTTCTGTTTATCAATAGTATCATTGACAGATAAAAGAACGGAGCTTGCATAGTTGCAAGAGCTATTCTCTGCTGAACACATAATAAAGGTTCTCAGTAACCCAGAAAAAAAAAAAAAAAAAAAAAAAAGAAGGTACTGAAAAGTAATTCTCACTCCATCAATAATGAAAAAAGCAAGATGTCTTTGAAAAACTGCACAGGAGCCACACTGTATGGGTTAATAGGGTAAGACACTTTGATTCACTGCCCACCTGTGTTCAGTGGAGCTTGTTAACTGCTTCATTTTTATCATATGCTAGCTGTCAGTCTAGCAGCCATCTATCCTTCATTTCACATGGCATTTCCTCAAGATGAGAACTAGTCAAAATATGTTTCTACAATTCAGAATTTTGCTGTCCTGGAAGTGCACAAAAACACAATGATGCAAGCTCTGCAGAGGGAAGAAAAGGCAACAATGCATTTTCTAGCTTCACTGGAGTCTATTTATACTCTCCAAACCTGTTCACTACTTATTTCTATTATCTTCTCTTTTTGTGTGTATAACTTCTACTGACATTAATGGGAGCTCTGCTCATGTAAGGAGAGAGGACAACCAAACCTTTTAATGTGTTCTTACTTTGACAACTAAATCCCTGCGTCCAGGAAATTCTACATTTTATGTCAACATGTTCCAACATGATACTGTATTCCACTTTGAAAAGCAGTATTTATCTATCCTCTTCCTGCAATGTACAAACAGATCTCTTACATACATCTGATAATAGATTATATATTGCAGAAATAGATAAAAACTGATGGAGAGTGCAGTAGAAGCTTTATTGCAAAAAGTTACTTTCTTAATCTAAACCTTCTTCCTGACTTTAATGACCTTATTTTAGTGAAGAAAAAAAAAATATAGTTACTTTAGTGAGGATATTTGCGGGAATAAAGTTTGCAGAGTGAGGTTGTCTGTTTAGAAATAACTTTTCAGACCAAGCAATACTGCAGTCATCTAGCCAGCAGAGGACACTTAGCATGATGTTAGCTCTGCAGGTCTATATTGGCTTCAACCTCGAAGGAGATTTAGTCTCTGCTACCAAGACTAGTACTGCCTCAGTTTTCCCCTATGTAAAATAGGACATTAATTACATCATAGTAACTCATGAATAATATGAATCTTAACAAATTACCTTTAAGGTTTTGAGATCTGTTGAGGTTTTATTAAGCTATGCAAAAAAATTATAAGATTATATATTGGGGATTTTCAGTTGGACAGATCTCCTTGGGATTATTTTATATAAATTGTTAGTGAAAATAGAAAAACAGTTTTTCTCTTTCTTTTATTCCCTGAAGATTAAGATATAGAGCTAAGACCACATGTAGTTCCTTAACATCCCTCTTTAACCTGATGGAGTCTACCCTGTGTTGGGATTAAGACCTGATAAGAACCCATTAAAAACTGTTTTCCCATTCCTGTCTGAAGTAGGAGATAAGAGTTCACCATCTACCATACTTTTTGGGGGAAAGAGTTGAAGAAAGGGAGCAGCAACACCAAGGTGTCGCCAAGTCACAAAGAGAGGTCTTGAAGTGACAACTTCAGGAGGAATTGGTTTGGTTTGGCTTGACCTACCTTGCCTCTCCCTTTTTATTCTCTTTCACCACACACACCTCAAACACAGGTTTAGTGCCTCTCCCTTCAAGGTACTTCTTCCACCCACCCAAGCACCCAGGACACTTTCATCTCTCCAACAGACAGATTTGGGAAGGTCAACTGCCAATAGCAGCAAAACAAACAAACAAACCAAAACAACCAACCAAACAAAAAATCCCCTTAGTGTTGGCTGTGGATGTCACCATTTTTTCTGGGAAGATGAAAACACCAGGTAAGAAATGGGGGCTTTTACAGAAGCAGGGGGCATAGGGGGGGAGCAAGACAAAACTGTCATGAAAACAAGTGAAAGCACTGTAAATTGTATGGTGTTGGAAGACTTTCAGCAGGGCTTCCTCTTTCCTAGGGTGTTCAGGAGCTGTGTTTATATAGAATCATAGAACCATAGAATGGTTTGGGTTGGAAGGGACCTTAAAGATCATCTAGTTCCAACCCCCCCGCCATGGGCAGGG
>JAOXNO010000013.1:61713325-61724011 GCA_028565335.1 Limnodromus scolopaceus | reverse complement strand
TCCAGGCTGAACAACCCCAGCTCTCTCAGCCTGTCCTCATAGGGGAGGTGCTCCATCCCTCTGATTATCTTTGTGGCTCTCCAATGGACCCGTTCCAACAGATCCATGTCCTTCCTGTGTTGAGGACTCCAAAGTTGGACTCAACTTTTCTTTTCTTTTTTTTCTTCCTTTCAACACGATTGCAGCAGCGGTATTTGCATACCAGCATCTTCAAAAACCTGCTGTCATAGGGGGACCTCTTCAGAAAGAGCAAGAAATTATATAGTGATAAAGTCACAGTAAACACTGCCCTTCTCTAAAAGAAGAACTGCAGGAACCTACAGTAGAGCTTTACAGAATATCTCCTGAAGAAGAAAAGAGGAATACCCTCATGCAGGTAAACTTAGAACAGAATTCTTCCCCTGTTTCAGAAGAAGGAAACAACATAAAATTGGGAAGGAGTGGGCTTTAATTAGCTGGGAAGGGCAGCAAAATAGAGCCATTGCAATCCTCCAAGCCCCAGCTTCTTTTCATGTGAGAGTTGTCCTGCATAGAGACCTGCTCCAGCCATGGGCGTAGGAGACCATTCACAGCAGACCACCTCTGTCGACACGAACATCATCAGCCATTCAATGGTGACCCAGGGACATTATGTGACCCTACCGCCCCTTCTGCACTCAAGCTGGCAGAGGGAGGCCTGGCAGCCTCCCTGTGTAACGTTGTTCTGTACAGTAGCCATGGAGAGACCATCACTGTACCTGGCAGCTGAAGCTGTGGGACATCCCAGCCCTGGCACACCCTAGCAGGACTATGCATTTTGGAGCTCATACCCCATGCCATAGTCCAACATCTGCAAAGGTGCTTGGGTCTTGTCCAGACACTGTGTCCTTCAGAGAACAGAATTCCTACCCACGCTTCCTCCTCCATCTCCTGCTGGCATTGTGGGCAGAGGGCAGGAATGGGCCAGAGCTGCTGGTGGGCCTGAAAATGGTGCTTCATTGGTCCACATGTAGCTAGTTAGAGAGGTCTGGTCTAGAGAGTTGAGAGTTGTAGTCATATGTGGCCACTGTGATGGCCAAATTAGAAAGGCTTTTGTAGGCTACAACTGCCAGATAGGTCTGAAAGATAATGGTCGAGGAAACTTAGTTCATAAAGAGACAGCATTGATAATTAACCTTGAAGCCCCATGTAGGATTTTTTTTTATGAGAATGGAGGGCAGCTGTTGGTATTTAAAGATCAGCTTGTCTTGTAGAAAAACAGGGAAGAAACATCTTAGAAAATATGTCATCTATAGCTTCCCATTTGTAGTTCCTATAAACCTAGTATTCATCTGCAGCTTCAGTTTGGCTTGGTGCTTGCTCCCATGAATAGTTGATATTGAACTTGGGAAAATGACCCTCCCAGAAGTCCAAATCTCCTTTTACATAGTTTCCCATGTCTGCATTCATGCCCTCTCTGTGTTTGGCCTAGCAAATGGGTTTATTGAAACATTTATAAAATCAGCAGTTCTTGGGAATGGCCAGTTACTTTGCAGCACATTCAGCAAAAATATATCTGTGGTTATTTTTGCTTAAGACTTAATTATCTGAACTAAGTAGGGAATGAAAACCATGACAACGTGACCCACTGTGTCCAATCAAAGCACCCCAGATATCAAACACGGGATGTACAAAGTGAACAGCTTGGGAATGAGCTGCAAACTAAAGTAGGGAAGGAGTTAATCCTCTCGCTGGCTTAGAGGAAAGATCACAGTTGCCAGCTTGTATATAGGAATTTGCAGGTTGGTGGGGCTGGGCCAGCTCTGGGGAATTAACTAATTCCTTCATCTTCTTCCAGTGTATTATAAGATGTCTGGGCTAGAGGAAGTGAAGCCTGAGACTGGTGGGGAAGAGTCAGTCAGTAAATAATGAGGATAATGCTAGAAGGAAAAGAGCCAGGGAGAAGTTCTCTTAATCCTGGAGTTTCGGAGGACCGGTCCATGCGTGGCCTTGCAGCGCCTTGTGGGAACCGTAGCTTCATTTGGAACTTCATGTTGGGGGAGCCCCTCTTGCTTCAAAGGGCAGGACATACTTTACTACCTTTATTTGAGGGGGTTTTGAAACATGACACGAAACAGATCTTTTTCGCAGCTTGTAGCAATGCCAGTTCAGCAGCTGGCCTGGCACTGAGGCCAGAAGACAGGTGAGGTGGTTTTCTCATATGCGTGGAAAAGAAAGTGTCAGAAGATGGGATGTGTATAAACTGTTTTCCTCCCCTATTTTCCTAACACAAAGATCACAGATAAACTTCAAGTTGTAATTGCTTTCATGGTCAGATTAGAAGAGCGAAGTCCAGCCCTCCTGAAGGAGTGCAGCATGTGGCTTGTGTCCTCACTCTGTAATGCAGAAATAAACTGAATATAGGAATGTTTACCAGTCTATGCAGCCACTTAGAATAGCAGGAATAGCAAATTCCATATAAACTTCACTGTTTTTAGAGACCCAAACATTTTTTCCAGGTTATGCCAAATTTGTAATTGAAGGACTGGAATATTATACTGGATTTATAATCCTTATCAACCTCAAGATACTTCCACACCCTGTTTAAGAAACATATCATACTGAGGTCATCAACATCCTTTATTTCTGATCTATTTCTTTTCCCACATATTTCTGAAGCTTTGGGGTTACAGGAGGTAGCAGAAGCTCATTCAGTGGCAGATTACAGGAATAAACAAGATAGGAGAACAAAGACCTGATTATGGTGAGAAGCTGTGGAAACCCAAATATCCAAATTAAAGGATGAATGCACCCTCATCCAAGAGGACAGAGCAGGTTGGGACATATGGTCTTTTTAAGAGCTTTAATGCTTGCATACAGCAGGAAGAAAACCCAGAACGGCAGACGCCAACATAAAGACAACAGCGATGCTTGCCACAAAATATACAGCCTCCATATTGCCGGAGGGGAAGGTCAAGTGCTTGTGATGACATTGCTCCCTTGCATGCTTTTATTACATCTCGCCTACCAGGCACGAGCTTGCATAACTTGCACCAAATACTAAGTACACAGAACAAGCAGAAATTTATTTGCCAGCAGCCAAGGGGAGGAAACCGTCCACATGACATTTGCTTTTCCAGCTATGCTCCACGTCCCGCCACCTGAATAAGTTATATTCATTTTGCGCTCGCTGAAGGCTTTGCTGAGACAGGTTGCACTGCCTTGACACAGCTGGATGTAGCTGCGCTCTGACTGATGGTCAATTTACACCCAAAGAATAACCTTCCTTTAATATACTGCTGAATCAAGAACTAGCTCTACCTGCACCCTGTATGAATTTGACCTACGTATCATCATTGCATAATTTATACAAATTCTGCGGAGTAACTGGATAAAGTATTATAAATTATTTTCAGGGGGGTTTTTTGAACTTCCCATACACAGACCGACAGGTTCATGGGCTAACAAACAAGTAATATTTTTATTTTGGTTTTCTCTGAAGAATTCAGTTTGGAAATTCAGTGTAGTTCACGTCTCTAAAAGCTGTGAGGTAGACTGAGCTATAGGGTCAAATGGCTTCTTCAGTGTTCTTCACATCCTTATTCTGAGATTTTAAAAACAAAACAAAAAAAAAAAGAAAACACAGCTCTTTCCTAGTGACTCAGTTGTTCATAAATTATATACAAGAAAAGTAAACTCAGGGCAAATGCAGGCTCTTGTTTGGAAAATGTCAGCTGATGTTAAAGCCTCCCATTATTACCATTTCAATTACACTGCCTTGGAATCTGTCCTGAGGAAAACAAAACCAATATATAAAGACTGTATCATCAGCCTGGTGCTACAGCCACAGAAGTCTGGACACATTTGCTAGTGGCTTCAATAGGAGCTGAATTGTGTTCAGAATAAGCATCAATCTTTTTCTTTTCTTTTCTTTTTTTTTAAAAGAATTGTAAAAATGAGATCATCTGCACTGAAAACAAATATGAGGACCTAGTCCAGACTGTTTTCCAGAGATGATCAAGAGGAGAGGTGGACTGTGAAAACATTTCTTGCTTTATGTTTTCTAATCCAGTTTATCTGTCCTCTGTGTAATCAGACAGTGAAGAGACTAGAATAAATCCCTGGACATCATCTTTGGTCAAAAAATACACACACAAACAAACAAAAAATTAAGAGCCGATGTTAAAATAATTTGTTATCGTGTAATTTCTTTAAGTCCCCAAAAGCAGCTGTGGCCTGGGGTGAGCCTGGGGCTGGGGGGGGGGCAGGAGGGCTCACTGTCAGGAGGTGCAAGTTGTGTCCCTCAGCCCAATAATGTGTATTTCTTTTTTTTTTTTTTTTCTGTAGCTGGAGCACTGTAAGTGTCACACATTTGTTGGGCTATTGCTCAGCAAGGCCGGCGGGATGGATTCTGTGCTTAGCTGATGCCCTGCAATTCCCTCTGCCTTGGGTTCTCCCGGCACCCCGTGTCAGCGGCTTCGCAGGCTGAGATGCCGGCGACATCCCCCGCTTTTGGCTCAGGCTGGTTTATGCTCTTGTCTGATATTTTCAAGGGTTTTTAATCAAACTCCAGCAGATTGATCAATGACAGATATGAGCAACAACTTTTGCATGCTAACAGTGCAGGATTTTTTATCTGAGATAATATTTCTCTCTTAAAAGGCCCCTGCTTTGCTATGTATTAATTAAAATCTAAATACTAAATATTGATTGATGCGTTATCAGGCCATAGCAGTTGGGCCCTGCCACATTGATTTTTTGCTGTGATTTATTATCATATTTAAGAAAAATCATTTTGTGTGATTATACGAGGAAATAGACTTTAGTGAGGGTGTAATTCTTTTGTATCACTTTTGTTGTGTAGAGGACGGGCCAATTCCTCAATTGTGGCTAAGATTGCTGATATCCTTCATTGCTTCTTCTCTTTGGCCTCCGACGGCTAATGCTTTAAGCCTGCTTGGTCTTGTCATTAGGAATAATGGGCATTAGGATTACCTCTTTAATCACAACTAAGATTAACAGATGGTATGAACCCAACATCTTAAAATTATCTAGTTATTAACAAGTATTTCCTTTTAACACATCAATAACATTTGCTTTTCCTAACTGCTCAGGCAGAAAAGCAAACTCTAGCATTAATAACAGAAGAATTTATCACTTTTGTCTATTACTAACCTTTTCTACATAAAGACATCCTAAATATAATTATAAAGAAAATTTATATGTAGCTCTAGATACTGTGGACTCTATATCTGCTATTACTAAGGTAATACGTATTTCCTTTATGTGTGGATAAAAATGGATGGGGGGTGTATATATTGGTTTATGTATCTATTTTTATTATTTTCAGCTGAGGAATTAATAAAGCTATGTGCTCCTTTTAGCAGATTCTTTTTGTGTTACTACAGCAAGAGAAAACCCACAATATTTCAATTAACATCCAGAATAATAGTGTTATGTACGAACCAGCAGCAGAAAGAAAACCTATGTATTCTTTAATTTGCCATAAATCAGGTTATTAAAACTACTGCTTATCAGGTCCAAACCTTATTTGTTCTGTTTTCTCTTTATTTTCTCCAGGTTCAGATGCCTAGTGAGGATTTATTAAGCCATCAGAGCATACAGATAGCTATTGTAATGTGTATTTTGTTTTGCTTTTCATTTGGTATTGGTAAAGGAGTAACTGAGAACACTGTATTGTGACTTATAGGCAAAATTATCAACTGAAATGGCCAGTTAAAGGAAGACCATTTTTTTCAAAGGGGACACAGGAAGTATCCCTTTCTGAGAATTGTTCTGGAAACTGATCGTTTTCATTAGGAAAATAGAAAAACAGATAAGTAATGGATACAAATATCAAAACTCTGAAACGGTCAGCAGCTATCTTGGATTAACCGTTTTTATTAAGTGCTTTCATTGTACTGAACTCAGCAAAACACAGAGAAGGACAGAGCCTGTGCTCTCAGGGACTTACCCTTTCAACAGATTCCTTTGTATCTGTGTTACAGTTATAAATACTGATATTACCAAGCACAGGGTGGTTGCATCATTATGACCAAAAAAAAAGAGTATCGCAGAAGGGCATCTATTCATTCAGTAATAACAGCAATATAATTGTGCCTGTCTTTCATAATCACAGTTCTCTGCTAATATAAGTAAAGATTTATCCTTAAAATGTAATGGAAAAGACCCATCTGATACTATTGATAATTGCAGAAAAAAAAAATTCATTTCCGGGATATAGGAAATTAATCTTTTCCTAACATAGATTAATCCCTCTGTTTGAGTGACTGATAGAATATAATAATTGCTTGTGCTGTTCACTAGTGTAATAATTTTAAAATGTGCTTACCAATTAACCTCAAAGCATTTAAACACAAGATTTAAAGCATTACAGGAAAATACTTAACCATGGTGTTCAGTTTTATACGCACTTTGTTTCCTGTCAATTGTGGTGATGAACTTTATAAAAGAAAAACTAATACTGGAGGTTGATGATAAACCTTCGGTGTTGTAAAAAACAGGGAGCACATAGAACTACACGGACCACCACCAAAATGTTGTGTAAGCAGTGCAAAATGGAGGGCTTAAATCTACCATGAATTTCAAATTACAGTTATACAGTTAAAATTTGTGTCACATTTTATGCCTCAACATGAATCTCCTGAAGGAGTTTCTACAACTACATTTTCCCCCTCCGTAAGGAATTAGTTTTCCCCTCTCCGGTGATGTTTGGGGTTTAATCCTGAGGACACAGGGGAAACCATTTACCTCAATAGTCAGAGGACATAGTGCCATTAATCATACAGAAAGTGCCATCAGAAGCGCAAATTAAATATAAAAATTATAGATTCTCCCCCACTCCCATGCACTCAGATGTCTTTCCATTAGTTCACTGTCAAATGTTGCATTTAACTGTGGCGTGTATACAGACGTAAAGGTGATTTTTAAAGTACTATCTTTTAAAAACCATCTCTTGTAAGATTGAGCATCTATTAACAAAGTGCTTCCCTAAATTGGACTTGGTTTACGCCTAGGAACTGCAGAGTCCAGAGCAAGAGGTAAAATCTCTTCTTGCATTAACCAAGTCTACAAGCACAGAGTCCAGACCGCATGTGTGAAATTGAAGCCCAGTGAATTTGGTGGGGAACTGTTGGGTTTGTTTGTTATGTTTGCCTGTTTTCATCCATTGGGCGTCAGGCAAAGCACTCAGTATGCCACAAAACACGGACACCACCGAAGTAAACTGCTGTTTACATTTCTTCCCTCACCCCTCCCCAAATAATAACGGTGATTACACTGCACTTATGGACTAATCGCTGGCTAAATAGCTTCTGCAGGGCAGACAGATGCATTGCTGCATTACAGAAGATTTTTTGCAGCTTTTCACCTTAAGGAAGTCCAAACTGGGGATCTGGTCCAACAAGCAGTAACGCATGAAAGTAACTTTATCCGCTGGGGTTACTACTCCAAATTTTACACATAAGTTTAAAAAACGTATCACATGATCATGCAATTATGAGGGAAAAACATAAAAACTCCTCTTCAGATTATTTCACGTGTGATTAATGCAGGAACAAACAATATGACAATCTTCCCTCACACCCCAAGTCTGTGACAGAGATGCTAAAAATATGGAGATAACCAGCTGGGTAAAAAAAAAAAGCCTCCAGGCAGGAGTTTGCAGTTATTGTTTACATTTACACAGCCATAGGGATTTCCACATTGTTTAACAGGCCTCTAAGATAGCTAGGCTTATCATCCAAAAATGTTCCCCTACGTGGCATACAAATGTCACATGCAAGGTGGGGGTGGAAGTCCTGCCTGTAGGATGGGATCAGGAGAGTTTGCTTTCCTATCAAGTTTTGCGTTGTATAAGCACGAGTGGTTCTTTTCTTTCCAACAGCGCGCAGAAATGCGAAGAGGTAGCCAGGAAAGTCCTAGGTGGGAGAAAAGAGGCAGCAATGTTAGTGAATAAATGGGGGAATAAGTCATTGCGATGCGCCTCTTTTATTCTGAGTGCTCTCTGGAGTACGTCTGGGGGAGGGTGAGACACTGAACAGCCCCATAACCTTTACAGACGTAGAGGGGAAAGCACCTGGGGTTAGGCAGCAGCACGACAAGGATGACTCCTCTTCAGCTTGCTAGGGCACAGGTCCTTCTAGGATCGTGCAATATATAAAGGGAGTTTTATGGATTAGAGTTCAGACGCAGGCAACTCGCTTCAGCAGGGGAGAAGGCCGGTCTGTGGTGTGTGTCTACAGAACCTCAGAGGGGTGGAAGAAAGCACAAACCAGGGAGTCTAAGGCACTTAAGAACACGTGTATACAAGGCGCACACAGCACAGTCAGGTATGGCAAGGCATTAAAGTATTGCGTGATGGGAGACGTGTATGTATCCTGACCCTTTCCAGGTAAGCCAGCTTCGGGCTGTTGGAAAGGGAGGTGAGAGACACCAGCTCTCCCAAGATGATTGGACACAAGGCCGGATGAGATTTTGATGGATCTTGCTTCTTCATTGAGGAGGGGAAATTCAGTGCCCTTTTCTAGCTCATTTCTAGGAAGCAGCTGTGGAAAGCAGAGCCTGTCACATCAATGTAGCATGTCAATGACATGGCTGCAAGTCTTCTGAGAAGCGAGTGTGCTTCAGAGCAAGTGGTTTCAGGCCAACAGAAACTGTCTAACGTGTGCCTCGGTGTAATTCTCCAGTTATCATCCCAAGCTCTACATGCTGACCTTCCCACAGCACAGTGCCAGTGAGCCTGCTTCAACAGGCTCAAAATTACTCTTACTCTTCCCCCTGCACCCCCTTCTAGGAAGGTTGCCTCCCCAAATTATTTTGAAGCCTCGTCTCTTCTGACTCTTCCTTCTTCCAAGTACTGTTCCCCAGCATCGTGCTGCAGGGAACAGATTTCTGCTTTTCTTCCTCACAAGGATAATGCTTTCCTTGGCTGCTACGAAGTTAAGATGCAAAGACTTTCAGATTGCTCTCTAGCAGACTTTGGGAGAGAGAAAGTGGTTGCTTTGTTTTCCTAAGCCTGCGTTTTCAAAACTCCATTTTGCATTAATTCATGTAGCTCATCGGGCTTGAGTGTCATAAGGGCACTTTCTCACCACAGGCCCAGGGACCACTCTCTTATCTCGAGCATTAGCCAGAGCTCTGCCGCTGGTTCTGTGGCTTTGTGTGCAGAACAGGCCCTGGATACTTCAGGAGTCTGCTAGCACAATCTCTCCTTGTTTACACAACCTGCTGAGGGAAATGAAAATCTTCGTCCTCAATGAACGCTGAATTTCGAAAGAGGAAAAAAAAAATCACAGCATACACTGTGGGTTTAATTACTATGTCGACACATTAAAGCACTGTGTCTTTAACATTCATATATTTTTTTCATGTTTAAGAAATACTAATTTTCTCTTTTAACATTTCACATCTTTCTTGCCAGGAGAATGGTGCCAGAACACCAACCTGTCTGAAATAGCAATCTTACCTATGTGGTTTTGAAGACAGAGAACTGCTATGTCAGCTTGGTTCAAAAACGATGCTTTGTACCAACGTGCTCAGTGCCCTTCCCTCTTTTTACCTCACTGGCTTCTGCATAAACTCAATATGAAAAGTTACCCCAAGTCTAAGTCAGTGAAAAACTTCCGTGTGGAGACTCTGCATGGGTATAAATAAGTGCACAAGCTGCAAGGTTATGAAAAGTCAGCCACAAAGCATTTCTGTGTTTACAGAAGATATCAGCGCGTCCCCCAGCTGTCAAGAGTACCAGGATATGGAGTCATCTTCAGGCAGGCTTTGGCTGATCTCACAAGATGGCTGATAAATGATCCATCACATTTGAATATTCTGGGTTTTCCCTGCCCGGTATCTACTTACTCATATTCTGGACGTCGCTTCTCACTTGGGTCCTCTGATGCCCTAATCCCCAAGCTCGTGTCACTCATGGCAGACAGTCTGTAGTGTTACAAGGTCAGCTGAGACATGGATCTCTAATAAGATTAAGACTCATCAGTATGGTTTTAGTCCTTTCCTTTTCTGAGACAGAGGAACAGAATTACTCAAGGCTTGCAGCCGCAATTCCAAGCACTTGCTAAATGTTACCTTTCCCCTCTCTCCTCTGAGGAATTTACTAGAAAGTTTTGCAAATTTGTATAAACACTTTAATGGAAACAGAAAGCAAAAATAGCAAAAAGCTGTTGATGTTTTGTTTGAAAATAACTTTTCTTTGACATCGTTCAGGTTTGCGTTTTTATGAAGTTATGAGCTTGTCAGCATGTTAGTTTTCCAGTAATCAAGAGAAGAGGTGAGAACTGATGCACGCGTCCTTCCCAGGAGGGCCCTTTGTTCTATTCTCTTCTGTCTTGGTGCAACAGTTTTTACACCTCACAGGAGCAAATTACCAAGCCTTGTAATTTGGGATATACCGTAGTTTTTCAAAACCGTATGTTTGAAGGGGTCAGAAAATCCAAGCTCATTATTTATTTACAAATGTTTGTGTTAGCTTCTCGTAGGAGCACTTCCAGCAGGTTTCACACGGAGATGCATCGTGCCTTTTCCCTGATGGGTCCCGTGCCGGTGGATGTCAATTGGATGCCACTGAAATCTAGGAAAGGCATTTCACCCACTTTCCATAGGGAAATGAACCCCTCCCCCCATCCACCCTGACACCCAAATCCCAGATACTGTAGCTTTGAGTGACAGCTGTCTTTTGAATCCCACGGTGGGGCT
>JAOXNO010000013.1:61697924-61713225 GCA_028565335.1 Limnodromus scolopaceus | reverse complement strand
CGGAGGAGGGGGGGGGGGACTCTATGCCTCTTGACGGATTCATTGTGACACTGCCCAGACTGCCTGCAAACTGGCAGACAGCTCTGTTTGCCAAATGTCGACATTATCTAATTGGCATTTCAGCCCACTTCTCATTTTTAATGGACACGAGAAAGACCCAGCCAGCAAGCAGAGAGTGCTGAAGCAGCAGCAGCAGCGGCGGCGGCGTGCTCAGGCCAGCTGCGTGATGGCACCAGCACCCAGGGTGTGGAGGCAGGCACTTGAAAGCTGCTGGACCACTTGATGGAAAATACAGGAACTGAGGATGAGAGGAGATGAGACAGCAGAGGAATGATAAATGCAAGGGTAGACGCTGGTCGTCAAAATAATGTCATGTTATTGTGGTGGCTAAATAGTTTAGACTTCCTAAACACACTTTACAGCAAAAGCAACTGTCCACATTGGAAGAACAGGCTTGCCACAATCAATAATACAGTTAATATACATGTACAGATCTGTAAAAAGCCTCATGATGCATTATATTCAGAAATATCAAACCTTTGAATGAGGAACTCGGAGCAGAGCACAGGAAGTAGGCCATCTGCTGAAGCAGCTGAGAGATGGCAACTCATATATTAAGGTGGCTGTCTATTCATTCATAATTGTTGCCTACATCTCAAGAAATAGATCTGTTTCTCTTTTTCATATCTATCTGCCTCGCCTGTCAGAGCAGTGGTAGATTACTTTTTCTCACTGTACTAAACTGTGGTTTTCCAAATAAATTATTACACCTCTCCTGGCTTGCAGCAATAGTGTGGCAGAATGGATAAACAATTCACGTGGTTTAGCCATCACTCTAAATCTTCATCAGACACTGCTTCAGTGGCTGGACCCCTTTATCTTAAACATGTCATTCCTAATTTCCTGTCAGAGGGTCTTTCCACATTATTTCATACTGCTTTAAATGGCAGGATATACATCCATGGAAAAAACGCTATACAACATACCGCCTGGGAGAAAAGGTGTGGTGAGAGAGAGACAGGCATTGAGTCAAAATAATTGAAGCTTTCTTGAAATTAGTATACCATAAGTTTTTTAAATCTCATCACTCTCTAAATAAAATGTGTGGCCAAAAACAAAAATAAGAACTACCAGATAAATATGTGATTTAACGGCTGTAATAAAGCTACTTTAGAAATAACCCAGATACTAAATACAAGGAGCTGTTACTACATGTATAACCAGGGATTTTAAAGAAAAAGAAAAAAAATATAAAAAAATAAATAGGAAAAGTCCAAAGTTTGAAAGATTAAAATATAATTTTCAAGTTCATGTTTTGTTTCATCTTGTATTACTTTAATGTTAGCTTCATTGTCACATGGTAGAGCTGGAGTATTTTACATCACACTTCTTTTTGGTAATCACACTTTCCCAAATATGGACTGCATTAATGACGGAGGAGTTTTGTAAAGCTTAACATCAAGGAGGCTTTTAACAGACTACTGTAAAAGGATTTTCCAGTTTTCGTGAGAATTATGACATTATTCATCATTCTAACAACACATTAAGCATAAAGGAAAGCTTTCCTACAGTCTCAATAACATTTTCCATAATACCCCCTTCTAACTGCATGCAGGTGCATGTTTTCAGCCACTCTCCACAGTTCCTTAACAATCATTACAAATCCCACTTATCTAAACTAGTGATTAAAAACCTTTAAGGGGAAGCTGTTTAATTAAAAGTAAAGTAGACATTTATTGTGTGTTTAGTGTGCCAATTTTGCTATGACCTAAGAAACATTCCCTAATTAAATTTCGTAATTCTTTCATATATTACAACTACAATATGATAACGCAGAAGAAACATAACAGCTAATTCAAAACTCTATGTGCATTTCTAATGTATTAGGTTGGCTAAGTTTTAAAATCTGAGGCTGGTTTTTGCCCCTGTCAAAGACTGTAGGAATACATCTGTATTTCTCCCATCAACTTTAACAAAACCACAATGTCATCTGTGGAACTCATGGTCATGATTCATTCACATGCATTGATCTAAATCTGTCATAATTTCTTTGGTTTCGGAGGAATCGACCCGGATTGTTAAAGTCATTATGTATATAGCATTTTCTACAGCTTAGAAACACGCCGTTTTGTCACTTTTTTTTGTCATTATGCATATATGGATGCACGTACAGAGAACCTGATGCTAAGCACCTTCACAGTAGAACCATAGAATGGTTTGAGTTGGAAGGGAACTTAAAGACCATCGAGTTCCAACCCCCCTGCCATGGGCAGGGACACCTCCCACCAGACCAGGTTGCTCAAAGCCCCATCCAGCCTGGTCTTGAACACCTCCAGGGATGGGGCATCCATGACTTCCCTGGGCAACCTGTTCCAGTGTCTCACCGCCCTCACAGCAAAGAATTTCTTTCTGGTATCCAAATGTAATGTAAGTAATGTAAAAAGTAATGTAAACCAGAAATAATTCCACTGCTATGTATACCTTTACACCAGAAATGGTGTAAATTCGAATTGCTTAAGCATATGTGCTCACTCACCCACGGGATAATACACATGGGGGGGGGGGGGGGGGTGCATAATATATGTCCTTCCATACATATTAAACATAATCACAGTCGAACGTGGGCAAGCCTTAAGGCAAAAACGTTGCCTTTGTGTTCAACGGGAAGGGGGACGTTTGTGTTCTCCCCGTAACGCCGTGATGGATCGGTCGCCTGAAACATCTCTGTAAAACACGAGTATGGCTGCGGTGCCTCGCCAGGCACGGGACGACCGACAGTGACGCGAGAACGCACCTCCCTTCTTCGGTTGTGGTTGGGTTTTTTTTAGCGTTATTACTTTAACGCTGACACCTGACCTCTTTAGCGGCTTGTGTGTAGGGAAGTGTTCCTGGCTCACACCTGGCGTCGGTAATAAAGCCCAGCATGCATAAATAATGAAGATACGTTTGTGAAACTTCACTAAGTGGCAACTGCCTGTGACAGAGATCCCGCTACCAGTGCTTACTGCTGTAAAGGTTTGTTAATGGGGGCTGCTCAGCGGATGACAAAATGACCCAATTAAAGTTTATTCCCAATGACATCAGGGTCATAAAAGGAAACAAAAGAGGAGGAAATGGCTCTGGTGGGTTGAAAATACGTTGCAAGGTATATTATTACATCTGTACTTTTTTGCTATCGTGTGTTCACTTAAAACAATATCTATTGAAAGCCAGGTTAATTAAAAGGACGACTGTTGGCTAGACTGAAAAAATGATGGCTTCTGACACTCTACTGGACACGCTTTCCAGGAAAAGATCCAAATCCCATCCTTTGAGATTGGGATAGGACAGACATTTCTCCCGTCAGATATTGGATCAGAGACTTTCCAGATGAGCAAAAGATTTCAAATTCATGTAGTCAGTCCATTTGTGGGGGAAAGCTCTCTCATATGCAGTAAAGCACTTATACCGTAGGGTTTGTCGTATTCTGATTTATTCTGAAATTTCTAGATGAGGGCTGAAACTGTGGGCCCCTTGAGGACTAGACATATGGCACAATTTACAGAAAAGTTATTTGCTCCTAAGTGCCCCTTCCATTGGAAAAGAGGAAGTGTGTGTAAATGAAAGGAGACTGAGGTGCTCCAATGAGAAATCAGCAGGCAATAAAGTGCCAGTGATTTTGAGCCACCTGCAGTTAATTTTCCATTGGTTCCAGTGATCACTCTGCATAGGGAAGGAGAAAAGAATATTTCATTGGATTTCTTTTGCATTCTGACTCCACCAACACCTTGTGATGTACATCAGTGGGGATGAGAGAAGCGGCGCGGTTGGGTTTTTTTCAGGCAAACAGGAGCAGCAAGAAGAATACGGGATCAGACCATAAATACCAATAACGTACATTCATTCAGGTAACATGGAAATAGACCAGCTTACTTCTGTTTGAGAGACGGCAAGGCCAGGCTGGAAGTCCTAGAAAAGCTCCTTATACAGTGCAAAATTAGCATATTTAAGGGTATATTTAATTTAGGGGCGCTTTTAATCATACGCAGCCAAGGAAACCAAGGCCACAGAGAAGCACCACTCTGAGCACATCAGTTTCAACCGACTGAATGAGATGCCAAGTCCTACCGCTCAGAGAAAGGGTGCCAGAAATCAGCTCCAATTAATTCGGCTTCACTATGACATTTTTGCCATGTTACGGTTGCGCAGAATGACGGGTTGCGTGCAGTCCTGTTAGCACGTTTTAATGATTTAGTGCTGCCCCAGCTCAGATAGATAGACTGCTCCTCTGCCCCACTCAGGTTTGATTCATGAGGAAGTTCATTTTTTTCGGGAAGTTCATTTTCAGGAACTTGTTTTATCTTTTTACCTTGCACTGCCGCGTACTTGCAGCGAGTTGTCCATCAACTGCTATTTTGGAGGCAAGGAGAACCCCTCGTCGCTTACAGGCGCACCTCACCAGCATAAAAACACATTGCTAAAGGTGCAGCAACAGGTCGGTGGCTGCCCAAGCTTGGGAACCTTCAGACTTCTAGGGACTGCCTCTTGTAGCCACACTAAAACATATTTCATCTCTTAAGACGCAGCTTTAACCCTGTAATTTCAGTCTTCTCCAGAGAGAAAGGATGTTCAGGGAAGAAGGCTGGGCAAATATTTTGTTATGCATTCTCGACATATTAAAACATCTTCCAACAGTCTGTGGCTCAAAACATCCTGGATCACAGGTTTCCTCTTTAATAGCCCTTGGTGATTTTTTTTTTTTTCCTGTACAAACTGTGCCTGAGCTTTGAACCTATGTAAATTTTTGGCACCCATTTTATGTCAGCACTACAAAAAAAAGCAGCAAAATGAACACCAGGCCTCCACAGACAGCTAGTTTAACGCATAAACACAATTTTCTCACAATGGTTGGATGCTTTCCTTGCAAAGTATGATGCTAATTGGAATATAGTAATCTTCAGCATGAAGATTTCGTTTTGGTAGAAATAATGATAGAACAAATAGAGCCATACTCGCCTTAATAAAAAGTCATCCTACCCTTTCAATATGAAAATGGGCCTTGACCCTTGTTAGCTAAACGAGCTTGAGTGAGAAATTGAGCAGCAACATTCGGGCCAATTAGTCTCCACTATGCTGCTTCCCTCAGTAGAGGAAATTACTTGCCTCCTACCCCAGCTCATTTCTGGTGCTTCTTGGCATGTATTACTTTACTGCGAAGGAAGATCCTTCTCACATTCCAGGAATGAGCGTGTGCCCTTGTAAAATCAACAAGATTAAGAAGTTTGCCTTAAGGCAGTGCTTCCTGCCTTGGCAAAATATACTGCAGAGCTGCATATCAACACTACCCGTCACCTATTAAAAAGAGGACGAAAATCCTGAATAATAATATCTTCAAAACCTAGGGGGTAATTTTTTTTTTTCTTTTTCATTTATATTTGTGTCATATTCCTAGCAGATACGGTTTCCATTTTGTCAGCAAAAATAAAAGCAAGCCTGTTACTGCAGAAGTCAATGCTACGCAAGCCCACCGCCCCTGATGTCGTCTCGTGAGAGGACACCTTGGGAAGGAGACGTGTGGGGAAGAGGGGCAGTTCAGCGGCGCTGCTGCCGCCGTCGCCCACCTCCTGTCCCGTGGACCTCGGCGTCGCTGCTCACACACGGGAAGCGGAGCGTGTGATCAAACCCTCTCCCAAAAATAGGTCCTCGGTAAGCAGTCGTCCTTTCCTCATCCCCGCTGCGTCAGCGTCGCACCGGCGTGATTAGGCAGGGAGGACACTGATGTAGTACAGTAGCAGCAACCCTTCGGAAGAAAAGCGAAATAACAGCCCTTAGTCGCTTGCCCTCTTTTCAGGAGTGCAGTGGTATTTATCCGGCGTGTGAGAGCTCTTAGCCTCAGCCTTCCGACAAAATTTCTATTGTAGCTAATTATATTCTCCTTATCTACAAACCTCCCCATGCTTCAGCTAGCTTGAGTGGAACTTTTCCAACCGAATGTTTTTTCAATGGAAAACTGCTGTTTGATTGAAAACAAAGCTCTTCTACGAAAAGTGTCAACTTCAACAAAATCTGAAAAACAATTACAACTCCTTCAGTAAGGTTAAAATACCCTGCATTAACCTTTTCAGAACAGTGACTCCATTTTTCATTTTGAAATTACTCCTTCAGATTGTGTTATATTTTAAATTGAGATTAAAGACTGGGGCTTAGAATAAAATCGTTTTGAAAATGTCACTTAAAGTGATTTGATTTTATTCTGCTTCAGAAGCAGAATAAATCTTGAAATCCTGAAATTTCCCGTGAAAGAGAAATTTTGTATCCTTTGCAACGTTGCTCATTTGCTTTTGGATCCATGCTATGGTGCATCATTACTGTCCTCGTTAAGGAAATGGATGCATATTCTCCACGTAGGACCTGTATTTCGGTCACGGTGACTGTAGCTGAGTCCTATAAAGAATGAATTTTTCTCTCTTCCGTGGCCACGAAGTCCCACGCTGACCTTCTGTACTAACACGTGTAAGAGCTCTGATCGCCTGCTCTTACAAGTGAACTGCTGTCCACTTTTTAAAAATTTCATATATCTCAGGCTGAACAGCGTGTCGCTGAAAATCAGTTGCGTATTTCTGCTCTACCGATACTCAAGGAAAAGAGAAAGAAAAAAAACACACAAAGGTTCCGATGAAAAAGAAAACTTTTGAAATTTTCACAGCTGGGTGTCCTCCAGGGAGAACGTCCCGTTCCTGCATTCAGATCACGCTTCCTGTGTGACTTCTGCTGCTGGGGTGAGTACCACGTACCCAACACAGCAAGAACGAGGCAGGCTCCAAAACACGAGGATTTACAAGCTATTAAGAACATATGGGATTGCATGTGAAAGCAAACCCAGCGAGCAAAAAGTTACTTAAATCTCTGTTCTAACAGTGGAGTTAGTAGGCGGTGCCAAACACCCCGGTCTGGTCCTTCGGGGTACAGCGAAATGGAACAGGTTACTGTCAAGAGGGTGGCCTTTTGCTGACAATGCAGGCTGAAACTCAGGGGACACAACTTCTAACATTGTCTGCCTTAGTACCAGGAAGGGCTCTGTCTCCTCGCCACCCCTGAGAGCACATCCTATGGATTTTGTCCATGAAATCTCACCGGGAAAAAAAAAAATGGTCTTAACATCGGGCTTCGACCTCATCTGAAATGCAGTGGGGAGAACAGCGCTAACCTATTTCACAGAGTTGTCATGAAGCTCAGTTCAGTAAGTGGTCAAATAATGTTTGCAAATACACACCATTCACAGATTCTCACCAGCTGAGGATCTGTCCTTGAAAGCTGATTTAGAAGTACATATTCTGCTTTAAACAAATCAGGTCAGCCCGCTTCTAATCGGTTCTTGCTTGAATACTAGATGGTGAGATTTAGGAGCATCATGGCGTCACTGGGAGTGATATGGTCCATCGAAGAAAGTATTGATAAAGCTGTGGTACATAAACACAGGCGCTGGCATTAGAGAACACCTGCAAAAGGCAGACCTAGAAAGCCCAAGTCCTAACTCAGACTTCATTACTGCCTCGTCTGTTTAAGTTGATGCCAGTTAGTGCATTTCGGAACTCATGCACCTGGCTGATGCATAAACCGCACCAGGTAGAAATGTCCTGTCTATATTTGTCATCCAACAGAGGCAAGCAGCTTTCTAGATGCTTGGAATGGATGAAAGCTACGGCGTCTGAATACAAAGCAGGCGCCATCACAGCTCCTCGTAACAGGGGTGCAAGAGCCGACGCCACCAACACTAGCAAAGAATGCTCTGATGGCACCAAGCCTTATCAGAAAACACCCACTTTTCAAAGCAAAATATTTTTTATGAGAATGTATCCACCTTGATGTATCCTAGTTAAACTACGAGCGCGGGTCTGATGGAGAGTTACCTGCCAGGAAAGATCCCCTTAGAAATCCAGGCGTCCAAGGCTCCGAAGGGCAGGGACAGGGTTTCTAGTGACACCAGGCAGCCTCAGTTCCCAAACTGCCTGACTCCTAAACCAACACATCTGAAGTCCGTTTGTGTCTTTGCCTTACTCTCCTTCTACTAGAAATGGAGGTCTCTGCAACAGATACCTTGCAGGGGAGTTCTGAAACTTGCTGCTTTTTCACTTGGGTGGTTTGACATCGCCAGCTGAAATTTTCCTTAAACAAGCAGGAAATATGTAATGCTGGACTAAGTTTGCATATTTTTGTAGAACGCGAAAGAATGCAAACCCGTACCCCACTCAAGGAAACCAGTTTTGCTAATGGCTCTAATGGATTTCTGAATCTTTTCTTGAAAAGAATCTGATTAAACCTTCTTACGGTTCATGGTTATCTTCTAATACAATTTTGTCTCATGGTCCACCTGGAAACTCTGGCATCAGCTCTTCAGTCCGAACTCAAGTAACACTCTAGGCTAGAGGCTTTGTTAAATTGCTTCAGATAATATGCTCAGCAATGCACAGCCCAAAATGAGGTTGTCTATGAAATTAATTCATATTAAATGGTTGCTTTAATACCAAACGAAAAAGTAATTCTTCCTCCTCCTTCCCCCCCGCCCCCCAAGACCTTTCTGATGCACAGTTGAAGTTTCATTTAGACTAAATCATCTTGGTGATATATGGGGGGTAGGAAAGACAGTCCTTTCATCCAACTTGCTCTTCATGTGTAACTGTCTAATTACTAATCAAAAATACACTTGGATAGTAGCAAAGATTTCTTTATTCAGCCAGAATTATAAAGTAGCAAATTTCCAGAGGAACTAAAAAATATGCAAGTCATGGCAAAGTATTGATTGCATAATAATGTGATGTCAACAGCACAGAATAATCATGTTTGCAGGTGGGAGCTTTACATACATTATACAGCAAAGGTTTTACTGTTGAAATGGAAATATAAATCGAGCAGTATGTATTTCTAGAAAATAAAGCATTATTCACATCCTAATACCCATCTTCTACATCTTGATAAAGCATTATGATCTCTTTCCTGGACTGACTAATGAAAAAGGAAAAATTCAGTGTTTAGTATTAAATCTGATGTGGATGACATTTAAGGTCATGAAAGGCAATCTTAGTTGTACTGAAATCTTTTAATCTTATTTGCAGATTATTCCATCAGCGGCTCCCTGGAGTTGCAAAAGGATTTCATTCTCATATCTTTATTATTTAATTGAATGTTGAAAGTGTAACATATTGTAAATTGCTCTTAATTTAAAAAAGTACTTTCTTGTCTCAACATCATAGCATTTGCAGAGCTACAGGAATACTGACTCGGAAACATACCTGGGCAAATTCAATAGTGGCATACGAAGTGGTTGGATATAATTAGGTAAGGAAATTACTATAGGGGGTGAAGTACATAATCATACTTAATTGTGATTCAACAGATGTTCAAAATGACTGTAACTTACACCAATCTGATGTAACAGCCAAATTTGATTTCTGTGTTATATCAGGATGCAGTTCCCGTCAAAATCAGCATGTCCAAATAATCAGGGCTGTCAGACTACTGAATTCTGTAAGCAGGAGTATATTTGGCCCTGTGCAAACGCTGTGGCAAATTAGACAGGCGTTGGGTATGTTTTTCCTTCTCGTGGTCGTCACTTTTTTTACAACCTACGGTTTCCTTTCCTTAGTGATGTTTAATATGTGGCTGTTCTTCATACATACAAAACACCTGGACTTGTTAACCTCCAGCACCTCTTGAAGGACTAAATGGACTACATTTTGGCAACTGAATCCAAGACAACTTTCCCAACAGCCTGAGCAGCCAACCCAAGAAGAGTTTCCTGGCTGGATTAACACACCACCAGTGCTGAAGGTCCAGCTTGTGCAGCAGCAGTTCAGAGGTTGTCTTCACTATCCAGCCAGCCCAAGTCTTGAGCTGCTGTCTTCACCTGCCCCGGACTGAAAGCTTACTCAGCAAAGCTGTATCAACGAAGTCAAAACTATTTTTTTTTCTCAGTGTTTCTTTGTTATTACCTCCATTCACCTGGAGGTATGATTCCTGCATTAAGGTGAAGAATGTATCTCTGCCTCAAATTATGAGAAGAGACAACAATGTCAGCGGTTTCAGCTCGCACGCTCAGTGCAAAACTAGAAAAATCCCTCCATGAAGACAATCTGAACCTGCTTTCTAATCACTCCCCTACACAGGCCAACCAGTCTGTGTCTAAAGGCTTTTCATGTGGGTTTGAAGATACTTCGGAAAGACCCTAGAGGGTATGGGACAAACTGTTAAACAGTGACCGCAGAACTTCAGCGATGAGGCTAAAGATGGGCAGACTTCATGCTTCAGTGACCGACCATGGCAGAAGTCCTCTGAGGAGTTATTTCGACCATCTAACACCAAGCTTTCCAGCAGACCCTCTTTCCTGGCCTGGTCCCTCCTAGGCAGGAGTAACCAGTGAAGAAACTACACTGTGCACATCCATTGAGGCTGCATTACCTGGAAGCCAGGCAAAGCTGCAGGAGGCTTTGACACCGGGGGAGGCACCTGCAGGATCCCTGGGTCCTGGAGATAAGGCCTCCTCTCCCTGAAACCCACGTCATTGCGTCTGCAAAGGCGCTCAGTGCAGTGTTCTCTCACTACCTACTTCCACGCGTTTCTTGTAGGACAATCTGATTCATTTCTTTCCTGGCCACTGCAGAGCTATCTCTGGTAGGTATCCATACAGCAACAATTGCAAGCCACTTGTGCACAGGTATTTATAGAGCACCAATCACAGGCAGTTGCGCCTAATGACTGATATTAGCACGATGTGTCAAATACGAGACCTTTCTCTGGAAACAGCAGGGTCCAAACAACTCAGCTAATGAAACGGGCAATGCAGAACACGTACGTGGCACCACCTCGCCTATCCTATTTTTGACCGTTAAAACAAATTACATGGATCCCGAGTACATGAAAATAACGCAACAAGACTACCCAACGTGCGCGCGTGTCAATACCTCACGGCCGGGCGTGCAACAGGATTTTTTTTATTTTTTTTATTTTTTTTCCCTCAAAAGCAAACCCTTCGCATAAATCAGCTCTTCGGTGACAAACCAAGAGGTCCGGCTGCTAGCGCTCGGCGCAGGGGAGAACGGAGCGGCTCAGCTCTCCCTTTCCTGACCGGAGTGCCTGCCTCCACAGCACGGGGATGGTGTCCTGTCCCTTCCCAGGCAGTGCCCACCTTGAGGCAGGAACTACGCCCAGGGCAAGGCAGGGCAGCCTTAGCCCCGCTCGGTGCTCCGGGGAACAGTGAAGCTCACCGACCGGCCTCGTTGGTGCCGTTCAGCGAAGCAGCCCCGCGTCGGGGGCAGGATTGGACACGCAGAAAGACAGACCTGCAGGACAGCGGCGCTGTCACCACAGCAGTCCCCCGTTCCCCCGTGCATCTTCCCTCTCCCTCTTCTAGCCTCCCCGACAATCAAGTAAAACCAAGCTTATTTCAAAGAGATTAACTTGCGTTGTTATACCGGGCTGATCTATAAAGTGAAAATATTGTCAATATTAATCTGTTATGGAAGCAGATGAGAGGAAGCACCGGAGATATACAGATGTAATCTGCGCTTGCCCAGAGGACAGAAGGACATACGAATTGTCAGACTGGCACAGGACAGTTGTCTGGCATATTTGTTACCCGTCTGTGGCAACAGCCTCTACCAGGTGTGTTAGTGAAACATCAGAAACGCTACTAAAGTTGACTGTAAAATTACCTGCCCATCATGGAAATTTTTTTTCCTAACCATAAGCAATCAGTGGTTGGGCTACAACCTTCCCAGTCACCTCCCCTGCATTTGTGTGTGTCTCCATTCCTCTCTAGCCTAACTGTGAATATAACACACAAAGTATTTGTAAATTTATGAGAGACCTACCTAATGGATTGAATTCATAGTTTTCGTGAATTTAATAGTGCCTCTGAAAGGCAGATTCTGCATTTGGAAATTGTGCTTGTGACGCGTGATATAGACGCACCTATTTTCTTTGAGAGCACACAAAAATAAATACACTTGAGGCAGAAATCTCCCACTGTGGGGAAAGGTGGCTCTCTTTCAACCACAGATAGTCCTCTGCACCTGACGGAGGAAAACACAGCATAGCTAGTGTCGCGGGTAGATGTTGCTACCGTCTGCTTAGATTCTTAAGAGAATCATTTTTGTGAAGAGGTGTGCATGGCTGGATGTTATTTGGAAATCAAGCCCTGAGTGCGTGGGAGAGAGAACAGAGGTGGGCAAGTATAGTTCTCAGATCTGTACAGATACACGCGCACAGCTCTGTACACAACTATTAAATATAGATATATACACACACACGTGTGTGTGCACCTGCACATACAAAAGCCGATGCATTCAGGAAACAGATTCCGAATCGGGAGATAAAACTCTTCCTTTATTCCCACAAAGGGGAGCGAGAACAGATTCTGCAGTATCATTCCTGTTCGCAGGCAGAGGCAGGCAGGGTGATTGACTGATCAATTGATTTTGATCACAGTAATGGCAGAGGTTTTGCTGTAATGGCCAAAATCACAAGTTGGGAGCATTATTGCACTCTTTAAGTAAGTGTTTGCAACCCAAAGGTGATACTTTAAAAATTTTAGCTGAGTCCCTCCCCCTATCACCATTACCACCATTTTATACCTTTCAGTGGTGAAAAAAACAAACAAACAAAAAAAACCCAGAAAGTCAATAACACTACCATTTTGTTCTACTTTAAATGAAAGTGCTGTCAGGTGACATTAGCAAGGGAATCAAATGCACGTACTTGAAAAGGTATGCTCTTGTATGACCACATCATAAACAGTTCAAGCAGAAAGGTGTGCCTTATATATGTAAAATATACATGCAAAAGATCTACAATAATATGACTCGCTATCAGCTGCTGGAAGTCTTAGAAAGCAAAGCAAAGTGTCAGGGCGGAATTCCTTTTCTTCTTTTTTCTCTTTTTTTTGCTTTTATTTTACTAATGGCATGCCCAAAGAAAGCAACGCTGCCTTTCGCTGCCTTTTCAGACATTAGCCTCTGTGCCAGTTCAGGCCGAGAAACTTTCTTCATCAAACAAACTGGTGTTTCATTCTACATTCAAAGGAGAAAAGTTTTAAATAGGATCCACAGGTTTGATACACTTAAATCCTCCAGAATCTTGTTCTATTACTTAGTCTAAAGCTTTTTTAAGAATCCTACCTTGCATAGCTCTTTATGTAAAATGAAGGCTGTAATTTTTCATTCGCTAACTTCTGCGAACTCAGTGCTAACGTTTCCAAGAGACTTCTTTTCTCCCCACAGTCACACACCGGCCTCTTCTCTCTCTGTCCATGTAATCTCCCTTCCCATCATCTCTGTTTCACCTTTTTGCCCTTACCACTATTCTCTTACTACTCAAGTGGCTCAGAGTCTCCTACCTATTTTCCCAAACTGCTCTTTTTTCTTCCTTTTAATAGCGCTTCTTTACCAAGCGTTCATTATAGGCTGTGCTTTCTGTTCTGTCTCCTGCTTCTCTACACATCTCCCAGTGACTCTAACCCAGGCTACGTTAGATGAACTAACACACATCATCTCACAGCAAAACGTATTCCAGAACGTCGTACACTTCAGTTGTGAAAATTCACAAGTTAATGGAAAAAGTAAAATGCCGAGAAAGTTTCCTCCAGATCCCTCTGGCCAATAGCGTCTTTCAGAAAGATTCAAACCCAGCAGAAACCCCAACCTTGAAGAGCCCTAGCACATACATAGAGCTTTCTCCTGTTTCTGCAGCCTCTGACATAATGGCTTACATTGAAAGGCCAACATACTTATCTCGGGATTTGATGATCTTCCTTAGTGTGGACTTCACAATTAAAATGTTTCCATCCTCCCTTATCTAACACTTCATTCTTTCTCACGTTCCTGTTATTTATATGGGCGTGCAGTCAGAGTGGGGATAGCCAAAATCATTTATGGAAATGTATGCTGCTTAGTTTTCAAAAGGTTGTATTTCAGCTATCCTTATTTCAGATCACAGCACGTGGGCTATCACTTAAAACTTGCAAATACTCCAGAGAAATAGGGACAACTCAGCTAGCTTTGGTAGCAAAAGCGGTACCTCTAGCACCGGCTGCATAAACGTTCCACGTGAGCATGAAGACATATATAGGATTTGCAAAATGTGCAAGCATTTTCAAAAAAAACTTGCATTTGAAAATATCAGACCTTCTTTCGAAAGGAAAGCTAGAGTGACACAGAGAGAAGCTGTTTCCTAATCAGGTGCTGCCTGTACCCAAGCAGGGTAATCTAATTTGCAAGTAGGTGACCTATATGTCTGGACATACCTGATTATTTATTCAACTAATCAAATTATATTGTGTCATTTGACGGTAGGATGTACACAGTGCTGACACGATGTTATTTTTTTGTCACCAGATAAGGGGAATTGATTCTAATCTATATTACTTTTGTTAGTCATCAGCTCCTACACCTAGACCTGCCAAGGGAAGCACGAAAGCATTTTGTGAAGTTCAATAGCACACACCTATCATTAGGTCACAGCAAAGATAGGCACCGCCGAACAAAAAAAAAACCCCGGTGGCCACCATCATTTGACCAACTTCTTCTACGTGCCCGCAGCGCGGGGGTGAGAGCACCCTGCCGCCCCTCTCCCAACCAGCCGGCGCCACGCACTTGCCCGTTTCCACTTCTTTATTTTTTTTTTTTTCCCCTTCTGTCATCATTTGGTTTCAGGAAGAGACCACCGCGTGTCAGAGCGCAGCCGCTGAGAAACCTTGCCTCCCCTCACCCCCAAAAGGACTGAAATCTTAAGAACGCCCTCTGTTCCCCCTGTGTGCACTCGCGATGCCCGGTTTATAATTAATTTCAAGTCGTGTGTCATAACCCGGGCAAAAGGCCATCTTTTTTTTTTTTTTTCTTTCTTTTTTTTATTTTGATTGACTGATTTCACCCTCTAACAATATCTACTGCAAAGGTCAGTGGACAATTCTTCTGAGATAGCTCTCCTCGGGGTGCGGGGAGACTCCTCAGGAGGGGTGTGTGATCTGGGTGACCTGATGAGGAGCAGTGACGAAGGCCTCAACGGATCTCGATATTTAGCACATCCTTCCCCCCCACACTTTTTGTTATTTTTTTTTTTTTTCAGCGGGGAGGCAGAGCGGAGAGAGAGGGTGCTGGGGCCTTAGTGGGATGGAGGAAAGCGGTTAAAATATGTTAATTACGAGCCGCGCACAGAGCGAGCGGAGCCTCCCCAGTGAGAAGGGATGGGAGTGCGATGACAGTAATTGTCGTCGGTGTTGCTCCCAGGGGTGGGGGGCACTGGACCCCCCGTAACCGCGGCAGGAGTGGGG
>JAOXNO010000013.1:61676684-61685088 GCA_028565335.1 Limnodromus scolopaceus | reverse complement strand
CCCCGCCCCTTCAATACATACAGCGTAGCCTAAACTAATGGGATCTTTTTCGCCCTCGTAAAGTGGCTCTGGGCTGTGCAGTTTTGAGCAGTTGGTGACTTACACTCGGTGTTCTTCTGGAGCGTGTACACAGGCACACATGCTCCGACACGGTTCGCTGTGGAGCAGCAGCAGCAGCAGCTTCATGTGAGTGTGTCCACTCCCTCTGCATATACACAGAGAGTAAAAACACATTTTGGAGGGGCATTCCTACCTACCAACCAGAGGCTGTTGCACGCTGGTTAGATATTGCCTTTAAAACTTGAGAAGTCGCAAGCAGCTGTCAGTAAACGTAAAACTTCGGTGATTTTTGCAAACGTTTGTTGGGAGGCAACTTGTAAGAGAAGGCTTTCTGTTTTGAAAGATAAAGGCCAAATAAGTATTGCTATAAATTATCCCTTCGGTAAGGAATGGTAATTGAAACTTCATATAAATAGTTCAGCTATTACGGTAGAGACTTAATATTCAAACTATGTAACATCTGTATCTGTATAATTCTTAAAACATTCTGTTTTGAACTGTGTTAGCAATAGGAAAATATTTGGAATAATAAGGAAACTACAACAATCAACCAATTTGCTGATGTATGTGTAACAATGGAAAGTAGGCAAAACTGGGTCAGATTTTATCTGGTGGTGCTGATCTTGAGGAATTCTTACCATCTCCTGAGGTAGACGTTAAGGCTCTTTTTTTTTTTTTTTTTGGAGTGGGAGGGAGGAAATTTTGAAAGGTGTTGGTTTAAATTCCGTGTAATTAAGCTATTAATATGCATACATTTAGGCATTGAAAATTACTTCTCCTTGCCCAAGAAAGAGGAAAAGCTGCAATTCAAAAAATGGGTGGCATTCTAAAAAAAAAAAAAAAAAAAGGCAAGAGTAAAAATAAACAAATTAATAACGAGTATTAGTGCCATTTTTGAAAAATAGTTTGAGTTCTGGGAAGATTTTCTGGATATCTTCCCTTCATTTGATTTGTTGACTGCCAAGCCAGGACAAGCATATCTGTTGACTGTCCATCAGTCAGGACTTGAGTCAATCACTTTTGCTGATAATAAAGCAGGTCTGGCATGACATTAAAATAGTTAAGTACTGACACATTTTCCAAAATAAAGCATGTGAAAAAAATTTATTTTGTAATATGACATTTATAAAATGAGTGTAATTTGCCTTTTTTTTTTTTCCAGAGGAAGCATGAGTAAATCCAGTTCCAGCAGTAAATTTTTATTGAACTGTACATTTCAATGGAAGGGGCCAAAGTCCTGCTTCCTTTGCCCTCTTAAAATTTCCCACTAAATGTAGTGAAGGTTTTCCGTTATTAAAAAAATAGGTAATTTAGGCCAAAATACACTTTTAGGAGCTGGTTCAGTTATAGTGCTGTTGGACATGGCGTACATTTCTTCTTATCAAGGAAAACCTCTTTTCAACTGAGAAAGCCAGAAAAATAATTGTTTAAAAGGAAAAGCATAATGAAACATGTTTGGGTTTTTTTTTTTTTTTTTTTAAAAAAAAGTGTTTATTTTAAGTTGAAAAGTGGAAAGATAGCGGGCTAAGGAGTGGGGTCTTTAGTGTTTCCTTGCTGTAGTTAGGGCACAAAAAGTGAGCACGCTTGGAACGACGTTTATTATGGGGCAAGCTCAGTCTTACAAAGAGCCCTTCTGAAAGTCTTCTTGCTAATTTTTAATACTGGGGGGTGTTTGTGTCCCCCTTTTCCTTCTTTCCCCCTTTCCCCCCTCAGATTTGGACCCTGTCGCGGGTTGAAAAAGAAACACACACACACACCCCCCAAAAAAAAAATAATTCCAAACTTTTGAGCCGGAGAGCGAGGCAATCTTTGGGAAGGCTGCCCGCCTCCAGCCGGGGCGGGTGCGGGAGGCGCGGGTGGGCTCTGCGCGGCTCTGCGCGGTGCGGTGGCGCAGCGGGGGGTCTGCAGCAGCAGCCCAAAACCCGGGGCAGCCCCGGGGAGAAGGGTGGGATTGCCGAGTGCCAGCAAAGCTTCCCCCCTACCCCCCCACCCCGGACTCTCCCTGAGGGTGGGTAGTTAGAAGTGCTTTGACAAGGCTTGCTGATTTAACCTTTGCCTGCTTTGCCCTGCCAGGGGTGGCCACTAGATGTCAAGCTCATAATACAATTAGTACATCTGTGCAGTTGACCTTGGCAGCACGGCTTACCACTGTTCTGTTAAGTGTTAACACTGAATTTGAGTGTTAACTAGAGATCCCTCGGAGTTTGCTACACGCCGGACAGCTTATCAAATGCCCATCTAGTTCGGCACAAGTGTTTACAGTTCTTAAAGGAGGAGAAAGGTTTCCTTTTTTGTGAAGCCCAGCATCTTGAGCTGCTTAATTAACCCTGCAGGTGCCGCAGTACTTTGGTTTCAGTTAATCAAAACCAACTCGTTAGTCGGTGTTCCAGGAGATCCCTTCCACTGGTGCCATTTGATAATTTCATTTGATGATTTTTTTAATTTTTTTTTTTTTTTTTTTTTGGATGTAGTAATGTCCCCGAAGCTGGAAATGATGAAAGCTAACGAATTTGCTTAGATCTTTACGTGCTTTGCTGCCCTGTGCAGTACTGCGGTGTACGGAATGGTCCAACGTGCAGAATGACCGAGCTGCGCAGTTGGCGTCGAATCGCTCCGGGTTTGCTCTTTCGAGCACTCCTGCCTGGGGAGTAATTTTAACTCAAAGGAGTAGTGCCATGGGGTCCAGCACCTGCAAGGTCAATTTTGAGAGGCTTAGGAGATGCAGGATCAGGTCCTCGCGTTGGCTTCTCGTGCTGTGAGCCTCCAGACACAGATTTGTCAGCGTTTCTGTGGTTGTTCAGGGAGTAGCTGGCTTCATTCCGCGGGGCGTTAGAGTTCCGTAGCGTAAGGTGTAGTTAATTATATACTTTACAAAATGGGTAAGCTATGCAGAATCTAGTGTTGGGCATCTTCTAGTTTATTTGGCTTGGTTGGTTTTTTCAGCATCTTTTTCATCTTAGCTATGTTAGACGTATTGACCTCGGGTTTTTATTATTATTTTTTTTTTTAGAATTCCCAATGAAACTTGATGCTTTCGCAATAAACTCACTCCCTACAAACATCAGCATATTTGTACACAAATGCTACACAACCCGAAATTTCCGTAGACGTGACGCGACAGCCAACCGAATAGCTGCTTCGATGCTTTTGAAAAAAAAAACGTAAAGTGGGTCTTATTTCATACGGTAATCGTGCCCAAATATTCCAAACAATTTGCGGAGCTCGCATCTGTTCCACATCTGCGTACATGTAGAAGGGCGCCCGTGCTTGAGATAACGAAGTGCTTCACTGCCCAGATTAGAAACTGTGAATGTTTTCAGCAGAATACAGCTAGTGCCTGTGCCACAGGTGGCTGTTACTTAACAAATTCTGAGATTTAGGCTACTGAATAGAGCAAACCGAGTGTGCCAGGTCAGTACCGGGTTTTGCATAGCAAGAGTGCCCTCCACTGTTCAAACCCCTACTAACAGCTTTTGTGGTCTGAGAAAAAGGACAGAAAATTTTTCTATTGAGTCTGGAATTTCTTCTACATTGTTAAACACAGTAGGGGTCTCTATTTGTCTCCTCCTGTTTCACAGCTTGGGCTCAGTATGTGATAATTCATCTTTCTTTATGGGATTCAAAGCTATCATAAAGAGTTAAAAAGAATTAATTTGCAAGAAAATAAACGTGTTCTAACAATTTAAGAAAACTTTCTTTAAAAGCTCCGTCAATTGTAAGAGATGATAAAGCTAAGGAAAAAGTAATACTGTTCTTCTCAAGGATCAATACGTTGTTACAAGGCTACTGTTTCCAAATGAGTATAATTTTGAAAACAAAATTACGGGGTTTTAAAATGTATTTCCTTACTTTATTTAAGTTGAGCCTGGGGAAAAATAAGTTTGTGTATCCTGATGATAGGAGTCATAAATAATTATCCTGCATTGGTGCGCTATGCTCGGAGTTTTATTTATAATATTGCTGGGTTAAATATACAAAAATGCTGTGAGCTGCACTTTGAAATGATTATTGGATTTGCATGTGAGAGCATTTTATATGTCTGTCTTCATGGTTAACAAACATTTTATCTTTAGCTGAGGTTAACAAATGCAGGTTTTTCTAAAACTTCTTCACAGTTCATACGCTGCTTCTCAGTGAAAGATCAGTGATTTATTTTTTTTTCTTCCTGAGAGAAATTCCTACATTTAGAAAATATTAATAATTAAGTCTTGATTATGCAGCTCTGAATGTAGAAATAAGTCACTCATACAACACTTTCCCATGTTTTCATTTGTATTATTGTAAGTAGTCTAAAAAGAAGGTTCATAAAATATTTTACTCACATATTTGCTGGATTCCTTTACGTGATACTTTTGTTTGAATGCTTCAGGAAGGTATCAGCAATTTGAAATAGATGAAAGCCTAGAAAATGTTGATTCTCTTACCTGATTTTACCCAAGTGTCTTATAAATCATACGTGATTTGAGGATTCTGTGAGAGAGAGTAATAAAATATAGCAAAATACTGAATTGTTAGAGAACA
Organism: Limnodromus scolopaceus; assembly: GCA_028565335.1. NCBI lineage: Eukaryota > Metazoa > Chordata > Aves > Charadriiformes > Scolopacidae > Limnodromus > Limnodromus scolopaceus. The sequence goes on along the minus strand of JAOXNO010000013.1, from coordinate 61,680,507 downwards.
TTTGATCGCAATAGTCCCTATCTAATATAATTTAAAAGGTGCTTTTCAGGTCATTTGCATGTACAGAACTTGAAGTGACTTAAGCTGAGACAAAATGAAAAGATCCTGGAGCAAAGATGAGACGCAGTGGAGCGGGCTGAGGCTTTTGGCAGACTGGAAGCAGTGGGTCCTGAGGGAAGGGGGGCATTTTAACGAACGGCGTACGATTTTGGAATTAACCTGGCTAGAAGGCGATGTTTCATTTCGGTCTGTTGCCCAAAAGCGAGTAGGTGGCAGCGTTTTTGAAGCACGTGCCTTGGTTTTGCGTTTTCCCCTCGCGCGTGGTGCGGGGGGCTTTGCTCTCCCAGGGAGCGGGGGGACAGGCGCCTGCGACAGCGTCGCGGAACGGGGGAAAGCCAGGTTTGCAAACCCTCCGTGCCGGGGGGGGGGGGTGTCAGAAGCCGTTGGCGATTATTTCTCGGCTCCTACCCGTTTTCCTGAGGGTGGGATGGGGGAGAGGGGGGCAGGCCAACGCCATCCTCCCCGCAGCCAGGCGTTGCTCCCGCCCGCAGAGCCTTTGGTGGGCACCCTCAGCCCAAGGCTGGCGGAGCAAAACCCTCCCGGCTCTGACCCCTTCTGCTCCCCACCCCCCCCCCCCACTTCATTGAGTCAGCAGAGCGCCCCAGCACCCCAAAAGTGACTTTCTCGAAATACCTTCGTTTGAATTTTCTGCGGGCTCATTTTAGGGCCAGACCCCCGGGGTGATGGGGAGCGAGAGCGCTCTGCTGGAGCCACCCCCAGCTCCCGCTCAGGAGCCGGCCCCGGGTACCGCTTGAGGGATGCCGCCCTGCAATTTTTCACCTGTTTTCCTAGGGTAAGCTTTATGTGCTGTAATTCATCTTGCATCCCATAGCAGCTTCAGATTAGTCTGTTAGCTGTTAAGACTGCTAATGAGAAAAAGAAAATAACTGAAGGGTTATTAGTGGCTGAGATCCTGACTGCTTGACAAAACTCCCATTCAACACCTTTTGTGTAACTAAGAACTGCGAAATTCAGCCCATGTTTGTAAGATTAAGCAAGCGCTCGATTAATTCCCCCAAAAGTCCTTGAAAATTTTTACTGCACCCACATCCTCACTGTAATAACGAAAATGATTGTTTCTCTTCAAGAAAAATACAAGAAAAAAGATTAAATTCTTCAGTACTTCATGGATTTAATCACTGTTTAATATCTCAGAAAAGGAAAGCAAGCCATAAAACATAAGGAAACATGGAAAAATGCTGCGTTTTCCTCTAACAGGTATATGCTGGAACTAAAAACAAAAATGAATTTTTAGCTTAATATTTTGACATTTAAAATTTTTAATAATCTGGAGTGATGATAGAATTTTGGTATTGCTTTCTGTCATTCATAAAGTGATGGAGTTTTAACAAACAGCGAACATATCCTTTCATGTGGAGGCGTTTGCTTTTAAGCTTTATTCCCTGTTGAAGTCAGTGAGGACTGACACTTCAAAAGCACCAGTAAATACAGCACCTTAGTGCTCTTATAAATATAAGTGCTACTGAAAGGGATATTAAAAACCCCATTTGTGAAATACTGGGGCAATGTCAATTTCTGCAATACACATACATATATATATTAAAAAATATTTGTCATTATTTTCAGTCTTGCCCCCCCACCCCTGAGTGCTTATCCAGGGAAAGCCATAAAGACTATTGTTTGTGTGACTCATTCGTACTCTTTAAATCCCATTAATTTCAGTGCTTTTTCTAATGTGAGTAAAGGCTGTCCCATTTGGGTAGGAGTGGTTGGATTGAGCTCATAGTCTGTCGTTCTGTGAAGGGTGCTGTGCAAGGGAACGTACCATCATCAATGGCAAAGCAGCGTTTACTTCGGTGCCATCCGTGTCACCTGCTTGCTTGCCAGTCCAAGAAAGTGAAGCTTTGAGACAGATTTAACTCGTTTGATTCCTTAAGAAATGACAAAATAATTTATCCTAAATGGAAGATGGAATGGTGGTGAGGTTCTTTGTATGTCTACTTTGAAGCTGATTTGGGGGTAAAAAACCCCCAATGACTCCCTAGCATTGTTCTCTTAAAATATTTTTCAGAAGCAGCCCTTGAATATTTCAAGACAGGTGATGAGATGAACGCACTTGGATCGGTCATTTCAAAAGTATTCTCGCTATTCTTGAGGCGTGGGAGTTGAGGGGAGGAGGAACACAAAACAGAGCTGTAGGTCCTCCGTTAGCGTGGGCGCAAGCTTGTTCCCCCCGAGCTAGCACAAAACGAGCCGTTTATTTCACTGAGAACACAGCTAACCATCGGAGAAATACCAAATACTGCTGTATTCAACTGGTACTTTTTCACAAGTTATGTTTCACGTGCAAACTGCTGCTTCTTTGAGTTTATGAATGAGTACACTAGGCTGGTTATTACCTTGAAATGCTGAGCAGGTCCATATCGGTACCTCCTGGCAGTGGGCACGGGTAGTATGTGTTTCTGTTGGAAGCTTACGCATTGTACGTATTAGTTTTGACATAAACGGATCACGAGACCATCTTCTGGTGCAGAAAGTAACACCCGTTTTGGTTGTAAATGTTCACATTTGGGCTCGGTGATTACTGGACGGTGTCTGAAATAATTAGCTCACTGGCGTTTGGTCAGCTCGTTCTAGATCAGAGGACAGCCATGTTTGAATGGCCGCGTTGCCTGGATCCATCCCCGATCACTGAAACCTTCTCTGCAAGGTTTGTTCAGAGAAAGCTCTCCTTGAACAAACGGGTGGCAATATATAGATAAAAAAGCTGGAAGAGGAGCTGGACTGGATGGTTTGCAGCTTCTTTCAGAACCAGTCCTCCTCAGCAACCATGCCTTAGTAGTAGTAGTAGTTGTAGTAATACTAGTAATAATTAATAATAATAGTAGGAGGCAACTCTTCCCCAGCTTGCAAAGCTTTGGCAATAAGCTCTGGAATATCTCAGTGACAGCCTTCGGAGAGACGTGGTCCCCTCCGTGCGTGGTCGGTACTCCCAACCAGGGATCTGGGTAGATTCTGTCTAAAGACCAGAGGATCGGGCCCCTCGACTGTAAAAATGTAAATCTGTAATGTAAATAAGGGTTTGTTTGAGTTGTCTTAGTTGGGAAAGGCTCTGGAGAGAGGCGAGCGTGTTGGGTGCCTGGCCGCTTTGGGGGCTGCCTGCTTTGGCTTTGCGAGGGCTGAAGTACGCGCTGAAAATGGGGCTTGGAAGCCTCCTTTTCCACTTAACTCCTTTTGGGAGGCTTTAGGTTTCTCAGCAGGGGGCTTTGGGGTACCCGCGGCCAGCGCGCTCTTTTTCCGTGGTGAATCGTGTTGTCTTCTGCGATATTTTTGTAACCCGATGGGGTGGTTAAGTCTCTACAGAAGCGTTCACCGTTGGGGTTAGTCTAGCATTGTCTAGCAACAGCTATATGTTACTGATCTTAACCCAAACAATGTAGCAGCTTCAGCACTTTGTGCAGTAGTCTTAAATAATATTTGACTGTTTTCATCTGCATTTTATTCCCCCCCTCCCGAAAGGGGAAAAAAAAAAAAAAAAAAAAAAGGGAAGGGGAAAAAAAAAAAAAAAAAAAAAAAAGGAAGGGGAAAAAAAAAATCTAGTAGTACTTGAAGAAGAGTTTTCCTTTTAGCTAGCAAGCACAGTAGAATTTTGTGTAAATAATACTTGAAATCAGAAAAAAATAATTTCTCAATAGAAAATTCATGTCTATTTTATTCAGTGGCAAGGCCTAGATATATAAATGTATAAATATACAGTGCCATTTCTTAACAGTATTTTGAAGGTACAGTTTTGGAAGGTACA
>JAOXNO010000013.1:61656684-61671684 GCA_028565335.1 Limnodromus scolopaceus | reverse complement strand
TTCTGTCATGAACTGTCAGCAGCTGACCAGTTTAAAATCCATGGAAAATGGATCAGGGGAAAGTGACCATTTGAGCAACGACTCCTCGTCAGCCGTTGGTGATCTCGAAAGCCAGAGTGCAGGCAGCCCTGCGATGTCAGAGTCTTCTTCCTCCATGCAAGCTTTGTCTCCTGTAAATAGCAATAGCGAAAGTTTTAGATCAAAGTCCCCAGGTCTCAGTAACCAGGAAGAGCCACAAGAGATACAATTAAAGACAGAAAAACCGGACAGTCCACCACCCGCAACTGAAAATGGAGGCGCATTAGATCTGACATCCACCAACCCGGGAAGACCGGTCATCAAAGAGGAGGCTCCTTTTAGCCTGCTGTTCCTGAACAGAGAACGTGGTAAGTTTAAAAGTACTGTTTGTAATATCTGTGGCAAGCCTTTTGCTTGTAAGAGTGCATTGGAAATTCACTACCGCAGCCATACTAAAGAACGTCCATTTGTTTGTACAGTCTGCAGTCGTGGGTGTTCCACTATGGGTAATTTAAAACAGCACTTACTGACGCACAAATTAAAAGAGCTGCCTTCTCAGTTATTTGAACCCAACTTTACTCTAGGTCCCAGCCAAAGTACTCCTAGCCTGGTCACCAGTACAGCGCCTACCATGATCAAAATGGAAGTGAACGGTCACAGCAAGCCGATCTCTTTGGGTGAGGTTCCCTCGCTTCCAGCTGGAATCCAGGTTCCTGCTGCACCACAGACAGTGATGAGTCCGGGGATCACCCCTATGCTGGCACCCCCCCCTCGCCGGACTCCCAAGCAGCACAACTGTCAGTCGTGCGGGAAGACCTTCTCCTCAGCAAGTGCACTGCAGATACACGAGCGCACCCATACCGGTGAAAAACCGTTTGGTTGCACAATCTGTGGTAGAGCTTTTACCACAAAGGGGAATCTTAAGGTAAGAGGCCAAATAAAACCGTAAAGGCTCGGGGAGTGGGGGAAGGTTTTAAGGCACTGTGCTTGGACTCGGCAGGTGTCGGCGCCAAGCGTTTGTCCCAAAGGCAGGAGAGAAGGGAGCAGCTTCAAGGCAATGCTTGCTGCGTAGTGGTGGTTGTTGGGCTTCCGCTGTCTTTGAAAAGGGGGACTGGAAAGCGGCAGTGCAACGGTGTGAACTTTAAAACTGGCTCTGGGTGTACGTGCGTGCACGTCGTAGTCCTCCTGAGAGACGTGATGACCCACGGGGTCAGCTGGTGGACGTCTTCTGGCAGTTCTTGTGGACCATCAGTGCGAGAGAACCTCACCGTAAACCAGAAAGGCAGAGCTTGCTCAGCTCCTTGGGTGCCTCTCTCAAATTTCCATTTTCTATTCGGCTTTGCGGCCGTTGCAGGCTAGAAGGCTGTTTCCCGCTGATTTACAGCGGGTTGCTGCAGGACCGACGCCTCCTATTCCCACAGTCTGGTGTAACCATCAGGGCACAGCCTGGGGAATACAGTTTTAAATGTCCTTTTTTAAAATACCGAATTTAGGAAAATAACCGATGCCTCTGACGTGAGATAAAATATTATGAAAATAGACAAGGTGTAACAAGGGGAAGGGCAGAAAGAAACGCCCAGCCCCTCATACATCCCTTGGTAACCTTCAGTATGTGAGGACTTCCAGCTTGCATGTGAAGTTGTCTAACCTAAGAGGGTGTGCCCTCTTTATTCTTGCAGCACTGCGTTTGTTTTCACTGGGATGAAACAGATCATAGAATCATAGAATGGTTGGGGTTGGAAGGGACCTTAGAGATCATCGAGTTCCAACCCCCCTGCCATGGGCAGGGACACCTCCCACTAGAGCAGGTTGCTCAAAGCCCCATCCAGCCTGGCCTTCAACACTTCCAGAAATTACTGTGGAGCTGGGTTTTCTTTGTGTAGGTTGGCTGGGCCTTAGAACTGTGTCTTAACTGGAACTGATTTGTTTTCCATGCAAATTAAAATTAAATTTAAAAAAAAAAAAAAAAGCAAGCAGTACTGTCAGCAGCAGCGTTTCAGGCCAGCCACCTCCCCAGACCCTGCTAACTTGGGGGTGCTTCTTGTCCCCGTTTGCTCTGCAGGTTCACATGGGGACTCACATGTGGAATAACGCTCCCGCGCGCCGCGGCCGCCGCCTCTCGGTGGAGAACCCCATGGCTCTGCTGGGTGGCGACGCGCTCAAGTTCTCCGAGATGTTCCAGAAGGATTTGGCAGCTCGGGCCATGAACGTTGACCCCAGTTTTTGGAACCAATACGCTGCGGCTATCACTAACGGACTTGCCATGAAGAACAATGAGATTTCTGTCATACAGAACGGAGGCATCCCCCAGCTCCCAGTAAGTCTAGGCGGAGGCGCCATCCCGCCTCTGAGTAACCTTACCGGTGGCATGGACAAAGCTCGCACGGGCAGCAGCCCTCCCATTGTCGGTCTGGACAAAGCAAGTTCTGAAACGGGAGCCAGCCGTCCGTTCACCAGATTTATTGAGGATAATAAAGAGATTGGCATAAATTAAAAGCGTTCATTCCGAATAACTGTTGGACCCGCTACTCGACACAACACTTTGGTCCTGTTCCATGTACAGCTTTCGAAGCTAAGCATTAGTTTCCTGACCTAAACGCATAGGTTCCCTTTAAAGTTTTACCCATAGCAGAAATACCTAACTTTGTGGCTGCTGAAAAGTTGTCTTGCAAGATCTGCATGGTACTTCTTTCAACAGTGAGTTTGACTTGTTACTTGAGAACTTTGAAATCTTTTAATTTAACAGAAAACAAGCAAGCAAACAAACAAATCATGGGATAACTTCATTAGAAACAGGAGGAGGCTAGTCTACGTCCACTTTGCTTCTTACAAAACTTACTGTCACCTGAGAAATGGGGGGGCTTCATTACGGCATTCTGTCACACTTATTTGCTGGTTTTGTTCAAATTAGTTAGCAACTTGGACTATGTTTTTAGGAATCTTAATCTTAAATAAGTGATTTAGTACCCCAATGCTGTGTATTATTACAGTATCCTTGTCTGTAGTATTTATAATGTTAAGATTATGCGGGTAACAGACAATATACTAGCCCCAAACTTAAATGAAGCTTTTGTACTGCAAAATACATCTGGCTATGTGATTTTTCTTTTTTCTTTTTCTTTTTTTTTTTTTTTTTTTTTAAAAAAAGAAGCAAGTTTTGTTTTACTATAAATAAGTGGTTTATTTCAATGCAGGCAAAATTGTGAAGTTTTATTGGGAAAGATAGCATGCTTTTCATGTGCAAGTACCTGTCAGTAACAAACCTTTTTTTATTTAAATATTTGTAGCTGCTATGTGGACAGTTGTTCTATTAAATGAAAAGAAAATGTAGTGTGGACTTTAGCTCAATGATTGGAAAACAAGTTACAGACAAACCTTAGCACCATAAATTATTCACAACATTATAAATAGTTGTGAGTAAATACTCCATGTTATCAAAGCTGTACAATAAAAAAGGTAATGTTTGTATAATGTGGTTGCAAACTCTTAATTTATACTATTGCACTTTTAGTATTTTGTATTAGGGAGGTTTGTCTATAATTTGAAACTGAACAAAGATGTAAACTATTTTATAAATAGTACTTAAGGAATAAGGAGAACCGTGTTGCAGTTTCTTGTTTTGTTTTAAGGTCAAACAATGAGAGATCTCTATTAACAAAGCAGAAAAGCCGCAGAGAACTGTCAGATCCTTAGGAAATACGGGGCCTGCCGTTTCTTAAATGGAAATGATTCATTTAACTTTTCTACAAAGCCCACTTAAAAGCATGACCACCCCCGACATAATTCTGATACATTTGTCTTAGGAGTGTGATATTAATACAAGCCTAGGATAGAGGAAGGAGAACATTGTGTAGGTTTAATTTGACTGTAATCTGTCTCTTCCACACATACCCACGAGAAAGATGTCGGCTGCCTAATAACACAGGAAGAAAATAATAACTTTGGGGCAGCGTGAGCAGTAGTGACATACAAATGTGCTGTATTTATTTCCAACTCTTGCTGATTATCTTCTCAAATTGCTCCAAAGCACAATGTACACTGATTAATCAAATATAATTTTGTGTTGATTGCATTGTTTAAATTACACCGAGTCAAGAAAGGGAATGGTTCCGCTCCTAAGCTAGGCTGGGGACGCTGAGGAGACGGGGGGGGCTTAATCAAAACTTGAACAGTAAACGTTTTGTGTACTACCTCATTTTTGTGCATTACAAGCGTGGTGGAGTTGACACTATGAACTTCCGTCCGGCAGAATTGCTTGAGGGACGTTATGGGTAGCTGGGTAACAGCACAAGCAGTTTTATGCCCCCGAAGAACGAATCAGACAGTGAGGTCTTCTCAGTTGAGACTGAAAAATAGGACAATCTTTCTTATACAACAAAAACCATTACTGTAAGAGGATGGACTATTTCTGCCATCGTGTAATGGAGTGAAAAGAGGTTCAAAGACTTATTAGCTGTTTGTTTCTGCTGGAAATGAACAATGAACTCTACAGCTCCATTTTCTACAGTGATGAGATAGAGATATATAGATATATGTATCTATATATAAGCAAAATTATATATCTGTAACACCTCTACAATATAATATCTTTTTTTGCCACAGTGTGTGGATGGTTAGGGGTGTTTCCAAGCATTGAAAAAAAGAAATCTGAGGTGGCTTAATGTTGCTGTATTTCAGCAATTGAATGTTTTTATTTATCTGTGTCATTTTGGTGTGGCTTTTTTTTTTTTTGGTTAGTATTTGGTACCATGTAGTGTTATCTCTATTCCCTAAAGGATGTGTATAACTTAAAAAAACAAAAACAAAAAAAAAGAGAAAAAAAAGAGAAGAAAAAAGGAAAAAGGCAAAAAGAAAAAAGATGTAAAGTGTTGTAAATAAGATGGTTGATGATGGTACAGTAAGACTGACCCCATTTTGTATTCAGGGTTAGGTCATTCCTCTCTGCATGGTGAAGAGAGACACTATTTTTATACTGTGATACCATGTAGGGCTAGGAGCCTTCCTGAACCAGCTGGGAATTGTTACCTAGATCCAATATTTTTTATTATTAAATCTTGTTGGCTTGACACATCTACTGATTGAAATGGATGTCTTAGTCTAGGTTACTATTTTTGTCATATGGAATTGAATAAAATGCAGGATGTAATATTATTTCTGAATTGCGTTCCTTGATTATTCTAATAACAGAGCAAGATATGAGACTAAGGTCACTTGTGGTAGATTGGTGTCAATGACTTCTAATCGTCGCATCTGAAAATCAGAATAAGGTCGACACCTTATATTCAAATGCTATTCTAATATATATTAACAGTGCAAAGGGGTAGAATTATTAAAGTCTCTTTTCCAATGAAAATAAATCCTAAGAGCATTTCTCACAAGACAGGAGGAAAAAAAAAATAAAAGGCAAAACATTTTGGAGGGGGGAAGACAGCCTTTGGAAGGACTACTGTTTCAAATTGACTGATTTCTGAACACTTATCATGTACTGTCTACCAAAAAAACCTCCTTTTCACGTTGTTTAAACATCTGTCTAATATTCACAATACACTGCATGATAAAATTTGGAAACAAATTTTTCAGGAGCAGTTCAAATTCCAAAATAAAAAGATGAAAAAAAAGAAAATTGACAACTCACATCCGTTCATTCCAAATGACATAACCTGTATGTTTAAACCCATGGCTTTGTTTCTTCTTTTTTTGCAAGACCCTACATTATCAAAGCATGTCTAACTTTGACCAAATTATTTTTTCACGTTGATTCAAATGAAAGTATTTACATTCTTAAGGTTAGGCATGTGATTAAGTATCTCCTGCAAAAAAGCTGTATGTTTAAGTAACCTTCAAGCTGTTATAATCCGGTGATGAATGCCTGCTGCATTTAAAACAGACAAAAGATAAATAAAAGAGAAAAATCTGTATTAATCATCTTTCAGTGGCCTTGTTATGAAGATACTCTGTTTTGTAAGACCTACGCAAAGAAGGTGCGAGTTTCCTCTGGTGACTCAACAACAACAACAGTAGGTTTGTGCTTGTGTTCCTGCACGCACATCCCTGAGCCTTGCTGAGAGAAAACACGACATGCGAAAGAGAAGGAAAGCAAAGGAGCACTCATACTTATGGTTTTCTGTTCAAAAGACAAGAGGAAAAATACCTGCCTTCCCCTCCTCCCAAAAAAAAAAAATAAAAAATGATGACAGCAGAATGGTATCTCTTTTTAAATGTGTATGGGTTATTTTTTTTAATTATAGGAAGGCGTTAAATAATAAAATGTGCTACAAGGGTAAAAATGGTCAAAGTCTGCTGAATTACAGGTGTTTAAAAATAGAGCCATGTAGGAATTCTATATAAATCAGAAAAATTGCCGATTATGATTTTTTTTGAGGGGAGGGTTATTTTACAACATGAAAATTCCAGCAAGGCTTTCAAACTTTTCATTTATATTTTTTTCCATGAGTTATTAGAAAGAGAGCATTTATGACAAATGATTGACCTAAGTACTTGTTTGTCCTTTTTTTTAAACTTTTTTATATATTAGCCCTCAATCTGGTCCTTTACATATTTTGTCCTTTCTATCTTGGCAAATACTTCGTTTTCCTAAAGCTGCATTTGTGCTGTATTTGTGTTGCCTTTAATTTACTTCTCTGCCTGTACTCTGTCGTTTGGAAGATACTGTGGGGGTTTTTTTTTTCCATTTTCTCTAATTCTGCAGAAGTCAAAAGAGCTGCCCGTTTTTCACATCTCTGTGTAACACTAGTGTAATCAGTGATGAAGTCATCAGTGATGCGATGAGGTCCGCGCGTAGCTCACAGGATGTGCTAACAATCGTCTCGTTCCCACTCTTTCCTCAAGAAGAAGGCATGAATTTTTTTAGCGTTGCTGGTGTAGGGCGGCCAGATGGTCAGGAGGATGGAGGTCCTGGTCCTAACTTCACTGCGCCTGCTTTTGCATCACTGGAAACTCCATGGGCTTCAGTGGCGGTAACTGCAGGTTTCTACTGGTGCAAGAGGGACTGCTTCCAGGTTCAGATGTCTTGTGTTACTTTGCATGTCATCAAAGCAATGGCTAGCTATGTAGTATATTAAAAGTACATCTAGGCAAAAGCACTCTGGACTTTTATTTTTAAAAAGAGGGAAAAGAGAATACATATATTTTAGTATATGCCACAGGATTATCCCAGTTTTAAAGGAGGTCCTGAAAGCCGAATCAAAAAAAAAAAAAAAAATATGACCGGGCCTCTTAATATAGAATTTGATGTCATCATATGAATAATCCGTCCTTTTTCACATAAATGCGTAAGAGAATCTTGCTATGGCTCTGCTACGCAAGGTAGGCATTCACAGGGAAATGCCTTCCCTTTGCAGGTATTAAGGGTGTCAGCAGATTTATGAGAAGAAAAATAACGTGTTTGTGCGCGTCACAGCACCAATGTATAGTATTTTATTTTTTCAGAAGGGAGAATGTCTCAATCAATTGACAAAGTGACAAATGTGAAAGGCAACAGCTCCGGGCTGTACCACTGACATATTTTAGGGATGTGGGCAAATCGCTAATTAGACTCTGATTCTGCTGGGGAATTAGATACCTGGGGGGCCTCTGGGAATCAGGGAGGGAACTCCCCCCCTTGCAGAGTCAGCTAGCACCTTGTAGTATTGGGATGAGTTGCCCCATCAGTAAAGATAGGGCAATACTTTTGTACCTACCTCACAGGGGTGTTGTGAGGAATAGTTTTATGTTTGTACAGTGTTTCAAAGATGGAAAATGCTTGGTATTATCGCTGATTTTAGAGAGTTTACAGTACATGTACTATTATTTATTATTTGTACTCCAGTAGTACCTATGGGCTCCAGTCAGGACTGAGAGGCCTTATCCGAAATGTTGTACACTCACCTACTTGGGACTGATACAAAATTTTACTCAGTAACATTTTGCAATGGAGGTATTTCATTATCAAGTATCTGTTTGATTACTATTGGGTTTAATTCAGTTATTTAGAAGTTCAAATTGATTATCGGTTTTAGACCTTGGCAGAGAATTATCTCGTATCACATTTTGTTTTGAGCTTGTATTGATTTTCAGAAAAAGTACACCAATTTTCTATGGATAATCTAGAATCAAATCTTGCTATCAGTGGAATTCTACTGTACTTTTTGCTATTAAAGCTAAACGTTAAAATAAATGTGTGTGTATATATTATTATACACCAATATATAATATACATGTACCTATAAACATGTATGTTTTAAATTTCTTTAGCTGCTTAGAATTAATTTCAAACTGTGTGTGGCAGATTTTGCTCAAGCGTTATCCATTTCAGATGCAACTAAAACATCGTTAAGTGGTGTTGGCACTCAGTAAAGACACAAAAACTGGAAATCATGACAACGAAGGATATATTGTCGCTATGACTATATTTATGAAGGCTTGTGAGGAAAATTTCTGAGTCTCAAATGTGTTAAAAACCTTCACTAAGTCATAAAAGTCTTTACTTAGATTATGTTGAAACAAGATATTATATCAGGATGAGTCACTCACTGTATGTAAGTATGTTAAAATAAATAATTAAAGAATTCCAAAGGTAATGCTTGCTATCATTTGGATGTTGAACAGAAAGTAATTTGTTTCCCAGATTGGCAAACTGTATGTAATATTTTTTTACAGGTAAGAATGATCTGATTTACAATACTATGTTAAGCAACCTTTTTAGCAACTCTTTGCGCGCTAAATATATAAGCTCAATTAATTCTTTTGATACTCTCGTCTTTTTTATTTGAATATAAGGAAAGGTTTTGGTTTAGCTTTGTTTAAGGTGTTCCTCAGTAGTGTTGGTCTCACTGATTTCACTCAGGCATGTCATGGAGTAAAGGTCTGAGTAACGGTGGGTGAATCTAGTCTAAAGAATCTCTTCTTTCTTTTCCCTCTGGGAATTAATTGACACCTCTCCACCGCCCCGTTCTGGGTACCAGCCAACATGTCTGTAGGTTGTTGAGTTTCCTGTGTGTTGATTAGCACTCGTGGCATAGCCAGTTTGTGTGAGATTTACAGATATACTAACATAAGAAATGCATTTAAGGTAGGCTGGTGGTGGAGGGTGTAGTCCCGGAACTATGTTTGAGTTCCTACGCTATGATCTGGTGTGTGCAGCAAATAAAATGCAATCCTTAAAGGATGCGTTCATCAGAAGACACGGGCACATTTCCATTTGGTTCCTGTGACTTTATACTCTGGATAATGTGCCTGATATAGGAGGTGTGGTTTGGGTTTTCGCTTTTTTAAGCATCCCTAGATGCTTAAGCATCTTAACTTAAGAACTTTAGAACTTAAGAACAGTTCTAAACAAATAACTCAAACAGGGGAACACACCTTTTCAGGTAAGAGTTTTGTAGGTAAAACTTGATTGGGACTTGCCTTTTCCTCTGCCCCTTTTCTATTAAAATGCTCTTCCCAACATAGCTTTCTACATCACTTCATGGAATTTAGTTCTTGACCTAAGTTTTAGCCTGCCATTGTCCCATTTTAAACAGGTTTGCTGAAATCAATGGGATTTGTATTAAGACATTAACTAATGCATCTAACGGGTAGCAGAATCCAGCCCTGTGCATTTTGGATATTTACTTAAAATTCAGTTAAATCTTCAAACAATTGCCTATGTATCTTGTGTCGTTGAATGCGACATCTGTTCCAACATGTGGCAGCAGTCTGGGCCAGACTGTGGTACTTCCCCTTACACTGGGCAGCCCAGTGCTTCACAATTTACCCTAAACAATGACACATGCCAACCAGTATTACTCATTGAAAGGAAATTCTTTTAATATATGTTATGAAGCATAATGTGTTATCAACCTATTACAATAGCTGCAGCTCCAGCCTCGCGGAAGGTAGATTAAACGAGGCTGGTAGTCTCTGCAGCCTACATCTTTCTTCTTCCCCAACCCCTACTTATCTTCATGAAGCAGTTTGCCAGTTTCTTCTGCGATAATGTATCTTCTGCAAAGTAGGGCTACTATGCTCATTCCTTTGGTTTCATTGTCTTCCTGTACATGGCCATGTTCTTCTTGTGCTTTTAAGGCAGTGGTAGATTTGCCCAATGCACATATCTGTCCTTGTATTACACTGAGATTAATTTCTTCTTTACTTTTGGGGCCAGGTCACGTCATCTCTACTCACACCTCCACCCAATTCCAATTCATATCTCTCATTGTGACTATGAGTAGAGGGTATTGCACAATATAGCAAAATCCAACACCCTGAAATTCAGAAGAATTTTAAAATGTTTGTCCAGCTGGGATTACTGCACACTCATATGTTGGTGCATTCAAGTTCATTAGCCTCAGTTTTTGGCCTGTTACACATATAACTAGTTCCACTCTTAGTTCCTTTATGCCTGGAGACTCTTTCAGGCTGATCTTGGCTTTCCATGCTTTTTTAAATGGCAGCATATTAGTTTTTTTCCAAAAACCTGCATGAAAATTACATTTACTTAGTGGCTGACGTTTCCTATGCAACAAGCAAATTCTAATAAGCAATAACCAAACTTTGCTATTACTTCAATGGAACTATTCACATGAAATGCTGAGATGGAAATAAAGCTCAAATGAGTACAATAGGTAGTTTTTTCTTACTGACTTTACATCTACAGCGTTACATTGGAGAAAAACAGAAGGATCATATGCCACATGAAAATCAACCAATAGATACCGTGACAATAGCAGTGTTAAGCACAAACACAGGCGCTACCAGAATAAAAGACAGCAGAAAATATAAGAATTTGAGATACTAGTACCAGATTTTAAAAATACACATAATAAAGAAACAGAACCATACTGCTATGCAATTAACACAACATTATTTCCCTAATAATCGAGAGCTTTATTTTTTTCACAAGGATTCACTTCTCTGAAGTCAACAAGAGTATCTGGGAGAAGGCAAGTGGCGTGTCCCCTGCTGCTTCTTGTTAGACTTTCTCATGGACTCAGGAAATACTTACTTTGATTTGACAGTTGTTAGGGAGGGGACACTCCTGAAACCAGAAGGATCGTCCGGTCAATGTTCATGTGTGTCAATATCCCAAGCACATTTCCAGTGTACCCCTACTCCATGGTCTTAGAAAAAAATTGAATATTTAATATTTCTAAAGCTTATCATAGGGCTCAAAAGCAGGAATGAAAATGACGCTTAGCACATCCTGATAATCATAGCTACAGAATCACAGAATTGCCTAGGTTGGATGGGACCTTTCAGATCATCTAGTCCAACTGTCAACCTAACACTGACAAAAACCACCACTAAACCATATCTCTAAGTTCTATGTCTACCTCTCTTTTAAGTACCACCCGGGATGATGACTCAACCCCTTCCCTGGGCAGCCCATTCCAAGGCTTAATAACCCTTACAGTGTAAAAATTTTTCCTAATCTCCACTCTGAACCTCCCCTGGTGCAACTTGAGGCCATTTCCTCTTGTCCCATCGCCTGTGACTTGGGAGAAGAGACTGATCCCCTCTTCTCTACACCCTCCTTTCAGGGAGTTGTAGGGAGTGAGAAGGTCTCCCCTCAGCCTCCTTTTCTCCAGGCTGAAGTTGAGTTCCCTCAACTGCTCTTCACAAGACTTCTACTTGAGATCCCTCACCAGCTGCATTGCCCTTCTCTGGACACACTCCAGCACCTCAATGTCCTTCTTGTAGTGAGTAGCTCAGAATTGGACACAGTTTATAAGAGTCCTCATTCTAATCTCTTTTTCCCAGAACAAATATTATTCTCATTTCTACAGAGTTACTCCTGATTTACACTGATATGAGCAAAATCAAATGTCTGGAGTGATTGTATCATCTCTTTTTCATCTGAGAAAGACACTTGTCTGTTTTCTTAAACCACACATTTTTCAATGCACATTTTCTGCTACAAGTCACAGTATAATCAAGTTATATCTATACTACTGTATGTAACAGACCTGGACCCACTCTGGAGGCCACCTGGCCTAGCAGAAGTTGCATCTGTACTGATTCAAATCCTGTCCCACCCTTGAAAGAGGACAGTTACGTGTAGAGCGAATATTGGTGTTGGCTCTTGGACCCCAAATCCTGCCTGAGGGTTGTGTGGGAATATGTCCCTCAGCCCATGCCAGAACTGCCCGGGAAGGTGTTGGTAGCTGATGGGGCAACCCCTGGGCTTCCTGCCCTGGCCTTGGTCAGTCCGAGGAGATTGGCAAAGCCTGTGAGGGCAAACTTTTTTATCCTGAAGAGGGAAATATGCTTTTAGGTGGAGACATTTTCCATCATGCCTTTGCGTAGCTGTACTTTTAAAGTAGTGGGAATTAATTCTTTATCAGACCATTCCTTTCGGCGTCTTTCTCTCTTGCTGTTAGGAATTTGACTCCTCTCATGTGGTTCCATAGTTCGTGTCTCATGACCCTGGGAAGCTGGGCTTTTTCCACCAACTATCACATGCGAAGAGAGAATCGCTCCTTGTGGGTTTTCTGAGGGGTTTCTCTAAACTCAGTGAAGCTGGCAGAACGTCTTTTAGGACCTCTTTATTCATTATTTCATCAGGCTATGTTATCAAGCCCATGCTTGTTCCAGCATAAGAAAATATGCATGGTTATTCAGGAATAATATTTCCTGGATACTTGTGTAGACAGAGTAGTCCCTTAAGTAATGAGTTCAATTAGGCTAAGATGCACTATGTAGCAATTCAATAACAAAAGTCCTGGGAGGTAGCGGGAGAAGAGGCTTGCCAATTGCTTACACACAGTGTGCTGGATGACAACTAAAGACTTCGTGCTGTGGCATATTTGGCACATGCTGGCCTACAGTTATGCCTGGCAACTCCTAAGGTTTGAGCAGTTCCTTACCAAGGTTTTAATAAAGAAAAGGAAAAAAAAAAAAGGGAGAGAAGAGCATGGTGTGCAAATTAGTAAAACAATAGGCTCCACTTGAAATCTCTTTGGAGATGTTCAATCTTACAGAATACCAGCATCTAAGAAAATCAATTTATATCTTCCATTTTTGCCTAAAAAAATGTCAATAGACAGTTTAATTTACCAATTCCCTACCTTGAACACCGGCTGTTGGATTCAGAACTACAACTTAAAAAAAGCCTCTCAAAACCTGAAACGCATACAATTCTGCAGATTTGACTTGGGAATTACAACAGATTCAGCATTTAGCCTGCATTTCTCATTTAAATATTTCTTCTAAGAAGATCAATTAGCTTCATTTATGATGGGATAAACATTCTATGTTCTTAAAATGATATACCTCCACTATATATTCTTTTGAGAGGAGAATATATTGCAAAAATGCCTAGAAATCTTTGGCTCTGCTTGTAATCCAGTGAGACTACTCTTCTCAGTTTCCACTTCAAGTGCAATCTCCTCTTGAGGAACTGATCGTATAAATGTAGGGACATATTGCTCAATTTTTAGAGAAAATTCCTTCAAGATTTGAAGCCTACTTCAAATCATTATAATGACTACTCAAATGAAAACAAAACCCAGAACCTAGCAACACTACATGAAAATAATATGGAATTGAAAGATTGCTATGCCAATACCTCAGAGTCATCTGCTCTTCAAGCTTCTGGTTTTGTGATAGAAATGGGATTCTGCATGCCGGAGCATTAAGCATTCTTCTGTGGTTTCTGAAGAGGTGGCTGCCAGTCAAACCTCCTGACTGTTGCTGGGGTGAAGTCTTCAGAGGCTTGAGGCATTGATACGGATTTATTAGCACTGATTTTTATGGAGGATGTTAAAACGTACGTTTTCATTCAAATGCTTTTAAATGAATTGCCTTGTTTTAGTTGTCTTGAGTCACAGAGTCAAAGGAAAACTTTGGCTAATTAAACAAGAGCCAAAAGCAGATTTCAGCTGCTGAAATCATGCCGCAGCTAGGGAATCCGTGCTGAGATGCCCTTCGTGGTCTACGAAGGTTAGAACTTCTCCAGTGGGTTGGGATCCTTGAGCCATACCATACCTGATTGCTGAACAAAGCACCCAGTAAAGCAGCCAGACCTGAACAGGGTGTCGGAAAACAGAAAAAAGCCCCTGTTGCTCCACTGCGAGACAGAGACATGACTGTTCTCCTCAGCCCTTCTAACTGACGTGCTGTTGTTTTCGTGATTACAGCGTTACAATAGAGCTGAAGCTCTGCCAGTGATTTCAAATGGATATTTCATGTTTTGTTTTTAACTCATCTGTATGCCAGTTCATTAACTCGAGGCAAGCTTTTCTCAGCTTATGTCCAACTTTTGCTGTAGTTTTTCTAGTAACTAGCTTTTTTCCATGTTATTTTGTACCTCGGCAAGTTGTATTTTTCTGTTCACAACATGTATGACTGAATAACTAGCTGTAGCATGAGTGAAAGCATTCGGTTTAGGCAGCAGATACTGTACCCCTTTATATTCTTACCTTTGACTGAACAGGGTAGGTTTTTCTTCATTTTTTCTTTTGGTGTACACCTGTAAGTAGGGCACAGCCATTAAAATGACCTGGTATTTGATAGCTGATTGTTCTGAAACCAAAAAAACTCCCACTAGCTCATGCCCACGTCTGAAGTTGATAATTCTCCTGGAGTGATGTATCCACATTATATATTCCTCTGGAAGTTATTTTGTGGTTAATATGTAGGAACTGGGAGGGTTTTCTTTTCTCCCAGAATGATTCTGAGATTTTAGCCGCTTCCTTGCTATCAAAATGATCAGAAAAGGTTGTTTAAAGTTATAGCAAAAGCTGGAGGCAATAATTAGCGTAAAGTAATGTAGGCAGCCTTACCACAGGACAGAATTAAGTAGAAAGAAGACAAGACAGATGTGTGGGAGGAGACGAAAGGAAGGAAGGAAGGAAGGAAGGAAGGAAGGAAGGAAGGAAGGAAGGAAGGAAGGAAGGAAATGGAAGGGTGATATTAAGAAGTGGTGTAGATTTTTCTGGGCTGTTACACGTTTAGGAAGAAGTCTCTTTTTATACAAAGTCTACATAGAATACGAGAGAGTAG
>JAOXNO010000013.1:61624757-61652214 GCA_028565335.1 Limnodromus scolopaceus | reverse complement strand
GGCCTTGAACACCTCCAGGGATGGGGCAGCCACAACTTCTCTGGGCAACCTGTTCCAGTGCCTCACCACCCTCACAGGAAAGACCTGGAACAATATTCAAACCTAACACCTGCCTTTATAATGGAATGCCCCAGTGCCTGGGCTCCACTCACACTGTCTGCTAGCCCAGGAGAAGTTGGGTAACTTTTAGACCAAGATTCATTCCCAGTTGCAGAGATTCCAACTGGATCTTCTGAGCGAAGTAGTTACAGCCTTAGCCTGATTAGGTGGCTCGGACAGGACTTAGATACATGGCATGAAGGAGATTATTCAAAAAGGAGGATTAGATAGATAATAGCCAAATTGGCAGAGAGGCTAATCCTGTGTGTGTGCAAGAGGGACAATTTAGCTGTCAAGGGACTTTTCCCTCTCTCATCTGTGTGGGCTGCTGGGGTAAGATAGATGGGGAGGCCTGCGAGGTGAGAGGGATGGGTGGAACAGAAGTGGGGATTAGGCATAGCTCTCTAACACCTCCTGAGTGTTAATTAGGGTGCTAAACACCAAATTAGGGTGCTGAGTCCCACTATTAGCCTTCACAGCCCTCCTAAAATGGGGGTGGGCCTAGTCTGTTAGAGATGGACACAGATACTGTACTAAGAGTCATGGGTCAATTTTTACTCTTTGAAAAATATGCACTGGTAGATTTGTATGTGATGTGGATACACCTCTGTGGGACCTCATAAAAGGCTTTAAGCCTGTACAGCTGTTTCAGTTGTCTGAAACAAATTTGTTATGCTACAATAAAATAGTTATTTCCACTGCAAGTGCAAGAACAGCAAGGGATGCTCTTTTCTATCCTTTTTTTTTCGGGGGGGAGGGAGGTGGTGGCAGTGGCATCAATAATACAGTGATATTTAGTTTGGCTGTAGATGCCTCAGTCACTTAGGACTTTCAGTAAGGTTAGAACACTGAGGCTTGTATTTGCTGAAGGAATTATACTCTTATGTTTTTTAAGAAAACTTTTCAACTGTCTGTCTTTGACCATAGCCTCTTTGTATTTCGTACTACATCTTTACCAATTTTTCTGACAATGTACTGATCAGTACAGATTTTATTTGCCTAATACTCTTCATCTGTTTTTCTAGGAATTACCATGATTTGGTCCTCATTGTTCCATGACAATTCCGGTCCTTTTTTTTCCCACCTAATTTTCATTGCCTTCCAAGGATATGATATTTGTTGTTTTGCACTATTCTCTGTGCCATTCAACGATAGTTGCCTTCAAATATTTTTAAACTTACCACACACAATCATAATTTGTTTCATTTTACTTTGGTTTTGGCTATTATTTGACTTGCCAATGCAGAGGTCTCATGTATCATCTGTGGTGTTTTCCTTCAGTGGCAATTCTTTTTGCCTTTCAGGCAGTTGATTGTACGGTCTGCTCCAGGAGCCCACAGCAGTCATGCAAGTGTTTTATTAACATTTTGGAAGAGCAAAGAAGAGCTAAAAACAACTGAAATTTCACTCCAAGTGTTTGTTTTATTCTAACTGAAATAATACGTGCAGTTTTTATTTACTCACTTTCATATTATAAGCTTTAAGAGATCCTGAAAAATAAATGTTTTAATAGGTAGCCTCCCATGACACTGGCCCATTGAAATGAAGCGATGGAATGAGAAACTCTCTCCCCAGTGCAAAAATATTTCAAATTGTGTATTATTTCTTTTTTTTTTTAATTCATTTTAGGGCAATGGATCTACTCTTTCAAGGTAGTTTAAAATTTCAGCTGACTTGAAATCAAGTTGCTCTTTCCAAAGTAACGCCCCATAGCTCAAAACATTGCCTTCTACTGCCGATTGCAAGGCTTTGCACAGTTTAACTCCACTCAGCCTTTGAAAACTCTGCTTTCTTTGATCTCCTAATGAGTTGCATTGTAAATGCACTCATGAAGTGAGGTACGTTTACACACTTTTTACAGCACAATATGGTGATATTTACAGTTAAACTGGGATTTTGAATTTTTTTATACCTGGAGAAGGACCAAAGTCAAGATCTCCAGAGAGACGGATTCATAATGAAGACACACGCTCATGAGGTAATACTGAAACTGGCTCAGCCAAAAAATGAGCATGACCAAAGTCCACTAGAGTGACAAATGCATCTGAGCTTAAAGATATATTTGCATCAAGAAGTGCAATTAAGCTCTTATCACTTACAAGAAAGCCAGCAAGGAATATGGCCCTGTGTTAAGCTGGGCTGTTGCCTCAGAAATCTCTGTGTTGCTTGTTTACTTGCTTTATACCAGGAAAAAGTAGAGGGGCTCAGTGTATCTTTCCACTTATTTATGGCCTAACTTTTGTGTTGGCTTCAAGGGAAGTCGATGACTTGCTAAATCATGGGAACCATTTCCTATATCACTTTTTTTTTTTTCCTAATCAGGTTGAACTTTGTTTCAATTGTGACATAACTGCACCCTGCCGTGGAATGCTTGTAACAGACAATTTCTGAAATGTATATGTGATGTATTCAAACTTAAAATATCTGCCAAATTAAGCGCATTAGGTTGTATTCCTCATGCCTCTCATTTCTTCTTTGTTATTTTTCCTAAGTCATCAGGTCTTTGCTCACTCAAGATATAAATACATCTGATTATTGTGCTGTGGAGGAGAGAGTTTCCATTTTTGAAGTTATCCTGACTGATAATAAAACCGCAGTGCTGCTCAGAAAAATTATCCCAAAACATTTTACTTATTCTGCCATTGCATTTCCTGTATGCTTGTTTTTGAATTGTACTTACTTACTTGATTTTTAGACTGGATCTACTTGTCTGTATTGATCCACACTCAGAGCTTTCTGGTTTTGTTTGGGTCACGTAACATCTACACACTACTGAAAATGTAAGCGCAACTTTGCTCCAATTATTATTTTCCCTCTTTTTTAATCAGGCTCTTCTTTCCTCTTCATTTTTGTGGCTGTTTTTTGGTCCCTTTACCTACTATAGACTGTTTAAATATTTTCTCTTTGTCCCTACGCAGCCCTGTCTCACTCTTTTCCTTTGCTGTGTCCACTTCCGTGGTACTGATGGCAGCCAAGCTGTCCCTTCACTTCTTCCCACTTTTGTCTTAGAGCCACTGAGCTGGCAAAGATCGCAGGAGCCCACCCATCGACTGCAGTGAGAAGCAGGTCAGCCCTTTCCATCCCTTGATCATGTATGAGAGGGGAGAAGGGCAAAAAGTCCCAACGAATTGCTTCTCTGGGTGTCTTCTCCATCACACGTTCTCTGTCCGCCTCAGCTTTGTGACTGCCTTGAGGCACAGGCTTTGTTTGGGTCATTCAGATAGGACAATTCTATTTAATGTATTCACAGATTTCAGTGAGACCCATCATCTTAGGATAGGCTTTTTCCTAATGTTTGTAAAACACTATTTAATTACCTGAGGATGAAAGGGTTGTCTTGAAAAAATACACCAAGCAGAGGAAAAATAAGAGGTAAGAAGATTAAGGTTGCACATTCTTAAGAACAGAAGCGAATTTATCCTGCTTAATTTTAAAATGAAACATAAGAAATGGGATTAATCATATTTTCGAATGTTTTTATCTGTGGTGAGAAAACAAGCTATGCTAAATAAGATGTCTGGTTGCCCAGGATAGTGAGCAGCCACACCTGATTTGATATGACTGAAAGCAGAGCTGGCCAGTATCGATACAAAATAAAGGGCTGGCTTATGGATGAACAGAGATTCAAAGGAACTTTGATTCAGTACAATTTTTTTAAAAAGGTTCAGTAAACAAATTGCCACTTAATGCTTCTTAATAGCGGGAAAATTATCTTGCAGAAAATTACGTACAGTTCAAAACTCTTCTCAGCTGCAGCTCCGCAACTGCTCTTAAGACTAATAGGCTATTTGCTAATGTAACTGAGCAAGCTTTGGCCTTCTGTATAATAAATTATTACTTTCCTGACTGCCAAATATTTATCATGTTATTAACTTTAGGCAAATGAAAAGAGAGGCAATTTAAGCAAACCTGAGTCAAACAGCTAAGATGAGTTTTTGTGTATTTTTTAATAATACCTTAATTAGTAGCAATGTTAAATCAAAAGACTACTTTTGATTTAAAGAACATACCAGTACTGAAACAGACAATGTACATTAACATGGGAATTAATGGATGTCTTAACATTCTTATTTAATTGCTGATGCAAGTTGGGCTTCTTTTAAAGCTACTGCCTACAGGATGCATGCTCTTTAGACATTACAGTGTTTGTGGAAATGCAACCTGACCTATTATTCCTTAATTAAATATTATGGCTTCAATTAACTTAGAAATAGAAGACATTCTTGGGTATGGAGAAAGTGACAAAAGGAAGTATGAGGGAAGCTAGACACCTTATTCCAAGTCAGGAAGCTCAAGGCATTCCTGTCCACATGTAAAAATGTTAAATTAGCAATTCTTTAAAACCTGGAGATACATCAATGCTGGTGCCCAACGATTCAGTCCAAGGAATGAAAAGATTATTCAATACATTGTTCAAAAGTGACTGAACTTCATGGGAAACAGGATTGAAATTAAAAATATTTTCTCAAAGCTCCCTATACAGGAGATAAAGTAATAATGAAGAGCAATTATGAAAGATAATAAAGCTTTGAGGGGAAAAAGTGGACGAACTAGTAGGCTTAAGCCACAATGAAATTTCGGGGTGGTTGCTATGCCTGAATATGCAGAGGGCTTAGACCCAGAAGGTTTTTTTACAAGCTGGCTGAAAGAGTTATTGATACAAGCCAATTTAGCTGCCCCAGTTGTGCTGGCATCTGCCAGGAGGCTTCTTG
The DNA here is from genome assembly GCA_028565335.1 of Limnodromus scolopaceus. Lineage (NCBI taxonomy): Eukaryota > Metazoa > Chordata > Aves > Charadriiformes > Scolopacidae > Limnodromus > Limnodromus scolopaceus. The sequence goes on along the minus strand of JAOXNO010000013.1, from coordinate 61,647,403 downwards.
CTAAATAAACTTCTACTTCTCCCTTTCTGTGTACTGTGCTGGTGGGTTGTGTAATTGTTTTTGTAATAAACAGGCTCCTTAAAACATCAAGAATTGCTTCTAATCTGAATTACCAAAGTTCCACTCTGGGAATATATATCCAGATTACACTATGTTACTTTTGAAGAGGAGACAGATGTTCATGGCTGTGAAACAGATATTTCAATATATTGGTTTTTTTCTTGTGCAGTTCGCTACTCAGCCAGACTTCGGGTACAAGGCAATAGGCATATGGACAGCTTTTAACTCCTGATGAAGCAAGTATGTTTGCACAGGATCAGTGGAAGCGAGATCCCTATATTTGCCAGAGTGCAGAAATGAATAAATAATCCTCTTAGAACACTTTCTGATGGAGCTGCAAAATATGGAATTAAAACACCTTCATACATAACATAGTGAGTATATTTCTTTACCTGATACTCTTATTTAAATCCCAAAATAAGGTTTAGAAGAAAAATGCATATGAAAAACATTATTCAAGAAGGAAAAGAAGGAAAAAAGTAAATGTTCTGGGAGTCCCTTCTCATATTATCACATCATGGCTGAACTTTAGTTACCTGATAAAGACATCCGAAAGCAAATTAAGAAGCAAGATCTCTGAAGCACATACACCAACCATGATTTCTCTTTGCAGCCTTTGTTCATGGGGTATGCTTGTGTGTGCATGGAAATATGCATGTAGTCCAGTTGGCTGCAAGTTTTTCCTGCATGAATACAACCTGTACATTAGCGATCTGGAAATCTTCTGAGGCAACCAGCAAACACATCAGTGGAAAGACAAAGACACTGGACAGCAGTGTGCACCTTCTTCAGTTGGTTTAACTGAAGCTAAAATGGTTTCTGTGATACAGCAGCTCTGCTGGAAAGGATGTTTGAATGGGGGGGAGTTCAAACATTACTCTAGACATGACTCACTTTAGAAGGAATGACTCTTACTTTGATAATGCAGGGAGAGCTTTTTTCTGACTGCAGGAAATCTTACTACAAGTTGTTTAGCATGAAGTTGAGGGATGTCCAATCAAGACACGCAACAGTTTTCAGGACATGCTTATATCTGGCAGAATGCCCAACCTCACTGATGTATTTTCACTCCAGAGAGAAGGGAAACTTACCCAGTTTCAAAAACTGCCAGACTGAACCCGGTGTAGTCCATACCAGACAATTCTCCTCAGAACCCATGTGTGCTGGCTATTGTAATAATCCTATTTCACCAATTGCTTTTCTAGGACAGATCTGTTTTTCAAAGAGGAGTTAAAATCTCCTGTTCTCTGGATATGGGAAATGCCTGCCTGGCACCCTGCCAGTGTGCAGGTATGAGGGGTTTGAGTCCTCAGGAAGTGAGGGTTGTTGGTCTCTTACCAACTTTCCGTGTAACAGATTAGTAGAATCGTAGAATTGTCTAGGTTGGAAGGGACCTTTAAGACCATCTAGTCCAACCATCAACCTAACTCTGATAAAAACCATCACTAAACCATGTCACTATGCACCATGTCAACCTGTCTTTTAAATGCTTCCAGGGATGGTGCCTCAACCACTTCCCTGGGCAGCCCATTCTAAGGCTTAAGAACCCTTTCCGTGTAGGAGGAAGTGTTAACATTTATCTGCATTTCTAATTCCCCTTTGATTTTTACAAAGCATCTGCTTCAACAGTATTTTCTGACCTGAAGATCCAAAGAACAGCTATTCAACATAGAAACATTGCCAACCCTTTTAAACATGTTCTTTTTATTTCATAGGGTGTTTTCTTGATCTTGTGTTGTAACCTAGTAATAAGGAGTAACTGACTGATAGGCTTTACACTACAATGGTATTATGATAATTTTATTGTCACCTTTTATTCATCTACCTCATAAACAGACCTCATCTCTCTCCACAGGTGGAATTATTTCCTGGCCTCTGATCACCTGCCTGTAAGACCTCTCAGTTTATTGTATTTCCGCTCTGCTTTGTGAGAAGTGCTGACAGACACTAAGCAAGATCAAAACTGAAGAGCGACCATTGATTTATAGGACCATATGATAAACGTCTTCTATAAAGTGTCTTCTATTCCATCTCTTGATACTTCCTAAAACACTCTGGTTTTGTTGTTGGTGGTTTTATTTTCATTTTTAACTTACGGCTGCACATTGAGCAGATGGCTTCATTTGAGCCACACGCAATGCTGTCTAGGTCTTTTTCCTGAATGTTTACAGTTAATTTAGAACAGCCCAAAACTCCCACTGAAGTCAATGGGGAAAATAAATAAGAACTGCTGAGGAAGGCCCAGAGGCTGGCAGGATACTGCAAACTAACAATCTTCAGTGTAACTTGGAAAAAAAAAAGAAGGCAGATTTTATTCTGAGACACAAGCTTATTAAAGGGATAGCGCTAATAGCTTTCTTTAGGTAAAACTGGTGGTATAAGATGTAGCTATCAATTTCTTGGAAGAGAGATGGTGTAATTAGAGTATTAAACATTATAAACTGGCTTCAAAATATTTCTTTTTTCTCATTCCACAGACCAGAAGGATTTAGGACAAAATTTCCATGGCTGGATATTTCAGCTTTCCTCTGGAGGCACGCAGAGCCATTGGTGCTCAGCGTAAGTGAGAATCACACCTTTATTCAGGTGGGTCTGCACGGAATCAGGATCCACTTTAGGCACTCAGCTCTTGAGGTCTTTTCCCCTGGGTCTAATGTTAATGTCGCTGACGGCAGGGACTCCTTCACACAAACCAAAGGAAAGTAACAGAGGAGAGCCCAGCAGCAAGGAGCAGGACCGTGAAGAGGGCAGTTGCCATTGCTTATCTCCTCCTTCTCCAGCAAACCACACACGGAAGACGTATGGTAGCATAGGACCCATTTTACTTAAACTTAGATGTACGGGGTGTAAACAGCTATATCTCAGGTCAGTCTCTTGGCTCCTTCAGTGGTGGGGAACAGACACCAATTGGGTGGGTGCAATGTCTAACCTTTGTCACCTGTGTGATCTTGACTCTACGCTCAACTAGATGAGCAGAAAGCACCTATAATACAGGTCTCTACAGTCCTGCCCGAGTTAATAGAAGACCAGCAGTGTGTTAAGAGCTCTAGGCACATGCAAGTCTTTGGCATTGCTGACCACACATGTAGCTGAAATTCCAGCAAGATTGCAGTCGTATTTCAGTAGCTCATGAAGTCCTCACAGGAGCTCTCTTCAGAATTTGAATCGAAAGCCTGCCATCCTCTATTAAATTCTATTTTTATTATTGTATTCTGGTGTCTGGTGTCTACATTTCATTACATTTCTAAAAAAACTATTCATTTCTGTAATGCTTTTCCATGGCAATATAAATCTATTCAAAAGTGATAAATGGAATTTGCATGCACTTAACATTTTGTTAAAGTAATCTAACCTATGCAGTTAAAATACTACTTTTGTGTATTATTGCAGTTTTTGTTGTGCAGGTACAAACTGCAGTTGTTTGTTGGAAATAATTTGGCATTGCAAAAAAAGTCCTATTCTTCCTCTAGCTACCTTAGAAGTAATTTATGCAGATTGCTTTAAGAACAACTACTTATATGCATTATATGCTGGAACTGATATTTTTCTTAAAAATCCATTAGGGAATTTAAGAAAACCATATTCAGTTACTGAGTCTGTTGCGTGAGTTGATGAATTTGACAGATTTATTTTTGCAAGCTTATATGTTCATAGATACTCATTTATCCCTACCGTGGGGATTTTTGCTGTCAAAATATTTCTTCTGAAACAGGAATTTACTTAGGGAAAAACAGAGAATACCATGACCAGCTGTTATAGGTCAGTAAATGTTTAAAAAAAGAAAATTTCTGTGAGTCTCTGAGAGGCTTCCTGAATGTAGGAACCATTGTTTGTCATATAACAAGGAAGAGAATCTCAGGAAAATGAAGATGAAGGCTATTTTTGTTATTAAAGAAAAAGATGAGTTCCTTTTAATTTCTTATATTGAGATGGCTAGCTTGGGAGAAATCTTGTAAAATCTTACTAAAGATGAGGTTTGTGTATGTTTTCTGAATTATGTTAGTGACAGTCAGTATCATATTCTTCAAAACAGGCATATTTACAGTGCCTTTATCTTCAACAGCTTCTTAACTTGAAACATCTATGTGGGAAAAACCAACACGCCAGCTTTTCAGACCAAGGGGTTAGGGGAAATTCCATCAATAATTAAGACATAAACGAACCAATAGTGACAAGACCTGTAGTTTATGAGGGGCAAAGCTGAATGATAGAGCTGAGTTCCAAATAATCAGGAGGCTACTGAGAAAGACTTGTCTAATTCCTCTGGTCCTCTCTTGAGTGAGAAGCTTGTGCAGTAGTGCGTCTGTTCCCTTATATTTCTCTGATACGTGTACACAGCAGTATGTCCAAACTGAGAAGCAGCAGCTTCAAAAAACACTAAATAACAGGTTGAAATCATAATGAATTTATTTGGAATGCTGGCACCTAAAAGAAGCAGATGAAAAATCTTAGCTGGCTGTGACCAACCCGAGAGGTAGTGAACATGTTTGTGTTAATTCATCCTTCTGGCCAAGATGACCAGAAGCGGCTTTTTACTAGGACATGAAAGGCTTGATTCTGTTTCCCATACATAAGAATTTAGTGTCATCCCTAAAAGAGGATGAGACTCCCTCACGTGTCTCCCTTGGACCCCACTTCAGAAAGGTGCAGGTCTCTTTTAGTCCTGTATCATGTGTGCTGGCCCCATGTAGAGGTCTCAGCCATCTTAGGCACCAGATGTTTGTGTTTAGGAAAGTGAACTGTGCACAAGGTGACAGTTGGAGCAGCTTTGCTCTTATACAGTATTATGTATGTATATAAACATTATGCACAATTTTTGATGTGTGTGTGTTTTGCAGTGTATGTTTACAGTTGCAGGATGCTTACAATGTCTGTAAAGGACTACAGGTAAGAAGTAGATGAGGAAAGAGCTGGGTGACAACAACCTAAACTGCCACAGATGGTTTTGCAGTGAACAAGTCAGAGACCTTTCTTTTGCTTTTGGAAGGCAAAGTGGTGACGTTCACGTTTTTTTAAATTGCTTTAATGTACTATCGGATAGTAACAGCTTAGAGCATTATATCCTAACAATGCTGCAACACTTGAGCATTATTTTTAACAAGGGGTTAAGGTATTAATTTTTAAGTAGGGAAGACAAAGACAGGTTAACAGTTTACGATATTCCTATGTATTTCATTTCATTAAGCCCTTAGTTAATTATCACCTTAGGGACCAAACAATATTCCCTCACCCAAACACTGTACCATTATCCTTAATATTTACTTATTTTATAATATCTGCATTCAGGAGGAGATAGAGGGCCAAACTGAAACATGGATTCAGTACAAGCAATCATTAACTTTGTTTAAAGAGACAATATTCTCCAATGGCTAGTCTCAATCTTATGGAATACTCCCTGTTCTGTAGCCCACAACTCATGTCTACCATGAAGCTCAAGCTCTAATTTCTACCCAAGGTGTTAATTGAGCTTGATTGACTTCAGATGTCTACTGAATCCAAATTTCCAGCTACCTCATGGAACAGCTTTGAAAAGACTGGTCTTGTGATGCTCGATCTTCATCAATTCTTTGGACTATTACCTGTTCTGAAAGCTGTACAAATCTTAGAAGGCATGGGTGGATGCCTGTTTAATGATGTTGATTACTAGCTCAGTTTTCAGGAGTCTGCTTCCTGACAGCTCCTCCAGCACAGGTGCTTCCTCATCTACACTGCTGAGGCTCAGGCTGGGCACGTGATTGCTGCTGGGTATCTTCCAGCTCCTGATTCTGGGTATTCTTTTTTTTTTGCCTCTAACTATCTTTCTCTGTATCGAAATGTTCTTGTTTGCTATCCAATCATCTGATTTCTGGCCAGAACCTCAATGGTTCCTCTCTGACAACTTCCAAGGCTGCAGAAAGCTGCCAAGGGGGTCATTAGCACAAATCCATAAACATCTGCTGTGAAAGGATTTTTTTGCCAAGGATAGTAAAATTGCGAAGGAAGTAGAGCTGCCCCAAATAAGTCAAGGAGAGCAGCACTTCTTCTGTAAATGAAATCGGGCTCTGCTGGGAACAAGGAACTTTCCCTCTGTGTTCAGATTGATGGTTCAGCAGTCTGGTGTCTGAGCAGTCTCCTGGAAAGTGGAGCTGAAGTGGGAGGGATCTGCCCCTGGAAGAAGAAAGATGGGAATTTAATATCCCTTCTGCAAGATGCTGAAGTGCGAGAATTGGAAAGAGCAGCTCAGAGGCAGAAGGACAGGATATATGCAAACATAATCTACAATCAGATCAGGGTGTGTCATAATTATCTTGAGGTTTACACAGCTCATCAGCCCATTGCATGATGCAGAATGTATATAGGTAGTATATAGTATAATAGTATATAGGTGGTCTGATACAGTGGATTTTCTATCCTCCTTTCTCTTCTTTTCTCCTACCTGATAAAGTTCAGCATAGCGAATGTACACACGTGGTTGTGTCTAATCCATGCACGATGTGCAAGGCCAGAAAAGCAAGGAGAAGACTAGTTTCTAAGTAAGTGGGATGTCACTCAACTGAGTACCAGATCAGTGCTCAAGTCTGCTTCCCCCAGGTGAAAGACAAAGCTTTTTATCCACCCATGTAGCACCCAGTGGTTTATTGGGAAAGGAAGTGAATTTTATCTGGAGGTTAAGGATGTTCCCTTAACAATGAAGCACAAAATCAATGATTATGGATGTCTGAACATGTCCAATGCCCCTCAAATCAGACTTCTAACTGCAAAAGAGATCTTACTCGTCTCCAGAAATACAAAGATCACAGAGGAAGTAAGAGAGGAAAATGTCTTATGGAATAAAAATACGTATGATAGACCGCTGTGCAGACACATTGAACAACTGCATGATTCAGTAGAAGCAAATGTAACTTCATGCATAAAGTGATAGGCAATTAAGTCATATGATCTAGGGGAAAGTTAGCTGGCAAATAATTTTTAAAAAATCTCTTTCAGAACACAGCATACTAAAATATTTGCCTTTATGGATTACCATTGCTACTGTTTTGTTTCTGAACAAGTATGACAGCAGCACCTCTTTAAAGATGAGCTACCTACAGCTGGAATTCTGCATGCAAGATCGCAATACTGACAGCCCAAATCAAACTTTCCACTCACTTCCAAGTAAGGACACACTAAATATGTCTTTTGGAATCTAGTGGCAATTTTTGCCAAAGATTTTAGTACGCTCCTGTGGTACCAGAAATGAGATCAGGCATATCCCCTCTTGCCCCTTCAAGGCTTCCCATGTACAGAGGAGAAAGATGCCTGAGTGGAATAGGAGGGAGAAAGAACAGGGCCTAGACTAGGATGGTAAAGAGGAAATAAGATGGGTAAAGGATCTGAAAGGTTAAACTGGCAGGTCTTGGGGCAGACTTTGACTGAGAGAATAGGGGAGTCTGGGATTGGGACTGAGGATGGAAAGGATACCTGAGACTTAATAATGAATTCAGGGGCAGGATGAAGGAGAGCATCCCATCCATATAACCTGGAAGACTGGAACTGGTGCATCAGGGGTGAAGGTTAGCATGGAACAAAGAGGAGTGGAGAAGCTAACAGAGTTGCCTGACATCAGCTAAGTCAGGAGTTTAAAGAAAAAAAAGTCTGTGTTCATAGTAGCTAAATGACATCATAAAGTATATAGAGCTGCATTAAGATTGTGGGTTTGGAGGTCAAACGTTGATGTTATTTTTGTCTTGCTAAACTAGACTGACAGAGAGATGTTGAGCTTTGGGTTGTTTTGGTTTGTTTGTTTGTTTGTTCTTTTTTTCTTTGTGCAATTTTGAAAGGGAATTAATTATTTCTCCTTTTTTTTTTTCTTTTTTTTTCTGACAAGCATGAAAAAATCCTGCTCCTCAAAGCGCAAGCATTTATGAGGACTCAGTGAAAGCAAGAGCCTGAGAAGCCTAGGAACACCTATAGTGCTTGCCTTGGAGCATGTGTTACACCCTGCATGATACCAACCATCCAGAGGACTGGTGTACCGCAGCACATGCAGGGACACCCTGCAGTGTGGTCGCTTCTGATATTTATACAGCCTAGAAATCACAGAGACTCAAGGGGGAAATGATCGCAGAATATAAATACTTTCTGGTAGAATAAGGAGCAATGGCCTGAAACTAAGAGAGGAAACATTTAGACTTGCTATTAGAAAAATGTCCTTAATGGGAAGAGCAATTGGGCAGAAGAGCAGATTACAAAGAGAAGAGATCAAGGAACTGCTGCTATTTCAGACTGCATTAGGTTGAAAATAATAGCAAAAGCCATCTTTACCTGTGGAAGTTCACTTTAAATGTTTCAGACATGTAAAGGGCAGGATCCTTTTATTACACTATACAGTTATTAAGAAATTTCTTTTCTCCTAATTCTTTTTTCAAAGCAGTGGATGTAATACGTAATGACTGCAACCAAAGGAAAATGGACAGGGAGAAAACCATAGGAAACTGAAAAAGTGTCTAAAGGGGTTCTGATAATTCCTCACCAGAATGAAGATACAGCACGTAGACCCATGGCATTTCTTGGTTACCACTTCTGGAAAACTTTCACAACAACGCTAAATACCATGAACTGAACTACCTGTGAGAGCTGAGGCAGGGGACAGGAGGGATGTGCCCTGCAGCGTCCAAATCCTGTGCAATCTCACTCTTCCACTAGGCTGCAGCTCTCCAGCTCTGAGAACTGTTGGATTTGTCATGCTGGTTACCCGGAGGAGTGGCCAGATGGCAAAAAAACAGACTAGATGTGTTGTAGCATCAAAGAATGCGTTCAACAACTGTGTCATTTAAAGAAGGCACACCTCGAAAAGCTTTGTGATGTTAATAGGTTTTCTCCCGTTTGTATGCAGCTTATTGCCTTTTGCATATGGTTTTATATTGAGTCAGATTCTCAGTCATGCACTAACATTAAATTATGATAGTAGTAATAATAAAAATAGTTACATAGTTACATAGTTTCAGCTTACATCACGATTTGATATCAGAGAACTAATTACATTATTTGAAACAGAGGCAAGCATAATATCTAGTGCAAGATGTTGCAGAAATAAAATAATAATCTCATAATGTTGCTTTGTTTCTGATTTTTAATAGCAGGCAACATCTGGAATAAGTAAATGTTATCTAGTTTCATGAAACATTGAAAAAGCTACACACCAATCCCTTTTACTATTGAAAATAATGAATGCCTGTGGAAATATTTTTGAGTTATGACGGAAAGGAAAATTTTATTGTTCTTAGCTACTCATTGACACTGTTAATATTAAAATTTAATCCATCTTTGAACAAACTCTCTGAACCAAAAATAAATAATCACTGACTGAGATAAATAATGTGGTGGCTGATTGAATATAACAGCTGATAATGGTATTGGGATGCTTCAAAGCCCCAGCAGATGTTATGGTTCAAAGAGGGTGTTCATAAAAGTACATATCTATATACCCCTTACAAAGTATTTGCTGTTTTAAGCAACAACTTAAATCAATTAATATCTTTTACAAGAATCACAAGGGAAAGGTACCTATGGAAGTTAATAAGCTGCAAAGGTAGTTCTTGAGTTCAGAATGTATTTTTTCAAGACTAGTGTTTCGCTGCAGATGTGATGATCCAAAGTGTCTCATCTGCTTTTTCTTAGATGAAATATATGATGCTGCCTGTACCAAGGACAGAACTTCATTTAACCTTCACCATCTATTGATCACCTGCCATACATTCTTTGGCCTGAGATGGACTATTTGTTTTTATAATTCGAAACTATATTTAGGGCACATGTTTTAAACAGGATTTTGTTACTGCTAAGGCTGTATGCTTAACTATACAATTACAATTAACAAAGCAAACCCAGTGAGGATTTCAGCATCATCATACAAATATAAAATTATTTTCCACATATTCCTGGAAGCTTAATTGATGAAAGTGACAAAATGAATTTGATCTTATCTAGACTGTCCATATTTTTATTTTGAAGAGTAGGGGTTTTTTAATGTCATTTAAAAGATCTGCTACATTACACTGTGGCTTTGCAATAAAAACTCAGTGTGGGACAGAGGAACAGCTGTGCTATCTCAGAAACATCTTAGTGAACCTAGAATTGCCTCACTCAGATTTTTTTCTCTTTGTCAGAAACTTTGATAATGTGGCTGAACGCAGATTGATTTTTCTTTTAGTTTTCTCAAAGCCCTAAGAAAAAGGCATCATCTCTTTCCTTTCATCTATGGGAAAGACCTTTCAAAATACAGATTTAATTGAAATCCAGTTTTCCATCAAAACAATTTTGTCTGTATGCTTTTGATCAGCCTAGCTTAGTACCACAAACTGCCACTGTTTTCCTTGCTCCAGAAGGGCTCTAAGGTAGTGTTTCATTTGGAGAGACGGAACTGTACTGGCAAGAGGAGCCAAACCTTTCTTCCAGCTCCTTCCTTGTCTTTGCTTTATGTACTGGCCATACAGGGAACCGGGAATCTATGTGCAGGTGGTCTTTGTACACTGTGTGCAGGGATACGAGAAGGGTGTTGTCCACAGCGGCTTGTGAACATTATCCGTGCTTTATTTTGAATAAGACTTTTTAAAAAACCTTTCCTTAGCAAATGGATATTTAAACAAGTTCATTTGCAGGCAAAATATGAGAAGAACATAAGCAAATTCCTGCAGTATACTGGAACTCTGAAAATAATAATAGGACAAAATTCAGCACTGCAAAGCTGTTTGCTGCCTCCTGGGACCAAGACACTGGGTAACACCGATTGCCAGATCTGTGTAGCAGCATGGTGAGGCTGGCGCTCTGGGACTATGTCTCTTTGCTGAACGGCTTTATGAAGAACAAGGCTTATTTTGGTCATGTAAAGCAATTTTTTTTTTGTCATATGGCTTTAAAAGAATAAGCTTAACACTGAGAGAGGCTATAAGTATGCTTTTATTATTACTATCATAATATAAAACGATTCAGAAACATGCAGTTTATAAAAACATTTTTTTTTTGCTACTTACGGTATTTTTTTGCATTAATTTGATAAAAAACCTCTAATCTTAGTAAAATAAAACCTTACTTTACAAAAGTCTGAGATGTTTACACTTCATGGAAGAAATCTGCCTTTAACATCTTAAAGGTTTCCCTTAGTGACAGCGAGAAACTTTAATCTTTGAGCAAATGAAATTCAGCAGTGGGAGCTCAGAGTAGCCAGACTATGCAAAAGGAGGATTCTTCATTTCTTTTCTTAAATCAGTGAGAGCGCTGAGCGCCTTCAAGGAAGACCTCAGCACTGTGCAAAAACAGACACGAAGGCAGAGAATTTACCTAATATATTTGGGTTCTTCCTACTTTTTGTCATTTATGTACTATATATTCTTGTTACCTGTAGTTTCCTCTGGGTCCTTGCATGAAAAAAAGATGTGAAACTACCACCATAAACATGCTGTGAGATTTATTCAATATCAAGTCATCAGTCACTTGGAACCTGTTGTTAAGAGATGGGATTGCATGAATGGAAGGCTAGATGTCTCTCTTCTTCCCTCCCATCTTTGAGAGGGTGCAGCCCTGCAGTATTCTAATCTACTAATAGACAGCATTAACCCTAAATGTACAGCACATTTACTCCAGATCATGATTTCATGACCCCCAATCTTTTGGCCAAATGGTAATGTTGCATTTTAGTCTTGTGGCTGACTGGACAAGCTAAATCACATGAATCTGCCCCAGTCTTAACTATTTGTTAAGAGAAGGAAGTATGGATAATTTTCCCTGTTTGTTACTTCTCCAATGCAATATAGGATGGAGTTTATCCATTCTAATGTGCTCCATGCATCTAAGGCATGGAATAGAAGAAAATACCATAATCACCCATTTGGAAATGCAGGAAGATTTAGACAGAATAATTACTGAAGCTGGAATTTAGCCAAGATGCCAAGGCTGAACATGTTTCCTACTGTAAATACAACCATGGATCCTTTCCTGACTGCATGTGGCCAGGACCTGATTTTTCACATGTGTTATAGCAAGCTGTCACCTCCTTTCAGTCTTGTCCTAAATTAAGAATGACATATTACATCCAAATCATAGACCTGCGTTATCAACAGCTCATAGAACAGTCTTCAACACAATCAGTGTAAGTAAATTACCAGATAAAAGAATGTTAATAGCAAGTACAGTATAATTTATGTGGACACAAATTGTACCTATCTTTCAGAAGAAGAAAGGCACTGCTGCGCGCAAAGAGTGGATCAAGAGCAAGGTCAAGTGTAAGCACTTCTGTTTAACAGGCACAGCCTGAAAACAGCAGGCGGAGCTTTCAAAGACAGATGGAAATTATACCCAATAAAGTTATTATAAATAATTGCTGTTTTTTCTCTCCTAGTGGGTTTGATATGGGAGAGGCAGTTATAAATGGAAGACGTATTCATTAGAAGGCATTTGATGAAGACCTTCTCATTTCATCAAGTTAGAGCTGAAACTTTACAACTTGTAATACTAGAAAGAAATGGTCATTTCAGTTAGCTAAGTTTCTTAGCTAGCACATGTAGATATATATGTAAAACACTGTTACAAGAGAGTTTGTTCATGGTTCTTGCATCTCAGTTATACATGTTCTGAACGCAAACACAAGTGAAATTCTGTGTTTGGATTTAAGGAGCATCTTCTCTTTCTGAAAGTACCTGCGCCTATAGTGTACTAGGGATGGGCTAGGCTGTGAAAAGGAAGTATTTTCTTGATGTGTACCAGGGCTTGGGATTTGTTAGTTGCCCAAAAGATCACATTTTGCCTAGATTTTTTTCCTAACTCCGTCTCATAAGCAGAAAGACTGAAAGAAAACATTCAGAACTACCATGTTGTATCTTGATAGAATCTAACACAAAGCTTCTACTTCTCTTTGTGAACCTGCTCTTTGCATCACGGAAGGTTCCCCAAATTTACTTCCTCAGCAAGGGAAGAACCTCAGGCTTTTGACTCTGTGATGGAACATAAACTTTCTGAAGCACTGAGGAAAACATCACTTTACTAACAGGATTTCAGAAGCCTGCTTGGGCCAGACACATTTCGTAATTGATATGATACAGAAAATGGTGATCAAGTGCTGAAACTGCTTGCTGTGTTGTATGGAGATCACCCCAAAAATGTGTTGTCTAGCATTCTGAAAACCCTCATGCTTCACAGATCAGCAACACAACGTGGTGGATGGAGGCCAATTTCTGCCTTAGGATGCTCCATATTTTCCAGCGAGGTGAGTAAGCCCTGGAGCAAGTTGTCAGACAGATTATTTTCTGGACAAGATGCAAGACTAGGATTAAGGCAAAGTGGGATTTGTCACTGGATTGCCCACAGATTTTCTTTGCGTTCGTTACTCTTCAGCTCTGGTCCTATGATTTTACTGCTGTAGATAACTTCCAGCTCCAAACCCAAATTTACTTGGTAAAAGTAGAGAATGAAGGAGGTTGGATGTGTTACTCCGATACCTCCTTGTCAGCACATATAAGTTGACTTAACTCGCTTCTGGGTACGTACGAATTTTTGGTCCACCACTTCCACATTCTCAAGTCAGCCTCGTGTCCGAGGGCCTGTGTCTCAGGCTTGTGCCTCAGGAGCTTTGCACAGCTGACAACATATCTCATCTAGTCAGTTCTCCGAGACTGAGAATTTGGATTTCCCCTAAGTCTGTCTAGACTTTTAGTCATGCTCTGACCCATAGTGAGGGTGAAGGGGTCTTAACAGGTAAGTGAATAATAAGAGATGCCAGCACGCTGAGGCAATCGTGGTTGTTGTAACTCTCCTGGCCCCAGAAAAACTCCTGGTGATAGAGGGCCCCTTCAGCTGATTTCTTCTTTTTGGATTACATGCCGCAGCGTGCAACAAAGGCAAATTTTCCATAGTTCATAGATGGAACAGGAATCCCAGTCACAGTACATCAGACATTTATATGCGTATGTGTACACACACATACTGAACAAAGGTAACTGAATTAAAGTCAGCCTTCCACAAGTCCCCGTACAGGCAGGTCACACTACAGGCCCTGTTTCTCACCATCCTCAATTGTGTTCCTGCCTGAGCTCTCTGCCAAAATCCTTTCACGCTGTACCCGCTGCGAGGGAGGGAAGACATGAGCACAAAGGCTCCTTGCTGTAGGAAGGCAAGGAGCTGACCAGGATGACTGAGGAGAAATGGGATTTCGAATCACCCAACATGAACCCCATTCACCTCACAAGTTATTTTTCTCTCTTTCCATAGTTCATTCTCTCCGGCAGCACTAAAGGAAAAAATAAATGTTTCCATTGACATTTCAGAGACCCTAGTAGGGTTGAGGCATCTGCTGAATGCTTTGTGGAAATGAAGGCTAAGGCCACAGGCCCATTCTGAACTCCATCTCTTATGTACCACCTCACCCAAATTGTTCATTGTTCAGAGAGGCCCAAGGATACATTTCTTCTTCCTATCAGTGATGCTTCCATCTCAGCCCAGTCCTCAAAGGGCAATCTTCTAATAACATCAGTTTTCTCTTCTGATAGAGACTATGCTGCACATTACTAGTACAAAGGGAAACCCAGTGTAAGACACCAATTCTTATTTTCCAGAAGAAATGCCTTTGGCCTTAAAGCTGTCAACTTTATTTTCTTGAAAATATGATATAAAATTTGCAGGGCACATCCTCCTCCTTTTTAAAATACTAATTAACTTGCCTCTTTCAAGAAAGCAAACTGGATGCAACTTGAGATTTCATATGCTTGCTAGAAGATTAATATTTAATAGCAGTGTGGATAATAATCCGTAAATTTCACAGAAACAAAGGACAGACTAATGATCTGGGCAGGACGGCATGAGTCAGTCCTACTCCCAACTGTGTGTGCTAGGGGGCAGATCACTTCAATCTCTGTGGCCAGACTGCACCAGAGGTCTGTGAAATTATTTTCAAGTACCTCTGTTATGGAGTGAAAACTGACCACTCATGTCTTTGTTCGTTTTAAATGGAACTTGTAGAAAGCCAAAAAAAAAATAAAATTAAGAAGCTAGAAAAAAGCTTATAATCCCCAAACAAAAGTCCATCTTCAGCTTCAAGAGAAAATAGTCTTGTGATACCGATAGAATTCACAAAAAGGGTTGCTGTTTGGTTTTTTTTTTAATAGGAACCTTTGAGAGCAGAAAAATTCCCTAAGATCCCCAGTTTTCTGATGAGCTTCTTCCTTGGCTCTTCCCTGCTTTCCTCTTGCCAGCAACCTTCTAACTCAAAGGGTGCAATGCACATCTACCTCTCTGTCTTTCCTTTCTTTTCTGTATTAGCAGCCTTCAAAAATGAATTTGATAAATTTCCCTGAAATCTGTATAAGACACAGACTCCTTCAGATTCCTTAAATAGAAAGTTAATTTGGACTTACAAAAATGTTTCTTTTTACCGAAAGATTGACAAATGGCAAACCAGAGCTGACTGTCCTATTGTCCTTACAGTTGTATATACAGTCTATAAAAGAAATTCAAGGAACATTGTATTTCTCTTCCCTTGCTGTTTGTTTCAATCTTGTTTTGTCTGTTGGGTTGTTGCATCTTGTACCTGCAATTTTGGTGATATAATTATATTCACTAACACCATGGACTATGACTCCTTGCCTCTATAGTGCAAGAAACTGTATCCTGGTGACTTCAATCTCTATGTATGTCAGACATTATGTATTATTTCTTACCAACACACTAAAAATATGTATGATCACTGCCAGTTTTGGTGGATAACCTATTTTGTCTGCTCTATGAAGTACATATTCCTGTTCAGTCGTAAGCTTCTTCACAACAACACTATCTACTTTTGCAAATACTGTGTTTGGCTACCAATTCTTCTAGATTTAGATAAGTTAAAACTTGATAAGGATGTTGCAAGCTGCAAGTAGCTCATGTTTGTAGACTGATCTTTTTCATGATATTTTGGAGACCACAAGTGGTGGTCTTCATCTACTATGATACTCTTGGGCAACCCTCGGGCAAACAATTCAGTTTGCATTGTGGAAGGAAGCTGACCCTTCCTAGTTCTGAAAAAGAGCAATGAATCCTTTTTTTTCCATTTATGGGGAATTCCTCAAGGAATGGGAGAAAACGTTTGCAAATTATACAAGCAGACAAAACCCACTTGAATTACCTGTTGGTTGGTGAGAAATAGTGAGTTGACTGGGAAAAGGTTGCTGTTCCGTGCAGTACTAGGGAAGAAGCAAGAGGATGGAGATAGAAAGAAGACACTGAAAGCGACGAACTGGGAAAATTATCTCTTCGGCTCATGCTGAGTTGGTCTGCAAGTAGCTGCCATTCCCGACACCAGAAAAAGGGAGCAGTAGCAGTCGTGAGGCCAAGAATGTGTAAAATTATGTTTCCTATATGGATAATAGATGCCATGCAGAGAAAATCTGGAAGATTCAAACTGCTGCTTGGGGGGAAATCAGTATACAAAGTGATGATGTCTAGGTTTTAACAGGAGCCAGATCTGCCTGGCTAAAATGATTGAGAGAAAAAGGTTTCAGAAGCAGGTCTGAGGCAAATAAGAAACCTTTTTGCTATGAGCCTGAGCTGATGGCTGGGGCAGACATGAAGAGATATCAGAGAAAGAGGAGATTTTAAGTAATTTCTGACTTTTGAAGGATATGCTATACAAGACACCAAGTATTTTGTCACTTATCATCTGGGACCTTTTTTCTTCATCTATTTCTGTATAGCTCTCAGAACAAAGACCCCCTAATCCTACTTGAAGCTTTTGGTCACTATCGTAACAGAAACTGCAAAAAGGAAATCAGATCCAGTGTACCTGATACCAGCAATCACAACTGGATACTCAAGTTTACACTTGGGCCTTGTTTGTCCTTCCGTGACCTTTTCAGAAGCTCTGAAACAACACAAAATTTATAATTAATCCATGGGTGCATTTTCTTTCAGTTTCAAAGAGTAGTTAAAGCAGCTGTATTTATTTGTTTGAAAAATCAATAGTGTGGAATTTGCTAATATAAACCCACCGAGAACACTCAAAAAATTGTGTCTTCCAAAGTGCTGGTGTGCTTTGTTACTTATTTTGCACCACAGATCATGGAAATATTTTATTGGATGCTCTCTGATTTTAAGACATCAGAAGTTGGTAATCCAGCTCAAAATTTTTGAGTCCACAGGCTTTTTTTCTTCAGTTACAAATAAAAATCTTGCATTGAGTTTAGATACATTAAGGGGATGAGAAATACTATCTCAGAAGCTAACTAGAAATTAAAAAGCATGGGATTTTTAAATGATTATTGACGTAATTTTAACTTAGAAGTTAACATAACTGAAGAGATACTGTGAAAAATTACTAGATGGTTCTCACTGAAGAGTCATTGTGAAAGCTCAGTAAAATAATGAGCATTGTATTTTTAATTTTCTCCTTTTGTTTATCCACGATCAGCAATTAATATCGTCAATGAAGGCAGGCCTGAAATTTGTATCAGAATTCACCACAGTGTACCTTTATTTCTAAACTGATTTGATTTAAGTACTCCAGGATTTGCTTGGATTTCTTTTGCCTTATCTGTTGCCAAGCGAATTGGAAAAAATGCCTTTTCAGCCAGACCTGTTATTGGCTGGAAGATGTAACTCTAGCAAAATCCAAAATACAACATATACATTATTTTGCTGATTTAATTGGAGAAGGTATTTCTGGTATTTTGTTCTAAAAGAAAAACTGGGTGGAAGAGAGGTGAGGGTGGCACACAGCTGGTGTGAAGCCGGTGCTGCGGGACCCACAGTTTGGTAAGGACGGACTACAAAAGGAGGAGCAGAGATTTAGCAGTCGCATAAATCCTGCAGAGCTGCGGAGAGCTGACATTTACCAAAGAGAAGACCTTGAAGGAAGGTCTGAAAGAAATGTAACAGCTGGGAGCACAATTAATTGACAAACACTGAATGCTGTGAATATTAAAAATGAAATGTGTCGAAATAGAATTTTCCTTCTTGTAGTTATGTAGACAACAGACATTTCTTTTAAATATGAGAAGTGTTTTGTTTTGCAGTACCTATTTCATTCCAGTTTGTTTTTATAGTATAGTAATATTTTACATGATTATTTTTACTTCTTATTGGTGTTTTTAAACTCATTGATTTTGGTGTATACATGAATTGCAAGCGGCTTAATTGTCTGAAGTAATCTTTTAAAACAAGGATCCTCTCAGAGAAAACAGTATCTCTAATTTTTATTCTTTTCCATAGCAAGACAACATTTTGTTACATCCTCCTGATACGGATTGACGTTATGAAGGCACTGCTATTAAAATTATTAAAACTGGTAACTGTAGCTGTTTTAGCTCCCTCTGTTTTGTATTTGTTCTGCTCTCTCACTGACAGTGTAAGAATTTATTTGGCTTAGACTTCCTTGCTGCCTTTAGCTCTTCACATAAAGACAACAGAATTCTTTTTGTGTTGCTGTTGCTCAGGTTTTGCCAGTGATTTTTTTTTTCTTTTTTTTTTTTAAGCCTCTAGGTGTCTTTGCAATTCGCTGAAAATTTGAAGAAAGATACTGAGCTGGATCTTCACTGATGAGAAAAGTTCCTCAATTAAAATGGAAATGCAAGGCGGTTTGAAGGATGAGGTGAGAAAATACCTAGTATAAAAGTAATGTAAATTTTGTATCATGTAACATCATGTGAGGCTTACTGAAACTCATTTCTTCTTTTTATATTCAACTGATTTTTGTATCACTTCCACAGATTTACTCTGTTATAACTGATTTTATAATTTGGCTCCAAGAAGCATAGTGAAAAATGAATTATCTTCAATCTGCCTTTCATCTTCCCCCCTTATCCTAGCCCAGACTGGATACATAAACAGGATTAGGAGGGAGGGAGCACTTAACCTTGAATGTTTACAGCAGAAGTAGAACAGTAGGGAAAGTATAAATTATTATAAAATGCCCTCTGGAGACCTCAGGCAGAACTAGTTACAGATAGGTTCTGCACCTGTAGCAGGTACATGCAACAAATGCAAAACAGTTTCCAGGCCGGCTCATTCCTAGTTAAACCAGGAGTTCACGGGATCCATAAATCACAGGTTCTGGATCTCTGCCACTTGATATAAATGGAAAAAGACGCAGAAAAGAAACACGGAAAGGATGATACAGAAAGTTTATTTCCAAATGGTGTTATATTTACTTATTATCATAAATGTATGTTATCGTGATATTTAAGTGACAAATGTTATTTTGCCAGTCCTTAACATTGAATGCAAAAATGTTTATTTCCTGAAATGAAAAGCTTTTTTCATAAAGCAAAATAACACCTGCCTGAGATGCCTCACTAGTGAAATGTGGATCAAAAGCAAGTTTATTCTGTGACCTTTCAGGATTTCTAAAGAGACAAGGAAACATTATTTTCAAAATGCAGTCACATTTGCTACAGGCATCTTGAAAAGTCCCTCAGTATCATATGCCAAAGTCTCGATTTTACATTAAAAAACTTTTATATAAATTTTAAGGATTTTCTTTAAAAAAATGTAAAACAGGATTACATGACAACCAAGAGGCAGAACTGAATGATGATAGATGCCACACAATCAAAGTCTCCACCCTGAAAAGCCTTTATCATTTTATGAAAATACTGATGCATAAAGGCAGTTGAAGTCACCAAGAAGCTGAGATCATGATAGATTTCCAGCAACTGTACTCAACTGCAAGTTTTAAAAATATATTTAAAGTTGGCAATACTGCATGCTTTAAAATGATAAATATTCCATTTTGTCATTCTCTTGGCCATCGATTTATTAAAAAACTATCATTTTCCGCTTCTCAGAAAGCTATCTGGTTCAAAGCCTCTCTGTACACAGGTAATAGTGAAGTATTTATCTCTTAAAATTTTAAAGTAGTAATAAATAAAACGATGATTTACAGAATATATGAGACTCAGTAAGAAATCAAGACTCTAAAGGCATTTACGGTTCTTAATGATTGTCTCATGCTCTGGCATTTACCAGTCTGCTAATAATATATATGCGCTAGATCTTGTATTTGTCTATACAAATGGAATTTACAAACACATACGCATAATTGACTAATATTAGAGATAGTTACAGGCTAAATAATGTGGTAAATAACCAGAAATATAACCAAATAGCCAGAACCAAAGTTCTGCAGAGGCAAGAAGACTGGTCTTAGGTTGCTCACTTATGAATTAAATGATTTCTGTTCTGCTCAAAAACTGCTCTGTCATAGGTTTGAATCAAATAGCAAACTCACTTTAATTCTCTTGGCTTCAGTGAACCGCAATAACTTCATTAGCCACGTGAGGATTCTGAATATATAGTTGTTAATATTAAAGTTAAAATTTTAAAGTTGCAAGATGCACAGAATTGCAATAACAAGGGCCACAGAAGCACCTAGGACTGGCATAATTGTTATGCTGAAATCCTTCAGGGTTGTGTTTGGTTATTCAGACGCATAAAGTACAGCCATCATTGCAGAGCAGGCAGGAGGCAGGCAGTGCCTCACCATAACCTAGTGCTGGTGCTTCATGATCTTCACTCCAGCAGGCAGGAGCATCCTTCAGCGTACATTGTGTATTGTGGTACCTCAGGACTAATCATTCCCCCTTGTTCGAAGGTAGAAGATACGTTCCAAGGTACAGCAACATTTCACTCTGAAACATCTGGGTCGTAAGACCAACTTCATTTAGCATTGGTGAGCAGACACAGGTCTGGCATCATTACTTGTCAGGTGGCAGCTGGAGTACTGTGTCCAGTTCCGGTCTCCACAATTCAACAAAAACACGGACAGACTGGATAGGGTCCAATGAAGGGCAATGAAGATGATCAAA
Organism: Limnodromus scolopaceus; assembly: GCA_028565335.1. NCBI lineage: Eukaryota > Metazoa > Chordata > Aves > Charadriiformes > Scolopacidae > Limnodromus > Limnodromus scolopaceus. The sequence goes on along the minus strand of JAOXNO010000013.1, from coordinate 61,626,557 downwards.
GGGCTGGAGAACTTGCACTACAAGGAAAGACTGAAGTAAGTATTTTCTCCCTGGAGAAGAGGAGGCTTGGGTGGACCTTATCACAGGATTCCAGTACCTAAAAGGTGACTACAAAGAAGATGGAGGCTCTCTTGTCACAAGGAATCACATGGAGAAGACATAGGAAAATGGGTACAAGTTGCACTGAGAGGGATTTTATCTCTATATGAGAGGAATTTTTTACAGTGAGAACAATCAAACACCGCAACAACCTCCCCAGGGATGCAGTGGAGTCCCCATCACTGGAGGCTTTCAGGACACGACTGGACAGCGTGCTAGATAATCTCATCTAGGCTCTGCTGCCCATGAAAGGTTGGACCAGATGATCTTTAAGGTCCTTTCTAGTGTGGCCTGTTCTATGGTTCTACGATTCTGAGTGCAACTCTCACTCATTTATTGTTCTTGGTTGCCAGTGCTGCCATTACCACACCACCCACTTCAGGTCACAATCCACCAGACCAAAGGCTTTGTCTGCACCATGAACACCTTTCTGCCATACGGTATCTTCAGAACAATAAAAAGAAAAAAGCGCACATTCTAGAAGACTGATGGGGGCATCCTACTGGCACATTTGGCTAGAGTAATTTGGATAATCAGCAATTCATTGCCAAAGATCTTGGTCTTATTATCATCTTGTGTAAGCCCAGTCATTTGTGAAATCATTTTTCGTTCCACCATATTTTGAAATCAGTAAATTTAAGGCATTTTACAAAATGACTGGTGTACAACCAGACAGTGAGAACAGACTTCCCACTGTACTGTGGCTAAGAAACCCGAAATCTGCTGTTGGAAAGGTGACCCCAGAAACTTACATTATTCAAGAGAAGTAAAAATTGTCAAGTAAAGCTTTTGCCACGTATCTCTTATTTAATCTTGTGTTCTGCACTTTGGACATATTTTGCTGTCTTCTTTTGGTGGAAAATTCTTTGAATGAAAATTTTTCCTGGTAGATACTTTATAATTTTTTATTGGATGTTTCCTCTACCTTGAATAGACATTGAGAAAGAAATGCATTGTCCTCTTTTCTCCTTTTGTGGGAAGTCTTCCATATTTGTGACGGTGTTAGGCCTTTTGCTCCCAACAGCATCTGATTTCAGAGGAGTATCAAGAGATAACATCCTACAGCAGGTCTATGAGCACATCTATCTTCCAAACCAGTTTTTCTGTGGTGACTTGCGTATTGATCTTTCCCCTGTGAGGTCCCGTAGACCGGTTCATTATCCTGGACTTAGAGAATATCCATTTCCATGTGGCAATACCTCTGGCTCACAAAACCTGTCTCCTTTTAATGGCAGGAAACAATCATTGTCAATTCACAGTGCTTTTATTTGTTCTTGGTGATCATGCGAGTATCCGCTGACATCCAACATAGGTGACAGCTAGTCCTTGCCATCCAAAGAGGTGGTGGGGGAGCCTAATCTAGATAGACTTAAAAAATAGCAGGCATCTGCCAGCTATCTGAGGACAATCACTTTTGGGTGTTCGCAAATTCACAGAATCACAGAATAGTAGGGATTGAAGGGACCTTCAGAGATCATCATGAAAAAGACCCGGGCGTCCTTGTGGACAACAGAATGACCATGAGCCAGCAATGTGCCCTTGTGGCCAAGAAGGCCAATGGCATCTTGGGGTGCATCAGGAAGAGTGTGACCAGCAGGTCGAGGGAGGTCACCCTCCCCCTCTACTCTGCCCTGGGGAGGCCCCATCTGGAGTACTGTGTCCAGTTCTGGGCTCCCCAGTTCAAGAAGGACAGGGAACTGC
>JAOXNO010000013.1:61613994-61624657 GCA_028565335.1 Limnodromus scolopaceus | reverse complement strand
GACGAGATGATCACAGAATCACAGAATGGTAGAGGCTGGAAGAGACCTCTGGAGATCATCTAGTCCAACACCCCTGCCAAAGCAGGTCCACCCAGAGCAGGCTGGACAGGAACGTGTCCAGGCGGGTTTTGAATGTCTCCAGAGAAGGAGACTCCACCAGCTCCCTGGGCAGCCTCTCCCAGGGCTCTGCCACCCTCACAGGAAAGAAGTTTCTCCTCACGTTCAGCTGGAATTTCCCGTGTTCCAGTTTCTGTTCAGACCCTGAACTTTGGGGTTCCCGCGAAATGCCCGTGTCTCCCGTACTGCCAGGCCGGCGGGTGTCCCCCCGCACTGCCTCTCCCTCTCCCTCTTCATGGTACCCTCACAAGCCGAAAAATTAAACTTCACCGGTCTCAACGAAAGCTCCGGAAAGCCCGCCCCCCTCGGACCCCGGCCGCCACTGGGCCCGCCCCAACGGCCACCAACGGCCCCGCGCGCCCCCTCGGCGGGGCCCCGCCTCCTTGTTTATCCCCAGCCCCCGCCCCGCCGGGCGCTTCCTTCTTCCCTGGCGTCAGCCGGCGGTGCCCGTGACGTCAGGGGTCCGGGCCGCACCTCGCGGGCGGCGGGGGCGCGGCTGGGCGGGGCGGGGGGAGGAGGAGGAGGAGGGGAAGGGAGGCGGACGGGCGCCAGGCGGAGGGGGGGGGGGGGGCGCCCCCAAGATGGCGGACCAGATCCCGCTGCACCCGGTGCCGCGCAGCGCCCAACGGAGAGCGGCCTATTACACCAGCGCCGCCGCGGCGCAGAGGCACAACAGGTACGGGATAGGGGCGGCGCGGCTCGGCGGCTTCCCTTCCCCCGCCACCCCCTCCCCTCGCATCTCTTAACGGCGGGCGGGGCGGTGTGTACCCCTCGCCCAGCCCCGTTGCCTTGTGGGGGCTCCGGGACTGCCCCGTGGGGAGGGCGGGTCGGGGTGAACGGCCCCCCTTTAGGCCGGAGGAGGGAGGTGGAGGCAGCCCCTGGCTCTCCCGGGCCTCCGCGGTGCTGGCCGCCCCCTTCGGCCCTCCGTGAAGGGGGGAGCGCGTCCCGCTCTCCGCCTCGCTCGGCGGCGGGGCAGGGGGCCGGGACAGGCCATGGCGGCGGCGGGCGGTGCCGCAGGGCCCCGCGGGAGGATGCGCAGGGCGGCCTCGGCTCCGCCGCTGCCGGCCCCGGCCCCGCTCCCACAGTGTGCGGCCTTGGCCGCCCCCGGCCCCGCGGGGCAGCGGCCGCAACTCCGCCGAACTCGGGTCCCTCGCCGGGAGTTTACTTAGGAGCCGGGTGCCCACGCTGGGGGGCTAATTCGGGCGTCGTTAGTAAATACGCCGTGGGGCAGTTGTGGGGTATTAGCACGGGAAACCTTTTGGGATGTAAGGATTAAGAATAAGTCAGAATTTCTTGGGATGTACTTTATAGAGGGTTAAATAGTTTGAAGCAGCCGGTTTAAAGGTCTGCCATCAAATCAAGTTTTCCGGCATGTTTCCTTGCTTCCCACTGTTCTAATACCTAGGTGTGCTGTTGTTGTGAGCAAGGAAAAACTTTGCTGCGTAATTTTGCCGTGTCCATTGGACAGCACTGTTAGAGTGGAAGATGCGATCATAGGTAGTTGTTTGAGGTTGCTTTTATTTTTCCCCTCTTCTCTTGGTTTTTGTAGAGCACTGGTTGCGTGCACAGGGACTGGAGGGAGCAGTTGTAGGATCTGAAGTAGAATAGTTGCTGCTGTTGTTCAGCAATGTTCATGTTTTATCGTGAATAATAGATTTACTTCTTTGTCAGAATGGAATAACTAACAGAATTAAAACTGTGCGAAATAGGTTACGCTCAAATCATGTTGTCCTGATTCTTAAACTAGATAAAATTGTTTTTTGTGAACATTCATGAGCTTGTAGGACAGACTGCCATAGTAGTAGTTTTCCCCATCTTATTAATACTTGAATGTCTGACAACTTGTGGTGGGTTTGTCCTCTGTTTTGAGGTAAGGGCAGTGTTATTGTCCTAGTGCCTGTGCCTGAGAGGATTGAAGCAGGGGAAGCTCTTGCTGGAATCTATGAATGAATGTATGTATGTTTCTTACAATGCAAGTAAGTTTCTCAGTAGGTGTTGTGCTTTGGAGTAAAAAGGGGAAATGAGCGAAAGGGAAAGCAAAACACTTGGTCCAGGCCATGAAAGGTATCAGGTGGTTCTGTTGTAGGTTACCCGGGAGTGTTTTGGTGATTTGAAAAATGCTATAGATAACGATGAGCTGAGTTCATAAATCAGCTAGATACACAATTTTATTGAAGTTATGTTTGCAGACAGTAATTACATTTGTTTATATGAACTGTTTAAACCCGGCTTTATAAGCAGATTTGGCAAGCTGTAAGATCTAGCAAGGAACTACTGATTCATCACATATCTGCTTCTACCCCTCTATCTTGTTTGATCAACATCACCCTCCAAAGATTGTGGATTAAATTCCTTCTTGTTTAGATTACATCTTTGAGTTATGGTCTTTTATAATCTATGTGTTTCTCAAGTGTAAGTGATATGTATTTAATTTGATGATCCAAACAAATGATTACCTATGATTTTCATTATTTTTTTTCAACTACATCTAGGTTTATAGAACCTTTTAAAAGTTGACAGGCATGTTTATTACGTTTCTTTATTTCGATCACTTGATTAAATAAGTTGCTCTTTTGAGCTGTGAGAATCAGAATACATACGCCAACCTCTTCACTCACTTTAATTCTTTATATTTTTCTTAAGGTGGGTTGAGTAGGTTGGTCGTTCTCTTTCAAGAATACCATGCCCTGGATTTGTGAGACCACCTCCCCTGTGCTTTTAAAGGGGTCCTGTGGGCCTGTAACAAAAGTGTGGGAATTCTTTTGTAAAGCCAGAGGGGGAATATGGCAGTGCAGACAGTTGAACTACAACTTTTAAGTCTTATGACTCCAAGCTTCTGATTGAACTATGGCTCCTGTGCTTTTATGAATGATTCATCCTGCTTTTCTAATCTTCAGCACAGACTTTGAAGAAGCCTTGCATTCCTGAGGAAACTGCAGCAAAGGTCCTGATGTTGCAGATACTTATAAGAATGTTGAAGTGATGTCACTGAGGTCTCTGATATGCAGAAAGTTATCACGTGCAGATATACACATGGATTTTGCCTAATAGAGTATCATTCATACTTCCGAAGATGTCTAGAAACAAACACTGGTTAAAATACAATAGAGTTGGTATCTCAGGTTTAATCCAGTACTGTGGTTTCTGGGCCCTCAAGAGTCTTTGACTTGCTGTGATTTATTTCTTTAGTGAAGAACTCAGTCTTTTGAAAGTCTTATGCACAGATCTGTAACTTCAGTGTGGTAGTGTTTTTTAACTCAAATCGATTGCCCTACTACTGTGCAACACCAGTTAATACAACTCATCAGCTGCTAACCTTCAGTGGCCTCAGAGCTAATTTGGAGGATGACTTCTTTTGCTTGAGCTAAGCAGTCTATAGGATTCTTGGCTGGTGTTGCTATAGTTTACTTTGCAGTGAAGACAAAGGCTTTCTCATTTAGTGTTTGTCCTTAAAATGTGCTTTTAGCTTTTTTGAGATTCTTTTGACAGACTGATAGCAGGCATTTTAAAGCTGGAATATGTTTTTCCCACACACCTAAAGAAACTTTGATGATACACGGCTGAAATTGTACACTTTTGTATTAAATTGTAGCCAATTAAGAACCACAAAGTGTCCTGGGCTGCACTTCCTGTATAAACGTGGCAAGGTTAATGTATTTTATATATTCACTTTGTATATGTTAAGGCATGTTTAAAAAAAAAAAACCATATTAAATGTTACCGATTGCTTGATGAACACGTGCGTCCTGTTCTGCTTTTGTTTCTGATGTTTAAGGGCAATTTACTACTTTTAGAGTAGAAATTCAGGTTTTATATCTTCTGCCGTCTTCACCTACCTCAGATGGACGGAGACCTGTTTGTGTGCTACTGTTAGAAACTAGGGAAATCTATCAGGAAGTAAAAAGTTGTTAGTCTTCAAATTATTAAAAAAATCTTGGTATTATTTAATGTATTCAGCTTGAATAGTAGAAAGCTTGGGGAAAAAAAGAGGTGATTGCTTCAGCACTTTGTCCTTCAGCATGAAGGATCTTATCTATAGGAAAAAGAGCTGCTGCTTCTTGTTTACATTGTGAAGGGAAAAGAGGACCAGAGAACATCCAGGATCACCTTAAATTTTAAGTCTTACTTCACATGCCTGTTCTCATATGTTAGACTTGTATTTGTCATCAGCCCCAGAGTAATCAACTGCTAAACACAGGAAGGAAGTCAACTGTGCTGTCATGTGAGGTTGATGGAAGGAAAACAAGAAGTCTGGTGGAATTTTGAAGCTGCTAAGGAGCTAAACAGTAATCAACCCTCGTTTATCTGTAAGCAGAATACCTAGTTTGTTCAGGTGTCCTGCACTTAAAAACACATGATTTGGCCTAATAGGATTAAGGTGTGAGGTATTGGGACTCCTGAGCTGGTACCACAAAATCAGGTCTTACTAGCTGTGTCCAATATTACGTAAATTCGGTGTCACTGCAGGTATTCAGGAAGGTGATGTCATGAAAAACACTCACTGGAAGGAATTGTCTTGCGTGATTATTCATAGTATGGGTCACAGTAGTGTACTTAAAAATGACCACACTAAATATATTAGGTGGTTGTAGTAGGGCAAGTTGTGGGACAGATCAACTGCTGATGCTTGTCTCTGCAGTTCGCTCACTGAGGCAGCAACTCTGTTTTAAGGCAGCTGGATGTGCTGTTATTTTTGATTTGTCATTCTTATGTTATTAGCAAAAAAGAAAATTACATGAGAAGGGAAAAAGAAGGAAATAATTGAATGATGTGTCCTTTGTCCAGGTAAACGCAGCATACTTGTTGCTTAACAACTGGTGGATTGTAGCTTATTTCATGCTAAGAATGTGTAATAGAAAAAATATTTATTCCAGGCAAAATGGAATGGAAATCTGCAGGACTCAAAGTTTGCTGACAATTCACATGCTTCCCTGATACTTAAAAATGTCAAACAAATTTTTATATTATGTGGAAAGTAAGATGATTTAATGTATTATTATTGTTCTAATGCTTTTCATTTAAATGAAAGCTGTTCCCAGCAATATTATAGTCCTTCTGGTTATCATTTCTCAAGGTGTTTGGCTAGGTTTCACAGTGAACCACCAAAAAATAGAGACATAGAAATATCAACAGATAATACTAGATGCATATGCAGTAATTTTGTGATTTCTTTAATTTCTGACATCTGAAGTGAGCTTTGTTAAAATACTTAGATACCTGGTGCCTGCTTTCAGTTGTTAGAAGCACGTGTTCTTGTTCTGAACCACAGTGTGATTTTTAACAGTTCGGATATTATTCTTCATATTATATATATATATATATATATTATATGCCAGGGTCTTGATAGTTTAAATGTAATAATTAAGAATAGAAACTTCCCCAAATACCTTAAAATGTTATTTGTTGAGACTATGTAACAATTAGAGTTAATAGGACCTGACATCTCTTGTAGAATGCTGTTTACAGAAAGTTCATAATTTATTTTACTGTAACTCTGGGTCTGGAAAGCTCTGCAAAATCCCTGTAATTATTCAAAAAACCAAGCCTTAATATGTATCAGTAGAATTTACCTGTTGCATGGGTTTTATGCATTCATACTTGGTAATTCTAGCAGTTTTTCTAAAATGTTGCTATTTCTTACGAATCCCTTTCCCTGGGTACTTCTGAATGTTTAGAACAAAAGTGCTTACATTATTTGGACAGAATTTTACAGGTTTCACTTTAATCTGCTCTTTCCCCCCTTACACCTTTTAACTGAATGGCTCTACATATTTCCTCCTGAAAATGAGTTTGAAAATGACAGATGAATCTGAATGATAGACAATATTGGCATTAATCTGAATTTTAATATGGCTTCTGTGATAAAGCATTCTAAAGATTGAACTGAATTTACTTTTGAACTTTCACATTTTAAAACTGCCGTTGCAAAGTGACAGTAACTTCTTCAAAGGTTGTTGTTTCACCAGAAGCAATAAACTGTTTAGTCCAAAAGTCTACCTTTTTGTGTACAAATAGCACTGTTAATGCTATTCATCCTACTACTCAGAACATGGTCACAGAAACTCCTGAAGTTAAGCAACTGTGTGGGTATTGCTTGTTACTTGCCTGCATGTGTACTGGCACACTTGCACTTGCTCATGGAGAAATCTCTTAGCATCTTAGGAACCAGGATTAGTTTAAACCAGAGCCCCTGTCCTCTGTGGGTTTTTTTTTTTCCTTCCATCTGTGCCATGCATATAGAACTGGCAACTCAGTGGACGCACCATCACATGTTATTCTAACCCACTTCTCTGTAGGACAGAAATTTTCTGCCACTCGGTGAGTTGTATTGATTGTGACTGTGATACCGAAAATTATAGATGTTCCAGGTTCAGCCCGTACTTGTTAGAAATGTCATGAACTCTGAACAACTGGAAGTGGTATTCCTGATAAGTGTTTTATGTTACAGTTACTAATATGTAGATGTTGAAGTGCATTGGAAATGAGAGTGCATTGAAATACACAGCCTTGTATGTTACACTGCTGTATTTAAATGTTTATTCAGATACACCTCTGTCTTTTGTTTTAGTGTAAGGAGGAAAGGATCAAATGCAGCACAAAGAAATCTCTGTAGAATTGTAGTTCAGAGACTTGTCTGTGCTGTTAATGCCATTCTTACAAATTAGATCAATCTTGTATGTCCTTTTGTTCTTTTTGCAGGAGAACTATTGCCCCCCTGTTTTTTACTGACTTCACCTGCAATTCAAAACATTTCTTGCTTTCGCAAAGCACAAGTTCTTTTCTTTTCATTTAAAAATAAATAAAAAATTGATGTCAGTGTCTTGCAGGATGTACTGTCCTTTGTCATTAGCCTTTCCTGAATTGTGGTTTTGGAAGGAGATTCACTGTTGTTGTTTGGAACCATGTCACTGATTAATTTTTAGGCTGAATAGGAGATGCCATCTCTGAATTCTAATTCTTCCAACGGGGTTGCTTGCGTGGCATCTTTATACTTGGGATGTTGCGTTTGTATAACAGTGGTTGGGTCTATGTTTTCAAGACTCAAGTTATGAAGTACCACTAGTTTTTAAAAAAAGAAGCTAGTGGTGAAATTTTTTTCACGTATTGACATATGTATTCACATATGCATAATTGCTGGATTGCGTGTTGCTTTGTTTGCTGAAGACTTTATTCATAGGTTAATACCTCTTGTTGGGACTGGCACCTCATTTAGGATAGGTGTGGATTCTGAGATTTTTGCCGGTGACAAAGGTCAAAGTAGTTTGACATATAACTTCTGAAAAATGACCTTGCCATATGTTAATGTTTTCAGGGCTTTTACACGGTGTGTGTTTTCATTGTTGTTGTAGTTTCTGTGGCTTTTGCTTTTCAGAGCGATCTTTGATTTAATAAAGCAGGTAACCATATTACGTGTCTATAGAGCTGCTCACAATAGCAACTGTAAAATATTTTTATGTATGCCACTTTCATTGGTGTCATATTTGAGTGGTTTGTAATACTTTGTCTGCAGACATAAATTTTGATACCATAGACAACTCTAAGTGATTTTAGCAATTAATTGCAGATCTTTGACTTGACGTTGCTTAGAACTGTGTATTTGGAAAAAGTTGTCCTTATGTGTTTTTCTGCTCTAGTAATACTCTCTTGCACCAAGGTAGTTTTATAGACAGTCATAATCTTTAGCATAATTATTCTTAGGGTAATTATCCTGATCTGAAGAATTTTAATCACCAGGCAAAAAAAAGTTTGAGAACTTCAAATTGCTATTGCAGATGATGCTGTCTTTTGCAACAAGCACATGTGATTGCATGTGCAGTAGAATAAATTTTGTAAATGTGTTTCTAAGGTTGTTTGTGTTTAAGCTATTATTTTTGCCCTGTATTTGCATGTCTTCTTGGTTTCTATCTGTAGTATCTAAATGCAGTGATTTGTGTTGCTTGGGCAGGCATTTGGACTGCTAAGAACGGGGAAAGCAAACAATTGATTGGGCTACAATGTCAATAACAATACCCAGTGACAGTGATAAAATGGTCCCCTTGTTGTGATCAATGGTGTACCCTACTAATTAAAATTAGGGTTCTGGTGAATGTAGATGATGTTTCCTCAGATCCTGCTGTGTATTTAGGTATTTCTGGTACCTATTTGTTAAATACAGACTCACTCATCTTGTCATGAGTTGAAAAAGATCTTATATTAGGATATGCTTAGCACTTTGTAAGGTAAGCAAAGGGGAGTAAGGAAGGGTGCCTTTTTTTTCATGAAGACTTCATTATGCAGATCTTCTGAGTTTACTTCATCTGTATATAGCTCTGGTAAGAAAGTATGAACTAGGAGAAAGAGAAGGCAACTAGCATTCAGAACACTTCCTTTATGTAAGTGTCTGATGGAACCTGTAGTTTTAGTATCCGTGATTTAAGCAATTTTTGATAAGCTACATGAACGGGAGCTGCTCTGGTAATAACTGTAGTCTGCTTTTAGGCCTTTATTTCCTCAGATGTAAGGGTTAGTTCTTGGTTAGTTCCTAGTTCTGCATGGCAGAAGATGCCAGCATTTATTTACTTACTTATTTTAAAGTCAGCCAAAAATGCTGTCTTGTGTTTTTCTAGAATATCTCTCTGCAGCATTTGTAAAAGGCTGGGGGCTACTTGATTTATTTGGTCTTATTGCAGTAAATATTATTCATCTCTGTGACACGCTCAGTAATAAACTTGCCTGCATACAGTAGAAGTGTGTTTTGTTCTCCAGTGGGTAAACCTACTACAACCCTCCCATAAACATAGTGTAGGTTTTTAAAGATCCTGTTAGGCAAGGACACAAAAGCAAAGTTAACTATTGAAACTGTATATAAGTGTTGAGCTCCACAAATCTTCAGCTTCCTTAAAAGCTGTTCAGGTGTTGTTTTTCATTTGTTTTAACTGTTGGAATACTGTCATTAGTGTCCTCTTCCATGTAGAGATCTCTGATACAGCTGTCCCTGATAATGCATATAAATTTGTAACAGGATTATTCTGTGTGTGCATATGTATTTTTTTAGGCCAGCACTTGAATTCAGAGACTTCCCAAATAATACTGATTAGGGGTGCTCTTGCATTGAAGGCACAGCTGAAGCTAAGCAGGGACAAACAGTGACAAGCTCTAATCAATTCTAAAAACTTCTGAAATAGCTTTCCTGTGTTTTGGAGGAAGAGGTTAAAGGAAATTTTTTACATTTCCTACAGTTAGCTGCAGAAGTTTTTTCCATTTTCCACTTTGTAATCTAGGGACAATATGATTGCTGTGTAGTTTAATTGAATTTACTGCTGTGTAAAGCATACAGGTGTTTGAAATTAGAGGTGAAAAAGTAACTTCCAGTTTTTAGAAATGCAGAAGAATATTTGAAAAGAAAAATGTATTTGTAATTTGATTTTTCTCAGGTAGCTTCTAGCAAAGCAACTAGTTTTATGGAGATGCTGAATATTTGACTAAGAGGAGCAGTCATATGAAAACATGGTCTATGTTTATAAATATCGCTATGGATCAATGTACATTTCTTAATAAATATTTTCCTGCTGCTGTGCAGTTTCCTGGGATTTTTTTTTTCTTTGTTACAGGACAGGCTCTGAACAGTTAGGTCAGTGATACAGGCAGCCTACACCAGTGGTTTGTCCTTCAAGAAACAATTCCTGCTCTTTATATAAATATGCTTGTTCTTTTCTTCATCATTCCTCCTACTGCAACTCTACAATTTGGCAGTCTCCTTTCTCCTCGCACTGGGAAGGTGTTCACCTAGGTTAACTCCTGGAGGAGTTACTGGAGGTAGAGCAGGATATGGCTGAGATATGGAGTAAGCAGCACAATCTGTCAGTCTTTCCTCTGCCCATGACCAGAAGCGGAGGGAGTCCTGTGGCAGGCAGCAGCCCCTGGGCCAAATTGCCATTGTTTAAAGGTATGGGACATAGTCACAGTGGCAAGTGGTGGTAGCTCAACTGCCGGTAACTGGTCTTTCTCAGCTTTTCTACTCAGATGCTCAGCTGGAACTTTTTCCACTGCTGCCTCTCTTCCATGCTGCTCTGCATCCCGCAGCCATCTCCTGTGTCCAGGTGCTGTGTAGACTCGTGGCCACATGTTCCTTTTCCCTCCCTCACTCAGTTTGAGAAGTACTGCTTTAAAACATCAGCTTTGTTTTTCCTTCTTGTGAATTATGGTGCATAGCACAAGCGATAGGCGACAAAGAAATGCTGTTTATGCAGTGTCTGACACAGTGCTTCTATCCTACCTGGGTCTTTTAAGCAGGCAGATAGAAAAATCCATCATAGATACTGCTTCTGCATTTGTCAAGTGAGTAAAAATTAGAAAAACACACAGTCATGACTGTCCTGCCCCTTGCACCTTCTTGCTGTACCCTTGAACTTGCTCTTTTAGAACAATGGAGAGCTGGCAGAAAATATAGAAATAATTACAGATCTAAATTAGTAAAATGGTTTCCATTGCCAGTGATGGCACCCGTGGAACTCTGCAACTGCATCTACTCTGGCAAACAGCCATCAAAGTGGAATGATGTAGCTAC
>JAOXNO010000013.1:61545081-61612190 GCA_028565335.1 Limnodromus scolopaceus | reverse complement strand
TGTCTTGTGTAACCAGGTCCTCTGTCTCATTCAGCAGTGAGCCCATGTTTTCCCTAGTCTTCCTTTTGTCACTTACATACTTACAGACTTCTTGTCTTTGACATCCATGGCCAGATTCAGTTCCATTTGGGCTATAGTAGTTTTGCTAGCTTTCTCCCTGGATGCTTGGACAATGTTTTTGTATTCCTCCCAGGTTATTTGTTCTTACTTCTGTCTTCTGTGTGCTTCTTTTCTGTGTCTGAGTTCGGACGGGAGCTCCTTGTTTATCCACTCAGGCCTCCTGACTTTTTTGCCCAACTTCTTATTTCTTGGGATAGAAATCTCTTGCGCTTGGAGGAGCTGATCCTTGAATATTAACTAGCTTTTTTGGGCCCCTCCTCCCTCCACAGCATGTCTCATGGGACTCTTCCAAGCAGTTCTTAAAAACGCCAAATCTGTTCTCTTGAAGTCCAAGGTTATGAGTTTGCTTGCCACCCTTGTCCCTGCCCTCAGGAATGCAAACTTCACTATTTCATGGTCACTGCAGCCAAGGCTGTGCTTGACCTTCACATCCCTGGTGAGCCCCTCCTTGCTTCGTGAGTATGAGGTCCAGCAGAGCACCTTCTCCTCATTAGCTCCTCTGATTGCTTGGAGGATGAAGTTGTTGCAAAGCACTGCAGGACTGTCCAGGATTGCTTATATCCTGTTGTATTTTCTCTCCAGCAGGTATCAGAGTGGTGGAGATCCCCCATGAACACCAGGGCTTGTGAATGTGAGGCTGCTCCTATTTGTCCATAAAAAGCCTCATCTACTTGTTCTTCCTGTTCAGGTGATCTGTAGCAGCCACTATGATGTTGCCTTTAGCGGTCTTCTCTTTAATCCTAACCCAGAAATTCACAGTTGGCTCCTCATCCATCCCCAGACAGATCTCTGCATACTCCAGCTGCTCTCTCACATAAAGGGAATGGATTTTTGGATTTGCTAATTACTGTTTTTATATAGATTGTTTTTAGGTTGCTGTGGGGAAAATGGGACAGTCCCAGGACACACATTGTAAGAGATGACTATACAATACAGCTTCATAAAAGTTAAACTTACTAATTCTGTGCCAAACACTCGTATTTTTTGGTGACTCAATCCTTTTTCTTGTTGTGTGCTTTGTTGGTTTTTTTTGTTTGGTTGGTTTGTTGGTTGTTTTTTTTTCCCCTGAGTGCTAGGAATTATTCTTCACTATTCACAGTGCAAGAATAATTTCAAAGTAGATAAGTGGCATGCAGAATAGATTAAAGGTCTTCCAAACTGTAAAGTATTTGAAAAACTTTAAAAATCCATATCCAGAATATATTTTGATTTCTTTTATCAGATACTTCTTTTTTTGTTGTGTGTCAGCTGTTCCTATTTAAGGACTGCTTAACTACCATTACCAATAATATCGAGTAATATGTTTATATATCTAGAGTTTTTGCTTCTGTGTTGTTTGATATATTTTTCATGTATTTTGTAGGTGTTTGTGCAGCCAGCTTTTCTGACCATTTTATCTTCTGTATCATGCATTTTTCTTGATTAGGATTATTGTATGTGTTACTGCATACAGGTAGATGATTTTTGCTTGACTCTAATGCTTAATTCCTTTTAAAATTTTCTTCTAATTGATATCCTTAGTGATCTTTTTAATAGTCTGTGAAAGGAAACCTGAGTAACAGTGCAGTCTCTTACAATCATCTTCCCAATGGTATAAAGATACGAACTGAAGAAGTCACTCAATTTATATGCACTTAGGGGAATTTTCTTACGGAATATTCCAGTGTTTTGTCTTGACATAATAAGCATTCCAGAAACAGACATCACGAAAGCAAGTTGAAGACCAGTAGAAATCTAAAGTCTGTACTTCCATGAAAGTTCAGTCATTGCATCTGCTATTAACCTTGCCAAGTAAATTCTGCTTAACAAAATCTTACAAAGAATTCTTTGAAAAATATGAAGTTGCAGCTCTATATACAAATTATATAAGAAACAACAATTTCCCTAGAATGTTTGCAGGCCTTTTTGCTGCATTACATTTTTAACTCAAATTAGAGTTTTTTGTTGATGTGTTAGCACAAATGAATGAGATATTTAGGTGAAAATATCTCTCTAATAAAATTTCATATGGCAAAGATTAACTTGTTACTTTAGGAGATTCCCGGTAATAAAAAGTGATGTACTAGCTATTTATTTTTTTTATTTCATTTTTCCAGGTACCAAGTGGAAGATGAGTCCTCTCATTTGGATGAAATGCCATTAATGATGTCAGAAGAAGGCTTTGAAAATGATGAGAGTGATTACCATACTCTACCAAGAGCCAGAGTTTCTCAAAGAAGAAGAGGCTTAGAATGGTTTATCTGTGGTGGCTGGAAGTTTCTTTGCACTAGGTTTGTTGCATGCCAGTACTTTTTATTAAACTGCTAAACGAATTCAGTAAACAGTAACTGTGTGTTGTGTGATATGTGCAGTCAATGGGAACACAATAATTTGCTTGTCGTATACCTTTTGATTGCTTTGCCTGCTTTTTCCCTACTAGGACATTACCAGCCACTAATAAAAAAGTTCTTAAAAGCTGCTGCTTTGCTGACTTGTGAGAAAAGAGTGGCTTTTAAGAGAGATCATGTACTAGACTTGTAATAGTCTGAGGTCCATAATATAGCATATGAGCCTGGTCTTCACTTCTACTCAGAACCGCATCAGGGTAGAGAAGTTAAAACTTTATTTTACTTCTGAGGGATTTAGTGTTTTAAGTTGACAATATATAAATTTTATTGATGTTGCTGAAAAAAAAAAGCAAGTTCATTAGCTAATGATTAGTTAACACTTCAACTTTAAAGGTTAAAGAATAAGTGTAACTGGTGGCAGTGAACTACAGCTGGAATTAACTTTTGTGATTTTGTTCTTATTTAGAGTATCTTTATGCTACAAAACTGCTATAAGCAGTTGCCTTGGAATAGTAACTTTCTAATGAATTGCTAACAAATTTCAAAATACAGAAGTTGCTATTAGGATGATTAAGAATCATGATGGGGGTTTTTTTATCTGGAATGATGAAATCTGAGAATCACTCAAGTGAAGTAAGTGAAGTATTTTCAGTGAACTTAAGTGCTGAATGCTTTTTTTGGCAGATGATTTGAGAATTGATTTTAGATTAGTCTTCATGGGTGGTTTAATGGCACTTAATACATTCCAAGAGGTCTGATACTGTTGTCTTACCAAAGCAAGGCTGTATTTGTGCACCGTTAGTTTTGAAATAATTTTGTTATACAGCTTTACTGTTTGCAGAAAAATGTGATCTGTGTTGATTTATTTTTTTCTGTAATGATTTAACAAAACCTGATTAATTTAGTAATTTTATTATATGGAATAAGTGTTTGGGAAGTAGCAGGAAGGAAGTAGGTAGTAAAGTTTACAGAAGCAGCATTTGTATAAGTAAATGATTTTTGGAATCAGTATTTCTGTTACAGAACTACCACTGTAGTTTAAAATAAAACTTTTCAAAATATTTAGAGGCTGTTAGTCTTTTGGACATAGCTTAAAATTGAGATACCTTTCAAACAATATACTTTAGCTGACTTCAGCTCTTTAAGTATTAATGAGTATTAGTTACAATTATTACATTTCTGTGAGTTTCATGAAAATGGGTAGGCCAGTAAAGGCTGCGCCTGTAGTTGCCCTGACAGAGAAATTACAGTGTTTGGATAGAGGCAGGCAATTGAAGGATGAGTTTATGTTGGAACTAATTAACAATTGTAAGAGAACATCACAATAAAGTGTCATTAATACTGAGGACAGCAAAATTTTGTGTTCTTGCCTGCTTTTTAAAATTGGTCGGTAGATCTCAGTTTTAAGTGGAGCTCAAGCCTAGAAACTTTCAAACTTGTTAGAACTTAGTAATTAAAACACTTGAGCCATATTTTTGATGTTTTTTTGAGAATGAAAAGAGCAAGGAAATTGCATTACGGATTCATTATTTTGCTGCTACTTAGACATATTTTACTAATAATGTAGGTGTGTAAAAGAAAAGCCTTCACTGAGAAAAAGGCCTTGGAGGAGGAGAATGACTTCTGCTTTGCTGATTCCCTCAGCTGAATTAGGGTACAAAAAAGAGTCTATTCAGTTTTGGTTTTATGCCTAGAGGCATTTTAATCACAATAGTGTTTTCTATAACAGAACATCATAGCAGATAACTTTCTTCTTTCATGGAAAAAATAAAATCTCTATTAAAAAAAAAAAAAAGACCAGATCATAGCAGAAGCTTGAAATTTCAGTACGATATTAGCAGGCAGAGGATACTCCTGCAAGAAAGCTGCAGACATCTGCTTACACGATATGGGGAGAATTAGCTGGAAGGAAGGCTGGATGAAAACCTCGGCTTGGGTGAGCACTTGTGAGTATGTAAATACCCACCCTGGTGATAGGGAGGGTTTTTTCTGAGCTGAGAGCACCATTGAGGCTTTGTTATTGGTAAAAGTCAGGGATGTACAGTCAGTGTTAAGATACTCTTTTTAATGGTTCCTCGTTATAATAAAGTTCAGTGAATTTTTGCTGGGCCCCACAGAATACTAGAGTTTTTGAAATGCCTGTTTGCAGCTCATAAAGTTGTCTGGGATCATTGAGAAGATCATCAAGTTGCCTAGAGTCATTGAAAGGATCGTTGTCATACATGCAGTTATTACTTACACCGCGTAGTAGAATGAGTTACACTGTTTTTATGTGGTGTAAAGTATCGGTTTGGCATAGAGTTGGGTGTTGATGCCTTCACGCTTGAAATGGACATGTAAGAAAAAAATTTTCATGTGTGTTGATGGTGGATTATACCTGTTATGAAAACAACTGAAATTTACTTCTAGAAGTCAAACTGCGTTCTTTTAAATGCAGCATAGCAGTCTGGAACCTGTTGAGTTGAACAGAATTTAAAATTTCACCCTATTTTTATGGAAATTAGTATCTCATACTTGAGACTGGGTGAGGCTGAAATCTCAACTTCCACATCCAGAATTTCCATTTGTGCTTTAAGGTAAATTTTTCAAAGGTGTGACGGAACGATGAACGCAGTAAAAGACTAGGCATTTGTGTGGAGTCAAGCTCAGGGGGCCCCTGATTTCTTTTAGGGTCTCAGTGAAAGTTTTATGTTTGTGTTCAAAATGACTTGTAAACAAACAACCCCCCTCCCCCATACCCACTAGTTTGGGGGGTTTTTTGTGTCTCTTGCATTGTTAGGATTAATCTCATTTTTGTGAGAGTAATCTCTTTGCAGCTTTAGAATCTTATATTCTATAGATTTTTGTTGCTACATCACAAACTGTTACTGTTTAATTGAAAAAGTTTTACCCTTTTGGCAGGAGCAAATATGGAATGTTTGACAAAGTTCACTGTACATTAAAATTGATTTTGTAAAACTCCTTTATTCAGCATTTAGTTTCTGTTTAGACAATAGACTTGTTGATTGGAACTGAATGGCGTGAACTTTATTTGCAAATCTGCAGCTCTTTAAACATTTTTTACATTTGCAAGAAAAAAATCATAATTAAATCAAATGTCTTTGATTTTGAACAAACTGAAGACTTAATTCAATCAATATAACTTTTAACTTCAGAAACTGCTTATTTTTTGCTTTCATAGCACTGTTAAAAGAAAACTTTGTGATATAGCAGCTGTTTTGTGGCTGTAATCATTTCCCCTTTAACTTACAAATTCTCTTCAAGCTTGTGAAATTATAATGCACATAGATCAATACTCTGGAGTTCTTTGGGCTGGATTGATTTCTTTCTCATGAGATTTACATTCCACTTGTTATCAAAAAACACTTTGTCCCTATGAAAATGGTGCCATTGAATGGCATTTCCATATGAAGTGAAGGGGATATCAAATGCTCGGATTAATTTGGGCTCTAAGATGGCCTGTACGCTTTCAATTAATCTGCAATGCATTTGTTATGCAGAAGCATGGGAAAATGCTGATCTTTTAAGAATGACATGACCACTGTGTTGCTTTTGGCCTGATTACTGAAGCTACCTGTTGAGTACAATAATTACAGTATGTTTTCTTTGCAGAACTAGTTTCTGCTACTTAAAACCTAATAAGGAAAAGCTGACCCTTGCAGACAATATAGAGCTTTTATATTATCTTTCCTTTCTCATGAAAATGCTGTTTTGTGAAAGATACTGGCAGTTAAGCTTGTAGGATAAAAGTAATGAAAAGAGAAAATAAAAAAAGCCTTTATTACTAGAACGGCAGAGTCAGTTGAGACTTTTACTTTAGCTTTTGACTTGGAGAGATGCACTCTATTTCTGAAAAAGTTAAGGGTTCTTATTTAACAATTACTCCAGTTTGTGGTGTGGTTTTTTTTTTTAATATGGTAACAGTTACTAATATGAAGGCTTTGGTTATTGTTCCTTCAAATAAAAAAAAAAAGCAGGCTGGTAAAAAGCTATTTAATAGATATACTTTAAAGTTCTTTTATCAATTAGTGCATTTCTTCATATATACAATCTTTTCTATCGATGTAGGCAACATGGCTTATAGCTAGCTTAAGGGAAAAAAGCTTTCTGTGCATGTGTTGAATTTTCTAGGCAAGGGCATTTGAAATGAATGCTTAAATCAATAAACAACAATGTGATATTTTTTTTTTGATAGCTGAATCCATAGCATAAGGTGTGGTTTTTACATTAAAGATTTTGGGAAAATCAAAAGTGCATCTTGATCATGCTACATCTAACATTATGTTTTTAGGTTATTTGAAGCTTGGAGAATGTCATTCTGATTTATCTCCTGATGTTTATTTCACACAAATTCAGTGGGTACAAAAAGCCCATTAAAGGATCCATGCCCTTGCAAAAAAATGTTTCTCTATTGGAAAATATTAATTTGAGAACAGATCATGTATTGGGTGTTGATTAGTCTGAGTTTCAAAAATATTGGGTAGACTTCATTGTTCTTAAAAATCTGAATTAATGTAAATTGATGAGGATTTCTGAGGCCAGCGTGTCCAACTCTTACTCTTCCTGTGATATAACAGTGATTACTGCTGAGACTGTAAATGGCACAATCTAAAAACTGATTTTTACTTTCAAAGTAGTAAAAATCATCTGAACCACTACAATACTGATTTGGGCATAACCTGTAATATTTCCATCATCTGTGATTTTCTTGCATCTGAGAACTTGAGTGTTGTTAGCTCTGTGTCAGTCAAATCCCTTTTATCAAAGGTATCATAGTTGTTTCCCAGTCAGACATCATTCTTATGTCTGTACTTTTTGGCATTTGCTAAAATAATGGTCATTATGGCATTTGTTTCAGCTTCTCTCTTCATCTGTAATGGAAGAAGAAGGGGAAACTCCATGGCAGGGAAGGCAGTATAATTCAGTTTCTTTATTCAAATATTTAATTTTGGCAATAGAAAAGTCCTCAGTGTCTGAGGAAATTATTCTGCAAAAGCGACTGTGCTTAGTCAAATTTTCAGTCTGTTTACAGTTTAAATTCAAAAACTGATTTAAGCAATGCTAGATTTCAAAGGCTGTCAGGAAATTTCAGTCTATGGACTTTTAGACAGAAGCTGTCATGCTTGTTCACTTTCCCTGGGAAAAAAACCCCACTATTTTCCTTGGAAACTTTTTTGCTACAGATCTGGCTTGACACTTCTTAGTCTCAATCGAAGCTTCCGTTTGTATTGTCCTCTCTGCTCCCCTGCCCTGGAAATGAATATGTTTAAAGGTTTAATTCCATGAGCAGTTTTGTCAAGTGTAAATCCAAGCTGAGGCAGAGTGGAATAGTTCCACTTTTTCCTGCAAGCGAGAAGCCTGCCTTCTTTCAACTATTTTTACGCTTTCAGTAGATTTTAGTAGATGAGGGATGGATCTAACTGAAAATAGCCCCCCTTTTTATTCAGTATTAGTTTACAGCTGGATCAATTTCTGAGTCCACTTTACCCATGTCGTCGTGTCAGCACAAAGGAAGGAAGGGGCAAGAATCCACACCTTTGTTACGGGAGGAGGGTGCTAAAGCCACTTCAGCAGTGGCAGGATGGGTTCCCAGCCATTAAACTCATTGTGGAAACCTGACGTAGAAAGACTGCTGTTTGGTTTGCTTTAAAGACAAATTTAAGAAATTACCAAGGTAACATGATTTTTCTGACTTGTATGTTACTAAACAAACAGGGCTGAATTTTGAATCTTGAATTAACAGAGTTTTTTACAATAGAATAATTCTTTGTGAGTATTTAAAAGTGATGGGGAAAAGTTGCTGAATATATTTCTAACAGAAATAAAATGCGTGTTTAAGTAGGATCAAACCAAATTGATGTCCATGCCATAGTGAAAGCTTCAGGGAGGAAATCTTCAGAATCCAGCATTTAGAATTTAAGTGTTTTAAATGTCAGCTTGTGGGTATCGGTATAGTGGCATTTCCAGAACAAAGTGGATGTTGCTTTGAATGATTTTACTATTGCATAACTTTTAGTTTTCCTTAAAAAGAGCCTGGAACTTGGAATTCCACTTGTTTTTTGCCCAAATTAGTTTGTAAAAGGCCTGGGATATTGTAGGCTATAGACAAGAATGTTTTAAGTGGGACTGTGGTGATGTAAGCTAACTATCAGCCTTCCTTCCCTGCGTATTTGTGTGTACCATGACTCTGTAATTGTGGAAAAACAGAATCAGAAGGGACCTTAAGAGGTTGTCCAGTTGATTGCTTTTCTGCACAGGATGAATGACACCTGCCACTTGTGTCTGATCTAGCCAGATCTTCAGAGACCTGCAGTAGTAGCCATTCCAGTGTCAACTGTTTCTTTCCACCCTACTGGATAGAAGCATTGACTCAATGTCTGTTCTGCTCCCCCCCTTATTTATTTGGCACAACTGAAGTCCATCATTACTTAATCATGGTGGACCTAGAGAACAATCGTCCCTTTCCTCTTTGCAGCTGTTTCTTACATGGTTGAAACCATATGATGTCCACACACGGCCTTCTCTGAATGACTCTGTTTCTTTCAGCGTATCTGGTAGACAACCCTGGTCTGCTTTCTAGACCTGTAGTTGTTTTGTTGCTCTTGTGTGTGGTCTTTATTTTCCCAATAGGCCTGTTTGTATTTTGATAATCAAAATGATGTTGTAAGCCAACGGAGATCTTGCTAGCACTGGATTGAGAAAAAGGAATACATGCATGACTTGCTAGCAGTATGCTTGTCCACACTGGCCAGATACGTGCCTTTTTTTGCACATGTGTATCATTCTTGTGCAGTAGCTGAGTCCTCCTCTTCTGACCTGCCATCTACTAATGCTTTTCTAATTCTCTATTTGCGTAGTTGATTGTTTCTGGGTAAATGCATTATGTTATGCTTTTGTCTGTTTAACTGTGTTCTATTTTTTCCAGGTAGTTTTTTCAATCTGTCAAGAGAGCTTTGAATTCTAATCTCCTCTTTGCATGTACTCCTGTCTCTTCTAGCTTTTTGTTGTGTGAAAAATGAAATATTCAATATTCAATTACCCAGTAAGTTCTAGATAAAGCTCTGCGAAATTTCACTGAAATTATTTTGGTTTTATAACAAGCTACTCTGCAATTATGATTTCTTGCAACTCTGTCGGTTCCTTTACCTCCCTTACAAGAAATATCTTGAGAGCTAAGTTTTACTAGATACATAGAATCATAGAATGATTTGGGTTAGAAAGGACCTAAAAGATCATCTTGTCCAAGCACCCTGGCCATGAGCAGG
The DNA here is from genome assembly GCA_028565335.1 of Limnodromus scolopaceus. NCBI lineage: Eukaryota > Metazoa > Chordata > Aves > Charadriiformes > Scolopacidae > Limnodromus > Limnodromus scolopaceus. The sequence goes on along the minus strand of JAOXNO010000013.1, from coordinate 61,602,478 downwards.
GACATATTCCACTAGATCAGGGTGCTCGAAGCGCCAGGAGTCAAGAGAGGAAACTACTCTCAAGGAGTAGTTCATCTGGCTCTTCTCAGAGAGAAGCTAGTTCCATTTTAGAGGTTGCTCTTGACACGTCAGTGTTGGTTGTGACGTTCTGTTTCCTTTCAGGTGTGTACAAGTACACACAAATAGGTTGACTCTACAGAGTTTATCCAGGAAACAATGCTGAGGTGACTGGATTGTACTTTTCCCCTCCTGTTCTCAGCAAAATCCTTTATGTTGGTTTGAATACAACTTACAAGAGCTTCCCATTGGTTACTTTTTTTTTTTTTTGCATCAAAAATATTGTCAGTGTGTTCAAAAACCTCACTAGGAAATGTGTGTCACTTTCCTTCGCCTTCACCTGCTGATGTAGCTGGAATTCCCTGTGACCAGCGAGGGCTGCGCTTTGGCTGCAGCAGGTGCTGATGGATGGCCCGTCTGCTCAGTCTTCCTCATTCACTTGCCTAAAGCAGGCTCCCAAAACGATTAAAGGCCCTCCCACCAGTATTAAAAAATGTAACATACAAGAGGATATATAGAGTATGGCAAACCCGCTTTTTTTTTTTCTACACTACCAGCTCGTTCCAAACCATCTGTACTTACTTGTGTCAATCTACTAGGGTAGATTACCCCTGCCCTGTGGGTGTTCCTAGCAGGTCTTAGGTTGATTGCTGAGCCTTAGTGGCATCATTCCTTTTTCCAGCCTTTCGTCCTTCCTACCTTGTGATCTCATCCCTATCATTCCCGTGTCCTTGCCCAAATTGCAGTTGTTGAAAGCTGGCTGTGAGCTCTTCCCGTCTATCTCATCGCTCATAGTTTGAACCCTCTTCAGTACGTTTGTGAGCTGGTTAGGCAAGGATGCCCTTCCTTCCTCCTGTGAACTGAAGTTCACCACTGCAGATCATTGTGCAAGAATTGTTTTGAACTGGTATCAGGGCAAGGTGTGGTGAAACTATTCATAAGTGAAATTATTTTATTAGGATGTCTGAATGAGTTGAGTACTGTGTAATTGCTCTAAAATATTACAAGTCAACATCGTGCTTGCTTATTTAGATGTGGCAACAATTTTTAAGCCTGTTTTTCTTAGGTATTTGCCTTTAGGATCCCAGGTTTGGAAACAGTAATCATGTATAGTAAATTTTTAGTTTTAAAGTAAACAATTGTTTTTCTTTTCAGTTGTTCCGATTGGCTCATAAACATTTGCCGAAGAAAGAAAGAGCTGAAGGCTCGCACAGTGTGGCTTGGGTGTCCTGAAAAGTGTGAAGAAAAATACCCCAAAAATGCCATAAAAAATCAAAAATACAACGTCTTTACCTTTATACCTGGGGTAAGGCTAATAACCATTTTTTTTTTTTTTTGGTGTTGGGTTGACTATATATTCTGTAGATATTGCAAAAAGATAATTTTATTTGCCCAGATTCTTCTTTTTACTTTTATCTTGATGTCTTGAATTAAAATTGACAGTTTGAGAGCAAGGCTAGTTTTTTCTAAATTGTTTTGTTTTCAAAGGGATATTTACTAAAGAAGTGCAGTGTATATGATTGAGTGGTTGGAATTCAGTGAAGCTTTAAAAATGTGAGATGGGTTTCCTTGCGCATTTCTCGTCATCACTAGAAATATGTAATTCTGTTTTTAAAGCAAAAGCACTTCTACACAGTCAGTTGTGAAAATACTACAAAGCGCTGACTTCAACTGAGAATTAAATAGTTGAAAATTGCAGTGTGCTCCCATAGATATTTTGTCATACTCCCTGCCATTGAAAGCATAATAAATAATGCATTCTGAAACAGGCAACTCCTTAAATGACAAAAATAACTCACCGCTTTAATTTATATGAGAAGTAAGTCCTAGTTTAGTAAAGTAGTGCTTTTCAGAGTTGTATTTCTTATTGCAATTTTAAAAACTGCGATTTCTTTTTGGTTTTGAATGCAGTTCTTTAGATGATATTTTTGTTGTGGAGTGGAAGGTTTTTTTTTTTTTGGCACTTCTTTTCTGAGAAGCCATATTGTGTCTTAATTTATATTTTTTTGCCTATAAAGTTCACTGTTTATATGAAGACAAAAGATACGTTACAGTTTTGTCAAGTTCATGCTTTAAAAAAAAATTGTTGTTATAATGAAATAGCAATAGAGAAGGTGACTTTTGTAGCTTCAGTAGTTAAAAACTAAAAGTGTATGCTACTGTTATAAATTTTACTAGTATACTTTTACTCCTACTTTTACTAATACCATCCAAGAGTCCTGTGTTCTATTGAAAAACTGAATGTCTTCTGCATTTGAATACAGACACGTTTTGTCTTAAATTTTTTATTTATGTGATCATGCTGGTTTATAAGTGTATTGATTCTGTTCTTCTGGCCTCTTTGGTCCAATGACTGACAGCTGCTTTCTAATACATTTCTTTATTAAAACAAAAAAAATTAATGGCTTTGTAATTAAGACTGATCTCCTGTCAAAGAAATAAAATGTCACTTATCACAGGCGGATAAAATATTCTCATCTTTATTGAACGAAGTAAATGTTTTCTTCCGAAGTTTAAATTATTAAATACACTGAAACTGGTTAAGCCACTATGCTTTCCTAAAGGTCACAAAATTCATTAAGTATATAGTAAGCCATTGATTATTGTGACTAGAAATCTGCAGTGTAGATTACAAATCCTAAACTAGATTCATGTTTCCTATAGGGATCAGCCATAGCTTGCAATTACCTGTTGAGAGAGAGAATGTTTGTTCTTTTTTGATCTTTTGAAAGTCTTTTTTACAGTATAGGCAGAATCAGATTTTTATGTTGGTGGTAGTATTTGGAAACTCAGTAGTCACTTCAAAATGAAGTGAGATCCTAAACACAAAGCCCAGTAGTTGGTGAAAATGTTTCTAAACTTTTAATTTTAGACCTAAATTAACACTTTTCATAGATTGAAATTCTGTGTAGGTATCTGGTTTCTATGCTGTTCTAGTAGACGTAGGGAACATAGTTACATTTATGGGTTTAGAGCCAATGTGACTAAGTCATAAATATTGACTCCAGTGATTTACCCTGGTTGAAATTTTCATTGTGAGAAGTTTTGTCTTTTATTTAGAGTTGTATCTTTTGTAATGTTGTGGCTGGCAATGGGTAACATTAAGTGATTTCATATCAAAATGCAAGCTTGAAATAATATTCAGATAAACAGAATTTTACTTACTGGCTAAAAGAGCTGTAACATTTGCAAGGTATCATCTAATTTTATAACATTTGTATAAAATACTGCTTCTACCTTTGCACCAGTTTATTCAGTTTCCATTTATACATCTTGGTATACAGCTGCTTAGGAATTTTCTGTAAATTTCCATAAAGAATATCTTCTGTGATGGGCAGGTTTTTCAGGTACTTCTGAATTCAAGGCAGTAGTCTATTTTTTTTAATGAGTTCTACGTAACTGGAGACTTTTCAATTTGCTTAACTAGACTGAAGTGTTCAGCTTTGTATCGAATGAATTGTTAGTGGTCTGCCAGGATTCAAAAGATTTGTAGGAAGGTGTTTTTTACCTCCCATCTTCCCCTGGTGGGTGGGTGCTTTTGCAGATCTGCACCTCCCAAAGTACTCTGTGGACTCTTCTTTTATCTGATACAGCAAGTCTTTATTAAACGGTTAAGCATGCTGCTAGAAATGAATGTATAAACTTCATGGATATTAACATAAGGTGGTATGGTTCAAGCCGAATTAGTTTTATTTTGGAAAAACGCTCCAACTTTCCCTGCAGCTTCGAATATCACCTTTTTTTTGGCTTTACAGTTTTGTTGGTGAATAGTGGAATAGAATTCCATGCTTTTGAAAAAAAATCTTCTGATTCGAGGCTGTTTAAGTAGCCTTTAGCTGAACAGTGATGTAGCGCTCTTGCAAGAAACTGGCAATTTTGAGGTACTGCTACTTTGTTGTGCCTGCCAGAAAGACGCTTTGAAATGAACTTCTCTGAATATTTTTTTCCTAGGACATAGGTTTTTACATAGTTGAGTAATAATGTTGGACTGATAAGAGCAATAAATAGCTGTCCAGTAACTGATTTTTGTGCAGAAGTCATTGTAATATTAACTGAATTGTAAGAGTAAAAAGATGGAGACACTCTTTAAATGTAGCTTTTTGATCTATTTTGAATCTTTTAGTTTTGAAACAATTGATTATCCATTTTCTCTAGTCTCAGTGTTCCAAGTTCAGTAGCCACTTCTGATCATCCTCCTGGAGGTGCCATGCTATCCTGGCCTATATATGAAGTCTTTGAAGGTTCAAAATTCTATGAAATGAATAATATTCTTAGTATTGTAATTATAACTAAAGAAATGTTGAGAACATGCGTTTGCCAAAGCGGTACTTTTAATTACCAAAGGAATCTCTTCATTTGTCACTCCTTTGGAATATGGGACAATGTATTCTCTGATAAGATTACTATGTCTTTTCTTAAAATTTGGACAATTATCTTGGAATTTAGACCAAACCTTTGATGTATTAATAAACATACCTTATGTACCAGTGTTTACTGCAAAATAATCTTTTGGGAAATTTATTGTTGAGCATTTCTTTTGAATGACCTTGAAAGCCCATGTTATCCTGATAGAAATTTTTTTTGTAGTTCAAATTTTCCAGGAGAGCTATTTGGAACGAGAGCAGTGTCGCTTACCCTTACTCGCTGAATCTTTTTTGCCTTCGTTTTATCTTCCTAAACATTTATTCTTGAACATTGAGTAGCTTCACTATTTTTAAGAAGAGTGGGAAATAGTAATTTTGAAGGAGTGCATCTGACTTGACGGTAGCCTTTGTCCCTTTGAGAATCAAAGGACTTCAGAAAGAAGGCAGACGAGTTGTAGAGCTTCCACCCCTGCAAGAGGAGAAACTTCAGTGGTTGTGTTGAGGAGAGGGTGTGCTGAGGGCACGCGGAGAACAAAAATAATGAGGAGTTCACGCATACAGTTTTAGGGTAGTCTCACAGTGATGCAGAGCAGTGTGGTATAGCCTACTCAGTTTTGCTACTCTGTAGAAGTTCAAATGACAAAGACTAGGATAATAGTTTTGTAAATGGCTTCTGTTCTTTCAATGGCAATGATTTCTTTTAATTATTATTATTTAAGGCTAGGATATAAAAATTTTTAAGACCGACAAAACAGAACTTAAGTATTGGTACTTAAGGGAAAATTAAGATTTACTTTTCATGCTGTATTTTTAGGAAGAAATGTTTTAGCAGTTAAAAATGAAAACTTAATGTAAGCAATGAAAGTTCAGATACTCACAAACTTACTTTGCTTTTTTCATTGATACTATAAAAAACCCAGCATTTAAAATAACTCTTTTAACTCGTAAACATAAAGGTAACTATCGTGGATATAAAATTATTGCAAGACGCTTCTACAAAAATCTGAATTCTGTTTACTGTTAAAATGTCAGAGTAAATCTTTGCACAGTGATCTTGATATGTATTTAATATTTGTAAAGATTGATGAGTGGCATACTATAACAGTATGCCATATAATGATTTTATATCTGCTATCACAAAAAGGTGGATTTTTATATAACTTATGGGTACAAATTTTAAGGCATTTATCTATTTTGTGTTCTTTATTTTAGGTTTTATATGAACAGTTCAAGTTTTTCTTGAATCTCTATTTCCTCGTCGTGTCCTGCTCACAGTTTGTACCAGCACTGAAAATAGGCTACCTGTACACATACTGGGCTCCTCTGGTAAATGGAAAGATACTGTTATCTAGAAGTTTTATTAACTTCAGATGAAAAGTTCATGTATACATACGTTTCATAAATTTGCACCTGGAAAACTACAGTGATTGAAGCATGTAACAGAATTAAGATGCTTATTTGAAATGACCGTATATTACAGCAGGTACTCCAGAAGCTGTTGCTGGATAGCCCTGTGCTCCACCTGCCTTCCACGCTCCTGCCCCATGGGCTGGAGCTCATTTTTGTGAACCAGCTAGTCTGAGTGTATAGCATTCCTTTCTGGTACCGGTCACTTGAGAGGTTTAAAAAAACAACCAAAAATCCCTTCGGCTAGTAGAGAACTTTATTTGATACCATAGATAATTTGTGCGTTAAATTTCTTTCAGTTATTTGCTGTTCTATAACTATTCTATGTTTTCGGGCTAGGTCAGAATTGAAAGCATAAACTTTTTGCATTCCCTCTGTATTGGTTTTGATCGTGTTCTTTTTTCACAAAAATTGAGATTAAAAAATTTTAAGCCCTGGATAAAGCAGGAGGAAAATGCGTCTTGAAAATAAGTTATTCATTAAACGTGCTTTCCCCCAATTGATTGCCCTGCCAGTTGTGCTGTCCTTTCAAGATGTCTTTTTATTATTGAGCCATCTGCAGTATTTTCTTGGGAAACTGTTCAAACCAGTTGCTTCTGACTCAGGTTTCCTAAGGTTTGAAAATTGTATTCTCTTCAGTTGAGGCCCTTTTGGTAGTCTGCTAGCAAGATTCCCGTGATTAGGAATCCTTTTCTTGTTTGTAACCAGATCATTACCTTCTCTTTCGTCTTCTTCCCAGCCTCTCCACAACAAGTTTAAAAGCAAGGAAGGAAGAATAAATGCTTTCTTTTCTAAAGTTATAAAAAAATAATAATTGTATTTTTCAGTAGCATTTATTCTCAGTGGTATTCAAGGAGGAACAGTGACATGCTGACTGCTTGAGTAAAGGTCGTTCTTAACAAGTCAATAGAGTAAATATTCTGGATTGATTTCATTGTTTTAATTGTTGCAACATGTGTCCTTTTAAGTATTGATAAGTGGAGAGACTGTCCTGAAGGTTCGTCACACCTCCATTTCCAGACATCTTTTGGCTTCTGCTGCAAGAAAAAACACTTCCAAGACAGAAAGCTTGTTCAACAGTGGGATTTGAAATGGATATTTGCAAAGGTCTTTGTCGCTGACCCAGTAAGAAAAGACAGAAGTCAGCCTTGTCTGGAAGTTGATCTCTTCACAGTGAAGTGCTGGCTACAGCTCTATATGTTAGTGGGGTAGTAAGGAAAAAAACCCAATAACAAAACACTTAACATCTCATCCCATCTCATCCCCGCCCAGAGAAGGGAGAAAATACTGTATTTTGCAAACTCCTGTAATGTGTTCTGTATTGATGTGTTTGTCTTATTCAAGGATACTTTGAGTGATGTTTCCCAGTTTCCATGTGCAGCTTGAAAATGCAACAATATCTCAGTGCTAGTGGTACCCTTTTTTACTAAACTCACTTGTTTCTACTTAGATGGCTTTTCTCCTAATGATTAACTTCCAGGTAAAAGAGACTAATTGGATGTTGAGTAAGGCTTAGTATGTACAATGAAAATATTAAACACTTAAGTCAGACCCATTGGGTTGTCTCTGTTGCTTAATAGATGTTTAGTTTTCCTTAAAGAGCGTGTAACTCCTGATAAATTGTCAGTAATAACAGAGGGGTAGCTATGATTTGGCTTGTATTTTCTCTCAGGTTTTTTTTAAAGAAAAGGAAAATTGTTCAACCTGATACTTAATACCAACTGAATAGAAGCTGATTGTGCTAAAATTTCTTCGGTCTTTTTTTGGTGCTGTGTAGATGTGGGGTGGTTTTGTTTTGTTTTGGGTGTTTTATTTATTTTGTTTTTTACTTCAACAGTTTTTACAACAAACAAATAATACACTTAGATCAAGCACTGGAGTTCTTAAACAAGACTGTATTTTACTGGTTTGTTGTCATTCATACAGTAGCAAAAGGACTTCTCATTTCCAGTCCAACATATAAAGGATATGAAGCACACAAGTTTGATTGTAAGCAGTATGCTAAAGATATTTAACTGCTTACAGTTAAAGGAAGATGACAGGGTGGGTTTTTTTTGTGAGATTGGTTTCACAATTTCAGCTCCCCTTTGGAAGAGTATCAAATTCCTTTCAGGAAATGGGGAGGAAAAAAAAAAAGGGTATGTCTTTCTTAAATTGCTCCTCATAGTCATGGTCAGCTTCACTGAGCTGCGTGGCAAAGTACGGTGACCACTAGGGGAAATTCTTGCAGTTAACACCTTGGATTCTGTGCTTTGATTACTGTCTAGTTAATAAGATATGTGCAAAAGGCAAATATAATTGAAGGTGCTTCAGGACTGCCTTTTCTATGCTGCTTAAAATATCTATACTGCCAAAATTCATGAAAATGCTGCTGCCAGAAAAGGGGAAAACCTTCCTGCTCATTCAGTTATGCCCTAGGAGTGAAAAGGGATGGTGGGGGGTTGGACTAGATGATCTCTAGAGGTCCCTTCAACCCCATATTATTCTATGATTTTGCAAAGGCACTTTTTTGTTCTATGTATTTCTAGTATAATTGTTGTAGCTAATGTAAATCTGAACAAATAAGTGTTTAGCTATAAGGTCGCAGTAGAGTAAGCCTTGGAATTTTGGGCTGAAACTGCAGAACAGCCCTTGTTATTGAAAAGGAGAATTTTAGTCAAGACTTCTTTACGAAAACTCTTCACCCCTTTCTTATTGCTGGGAGGGTAGGGGAAAGTTGATGGACTCTTGGGCATCTGCAAGAAAAGAAGTCCCATGCTATAGATTTTCTTCTATAGAAGTGAAGTATTGTTGGGTGCCTGAAGCTAGATAGATAATCTAGAACCTTATCTGTTGGAGGATTTGTGAATATTTGAATTTTTTAGCCATCTTACTTATAGTAGTGATAAGATCCCTTTACTGTTGAAAATTTTATTTCCCTTTCACTGATGGAGAAAGACTGGGCTCTTGAGTTTCCGAAGCCACAATACCATATCTGAGGGGGTATAGAAAGGCAGAGATGAAACTCTTTCGTGCTTATCCCTGAACTGTTCTGTATTCGTTTTAGTTTACTGTCTTTTGAGGCCAGAGACCATCTTAGTTGGTGCACTCTGTGCTTCCAGCAGAAGCTGAAGTGGCACTATCCTGTGACAGTAGCAGCCAAAGCATTTTCCAGAACAATTCCCCTTTTTTCTTTGACAGTATTTGTGGTGTATTGGTAAATAAGTACATTTAAGATAGCAAAATTAATTAAACCAGCCATCTGTTTACCAGTTCATTTCTGTCTGTTAGGAAGAAGGCAGTGAACTCAAAATTAGAATTGCAGACTTCTTAACGATTTTGGTAAAGCCCTAAAATTTGTGGAAGATAGGGAAATATGCTTATTGAACCACAAAGCCTGTCTTTAACTCATCCAAAACACTTTATTTTTTTAAAAAATTTCAAATTGTATCTGAGTTACATGTATTTGGAGATGTAGTTATTCTAATTATATTTGTACAGTGTACAATTATGATTTTCCTTTTCTTGGGCTAAACCAAGATACTATTTTAACAGATTGAAGAAGACACCAAAACCCAAATGAGGAAAAAAGCAAATATTTGAAACACATGTTCTTACTCTGTATAGTGTTTTTACTTGTGTATCTCTGTTTTAGCACTTTTACAATTCTGAATTGCGTAATTGTATCTTTCACAGGGATTTGTTTTGACGGTCACGGTGGTACGGGAAGCCGTTGATGAATTTCGACGTTACAAGAGAGACAAGGAGATGAACTCACAGTTATACAGCAAGCTGACAGTACGAGGTTAGCAAAACCATTTGTATAAATCCTTAAAATAATTCATCTTTTTCTTACATATATATTTACAGACTTTCAGTTCAAAGAAATAATAGTATCAAGCTGTACAATTCAGAATGAGACTGATGTTCAACTAAAAGTGCTTGATTTCCCTCAGATAAGTATGACAATCTTAATCTGTTTAAGAAGCGTTGTAAATCTTTTGTTTGTTTGTAAAGGAAAGGTGTATGTATATAACTGTATATATTTTTGAAGCGTTCTGCTGTTTAGTACTATTACTTCAAAGTGCAGTTCTCCCCTGAAATTGATACTGAACAGTAACTCAGCAACAGTCAGCTGTGTATCAAGTGTATATAGGAAATAAGGGATCAGTAACTAAGAAATACGATCTAATTAAAATTTACTAGAGCCTTTCAAACTTGGTGGATATATTTGTGCTTAAGAAAAGGAAGATGTATTGTGAGTCAGCTTCAGTATATTGATTTCAGTTTCTGCATATAATTTGAAACCTATATGATGATGCAGTAGGAACAGAAAATTTTCTTTCCAGAAATTAATAAAAGGAGAAGTCCCACTTACGACTTATTTTGGACTTGAAACTTTTAATAGTTTTTCACAGAGACTTTTAAGGAAATTAAGCACTTCAGCTGCAAAGTGACAATTAAATTGCGTAGGATATTGTAAATTTTAAACATGGGCATAAGAGAAAAACCTGTGCACTCCATGTTTATGTTCCTTAGTGCATTTTACTGTTTAGATTCAGAACAGAGTACCACATAGAAAGGTGCCAAAAAATAATGAATAATTAATTAGAAACTAAACTCTTGGAGTAGCTCTGAGTAATATTCTTTCCAGAAAAAAAAGGATGAAAAGCTTGTAATGCAGCACAAGTATTTTCTGTCTGAAATCTTACCCCATTTTTTAAAGTAATTGAAAAGACAGTGAATAGGCAGACATAACCTGGCATCTGAGAGGAATTTGTACTGGTTCCTCACTGTATGGAGACTTGCTTTTTTTTTTTTCTGGAGTTTGCATACAGAAGGGAACAAATGTAGGGAATATTTGCCTGTCATTCTTTCCTTCTTGTCAGTCTGAAGTAGATTTCATCAACATTTAGACATAGCACTGTAGAAGTTTGCAAATGCAATAGGCATAATTTGTTTAACACAAGTGTTACCACTGCTGGCCTCCAGATCTTTACAGTCTTCAGTTCAATCTGTAAAGAAATGGACACTTAACAGTTTTTCGTTCAAAGTTGTAACTTAACCTCCTAGTTTGTTTGTTCTTCTATTTTTTTGTAGATGTTCGGTAGGGCCCTGAACACTTACCCTTGAAACGGGTAGTACAACCCTACCCTGTTCAGCAATAGTGTTAATAATCTGAAATGCTTACTTCTGGAAGCACATGTATAGTTTTATAGTTACCAGTGTGGTGTAAATGTCAAGATTGACATTTGCTGTTTTAAAAGCTAGATTTTGTGCTTCTTTTTTCACTTGTCTAGAGTTAATATTGGAGTTTCTGGTAAATTGCTAGGCATTTAAGCAGCAGTTAAGTAGACGTTTTGTAATCCTGATTCTTCTTTCCCAGTTCATGAAATATTTCGTGAGGTTATGTGTATTTGAGAAGCTTCTCATTTTGTAGCTTCTCCTAGAAATAAGAAAGTTGTCAAATTAAAATTTGATTTGGTCACCTTGACGCAGCTGTTCTCTAGATATGTAATAGAGATTTAATAATATCATACAGTAGTATATAGGTAAAGTGCAGCAGTTGTATCAGGAACTAACAGGTAGAGACCAGTAACTTGTTCAAAAGCAGTTTTAAAAATGTCCTTTTTAAAGTATTTCAACTTTGAGGGTTTGGTGTTAGTGCCATCATGACTTCATACTTGGGTTTTGTTCTGTATTTTGGGTTTTTTGATTGTTTTTGCAGACCATGATACTTTACAGAAGTAAAGATTTAGGATCTTTGCTTACAATGAACGCTGAATCCCACGTTGACAATGGTGTGATCCGTGAGCTAACAATATTTTGAGTTGTGGCCAGTTTTAAGAATGATAACATTACTGCAGTCCCCACTCAAAATTAAGCTGTACTAAAAATTGCCACAAACACATATATAAAATAATGGATAGATGATAAATTGCACCTTTTTCATAATATTAGCTTCTTTTATAAGATGACATTCTGAAACTGAAAAGTACCATTTTGAGGCAAAACAATGGGATTTCCTGCTATGATAAGATTAGACCAAGATTTTTACAGGTTTTGAGAAGGATTTAAGTATTTATCTGTGAAAATTAATAAAGGCAAATACTATACTTCTGCAAATGATTTTTGTAAATGACTTGCAACATGATCTACCTAATTTTTTAATATTGGCAGTACTCTTCAAGTGGAAAAATTCAGTTAGGCTTACTATACCAACCTACAGGCTAATGGTTTGGAGAAAGAAGGCTTTGTTACTTGTGAATGAACAAACTTGATACTGATTTAATTAAAAGCCTGAAAATCGATGCCACTCTTTCAGAGTCACTTTTCAGAGTGGAACTGCACTTTATACTGCTCTAGCATCTTGTGTGGCTTTTTTTTTTCCTAGTCATTCTGACTTGTGTAGGTTTTACAGCCTTTTCTTTGAAAAACATATTTTTTCCATCTCAAAGATGGAGAAACTGACAGAGAGAGGTTAAGCAGGTTGCCTTTGCTCAAATTGGACAGTAGGAAATGTTAAAGTTAGCAAGGTTCAGTGTTGCCCTTGGTTTAATTGTACCATTTCTGGAAGATAAACATCAGAATTTAATGACTCCTAGTTTTGCCAAATTTTTTGTTTACTATAGGGAAACAAACATGTTTGTAGCGAGAGAAGCTACTGGGATTTTAATTATGATTAATTACTTGTATAAAAATAGTGTGGGTAGTCTGATTTGTAAGTTAAAATCTTTTTATACAGCATTGCAATAGATTAAAATCAGGAATTCTTTGACTACCTAGCAGCGTTGACTTACTGTGGAGTCATTATTAGCCTCAGGAACCCCCGACCAGGTAAAACATGTGAATGTTGTCTTATCACATGCATGTTGCTCGTGTAAGAAGTACCAGCTTTTAGAAGATGATGGATTCACATTAATGACTCTTGAAGACTTAGAATTTATCTTTAGTAATTCAAGACCTTGAGTAAGTATTTGTTCTAATCAGCAAGTCTTAGCTCTTTTTTTTTTTTTCATAATAATGAGCTGCTCTGAACAGGAAATCGAGGGAGAGTGGGACACTGATTTTAAGTGTTACTTAATTGTACTTGGGTGACAATGGAATTCTGATCCAAGAGATACCCAGTGCTAGGCAGTTTTCTGTTTGTCATGTAGCATGGCAAAGCTCAGGCATCTCTCGGTGAACTTGCGATGTGTACCTTTGCACTTGTCAAGAAGGTGAAGCTGCTACACGTGAAGTTTGAATGCTTCTGCTTTTTCAACTCTTTGTGGCAAATAATGAAACATGCAAATCAGTAAATGTATTGAATTTTTTTGTGAACAAGTCAGTTAAGTGTACCTATCTCCAGGTTTTTCAAGGGAATCTTTTCCCTGTGTATACTTTCCTAGATTATGATATTGAATCTCTCAAGTTGATCGGTGTATGATGCATTCAGCTGACTTGGTCTTTTTATTGAGATGTTTGTTGCAGAATCTGCTTTCCTTTTTTCATACCTAAGTCTGCAAATCATTAGTAGACAGTTTTCAGTCAGTATGCAAGTTAAAATTGGATGGAGGAGGAGTATCTGCCTTTAGAATTGAAATTATCTTGCTATTGAAGATCCTTTCAATTTAATTGCCTTTTTCTGCTTCAGAGCAGCTCACCTGTGTATTCTTTTGTAAAGCAGAAACCACAGCAGAAAAAAATATAGACCTTTGCATGCAGGTTTGGGAGGAATTCTCTTTTTCTTTCCTAAGGGACCATTATATTTCTGCTGCAGCTTCTTGTCTCCTCCACTTGGGTATGACTAGTTAAGTGAAGTGTCTATGAAAAAACACTGCTATTCTGCAGAAGAATGACCTCAAGTTCATAAACGGGGTATTATCTCTATCGTTAAGCTGCCAAAAGCCAATTGGATAATAAAATAGTAAAGCAGTTTTAACTCTTTTTTTTCCCCATCCCAGTCTTCAAGTTGGCAGTCCTGCCCTGAACCTTTCCTAGTTAGGTGTACCCATGCAGTATTACTGAAGTTTTGAAGAAAAAAGTTCAAGAAGAAAATAACTAACTGTAATAGTCACAACTGTGAGTTGTAGAAGTGGCATCTATCTGTCACTTCATCTTAGGATGTTTAATATGATTTTCAGAAGTTTTGCAGAACTCTCACTTTGCAACCTGCAAAGTGAAAGGAAAAAAAGAGTGTCAGGAGAGAGGAGATGAATGAAGTAATTCCATCCAGGCTCCAAATTCCGTCCAGACTTATGTCTTTGCTGTATCCTTAAAGGGTGTTTAAGAATGTAGTGAAGTTGAAAATATATGCCAAAACTGTGTGAAATTGAGAAAATATCAATAACTGTTATATGTAAGAGGAGAGCAAAGTGTGAAAGCTAGGATATTTCCTTTAGAATTGGAGAATTGAGAAGTCTGTTTTAGAGAGCTACAGTGATTTGAATTTTTTTTTTTTTTTTTTACTTTTGAACTTCTGTTTATGCACTGGGAGCTGCTCTGTTCCTAAAATGCCACCTCACTGAGTTTGTATCTTAGTTGACTTTTTTTTTTAAATTGCAAAATGTCTCAGTCAGTTTTCTATCATTTATACCTATGTTATCTGCAACTTTAAAATAAGATATGTTTGTCAGAATGTCTTAATTATTGTAATATTCTTTCGCAGTTATTTGAAATCTGTATTGAAACTCTTATTAGAATTTCAGCTCTTCAAGAACAGGTAGTCCTGCTTTTTTTTAAAAAGCAGCTGCTTTGAAAAAAGAAAAAAAACAACATTATTTCTGAATCTAGAGGCACAATGTTAGGTCTTTATTGCTTGCAGTATTTCAAACCTACTGACAACTTCATTCCTAGTATTTAGGCCATTTGGAACAGATAAGGTTTTTTTTTTTTCCCTAAGAATTGTATCAATTTAGTCTAGCTGATTAGGGAAGCAGTAGGCAACAGCAGAAACAGAACTTGAGATTTTAATGTAAGAAAGAATTTCAAAAAGAGGCTGCAAGAGAGAAAATGTCAAGGGGTGTGTTTTCTTCCACATTTTTGCAGTCTCCAGGAGATTGGATGAGAAAGAATGAAGGCTTTCCAGTACACCCAAGATGAGAAAGTACCCGGAGGAAAGGTGCTAGGAAGCTCCTCTCTGGAGTTTCACATTCTTGATTTAAAGATTAACCTCAGTTCACTACGTAAGATGGAGCTTGAAAGAAGGACCTAAGGATAGGCCTTGCACTGAAAAATCAGCATCCTCACCTTGGACTCGCTGTAGATTTTAAGCTTTTCCCCACTACTCAGCCCCTCATCCCCAGCTCCTCTTATATTATGTATAATCTAATCATACTGACAACTCAGACTGATGCCAGGTAAAACTTTCATGTGGTCTATACTTGACTCCTTTCACTCAAGGGTTTTATATTTGTGGGTTAGAGACAAGCTGTGTTACCAACTCTAGAAGCAGTACTTCAGACAGTACTCAAGGTAACATGGGTAACATGTAACAGCAAATGAAAAAAGGATTTGAAAATGCTACTCTTAGAAGTTACTGTTCTTCCAGTAGTGGGTTGCAGTCAGGTAGCAGAGACACTTCTAAATAAAAAGAAACGAAGTTGTTTCTGATATAGTATATGCCTACGTTTTGTTTACTTCATTTCTTAAATTTTTATGTGAAATACTTGTTAGCGCATATGAGATATTTATTAGTTTTTCAAATCATTGCAATTCATTTCAAAAGGCTTTATCTTGGGAGTATAATGAATTACTACAGACACATTTCAGTGTTCCAGTTCTGCATAATTCTATATGTTGCTTTAGGCGAAAGCCTTGCGCCTTGGTGGACTATAAAGTCTGGATGCGCAGCCACTTCTGACAGCTTTGGACTTTTTATTGGTAATTACACAGATGGTGAAGAGTGTTTTGCTACAGAGATGTTTTTAGAGAAAAAATAGTTTGCAAAAATAATTTATGCCGTGAATAACATTCAGTGTCTTTTTTTTTCTCTAAATGCATCTTCACTAAGATGTAGTATTGCATTATTTTAATGTTCTCTGAAATTGTGTCTAATGATTCTCATTCTTGCTAGGCTCAAGGAAAGTGTTATTTGTTGACTTTTCAAAATTTTAAGCCACTTCTTGAATTACTGCCGCGTTTTGCCATTAGGGTTTTAATGGAATATTGTTATACTCGGCTATAAGGAAACTTTTCCGTTTATGTTGTGAAGTTCCCTGGATCACTAGTCTGAGGACCAGCAAAGGTGCAGTGTTGCATTCTTGTTGGTGTACTTGGCACCTTGAGTAATTGCTCTTTGTCTGCCCTACATCATGTTACAAATGAATGTTTTTCCAGTATATATTATTCACTTTTAGTCCAAACTTGAGAATTTATAAAGAGAATTCACAGGCTTATGCAGTGAAGCAGACTAAATATGTTGATTTGGTATCAGAGTGTTCTTTTAGTGGTTGAGTTGTAGTATTAGCTACTTTAGATTCCCTTTACACTCACAAATGTGTTACGGCAGAGTTAGGAGCCAGATTGAAGATAAAATTTGTTCTATATTTGGAGGAAGGTGTTTTTGGCAACTGAGAAAATGAACTGGTGCAAGAGAACATTATCAATGACAAAGTCTGGCTTTCAGAGATAACTTTGCAAGACAGGCCAAAAAAAAAAGCTCAGATTGTTCTCTGATACTGCACATTTTTGATATGCTCGTGCCATGGACAATATATTTAAAATTAGCTATAGGAATACATTATTGACTGAATTAAGCATAAAAGAGCTGTCACTTTTGCATGAAATGCAGTTTTAAAGAGCAAGTACTTAATTACATCATGAGTCTTACTGCCTTTCACTAAATGCACATAAAAGTGTAAGGAATTTTTTGAGGCTAACTGCCTGATTTATCTTTATTTAGAGTTATGATGAGGACGTCTCATGGATTTGGAACCTAGCTTAGTTTTGGTTTATAACAACTTATAATTATGAGAGATCACAGAATGTGCATTGACGAATCTACTATTCATAATACTTTTGATTAAACTCCAAATAGATTGCTCCTCATCCTGTGCTTTTGTGGGTCTTCTGTTCTAATTTGTTCAGTCTTTTATGTAGAACTCTAGCACCTTATCTGACATAGTTGTTGTCTGATACCTGCTGATCGGATACCTGCTGCTTGGAATCATGATAGTGTTTCTGATGGGAAAAGATACTTCCTATGGGTGTGCATTTCAGCTCATCAAGCTGTATAAATATATATGTGTTTATATCCTGAGTTTATCACCTGTTATATCTTGGAAGAGGATATCCATATGTCATGACTTGTTTGTGTACAAGGTTTTTTTGATTTTTTTTGGTTGATTTTAGCTCAGGGAATCAACTCTTACTGGGATTGTAGCAGGGACATGGGACTAGAACTCCTTAATTCTAATGAGGTCAACAATGACTCATTTAGGGCAGTAGCTTAACCTCTCTGTCTCAGTTTTTCAGTCTGTTAAATAAGAATGTTAACACTCAACAGTCTTGCAAATATTAATACCTTACAGAACATACAGAAATTATATTGGTACATGTGCTATATATATATTTTGAATGGGTTGTTCACAGCAGTTACTGAATGGGCAGCTCTAGAGAATGAAGAAACCTCTTTCAGCTTTTGATATTTTACTTTTCTAAAATGAACTCTTTTGGCATTTACTCCAATTTTAGAGAGACTTACCTATTTTACACTGTAATTGCCAGCAAGTGTCAGACGGTGCCAATTACATCAGTTATGATAGTGGCCAAGCAAAGCTACCTGTTAGTAACTGCGCTGTGACTAACAACCCATGTGTAAGAACACTCCATGACTGTCAGCCTCACAACTCTTGTCAGAAAAATAAAGTACTGTCTAGTAGATGTGAAAAATTCCTTTTTCCAATTTCACAACTCTGTTACCAATACTATAGATTGGACTTGAGAATCTTCCATATGTATTTTTTTCCTGTAATAATTCTACACTAGGTAGCTGGTTGCAAAACTAGACTTTTTTTAACCAGTGAATTATTTATTTAAACAGATGAAATATATTTATTAATGTGTTCATCGGAGATCTGTTTTGTATAAATTGTAACATTTTCACTAAACAATAATGTCTTCAAATGTAACTTGCATACTGGGATTTATATTCTTGTGACTTTATTAATGACTGCCTAAGTTGATTACATTTCTTCTTTTTTTTTTTTTAAGGTAAAGTGCAAGTTAAGAGTTCAGACATACAAGTTGGAGACCTCATCATAGTGGAAAAGGTTGATACTTTTAAAATATATTTTAGAGACTAAAGATTATTGACATGCTAGTTATCTTCTGAAGAAAAGTATATCGAGGTACTTATCTGTGAAGTACTAACTGGCTAGTATTTTAGTTCAAGTCTTCTTTGAGAATCTTGAAGGAAGTATACTTTTGGATTAATTACAAGCTTAATTGAATGTAAGCATTTATATTTTATGAATTGGTATATGCTTAAATTTATCTCATGATGGGAATACAGTTACTGAATTAAATTCTCTGGCTTGTGCTGTGGTGAATGTTCTAAGCTGCCTGATTACTAATGCGTTCCTTCTGATGCTCAAATCAGTGGTTTTTCTATGTCTGAAGCCTTTGAGGATAAGTTTTATTGCTATAAAAATGTCTTTATATAATTATAATATGTATATAATATCATCTTATGCATAATTAAATAAGATAAACTTTTATCTATTTTTAAAAAAAGAGAAAAAGCTTTCCAGTTGGATTGCAAATAATGAGTGAGAGCTGTGAACTCCCCCCCCCGCCATGTTAGTATTGTAATAAAGATGGTGTTGCTTATTTCAGCTGGCTTTCCAGGGTACTAAGAAATTATTTATGACCTTTAAAGTCAGCTTAATTATCATGTCAGAGGAAACTATTTTTACTGAAGTTCATTCTGAAGAGGTGACTCACTTTCTGGGTGCCAGCAAGTGACTCCCATCACACTTTGTATTAGACGTAAGAGAGTTAATCCATGGAGATGCTGGAAGGAGGCATCTCACATTGAAGCCTGTATCTACAGCTTTGTTTCAAGGGCTGTATGGCAAGTTGCAGCTTGGCAGACTAATCCTTAGTGGAACCTAGTCAGTGACTAGTCTTTTATCAACCTCTTGGTAGTTTTACTCCTATTTAGTGGAGTAAATGACTTCTGATAGAAGAAAATCCTTTGGCAAATATGCCCTCCTGACACATTTTGTGCTTTCTTATTTGTTAACACCTCTCCTTTTTCTTGGAGAATTTGGAGCATTCATAAATTGTTAGTGGATAGAGACGATTTTCTTTTTTCAGACATGTATAAGAAATCCCTCTTCTATTTGTTTTGGAAAACAGAATTCTGTTTCTTCTATAGTCCAAAGAAAGAACAATTCAGCCAAGCCTCATTTGATTTGCTGCTCTCAGCTTAGAACACACATATTTTCATGTACTTTTGCTATTTCTTGCCTTCCCCCCCCCCCTTTCTTTCGTCTGCTATCTGTGCCTGATATCCTGCCTGTCTGAGCAGCGTATACTAGTGTAGACAAGGTTAGTGCTAATGTCTAGCTTTTACATCTGTTCTGACTTCCACCTTGCTATCTTACTATGCAAGTGGAGTCAGCTTGCAGCTGCTCGCTTGCGCCTATTCCACATCTTGTAGGAGACTGGGATACTTACTTTGATTTTTATTAGGAAACTTCTTAGGGCCCTCTTAATCTATAAACCTGGAATTAATTATTATGGAGTGTGGGGAAGACTCTAGTGGCTAATGGGTAATCTGACTTCCCTGAAATTTACTGAGATCCAACAGTCTGCTAAAATATGCTAGAATTTGGAAAATGGGTATTACTTTGGGGATCAATCTGTCTTGAATGAGTTGGCCGTTAGCATCTATTTCAGCATTATTTGCAGTAGCTTACAGATCATATGTTGTGAGTACCTGAAGTTTCTAATGAAAAAAAAAACCAATGTTTAAGGATTTAGGGAAATAATGAGTAGAGTTCTTTTTGATGAAGATTTTACTCGGGTATTTCAGCAAGATGCATGTAATTGTTTGAAAGTTGTATTTCAGCTTCAAGCTCCCTCCTGCTCAAGCAGAGCTTTTTTTTTTTTCTTTTGGCCTAGCTGGAGGTGTCTTCAGACTAATGAAATTAAATGTTTTCTGGTTCTGTTGAGAAGTGTATTTTGTTGGAGCAAGCAGTTTTCAATTTCAGAGTATGACTCTTAGGCCAAAGAACCAGTCGGGAGTGAAATGTTCAATTGCTCACTCTAATGACAAAGGAACAAGTTAACATTGTATTTGACTGGGAGATGCATCAACAGCATTTCTGCAGTGAAATTAATGACTCATTTGAGCTGAAGATCCATATGTTAACTAGTGACTGCATCACAAATACTAACAACTTAAGTGAAAGACTTTTCTATATTTAAACCTTGAATATCGTCTGATTATTGTCTTTTTTTTTTTTTAAATAGGCCTGATTCATTTCAAAGCAGCTCTAAGTAACTGCAACGTGCTTAAAACGGTTTAGTTCCAAGTAATATATCTGTTGTTTCAACTGAAAATTTTGTAATGCACTAATACTGGGGCAGGAAGAGGCCTGAAGAGAAGAAAATATTGCCTGTTTTTATAAGCTAAAGGATGCTTGTATATATTAGTAGAAAAACAGTCACCTACCTCAAACAAACATGCTACTTCCTAGATGTTCTCCTTGTGTTGTGTGAAGGTACATTTTTAGTTTGCAGTGGGAGCACAGGTGGGCATAGCGTTCCTAAATTAGATAATTGGATGAGTTGATGAATTCAGATATTGTTACTTAGACACTCTTATCTTATTGGCAGTTTGGAGTACGTTTTGGAGATGTGAAGAAGGCATAAAACTTAATAACACATTTAGCTATAATTAATAATAACACAATTAACATTTAATAATTATACATAATAGTGTTTTAAAGCATGCAGAACATTAATGCTCTCTCTTAAAACTTTGAGAGCTTTTCTTGGAGCTGTAAAGGGACACAATTGTTTTTTCTTAATCTCAGGTGTAAAGTGAAATTAATCCAATATTTGTAAGGACTGCAGTTAATGCTAGCATGTGGATAGCATGGGGAAAAGTGCGAAGTGCCTCTTGGTTTATAACTCAGAAGCAAGCGGGAATATTTTAGCCATTGAGAAAAGTACACAGTTCATTACATGAATGAAGAAGAAAGGGCAGTAAATGGAGAATTGTGAGGGTTTGTAGCTATGAGCAGTTGTAGGAGAATTGGAAGACTGAGTAGGGAGCTGCATAATAACAATTTCATGATGATAACCCGAGAAAAATGGAAAAAAA
The DNA here is from genome assembly GCA_028565335.1 of Limnodromus scolopaceus. NCBI lineage: Eukaryota > Metazoa > Chordata > Aves > Charadriiformes > Scolopacidae > Limnodromus > Limnodromus scolopaceus. The sequence continues at coordinate 61,581,352 of JAOXNO010000013.1, read as the reverse complement.
TAATTTGAAAGCTATTAGAAATGGTATTTTTATTGTAGCCTATGTTGCAGGGAAGCATAGGTGTGTTTGTGGGATTTCCTGTTTTCCTATCTGGCTAGTGTTCCTGGATGGCATGGAGTTAGCCATGGGATCCCAGAAGCTGGGGGAGTACTTACCTTGTGTTGACCGTTGTCTTGCCATAGTTAGATCTCTAGGAATAAATCTGTCTGCAGCACAGGCAAACGCTGAGAGAAGCGGAAGCCCTTCTTTCCTAGAGCTCTAATTCTGCTCAGGCTTAAGCAAAACAATGTATTCAAGTAATTTTCATGGCTTATATATTCAAATTTCAGTATATATCAATAAACATTTCTAGCTTCATCTCCATGGTAATTGAGATCACATAGTTTCTTCATGGGTTTCTGAGTGCTTGAAGTTGTATGTGGTGTCATTTTAACTTGTTCCACTTTGATAAATATGACATGAGAGGGCTAACATGATTGACATATTGCTGCTGTTTGTCTGTGACAATGTACAACAGAACTTAATTTTCTCCATAATGAGATCTTAAAGATTTTTGTAGCATACTTGCCATCTGTTTCTGTGTAGTCACTCTTTCAGAGTCTTTGCAGGCGAATCTTTGCTCTCCAGTGTCAGCAGTAATAGCAACAATCTTTTTTAGTGTCTAGTACTCCTGCAGTACCTTTCTGCCCACTTACAAAATATGGAAGACCTGATGAAAAATGAGATGTCAGTCTTAAATACTGTTATGGTTTTGGTTTTGTGAGTGTTTTTCCAAGACAGTCTCTAGCCTTCCCTACACGGAAGGCTATGTTCAGGTAGGTTAATGCAGAAAAGCTTACTTTATCTTACAGGAAAGAAAGCCAAGCAGAGAGAACACATTAAAAAAAACAAAATCAAGATGCATTTTTCCCCATTGAAATGTGAAAATGATCACATGACTAATTTGATCACGGTCTTGCAACTTCCTCAAGGGGAGCAGCAGTGGGGAGGAAACAGGATGAACGTGTATCAGGGCAAGTCCAGCTTGGACATTAGGTAAAGGTTCTTCACTGAGAGCATGGTCACTCCTTGAAACGGGCTCCCCAGGGAAGTGGCTGCAGCACCAAGCCTGTCAGGGTTCAAGGAGTGTCTGGACAACGCTCTTAGGCTAATGGTTTAGTTTTGGGTAGTCCTGTGAGGAGCAGGGAGTTGGATTTGATGATCCTTATGAAACCCTTCCAACTACTGCAGTCCTGAGTGATGTGCTCTGGGCAATACTGCTTTAGCAGGGGAGTTGGACTAGAGGATCTCTAGAGGTCCCTTCCAACTCAGTCAAATCTGTGAACTTGAGATGTTCTATGATTCTGCCCAATTTTCTCAGGCATAAGGACTCGAATCTCAAATAGCAGGTACCAGGTGAATGTTTCAAGTACTGAATGTGAAACATGTGTTCTCTCTGGAAGTTGGTAATGATTTGTAAAAACAAATCCTCATTTGGATTATTAGAACTTTTATTTAATTTAGTATTAGATTGTTTGACTGTTATTTTTGCGAAATTTTTGGGTGTTGGTCAAGTGTTTTAGCTTATTTACAAGTAACTGGAAGTTTATAGGCATGAAGCCAGTAACCTGAAACTTGCGGAATGGATTTATGTCAGAGCTGGCAGGGAAGCTGCAAAAATGTATAGCTAATCCATATGAAGACTGGATATCTGTTTAATTGTTATTGTCATTTAAGGAAAGATTTATTTAATTTTGAAGTTGCATTTTGCCTTTTCTCTGGTTTTTTTTTTTCCTTTCCTCTAATAGATGCATGGTAATATATATAAAGGTTAATGTTTTTGCTGCAATTTTTTCCAAATCTGAGTATGAGATATTCCTGATTGAATTTAGGCTCATGATAATGAATTTCATTACATGTTTAATTATTTTCTGTTATAAGGCAGGATTCCAAACAATGCTGTACTAGCTGCAGTTGCAGGTGAGCAGCCCCTTCAAGGAGAATACTGTTGACATACAGACAAGCACATGAATTTTTAACTCCTTGTGCTTTTACAAATAAATGGCAATTGCTGCAAATCAGGAAGTATCCATGCATGACAGTGCATAATTTTAAATTATGAGGAGGGTTTTTTGCTAATCACGTAGGATTTTTAGGTAAACCAGAACATACATTTATTTTCTAATGTTTCCAAACTTGCTTGTTTTCCAAGCATCTTGTTTGCTTGAGATGGTACTATCTCTGTAGCCCTTCGTGGCCCCTCTGTATTGAACTTCCCGTCAACAGAGTACAGTTGCAATTGCTTCCAGTCCCACTTCTGAATTGATGTCCTTGAGAGTATGTTACAGGGAGTGACAAGAGATACTCAGAGATTTAGAGAGTTTACATCATCTTATTTTGAAAGCTGAGCCCATATGACAATCTGGCAGTTGACTCTGACACATCTATTCAGATCACACTATTTCCATGGCACTGTTGTGGCTGATTTTTGGGAAGGTTTCATTGGAGTGAGGGAAAACTTTGCCTACAGTATCCAGGATGTTTTGTGGTAAGAAATAATATTGCTGAGAGTGGCTTCTCAAGAAGTGAGGCAAGTGTTAGGGTACAGCATTATATATGGGAAAAAGCATCACCTTCAGTGGTGCTGTCTGGTGTAAATACATATTTATTCTCCGTTATGAATGGGTCAATGTAATTTTTTCACTCTGAACTGATTTTAATGGATAGTCAGGCACAGTATTTTGAAGGTTCCACACACTGTGTCATACAAAGCACAGTTTAATTGTCTTGACAGATGTATTTTGACCTGTTTTATTGGAAGCTGCTATGAGCGTACATACTTCTAAAATTATTTTTTTTTGACATGCAGTGATGAAGGGGAAGTGCTGCCTTCAAAAAAATAAAAGGTGGAGGCTTACAAATGAGAAACTACATATCTGATTTCAAATCAAACCAGTTTGCTGGGTTTCTTTTTGTTCATAACAGTGTTGTGTCCTTAAATGTTGAGATGAAGTGTGAAATAGAGAATAATGATGTAGCTTTGAAATGCCTATATACTGAACATGCTTTTTGACTCAATAGAATAATTGAGTAAATTCAGTCAGGTTTTTAAGGTTGAAATCTATGAGGTTCATGTATGCCTTGTGGTGGGCTTTGTCAGCTATGTTTATTTTCTTTTCCACTCAAAGAGATGGCTGAGCTCTTAAAAAATAAAAGATGAGCCATAGTTATGTGGTGACTTTCAAGGCAATATCAACCACGTATAACAGAAAACCTGGTATTTATTCTCAAATAGAGGTACTTTCTGTGTGAAAAATATTTGTGTGTAATATCCTCTTAACAAATTATCTGGAATGAATATTAAGAAATAGTTTTTAGTGTGAAACTAGTAAAGCCATTGCTAATAATCTGCTGAGATTTCTTGATTGGTTAAAGGTAATCTGTAAATAAAATGCAAATGAATCATTGCATTTAGCTTCAGTATCAAACAGTACAGCGTGTGGTATCCTGGATATAAGTTGTGATGGAAGCAACTGCAATTCAGTAAAGTATCTTTTCTCATTGTTCTGTCCATTCTTCACTTTGGTCCCTGTAAGCTTAGTCTGTTGCTTTTTTCCTTTCCAGGCCTGTATCTCTTTCAGGTTTTGACATGTTGGTTATTTTTACTTCCCCCAGTTTTTCATTCTTAAACCCCATGTTGGCAACGCATAACTGGTACTGGTAGATCACAGAATGGTGGAGACTGGAAGAGACCTTTGGAGATTGTCTAGTCCAAACCCCCTGCCAAAGCAGGTTCACCTAGATCAGGCTGGACAGGAACACATCCAGGCGGGTTTTGAGTATCTCCAGAGGAGACTCCACCACCTCTCTGGGCAGCCTGTTCCAGGGCTCTGCCACCCTTGGAGTAATGAATTTTTTCCTCATGTTCAGATGGAACTTCCTGTGTTCCAGCTTGTGTCCATTGCCCCTTGTCCTGTCACGAGGCACCACTGAGAAGAGCCTGACCCCATCCTCTTGACACCCACCCTGTAGATATTTATAAGCATTGATGAGTTCCCCTCTTGGTCTTCTCTTCTCCAGATGCCTTGTGAGTGAGTGGTGGGAGAGCTAAGGATTTGGATAGTGGTGGAGCAGATAGCACGTGTGGGAGGGCGGTATTGTTCCTTTTGTTTAATCCACAAAAGCTTAGATTGGCCTTTCTGTGGTCAACAAAAAAAACCTGAAAATGTGATTTGATACAGATAGTTCTGTGCTTGAAAGGGAAATGGCAGAGCAGGTGTGTGGATACGTCTGACTGTGCATTTGGCTCTACGCCTTAGACACTGAGGAAGAAATTCTATTCATTTCTGTCTTTGTAAAGCAGAGGCTTATAGAGAGGTGAAATAGAAAATGCTGTTCCCTGACTTGCAGTTTCCTCTGTGCAAGTTTGTGTGTTGGCAGAGAGAATACTTGGTATACATGATGTTTGCAACTTGAGTGCCAAGGCAGATGTTTTAAATTTCACTGTTTTTTCTGTTATGTATGCTGAGTGTCAGTTTTGCTCAGTGAAATTATTTTTTAAAATATTTCAATTAGGTATTTATATTCTTGAACTGCTGTTTTCAGTCAAGAAAATGTAAATCTGTTGTAGTTCTTCAGGTATTTATGATTTCACTTACAAAGAGCATCAGAAAGGATTAGCTGTTGTTTGCTTATTGTATAATTTTTTGAAAATATTGATTTCTGAATTGCAAATGCTGAATGTAAAGTACTGTGAGAAATCCTATTTTAATTGAGTTTCAATCCAAGTGTGACCTTTTGGTGATAGATCTTACTGGACATTTGATTGGAATTCACTTTTTTCCCTACTTTTTTTTTTTTTCCCTCTCCTCAGAATCAACGAATCCCATCTGACATGGTGTTTCTCAGAACATCGGAAAAAACTGGTATGTTTTGATAATTCCAATTCATTACGTGATATGCTTGTGGTTGCTGTACAATTTTAGATCGGGCGTTGTGGCAAATTTGAAGTGGTCAAATAGATTGATGGTAGGAGATCACCCTTCATTAATAGGAGAGGGTCCATATGGGAGAAATACAGTATGCTTGGACTGTAATCCAGGAGAAATCTTACTATGAATGTGAGACCTTTATAGATATGTTCCTCTAAATAAATGGGTTTTATGAACTGTTACAACAAAAATGTTTAGTTGAAGCGAATATTGACTGCTTTATATTTAAAAGACTGTACTTCTTTAATATGACTTGACAATATTTTAAAATGATTTACAACTAATGATTATCTTGCAACACATTTAAATGTCATCTGATTGTATTTCAGTTACTAAGTTGAACTGAAATCTGAACCTACTAATATGTGAATAAAATACTTTTTAAAAATCTATTACAATGATTTAAAAAATGAAATAAATGAGGGTTGTTTGTTTTTTTTTTACTCAAGTAATACTGCCTTTTTGGTCAGTCAAAAAAACCCCAAACAATTTTATTGAGAGAGAAAAAAAAAATGCTTCTCATTAGCTTTATTTTTCTTCATATGGTGATAGGGGAGTACTCTTAATCTTTGTGAAACAAATATTTTCCTTTATAGGAACCCTATAAATTATAGCTGTTTTGATTAAATTTAGGAATTACTATTGGATGCCCCCCATATAACTCAAATGAGTTTCCCTCCTTTGTATTACCATTTCTCTTCAGATCCTGAAGAACTGTCTGAGATTTGTCAGACAGCGCTGCACTTCACAAAGCTAATAGCTGTGGTATTGGTAAACCCTGTATTAGTGGCACTTGGTATTTCACTGTGGCACTGGAGTTATAGCATATATTTCAGATGAAGGGCTAAATTTGCAGAGATCATTTGCAAGAGAAGAGAAAAAATATTTCTGATAGCCTGCAGAGCATTACTAGAGTTATATATTTGCTAAAAGAAGAAATTACGCTGTGGTTACTGTGTCTTGCTAATGACTTTCAAATGCTGGTTAGATGCAATAAATCATCTATAACTGTACTGCACTGACAAAGCTTCCTCATAGTCTGTATATAATCTCCATCTTGGTTAACCACCCTCTGGTTCAGGGCACGTGGGCTTTTCTTTTTCTTCCCTCCCACAGTACCACATTTTATTAAAATGCCTAATGCTTCTGAAAACTTAGATCTCTTAGATCTGGTGTGATTATAAAAAGATCAATATTGTTTCTTTTTGGGCCACTTGCAATGTCATCTTTTCGTACTGATCCAAAAACTGTTTTAGCTGAAGTCACAGCTTCTAGAAAAGTAGAAAGTAGGAGGGCTTCTGCACCTGTAGAAGAATTTAAACTAGGCCACTTGAATGCAATGTTTAAGTGGTACAAGGTCAATGTGTGCTGATCCAAAATTTTCCTAGCCTTTACTAGGCACGTTGGATTACATGTTGCATATCTAGGCCTTTGGAAGCAATCGTTATCCACTCTAGCAGGGGTACGTATCAGTTGTAATTTCTTTAAGTAGTGTGTGCACAGTAGAAATGGGGAGGGAACTCAATATATAGTGATTGCTCCTATAGGAGTATCAAGAACGGCTTCTCTCGTGAGAGCTAGACTGCTGTCCTTAATTAGGATCCTTGCAGCAGTTTACATCAGATTCATTGTCGCTGCTGGAATAAATGAACAAGCACAAGATGAGACAGTTACCTAGCTTGCAACAAAAGTTCTTAAATTATGTATTTTGCATATCTGCACTATAGCATGTTTTCTTCCCTGTTAATTCTGAAATAGCTGGATTCTGTTGGTGAGGTTATAAGACACTGTGTGATCTCCCTATTAGTTGAAGAATGAGACACAGTCCAGAAGTGCTTCTGCACAGGGTACCTCTGTGTCTTGATTGGAACATATATGAATAGTAAATCTTGAAGGACCACAGTTAATATAAGTTAAACTATCTGTCAAGATACACATGGAGGGGGTAGAGCAGAATGAATGCCTATGTCAGAAATGTGTGAAGAAAAACACTTTTAAAGCAAAATTCATCATCTACTTCAGTGTTTAAGTCTACTTCAGTCAGCTTTCTTGGAATGTCATAATTAAAATTTTCCTTTCAGAAGGAAATTTAATTAATTTGCTACCTAGAAAATAAAGCTACTTACTTTAAAAGTTTATCATGTTGAAGCAATAAACTTTTCATATCAATTATGGAAAAAATGCTTGTAAGCACTTTGAAGGAGTTGTGTACCTCCTGTGTAATATTCATCATAATGTAAAGTGAGTAAAGAGCAAATTGAGCAAAATCTTCCCGTCATTAGAATATAATTTTTTTTTTTACTACACATGGAATGTGATTTTTAACATTGGAAATGCACTTTCTATAAGCATGCAAAAGGTTAACTAGTTACATTGGTGTTGCACTTCTTTTAAAATAAAACAAAAAAAACCCACAAAAAATTAATCCCCTGAACTTCAAGCATATGGCAGTAATAGTTTTTTGACTAAAGAGTGAACACTTGCATCTGTAATTGTTTCTTCCTGGATGTTGCAGTTTTGACTGATTTATGGTTTAATTTATAATTGACACTTTAAGTACTTTGCAAAAACTAATGCGTTTACAAGGTTTTATGTTCTATATGTAATTTTATTTTATCTTCTGTGCAATAAAACAGTTTAACTATAGCTTGTTGCTATAAATCTATAAAGAGTAAAGCAAAGCATTTGAACTAATCTTAAAATCCAGCCCACCTATAAGCTGCTTTTGGGGCAAAGTACTGTTTTCCAACTTCAATATTTACACTATGTATTAATGTAGTCTGCAGCACTGCAATAACCTATGTCTTCAGTCAAAAAAGAAGCAGTTTGAGTTATAAATGGGTAGTTTACAAAGTTCAGCCTAAAACTGTTCTGTGTTTTTTTTCATGTGAGTGTCGTACCATGAAAGAAATGAGACAGTTGTCATGTGCTTGTTTTCCTCCCTTTCTACTTTCTACCCACCCCCCAAATGCACTTTTAAGAATCTTAAGGTTTTTTAGGATACTTTTAACTCTGCATAGCAGAAGCTGAATTTTAGGAAATCAAGCTTGTTTTGATAAAAGTCAATTCTTATACATTGTCTTTTAGCTCGAATGATCTTTGTATAATCTGATATAATCACTTGATGCTAATTGTGTACATGTATCTAACTAAGATTCCTGTGTTTTGTTTTTTTTTTTTAATCAGACTTTTAGAAAAGCTAGTCTGAAGACTAATGTAGGTGGGCCTTTCTTTTGTATTCAGGTTTGACAGTCCATAACATAGGTATTCCTCTCTTTCATGAAGGGAGGCAGCTAGATGGCTGTTTGAGTTTAGAGTTAGGGTTGGTTCCCAGGAGGATGAAGCAGGTGGAAATCACTCTTCAGATGTGAATTCTTTGCTGCTGTCAGCCTCCCCATACAACAGAGGTTTCCACAAGACCTTAGTAGGCTTCAAAAATAAATTTAAAAAAAAATGGAAAAAGAAATTAAGAGCAAAGCAACTCTGCAATAATATTTTGGGCTTATATATACATATATTAAAAAGGGGAGGAGGGGAAGCTTAAGGCTGAATCTCAGTTTTGCTCATTACTTATGGCAGAAATGGCAAGCAATTTGGAAGATTTGTCCCACTTATCAGCCTTCCACCAGATTAAAGGAAATATTCGTGCTGATCCGGCTGCAAAAGATGGTTTAAAGGTTATTTTCATTTGGATTATAAGCAGGCATCATGCCAAAACCAACTGACTACCTTAGTGGAAAGCTGTTATGCAAATGTAGGAGAGATCTGTGTTTCACCAACGGAAAGCTTCCGTAGTGAAATTAAGTTAGATCCTAAGTGGCCTTTAACATAGTTTTCAGGTTCTCTTTTTTTTTTTCCTAATTGCTTGGCATGCTCTCTATGTGGGTTTTTTTTTTTTAATCTATACCATATCAATCATAGATCAGGAGCTAGACAGACTTCATTGTATAACTTTTATGATGTCCACAGGAACCGCCAGGTGAAGCAGGTGTTAATGCGTTCAGCATTACAGGAGTATAATCAAAGATGCTATGTTTGTAAAAAAAGAAAAATTTCAACGATAAACTCTTTCCTTCTCTAAGCTAAAATCCTTTTTCTCCACCTTAGTTGTGCCTTGTGTTGTTACCTTGGTTGTGCCTTGGTTCAGTGACCAGCTTCTGCTCTGGGTCAGGTACTGCTTTGGTAACACACGAAGGTGTTCTGACATGGACTGGAACTGGTCCTTCATAAACAGCTGGTGCGTGCCTTTGTAAGACTTAGTATCTCTGCAATATTTGTCCTCTGTTAACTTTCATATGTGAAATTCTGAGGAACACAAATTTGATAGGGTGACTACAGTGTCAAAAAAGAATATATGAAGCTTAATTTTTTTTTTCCTTGAAACATTTCATTTACCCACCTCCAGTAACTTCAGATTCTTATTATTCATGGGACAAAAGCTGGTATGTGCAGTGGCTGGTTCTGAGCTAAGCACATGTTGATTTTTTGCTATCAGTTTTTGCTGGGTCCTGGAGTGGATGACTCCTGGAGCTAACAGCTTGGCTTGTCTCCTATTCATGTGGCTCTTTCATCCTCAATTTTTCCACAAAAGTTCAAGGAATTTCATATCCTTGAGATCTTTGGTCTGCTATTCTTGGTTGAAATTGACCACAAGTTGAAAGTTCCAGGCAGAAACATGGCACAGCAGAATAGTATTGTATGTGAAAATAGTACAAATACTTGAGTTATTTGCTAAGGCCTCTGCAGCTGGAGGAGCCAAGGGATAACTACCTTTTGGGCTTGTGATGTGCTCTATAGACACTAGGACCACGAAGAATTGTTTGTATTCTGTACTACTGCTGACTATTTAGGCCTGTAACAGACTAATCGCAGCACTGTTACGATACTGTTTTTTATTAGGGGCTTTTTAGGAGGATGAGAACTGATTAACCTCGGTTAAACCCTTCTCTTTGTTTTCCTGAGGTCCCCCTTGTCACCAATAATGCTTCGTGATGGTGTGAAAAATAGAACTGGGTTTTCTCTTCAGCCTTTTCGGGTAGAAACTGAACTCCCAAAGGGTAAAGTGGAAGTGCTTTATACTGGTCTGCTTCAACTTCCCTGACCTATGGTATTTGAGCCTTGTACATGTGTCTTTTGCACAGAGTTAGAATTTTTGGCAGACCCTTGATTCTATGTAGAATAGCAGCCACTGCTTCTGGAAAAAAAGTAGTTTTCCCAAGAGACAGAGTACTGCATTAAGATATTCCTCTTCTAACAAACTTGTAAAAGTTTGTGGAAACTGTAAATGTAGAAGTCTAGTAAAATAAGGTCCACGAATGCATTTTAACACATCACCTGCTGTAGACTTCTCAGCAGCTACCAAATCGGTAAAAGATTTTTTTTTTCTTTTGTATTGTTAGAGGTGATACTCTAGAAAGAGCAACTCCCACTGGCCCACCAGTTCCACTGCTGTCAAGTATGCTGTCACACACACATCATCATCATCACAAAACAATTTTGTTCTTGTATGTCTTTAGTAATTTACTGGTGTGGACATTCCAAAAATACTGGATGTCTGCCACTGCAGCTGAACAATGGAAGCAATAGGGAAATGGGAATTCGTCATTTACAAATTCTCACAATCCTTTGATTGTGAAAAACCAGTAATTCCTTGCAAGGTGGTGCCAGTTGCACGGTTGTTACATCTGGTATTTTTCAGGCCTGTGTTACATTGTTCTGGTCTTATCTGAGTACTTTAGCTGGTACCTCAGAATCACAGAAAGGTTGAGGTTAAAGGGGATCTTCAGATGTCATCTGGTCCAACACCTTTGCTCAAGCAGGGCCACCTAGAGCTGGTTGCCCAGGACCAGCCTGACAGCTTTTGAATATCTCCAAGGAGGGAAATTCCACGCTTCCTCTGGGCAAGCTGTACCAGTGCTCAGTTAACGTCACAGTTTAAAAACTAATGATTTGTTACCTAATGTTCAGAGGGAATCTCCTTTGTTTCAGTTTGTGCCCATTGTCTCTCGTCCTGTCACTGAAAAGAGCCTGGCTCAGTCTTTGCACCCTCCCTCCAGGTATTTATAGACTTAATAGGATCCTTCCTGAGCCTTGTCTTCTCCAGGCTGAGCAGTTCCAGCTTTCTCAGACTTTCTTCGTATGCGAGTCCAGCATCTTTGTGGCCCTCAGTTGGATCATGTCCAGTATGTCCATCTCTCTCTTGTACTGGGGAGTCAGCAGCTGGATACAGGACTCCAGCTGTGGCCACACCAGTGCTGAGCAGAGGGGAAGGATCACCTCCCTCAACCTGCTGGCAACACTTTGCCTAATGCAGCCCAGGATACTGGTGACCACCTCTGCTGCTGGCTCATGTTCAACCTGGTGTCCGCCAGGGCCCCCAGGTCCTTTTCTGCCAAGCTCCTTTCCAGCTGGGTGGCTCCCAGCATACACTGGTGAATATATATATATATATATACAGGTGCAGGATTTTGTACCATGTCTTGTTGAACCTTGAGGCTCTTGTCACCTGCTTCTCCAGCCTGTTGAGGTCCCTCTAGACATCTCCTATTGCATAGATTAGTTTCTTGAATTGCACATACGAAACTCCTTAAAAATGGTGTATTTACTCAGGCATAAATAATTAATTGCAAACATGTTTATATCTTTGCTCTTTCTGTTACAGTTGTGAATCTCGCTTGTTTCAAAATTTGTAGTTAAGAGTTTTCAGGATTCTTTACTTGTAATTACTTTAACAGCAGTAGTATGAGTGACAGGCGGGGTAAACCAGGAAAATAATTTTTCTTTTGAGGCTTTGTAGCAATTAATTTCTAGCCTCAGATGTGATGTTTTTTTAAAAACTTTAACCCTTTTACTGGCATAAACTGTGCAGTGAAAGGACAGGCTCAGTCATCGTTCATTTAGCTTGATTGGCTGTTGGAAGGAGCTCCGAGTAAACTAGTAAAGGCTTACTCCAGAGTCTGCCTTCTCACACAAAGTTCACTAATTGAAGGACAGAGTTATTTTGAAAATGATGAATTCTTAAGCATTTCTACACAGAAAGATAATATTGTGCTGGCAAGTATGTTTTACTTGTTTAAAAGATCTAGTTTAGTAGATCTGAAAATGCAAGTATTAGTAGAAAATGTGTACCCCAAACTCACTTCAAGTAAAAATATAATAAAGGTGATGCAAGTAGGATCTATTAATTCTGAGCAGGTCAGAATAAGCGTTCCACAAACAACTTAATTGTCTGGGTTCAGCCTGTTCTGAAACTTCAGATATTGGAAAAATCAAACCAGAGGAAATAATGTCAGTTTGAAATTCTGGTGCACAACTGATGTAACATTTTATCTCTTTATGAAACCAACTACTGCAGAAAAAGAAGGCTGAAGGAGTTGCATTTGTCACACATTCTGGAATTTTCTATTATGTTTAGAAAACAAGCGTTATAAAACTTACCTGTCTGGGAACTAAAATGCTTTGAAAATCTATTGCTATAGAGAATGATAAATGACTAGAGTTAAGTTTTGCACATACGGCCAGATAAACTTTTATCTTCAGGGCATGAGTAGCTGCCAACAATCTGTCCAAACTACTTTAATCTGTTTCTATACTTCAGTTCCTATTCTGTTTTTAACATTTGATTTAACTCGGGCTTGAAATGTTTTGGTATCTACATTAAGCCACTGAGTAATACTGATTCTATGGGATCAGCTACTTGTTTAAAATATAGTCAGATAGCATGAGTGTTATATGGTGGAAGGAGGAGGTCTCGGCAGGCATTAAGCACCTAATAGTATCACTCTCTAGATTATTGATGTAAAATTACACAGCAAAAGGTTATAAGAAAGCATGATCATTTATGTTATTCCCTAATTATTTTCTTTTATTTTCTATGCAAACTTGGGTGACTAGCACCATGCATGTCTGTCTTTAGATTTGCAGCAAAATAAGCAGTAACAAAGAAATATTTTACTACTTACTTATTTTTCGTATTTAAAAAAAAGACGACTAGTAAGAGTTGAAAATGTTGACCTGTAAAGAGGCTGTGTATTGTGTTTGAGATAAATTTGTCAGTTCCCACTCTCCGGTGATAATGCATTTCCCCCAGAATTTCAGGGCATTTAGTGGCTTGGCTGGAGTAGCAGCCTGAATATCTTGAAATCTCAAACAATTCCCCCAGTTTTGGTTAACAGCTTAGAAAAGCTGAAGGTGAGAATCATCAAAGTGGATCTCAGAGGCAGGCCAAGTCAGGTAAACACGCTATATGTATATTTATAACTGTTAGACTGTGGATATGTTGTCAAAGACTTTGAAAAGAAAAGACAAAGAAATTACTCTTGCAGAAGTTAGGTTCAAGAATTTGTTGCATAGAAGTAGTTTATAATCTGCTTCCTGTAAAGTATCCATTTGTAATATTGATGCCATGCATTATGGTTTTTTTTAGAGATACTGTCACGTTTCTCTTCTGGTAGATTGTTTAATTTAGGGGTGTTTTTTCTTTTCTTACCTGAAGGCTTTGCTAGGCAAGCTGTTAATGTTAACTTGGTAATTCTTTGAAATGGTTGGAAAATGTCTCTTGGTGATCCTCATCTTTATTATGATGAAAGAATTTCTGCGTAGTCTATGAAGTTCTGGTTATTAGGTCTAATGAGGAGTGATCTTGAAGCAGATTTACAGTTGTCTCACTAAAAATTTAGAAACGATCCTCCAATCAATCTTAATGTATCGAAGTGTAGTCTTTTATCTCAGTGAAATTAGCTTGTTGTAGTGGGTTACACTAGGTAGGGTTTTTCACTGTGTTACAATTACTTATTCTGGAAAATATTTTCATTCTTGATTAATTTGAAGGAAGATGTACCATCTACTGCTTGTTGAGAAACATGCTTCTAATGCTAACATAACTAGTTATTCAACCAATATGTTGAAGAAGCGAGTAAAATTTGTTTGCACATGAATGAGCCAGGCTGAAAATATTCTCAGTATTCTTGGATTTTAATCAGGCAATGTGTTTGGGACAGACCATGGGAGAGATCACCATAGGTTATTCCAGTTTTAAATGTTAAAGACAGCTAAAATAGTAGACGAAGCAAATGCACAAACAGGGAGTAGTGTCCAAAAAATACTCTAACTGGATAAAACGTAATGGTAAAGCTGACATCTGCCAAGTACAGTACTGATTCTCATACCATTTCAAAGTGGGATTCTGGTCCCCTTCACCTTCTTTCAATCTTAAAATCGAGATTTTTTTTTTTTTTTCAGTCTTCTAAGCATTCTGTATGGCAGCGTTTTTGATTTAGTCATTAAACTGAAGATGTAAATTATTCACAGTTTTTTCTGTATCACTGGGTTTCTCCAAAAAGAGATTACTAGTGTACATCAGAAGAATAATGGAGCAAAGTGGTGCATCGAATCCTATTAAATGGAAAAGATAAATTAATGTTTTTTGAGTATCCTTCTGTATATCTCAAAATAATATAAATCAGTAAGTCAAAATTTGAGACTGTGGATATGACAATATGACTGTAGATTTTTTTTTTAACTTGGGACATTGAATTCCATAGTGTTTTTAATAAAAATAGAGATAAAAATTCCTAAAGCGTACTGAATCAATATGGCAATTCAAAAAAGATGCAGTGTGATCAAGCTTGGATTAAAAGCATCTGTGTGGTTGTCAATAAGGAACTGTGATGAGTTTGGGGGTATCATATTGACTGTGTATTAATACATGGTATCCTATAAGACCATCAGCTGATTGTTTAGAATGTAAATGAATCTGTTGATGGATCCAGTGACTGATGGCTTAAATTCCAATTAATCAATTGCTTCATCGGTTTCTTAATTCAGATCAAATATCTCAAGTACACACAGTTCTTTCATGGTCTTAAGAAAAATTAGTGCTTTAAAACTAATTTAATCAGTCTTGTATAAATGCCACTACATTTTTTGATTGCATCCTATGTGATGGCATTATAGCTTAACTGTTCAGGACGTTTCAGGTGTCTTGGGTTTTTTTCCTCCTTAGAAGCTATCATGATTGAAAGCTTCTTGTTATAGTGGTAAATGAAACTCAGTCCTCCAACGTGTCATCTTGGTGCTGCTATTCATCTTGTCATCAGTTTAAAATTTTCATGCACGTAGTCACTTAAGTAATATAAATGATTTAAAAATTAAGTTGTTCGTAAATGAGCTGGTGTTAGGTGCGTGAAGTCAAAGTCCATTTTTCTTTTGTTGGGTATATTCTAGTAACCCATCTCTTTCAATGCTTTTCACTTAAAACAGGAGGGCTGGTAATATTACTAAACAATATATAGCTATTTATGACACTGCAGTTCCACGTGCCCTGTTTCCCAGTGACCCATCAATTAATTCATCAACACTTGACGCAGGCTCTTCACTGTGACACTTATACCAGTTGATCTTAATTTGATTGCCGTTAAAACCTTCCTTTCCTGACAACTGTTGTCAATTATACAAAATAAAATCAAGTATTCATAAGTAGGCTGTAATAGGATATAGGCAGACAGATTTAATAATTCAGTTTTGCTGAGGCTTGAAAGGCATTAGTTGTAGCTGTTGTTCTCATTTGTAAAAAATTCATTGGATACAGCTCTTGAGAGAGAAGGCAGACATAATTTTATTTATTTAGATTTAACTGAGAAGAACCCAGACGTGTAGTGGTGGTTTAGCATTATCCTGTTTAAGAATAACTGACATGAATTCTTATCAGTTACATATTATAGAAAGTAGTGTAACTTAATTTTACAGTTTTGTGGGGTTTTTTTAGACTAATTTAACTGCACACGTTCTACAGTTGTTTTTCAATGATATATCTGTAATGGAGTGTGGAATTCAACCCTGCATTTATGCAAACAAAACAATACCTTTTCAAGACTGGGATGCTTGGTCTTCAATATGCTTGTAAAATATGCATATTCCTACATATCTTCTATACACAAATTCTAGTTTCTTCCCTCTGGTGCAATCTTCAGCACAGTATAAGATTAAAATGTGTGCAGTGGCATATTTGAATTGTACCTGTAAGTTCTCTTTAGTGCTTACTGGCCAGTCTTTTGGGGTTTTTTTTAAGCTTGCTGATATTTGGCAAAAAAATTGCAAGCAGAAATCTGTTAACTTTAATGTTATCCAAGTCAAACACGGTTTTCAGAACTTCTGTGTTGTTGATTGAGTTCTTACATACTATTCTTTACTGTGTATACTGACGTTTGTAACAAATACTCTGCGTGGGTTGACTGTTAAGGCTTTGTGGAAGGCATTTGAATGTACTTGTGAAATCTAAAACTGGAAATCTTTTTAAAAATAATTTCACTTGTAAAATGCTGATTAAATAGGTGTAATTGAAGACAAGATCTGCTGTAAGTGATTGCTCAAAGTAAGAGCAGAAAAAGTGAAGGACAGAAGTGTAGAAGTATTTTTATAATGATGTCTCATTCACTTCATCATTTTTTTTTTTATGCTTGTCAGAATACGTCATTCCTTAGGGGTTTTTTTCCCCTGAATTCAGAATCCTCTCTCTTCCATCTCATCTCATGACTTAGAGCTGCTTTCTCAGATCCTTCTTCCAGGCAGGCAACTGGGAGCAGGGAAATGAAAATTAAATTCTGGATACAGGACAAGTGGGGTAGTTTAGTTTCTTACAGCAAGAAAACCATCTTAATTTCTCAAGAAACTTGGCCAGTCCTGGAAAGCAAGTGCTTTAAGTATTAGTGTACATTTCCACCTTCTCTTTGTTTAAAAAAAAAAAAAAAAAAGCCAGTAGACTTCATGATCAGGAAGGAAGCAGGGAAGGAGCTCTGCCTTTTCATGATGCCACTCTACCTAAATTTTTCCTTGCCATTTTCAGAATCTGATTTGCAGGGAATTGCAATGAGTTGATGCGTGCGTTTTGAGGTATTGGGATTCAATTATCCAGTCGTGGATTATTCAAGAGTATTACTGCCTAACAAACACCGTGAGACCATACTTGTATAACTGGTAGGACATCCTGCTTCTGTCTGATTATTGTAGGACACTATTAGGCTACGAGGAATGGTTCTGTTGCAGTCTCTTACTAAAGAGCCTTTGCCTAAAGCATCTCTGAAAGAACAATGTATGTAATACACAGGAATGTATGTATGACACAGGAGATACTACAAATGACACACAGTTTTATTTTTGCAGCAAACTAAGCCAACTTCTGTAGGCTAGTTGAACTTTTGCTTTCCACAGTTATTTCAAATATTAAATATCAATGTAATTCAGATCATTTGAATGATTTTTTTTTTGTCTTTCTTTGTTATAACCTTCCATTAAATACAATTTTATATAGAATAATTAAAATTATTTTCCTTTTGCAAAGTAGATTGCACTTTACTGTTAATACTGCTATTCTGGGTTTCTTGTGTTAACTACATGTTCTTTAAAAACTACTTGATAAAACTTGAAACTGCTATTTTGGGTTTCTTGTGTTAACTATACGTTCTTTAAAAACTATTTGATAAACAGGCTGAATAGTAATTGTTTTCAGAAGCCTGTATCAAAAACCGTAACTAATATTCAGAAGTTGAGCATATAAACATGAATTTTAAGCGCTTGGTGGTAGCACAAGTTCAGGCAAATTAAAGATATCTACACATGAAGAAATCAATGCATAAAATATGAATATCAAGTTTGGTAGTATAAAAAAGTACAAGATTTGTCTATCTGATGATGATGCACAGTATTGAAAGAATGCTTATGATATAACTGGTTTCCACTTTTTCAAGAAGGTTCCCTTTCTGGTTTGGGGGGATTTTTTAATCTTTTTTTTCTCTCTCCCTTTAAGGCTAAAATATGGCCAGCATTTTCCAAGCACAGCCTGCATTTAGTTTGAAAATTTTTGTTCAGGGCTTTTTTCTTCAGGATTTCTAGAGATGGGTGGGCCCATAAGAGGTCACTGATGCACATATAAGTGTAAACCATTCCCAGAAGCATTTGACATGTACATTTCCTGCATATATGTTCTGAATAAAATCTAAAGTCCAGCACACTCTGTATTGAGCACAGTACCTTTGTTTGACAAATCTAGGCCAGGCATATCATGGCCCTAAATTAGTGCCTTCATAGATGAGCTTTTATATCTCTATTTCAAAACATCGGAAAAGCTACTGAAATAAATGTTATTTTTGTTCAATATTCTATTAACACACAAAATAGTTTTTTAAAAAGGCTTTTTTTTTATCTACACTATCTCAAATAACCATAAAGAAGCCTGTTAATAATTACCAGTGTATCCTTATATTTTAAAGATACATAGATACTTCAGCTTCTTATAGTGGTTGTCAGCCTTCGTATCGCAGGTGCTGCTTTTAAGCAGAAAAGCATTCTTAGGGTAAATTCTGGACAGGCCTTAAATAGTTGAGCTTTCACTAAAACACAAAAAAATGGAATTGTAGTGCAAGGATTTCCCTAAGCGTGCCAGTTTCACAGATTTAAACTAAAATGATTTTTAAAAAATCAGTTTAGTTGCAGTTGGGCAGCATCTTTCCTGGACGTTTCCTGGTTCTAAATTGATTTATGCCTGTCTTCAACTGATTAGGCTAAATGAATATTACATACCTGTAGATTAGTTTAAATGTGCTCACATGAAGTTTGCATCACTTTCAATACACGATTAAGCTCTTAAACCCAGTCTAATTTCCTTGTCAACCCTGAAATTTTAATTCAGATCATTCCAAAATTTTCACTGTAGACAGAAATAAGTCAGACACATTCATGATACTCAACTTTGTCCACTAATCTTGAATAAACGTGTATTGTCACAGGCAATGAGAATCTGAGTGCCCTCACTATATAAAGTAAAAAGTTTAATTTTATTAATTCCCTGTTGTATGTAGCTTTATGAAAATGTGTATGTTAAATGTGGATATTTTTTTCAGACAGCTGTGCTTTGATTGGGAAATATTTAAAATACTTAATGACTTTTTTCTTTAAGCAGCACAGAACTTAAAATAACTTTTATTCTTTTTGTGGTTTAAAAGAATTGTCAGGTTCAAGAGTTATCACTGAATTCAGGGGGAATAGCAATTCCTGATGTTTTTATATATATTTTTTTTTCCTGGCAAGTCATATTCAGGTTAGAAATGTAGGAGGTTTTTAACACTGACTTAAAGCATTCTGTTAAAGTAGAAAACACTTTTTTTCTACGTTCAGTGTTGTTTTGTTTTTTGTTTTTTAATTTTGTGATGGGGGGCAATGCTTACAAGCATTTAAAAATGGAGCAGTTACAATAGCTGTTTTTTAAGAAGACTTTTGATTTTTAGAAATTTTATGTACTGCTCACTCAAAAACCTTCCAAAGGTAAGGTACCTGTGGCTCCCATGCAATACACGGTGGGGGATATTTAGTTTTTTACAGGTCCAAGGGCTTGGTGTGGGTGAAGAGTTGCTTTTATACATTTTTCTAATTACAAGTTTAATCTCCCATGTTTATAGCTTAGTTAAACCAGGTTTAAAACTAATATCTTATAGTATAATTAAAACTACATCGTGAAATCTACTGCAGTATTTGAAGTAGGGGATTGTATTGTTTCGGTTTTGCTGTTGTGATCACTATTGAAAGCTGACTTGGCAGAAAGCCTTCCCTTTTTCTGGATAAAAGGGAAACAGGCTATGAGATAAGTTATTGATGAAATTAACTGCTGAAGTGGAGAGGAAATGCAGCTGGCCAATACATGTCATAGTGTGAGCTCTATTAAATGAATATATGTGCAGTCAACCATTCACAGGAGCCACACTGGTCTTGAACTGCATTGATCTATAGTATAATTCTAAATGAAATTGATGGAAGAGAGCAACCATTGACAGGAAGGGTAAAGAGAACCATGAAATGTCTTGTACAGGAAAAGTATGATGGAAAGTAGGCTCATCTATACCATGGATGGAAAGTGAGGTAAAACCATGGTATTTCTAGGTGTTCCTAGGTACCTCACCCTTAATTATAATGCGATGTATATCACTGGCCTCTTCACAAAATGCTGTATAATGTTTTATTTTTAGACAAAAATCCATAAAGAGTCCTGTCAAGAATTTAAAATCAGCTTTTCAAGAGCTTTAGATACAGCTTTGCAGCTTACAGTTCTGAACTTTGGGTGAAATTTAGTTGTGAGAATGTGTTCTGAGAGCTGTTTATATTAACATTTAAAGATTTGTTTACTTACTATGCACTTAATATAAATACAGTTGTTACATGAAGGCTTGTAAACTTCTTTCAAGACTATTGTGCAAAAATGCTACCTTCTAGTCAGATATAATTTCAGGTGGCTTCTCTCTCAAGCATGTCATTTCAGACAGTTAGCTCATCGAAGTGCTTAATTTACAGGCCCTGGTGAATAAAACATTGGGTTCTGCTAGATTTTACTTACATAAGGGTCCACGTGTCCTATAAAAGGCAGTCTCTTAATTTTGTGTTCACTGGTAGGTACTCTTCCTTGATGTATTGCCTATTAGAGTCAAAGCTTCTAGCATATTGTCGTCTTGTCTATGCAAGAAGACTCAAACCTGGATAAACTCCTTTGCCACCGTTTCCTTCACTTTAATTGCTACCATATCACTTCTAATGATGAAACTACTTTGTTAGTTTTTATTGGATTGGTTGAAATCTAGAGAGTGTATATATATGCATGTATGTCTAGACACATTGTTTAAAATTTACAAATAACTGGAAAAATCTATTTTTATCTCACACCCGTGACACACAGTAACAATAGCGTATACACTTGTTAGGCTGGAGCATAATGGAAGTTGTAATTAATTCCTTCAGAAATACTTAAGGTTTCTTTAGTGTAGCAATTGTGAAGAGTATTGGTAAAATTTTACCTCCTTTTTTAAAGGAGCTTCAAGCTAGATAGAAATTGCAGCTGCTTGTGTATGTTCTTAATAGATTTGCAATGTTCCAGTGCAATCTTTTTTGAATCTTACATTAGTAACCTATGTAATGCTCCAGACTTGATGATATCCATCAAATTAGTTATTGGGGTGGCGGGAGGCTCTGCACTGCTCTCAGTTTTTTGCTTCTTGAATACTAGTCTTCTCTCTTCTCATTCTCTTCAGTATCTATCAGCCTGTATCCTCAGTCTGTGCCTGTGTTAACAGGTTTCTTCAGCCTTGATTCCTGACAGTTACAGATGATTAAAAATTACTTCTTTTAAGTATAATACATTGGGACCCATATTGTTTTGAATGGTATCCATGTTAAGGATTTACTTAAAAAAAATTCTTTCAGAGAAGCCAGGAATCTCTAAGCAGTGGAAGTTTGTGATGTCAGACTAGAAGAGAGAGACAAAAATCACAGGCATCAATCTATTATTCTATTGTGTTGGAATTGTACAAGTGGCACAATTCTAAACAGGAAAAAAAAAACCCCAACTGTTTCAATTATATATAAGAGTTTTATAAGAGTTATATCTCTTGTTGATAATATTTAGAAACCTGTTTAGAGACTATTAAGAAATCCACAAAACAGGATTTCTTCCCTGTTGATAAACAGGCATATTGTTAATTTTATCAGAAAAATTGTGCTATTGTGTGCTATCTGGAGCATTCCTGGAAGAAAGCACACAGACATTCCAAAATAGGAATCCTTTTATATGTGGCACATTTATTAAAAATAGTTGTAAATTGCTTTATTTTCACTCTTCTAAATTTTTTTTTTAATCCAAACTGAATTTTTGTGATCAAAAAAATGGTTTGATGTCTCTTTATAACTTCAAGGTTCGTGTTTCATTCGGACTGACCAGCTGGATGGAGAAACAGACTGGAAGCTGAAGGTTGCTGTCAGTTGCACGCAAAGATTGCCAGCTTTGGGGGTAAGCATTTAATCTGTTTGTTTGTAAGGTATATTCTGTGTATGCACATATATCTCTTATCTAAAAGATTGTTACAATTGTAAGGATTGGAAAATCTCTGTTAAAGCAGTCATAGTTTTTTTGCAATAAATAGTAGACAGATAGTCCACCCAGTGCTGAAAGAGAAGCTGGTTTTGCAAATATTCCTGTTTTGAAATTGAAAAGAAACTGAGGCAGAATTGGATTTTTATCTTTCAACTTAGTCCTTCTCATTGGGGTCCCCGCTGAGCCCCACACCCCGCAGAAGTATATCGCAGTGTTACACGGCAAGTGGAGGTCGCTGTTGTCTCAGGAGCTTTCATTATTCACTTTATTCACTAACTTTATTCACTGACTTGTAACCTTGGGAAACAGCAGTCTGGTTTTGGAAGGTGAAGCACTTTTTGTTATCAAGATGCTTTCTGGTCTGTCTGGGTGCAATAGGCAAGTTCTTGCAAGGAGGGCTCTCCAAAAGTTGCCTGAATGTGTGTACTTTTTGAGTGCATATATGTGTCATGTCGATGGGTAACTGTTAAAATCATGAAAAAGACACGTGTGTGTGTGTATACATTCAAAATAGACATGTATCTACAAAAACATGTGTAGAATTGTATAAATGTGTCTTAATGAGGAGCTGAATTATGTCCCTTGTACTGGGGAAGCTTGCTCTTATACAGGAGAGTTGGCTTGATATTAAGACACTTCCTCTGAAAACATACTAGCGTTCCAAGCTTGTGGAAATTTACCTGTACAGAACTTCTGGTGTGTTGACACTAAATGCTTTAGGTGTTTTATTAAAGGCAGACATATCTTAAGAGGACAGTTTGTATGCTATCTCAGTAGAAAATGTGTTAGATTATTGTTAGATTATCTGCCAGATCTTTGCAGGGCTTCTGTAGTTATTTTTCCAGAATTGCAGAGTTGCTGCCACACTGAAATTAGCAAATGGGAGAGATTTTTTTTTTTCCAGTTTTCATAGTGCTCTGACTACTGGCTTCACGTGTGACAGGAGAAGGAAAAAATAGCTAGGTTTGAATTTAGAGGATTGGGAATGAGGGATGGAACTGAAGGTTGGTCATGCCAGACAGAGATGCCAAGTCATGCTCCGAGATGGGAGTTCTGGTGCAAGAACAGACTTTAACAAGTACTCTGCAACCTGTGGTTAAACTTAGTATTTGTAGTAGTGCCTCTGCTGTAAGTTTTTACCGTTTAGTCATTGGGCTATCTTGTTTTCTCACTGAAAAAAAAAAATGTCCACATTTGAGAGAGATGCATGTATTTGACTGAAATCTAGTCAATTGTATATCTTTGATTTTATTTTTTTCAATTCAATAGTGCTTTTCAGATAGTTGCAAATGTGTCTAATTTAGCTATTATTTTTTTATTTCTCTTTGGTTTTGGAAGCGCTGACTACACTTGGCAAATAGAGCTCCTCATGCAGAGTACTGCTTCCTTGAGTTCTGTTTGCTGGCTGTAATTTCAGTGTTCTGAGGCTGATGGAATCTGGAGTAAATTACAACACAGTGGTTTCTCTAGGTTTCCCTTTAGAAAAAAAAATTTCACATTCTTTTCTGTTTTTTTTCAAAAAAAACCCAAATGCACGTCTGAAGTTTTCCCTCCTTGCCAGGAAGAAATAGACCTCTTAGAGCAGGGAATTGCTGTACTGTAGCTTTTATATTATGTTCTTTGTTTAAAAAATAAAAATCGGATGTGGTTACTTAAGGAGCTATGTACACTTAACAGACTTTCCCTGGCTACCAGCAGCAGATGGAAGCCACCAAGCAGTTGACGTGCCTCTGCCCGTTCTTGCCTCATGCAGTTATTGGTGTGTAACCGCGCCAGCCAAGACTTGGTCTGCATTAAGCTGACACCTCACCCTGAAATAACTGACACCGGGTATAATACTTCCTGCCAACTAAAATAAGCTATTTCCCAGTTTCCATACTGTTGTGGTTTGGCCAAACCATTGGCACCTGATGGTTCTTTAATGAGATAATTTTACATGGATGCTTCCCAGCTGGTCTTAAATTGTTTGCTGCTTTACTCGTAAGCCCCATATGTTGGAATTATTTTGGGGGAATGGCAGCTGAACGAACCCAAATGTAAACGCTTTTTAGGGGATCCCCGCATCCTTCACAGAAGATAATGCTCAGCACACGCCCCAGCAGGCTGTTTCCATTCCTGTGGAAAGGACACTGGTATTTCTTTAATTCAGACACTTTAACCTTTACTGGGATGGCAATAATATGCAAGAGTATCAGCCACCTGAAGAAACTCTGTGGATGCACAGCTTCAGAAGATTAGTGTGAAGCACTAAGCAAGCAGTGAATTTCAAACTAACAAAAAATAGCATTGCGGAATTACTTTATTCTAAGCCTAGTTTTTGTAGTTCCTAATGGAGTCATAAGCTTTATCTGTATATAGGTCCTAATGTATTAAACCTTTTTAAGTTAAATTAAAATGCAGTGGGCATAATTATTCCTTTATAGTTACAGTAAAAATAATGGTTTTGGGGAAAAAATAGTAGAAACGGGTTACGTGCTTTAAACACGTAGGGAGTGTTTGGCACCCTTTGAAACTTTACACTCAACTTACATAAAAAGGGATGCTTAAAATATGAAGTTGAGGTTTTCTCTGCAAACAGTATTCAAGCTCTTTTGTACATGCAGTGGAAAAAGTTTGAAGCAACTTGGTTAAAAGAAAGGATCATTTGAGAACCATTTCAATGGACTTTTTCTCACGCTGGACTTCTACAGTATCCTGTGTTGCTAAAAATTTCTTTTAATAAAACTGAGGAATCACGCAAGCTGCATTCCAGATATTAACTTGAAAATGTCTGTTGCTTTGTGAAACATCCTTATGCTTTGTTTCTGTTCCTGACTTGAAAAAAAACCACTATTTTACGGCAATTACCTTGCTGGCTTATTGTGCAGTGTGTAATAGGGGCATATAATAACAGAGATTCCAGGAAATCATTATTAAATAAGGTTGACACCTATGTCAAGCAAAACTAAACTGCTTGGACTAAACTGTAATAAAACTAGAATTTGTGAATATAGAATCACAGGCGATGGGACAAGAGGAAATGGCCTCCAGTTGCGCCAGGGGAGGTTCAGATCGGAGATTAGGAAAAATGTTTACACTGAAAGGGTTCTTAAGCCTTGGAATGGGCTGCCCAGGGAAGGGGCTGAGGCACCATCCCTGGGGGTATTTAAAAGAGGGGTTGACATAGAGCTTAGAGACATGGTTTAGTGATGGTTTTTTATCAGAGTTAGGTCGATGGTTGGACTGGAAGGTCCCTTCCAACCTAGACAACTCTAGGATTCTATATGCTTTTTGATAGACTTAAAATTACTGTTGCAGAAACTTGCAGGGGTTTGAAGCAGTCTGGCAAAGGGCTGAGCTTTGTGCTCCGGTCTGTGATCAGCTGCGTTTTCCTTTCCTCTACAAACCATTAGGAGAATCTGGCAATTGATCCTTCCTTCTGCCGAAAGAATCTGCTGGGATGTGATCCTCCTTCCATTCTGTTTGTGTTACGTGTGTCGTGTGTGCCCCCCAAAATAAGTGACGTGGTGACACAACGGCGGTTCAGGGAGCACTTAGCTAAATATTTTGCTTTAGGTTGGTTTGTTTGTTTGTTTTTTTCTTTTTTAAATCAAGCCGTTAAACACCCCCGGCGGGACGGTGTGAGCCGTGCCTCGCTGCTGCCACCTGCCGGGCGGCCGCGGGCACAGCGGGCGGGGACCCACCCTCCGGCTGCGGGGTGGGTGGCTTTGTGACTTCGCTGGAAAAGCGGGAGCCGCGGGTTGTTTCGCAGTAACGCACAAACCTGACTTGGTAGAGGACGGTGTATCGGTGCCTGCAAAGAATTTGAAGTTCTGTTCGTCTTGTCCGTTTCAAAGACACGAAGCTGGTGTTTGAATTCAGCACTGCTTTGGGAGCTTGACTGAAGGCTCCTGTTTGCGCGGGCAGCCATAAAAATGGGTAAGGTTTCTGAGGTTAACTTTCCGTGTGTTTACAATAACCAGCCGTTGGCTGTGACTGTTCACAAAGAATCATTGAATGGTTTGAGTTGGAAGGGACTTTAAAGATCATCTAGTTCCAACCCCCACTGCCATGGGCAGGGACCCCTCCCACCAGACCAGGTTGCTCAAAGCCCCATCCAGCCTGGCCTTGAACCCCTCCAGGGATGGGGCATCCACAGCTTTCCTGGGCAACCTGTTCCAGTGCCTCACCACCCTCACAGCAAAGAATTTCCTCCTGATATCTAATCTAAATCTCCCCTCTTTCAGAGAGAACCTGTTCAGGTGGGAGTGAAGAGAACCTTTAAGAGAACCTGTTCAGATGAGGGTGCAGGGGGGTGTGGGGCACAATCTCTGGTGTCTTCTCCATGTGCTTGCAGCGCATTTTCAAAGCTGAAGCTTAGAGTTAATGTTTACATATTAAAGTCTAATTTTAATAATTTAAGAGGATGTGTGGAAATTGAATGTAAAATAAAATAATAAGCAATTTGTTCACACATTTGGTAGAACATACTCTCCATAATTATTATTCGTTTTGATTTCTTTAGTTATTTGATGTGAAGGCAGCAAGTATCTTGAGTTGGCATGAGCTGTCAGTCGTGTCAACAGAGCAGCACTGTAACCCTACCCACTGTGACACCCAGAATAAACAAACCTTCAGAGCTTTCCTTAAAGAAGAGATGACACCACCAAGATGATCAGTACAGATTTTGTTGTCTTCCTAAAGCACTTAATGTGATCAGAGAATTAAAATTTCAACAAGTCATTTAGTGATGGCTGAGCAGCAAATATGGTAACACCTGGATTAGGTTTCTTGCGGTTTTGTAGTTATAGGTGGGACAGTTCTTCGGGCAGTACACGTTTTCTGGGGCATTCTTCTCTAGCTTGTGTGATCAACTAAATTTATTAACAGCAATGAGGTCACTGTAATTTTCAATAAATGGTGACTTGCTGATTTATATCAGAAGATCCATACAGCAGTAAACAATACCATTTACATTTAATTAGTTTTATTGAACCAAAGGCAATTTTATTTGTAATGAACTACATGTTATGATTAAGAATGTATTTTAATGATCTTTAAGTAAGGTGAACAAATGTTGCCCTTGACCTAATAGAGGAGATTTTTCTCTGTTATCAATAACTTTATGGTGATTTTTAAATCGTGAAATGCAAAAGAGAACGCTTTCATTATTGTTCCATCATCAAGTCATTTCCTGTGTACATTTCAGTGTAGAAGGATGAAATGCATTATTCTGAATTATTATTTTCAAGTATGAAATAATTAAATGCCTATCAAGTTTATTTCAAAATCTCATCTACTATTGTAAAAGAATAATTTATTGCTTGAGATTCAAGTCTTTCATAGTTTCTTTAATCTAGAGCTGTTACAATCCCCCCACCCTAGTGTTTGTGGTTTTTTTCCTGAGTAAGAAAATAACTGAACTTATTTGCCCTTACTCTTTCCTAAAAGCAATGTAATTTTAGATGTAGAATTCTGTTTCCATTGTACATATCACTAGAAGTATTAGGCATCAGTGAACTAGCAGATGAATGCTTATGGAATGAAAATAATTATTTTCTGAGGCTGAATTTTACAAAGGTCAGGTCCCTTGCTAGTTAAATAATTAATAAAGTTGGGGGGGTGTGTGTTTATTAAATATAATGAAATAATTTATTTAAGGTAATTTCCCATCTCCCTGCTTTTATAACCTAACCAGATAAACTTTTCTGGCTCAGTAAGCAGAAGTACATGTAGTGTTGTGTACATGTCTTTATGTCTCCTTGTCAAATTCACCATCATAACCTCTTTTCAAGACGCTGAGATGAGAAATGCCCAGCTTCCACTGGGAAAGCAGGGAACATCTTTGTGCTCCTACGGCAACCTTCATTGTCGAATGCAGTTCATATGCAATCTGTCTTCTATATTTGTATCATTCTTTGGATTTCTCTTTCTTTCCTTTGTATTACACAGCTTGAGCAACTGTATTTTATTGGCCTGAGGCTGATGTCCATTTGGAGTGCAGAGCATTGGGATACAGGAAAAACAGTCCTTGTCCCTTTGCTTTATCCTAATAGTGAAAAGATACTTCTGGAAGCTACAGAGCACGTGTAGCATTCTTTTATGTCTTTCTACTGCTTATGGATGAAAGGCAAATGAATAACCACCCTGGATTTCTCCCAGAGCATAGTGTTTTCTTTTTTTTTAGTTTTAGGAAAAATCATGTGCTTTTGGAATACTCTGGCGGTTCTAGTTTGTGATGCTCCAGAGCAATGCCACAAATGTATAGGGAATGAGCAGATCTAATTTTTTCAGAAAGATAAGTGAGTTTGTTTCAGAGTTGAAATTCAAGAAAAGAGGAAAAGGAAAATGTGAAAGTTTAGGTGTTAAATCAGAAAAATAAAATGGCAACTAAAACATAAAAAGGCAAGACACCAAAGGAATGTGGTAGAAGTTTTTACATGTAAAATATAACAAAGGAGAATGCCACAGTAGAAAAAAACCAAAAAGATAAGAAACCGGGAAAATATATTACTGTACAAATGCCAATATACTTTAAAAGGTGGATATTTCTGCTTCCTTTTATTCTAATGTTTCTTCTCTCTTTTCAAAGAATGGTTTAGTGGGAAGTTCTGGGTTGACGCATTTCACTGGCAGTTTTTATTGTGTATATGAGTATGTGTGTGGTATTAGTTTTCTGCTGTGCTATCCGCTACTGAGAGACTCTTTATTTTTCTTTGCATAATAAAGCACATAATAGCCTGGATTAGCTAAATTGTAGGTGATAACAGATTGGAAAGAAGTGAATGATGAAGATATAGGACACCACATGTGTATTAGTTTCATATAAATTATTTCTCGTGAACCTGATGAAAGTAGGTTGGAAGAACAAGGATGCAGTGAATGAACTTCGTGTGAAAGGCTACAATAAATGGCTAACAGTTTAAGATAAAGATAATTTGTGAGAGTTAATGTTCAGATTTGATTCATGTTTTTCTGCAAGATATGAAGTGAGAGATTTCTTGTCTGCAGAATATAAATAGAAGTACAAATTCATTATTTGTAGAGCTACACATTTTTAAACTAGGGTGAAACATGTTTGATAAATGTACAATAGATTTTTTTTTTTTAAACCAACATTCCTTTTGATCTGGAAGAGTGGAAAAAATAATGACACTCAAAAATCTATAGCCATTTTATTGGAAAAACAAAAGGATACAAATATGTCTGGTTTTAAGACATTAGCACAGGTGGACAAGTGCACCTTTAGTTAATTTTTGTAATCTTCAAATTATGTAATTCAAAATTATGAACAAAAAAAGTCATGCTTTTAAAAATAGCTGTATTTGAGCCAAGGTGTGGTTATACATCCATGAAAGAGGCTGTAAAATTAATTCCACTTTTAAAGATAGCACATTCTAGTTAGCACAAACAGGATATTGTAGTCATATAATCTGCTCCCCAGAGATGGTGTCTGATTAGCCTTTGCAAGATTCATCCAGTAACAGAGGATGGAGATAACTCAAATAGTTAAGTGCTACATCTGGTGGGAAGGTAGACACTCTCGAGTTTCATCGTAGGTTATTATTCTTAGATGGACTGGGATTTGGTATCAAACATCTTCTCCTCTCAAGAGTAGAAATTGGTTTGTGGATCCATGGGTGAGCGGTCTACTTGTGTTGAAATCTCTTGGCTACTGTTGTTCCTGACCATCTAAAAAGGACCAAAATCTTTGCTTTTGTGATGAGAAGAAAGTCTCTTAAGATCTAACAATCGTCAGATTATTTTTTTTTTTTCTTTTCCTGTTTATACCTGCCGTCTATTTGCAGAGCCTGCTACTGTAGTATCTGAAGGTCTCTTTTTCTTCTTAGTTTTAGGGTAGGACTGTTCATGGGTTAGTTGTTGTCATGAGTACCACGTCGATTAGACCCAATTTTATCAGACTAGTTTAGCATATCACAGACTTGAGGCATTTGAGTGACCGTGTTGATGTGTCTCAGCTTTCTTGAAGCTGATGGGGTTTTCCGACGGGTTGACTGCAGATGTGCTTGAGCATTTAAGAGAACTTGAATCAATTTGATTTGTTTCCTCTTGTATTCATTGTTGGAAAAGAATTTTCTTTCCAGTTTTATTAAAAACAAAACAAAAAAAATCCCACTTTATTTTTAGAAGAACAAATATGTGGAAAATATTTTAAGATAATACTATTATACATGAAAATGGGACTGTTAAGAGAAAATAGATAACATTTTTAACTCATGTTATAACTGTAAAAGTCTAGTGTTTGAGCTATCACCACATTCAGAATATCATCTTGGTTGTGGTTCCTTTACAGCAAGATGTACTGAAAAAAACCAGTGTGTTTCTTAGGTGGCTAAAAATTTCATGAACTTAACTTGGGGTGGGGTCACGGGGAACATAAACTGGAATTTTAACCCCTAAAAGGTTTTTCAAAATGTGTGATAACATTCAAGTTTAAATAATATTAAGTACATTTATCTGTTTTCCAGGATCTCTTTTCAATCAATGCTTACGTTTATGCTCAGAAGCCACAGCTGGATATTCACAGTTTTGAGGGTACCTTCACCCGGGTAAGTGGTATATGTAAATACAGTTCTACTTCTCTCTTCCGTATCTCATTGTAAGTGGAACCTGTCCTTAGTGTCAAAGTCGTATCAGATCTTTCCTTAGCTTTACAGCACTATTTTTTTTCATGTTCCTGCCATCGCAATACTTCATTATACCCCGGTAAACACATATTGCAGAAAGCTAATGCACAAAGAATATCTGAAAAAGCAGAATCCAGAAATTGGATATTTGTTGACACTACTGTGATCTTTTTATATGAAGTGGTTGTATAGTAGTATATATTGTTTGTTTCCAGGTATCTAATGTATTATTGTTCATCTGTGTCAAAAAGTGGCAAGTTGAATGTATTCAGTAGCCTGAGACAATGCAACTGGTAGGTTAAGTGCAATAAAAATGTGTTTAACAGCATTTCAGTTCAAGGGAAAGCTAATATTTCCAAAGTTCAGTTTTCTCAAAAAGTAAAATAAGACTAAAAGCCACTTATGGAGGCTTTATTAAATCATTTTCCTAGCTATAATTATATTAAAACCCAAATATGATAATAGCAATGCAGTCGTATCTGAGAATTTTTTCTGTTGTTTTCAAAAGGTGGCCTGCTAAAGTTAACATTTTAAAGCAGGATGTAATAATTTTTTTTAAGTTGCTTTACAGATCTGTAGTATTATATTAGCAT
Source organism: Limnodromus scolopaceus (assembly GCA_028565335.1). Taxonomy (NCBI): domain Eukaryota; kingdom Metazoa; phylum Chordata; class Aves; order Charadriiformes; family Scolopacidae; genus Limnodromus; species Limnodromus scolopaceus. Next base: position 61,550,256 of record JAOXNO010000013.1, on the reverse strand, counting down.
ATACAGTGATTATTTTGTTTATATTAGCCAAGCTCAAGTGTTGGTAGACCTATTCCTCTTGATAGTTTGTTTCTAAAATAATTTGAGAGAATTAACTACTATGGAGGTAGAGAGAAGGGTTTTTTGCCCAAGTGACTCAAATCGGTAATAGATTTTGTTCGGTAATTGGAATTCCAGTTCACAATTCTAAGTACGCTGATGAATGAGATACTGCAGTTGTTGGCTCTCGAAGACCAATTTATACCAGTTATATAGTTCATGCTGCCTACAAAGTAAATATCATTTCCCCACACCTTCAAAGCTGTAAGCAACAATGTTTACTTAAACCTTGTATTGACCAATTGTCCAAATGAAACTTCTATTAACAGCTGTAAAATTCATGTTATTCCTGTCCCAATGGATAAGTGTATACTTTTCTAAATATAAATTGAACTCCTCAGAGCCTTTTTAACAACTCCGGTATGTGTAATTGACACGTGGGGAAATCATCACTAACCAGTTGCTCCCTGTTGTGGGTTCTGTTTGTACACGTAATAGGAGCTGTATGATTCCAGCATCCCCGATATGTGTAAATAACCCTGATGCGTTTTAGGCTTTCAGGTTTACGTGTGTGTTGTTTTGACTGCTTCAGCAGTAAGGGCAGTTCAAACTGAAATCGTGCGTGCATTTGAGGGCAGTGCCCTCGGATTTGGTTCACAGTGGATCACGCTGTAGATCCTCTTACAAGCTTTTTTGGGGTTTTTTTTGTTAACTGTGTACCTTCTGCATAGTGAGATGTTGTCTTAGGACACTTGTTTACTGATTTATCTTTCTACTTCTGCCATGAGCCCTTGCTTCTTACACAAAATCAGGTTTTGCATCTAATTTCTATTTTACGTTAAAGTTAAAAAAAAAAAATTAGTGTGCTTAGTGATGCTAATGCATACATTTTTCGTACTTAAGCATTGATGTTCAAAGAATTCTTGCAAGGGTAGGTTGACAGGGTAATAGCACATTGATTTTTCTTTTCTTTTTTTTCCCCATTATGAAGACAGATTGCTAACAATGTAGAAGACAAACTTAGATAATTTCAAAAAGTGCATGACCATAAACCAAACCACAACAGAAATGTAGGTGCACGACTCTGGAGTTTTTATGAGGGAACAACTTCTGTTAAGTACTTCCACATGAGAAATATATCCACAGCAAACCTGAGAGCTGACAGAAGATACCTCTTGCAGCACAGCTGCATAACCACGTCAGGAGGAGTTAAAGCTCTCCTGTGCTCTGTTGATGTCTGACAGCTTCACGTGAAGTTATTTTCTGTTGTACTCAATGGGTTTTGGTGCCTTGTGTGCAGGCAGGGCATGAAAAGTACCTGTGTGTCTTTGTGTGGGCACACGGGAAAGATCATGCCTGGCCCTTAGATAACGGTGTAAGTTAATTCTTTTCCTCCTCTCCCCTCTTCTGGACATCCTACCAAGAAACAATAAATGAGCTAAATTAGTTTTGTGTGAAAATGTGTGAGGTTGTCTTATTTGTTCTCAGGGCATCATCCATGTCTTGGGTGAGCTTATTTTGAAACGGTGATGCACAGAACAGGGATTTAAACAGGTGTAACTACTAGAGTTTCTCTTCTGTCTGATGCTCCTACGTGGCTTGATAAATTAGGAAGCTATTTCATCAATTCTGAAAAAGCATGGGAAAAACACATCTGTAGAAAGAGAATAAAAGGTAGCCATACTTGTTAACTCAGCTTTTACCAGGTGGAGCCCAAAAAACATTACATTAGTGTGTACTGGCATGACCAGTATTATTTACCGTTTGCTTACACCTTCTGTGCAGAATCATGGAAGTTCTCTCTTCTGCTTTTGACATTGCAAAAATTACTACTTCAGCTTTATTGCAGTTTTAGGAAGTGGTAGATGGGAAAATTTTTTTTCAGTGTTTGGGAGGAGCTATTTGAAGTCCCACTGTGGACAACAGGTATGTAATTTCTGAGGGCAAAATGCAAAAACTTTTCTATTTTATGAGACTAAATTCATAACAGCATGGTATTCATATCTGTGTCCTATCACTGTATGTTGATGATGGTATAAGACTGCCCCATTCATTTCCATGAAGTTGCAGTATTTGGCTGAAATACGGGATTTTTGTGGTGAAGCTCTCTGTTAGCACATGTCATCCTATTATATGCCTGCTGGGGACTCCTGTGACACTCGGGCATGATTTGCTCTTTGAAGTACAGTAGTGAGTGATTATAAAGTAAGAGCTGTAGTTTCCTTGCTATGTAGGGATCTTTTGAAGTACACACAAAAGCGTATCTGTTCAGTTTGAGATTTTTCAGGAACACAGATTTGTAAGCAGCTCATCCCGTGCTTGGTGGCTGTTTCAAAATAGAGATGAAAAACGGACATAGGTTTTGATTATTGACATTATGTAGAATTTACTGTGTACTTTGGTAAATCAGTGCCCCCCCCCTTTTCCTGCAAAATATTTAGCACAATCCGTAATTCGATCAAATGCACTTGATTATCCTACCTCCTAAAGTTCCCTTTAGTTGTAAACAGCACATTTCACAGCTGCTAATGAGTAACAAATCTGTACATGCTCCAAATTGATTATGAGAGATTAAGTCTGTTTACAATCTGTGGACCATTATTGCTTGGGAGGAGAGAGGGGAGGAAAAAAATGAAAGTTTTAAATAATCACAGAAGCAATTTCCTATTTGAAGTATTTTCCCATTGGACGTGTATTTTGCAAGTATGTGGTAAGACAACACAAAGGTACATTTCTTTTTAGAAGTCTAAATGTTCTGTCCTGAAGTTGATATGATGTCGCTTGGCTTTGAAATTTTGATGACCGTAACTTATTTTATGAATTATAGATGATTTAAGTTCTCATAAAGAACAGGGTGTTAATTTTTGATGGTTAGTGTTCATAACTCACTTTAACTGCTTGGTGTAGCAAACTGTTCTGAAGTTTGATACACCTGAGGAAAAGAATACGTTCCTTTGAAAACACTCTTGAATTCAGTTCTTTGAATAGAATTGGATTTAAGTAATATGAACTTTTTGGGAAGTTATTTTTGTGTTTGCATACAGACAAAAAAAGTATGTGCAATGAATGCTATTATACAGTGATTGATACAAGGACACAGACATTCTGTGCTAGTTATTCAGATGGTTTGGCATTGTTCTTAACTATGACTATTTGTGATGTTGATTTACTTAGTAGCTGTTCATATTTTTAACAGGAAGACAGTGATCCAGCGGTTCATGAAAGCTTAAGCATAGAAAATACTTTATGGGCAAGCACTGTTGTTGCTTCAGGTAAGTGTTGCAATTAGCAAAGCTAATAATGTATCTAAAAACTCTGTGGAAGCGTATCTTTATTTTTACAATGTGAAATAGTAGTGGCTTTTGAAAATCCTTTTGTCTTCCAGGCTATTAATCTCTTGCTTCTCTGTTGTCTGCCTTCCCATTGGTTTCGTCATGCTACTCACAATATATTCATACCATTTTAATCCTCCTTAATAGTTTTATGGGTTTTTACTTAAAATTTGCTGTTTCAGTAGCATTGTCTCTTGTACCCCACTAAAGTCACTGACCTTTTTGTTTTAATTAAAACTTCAGGTTGTGAAGTATTCTGTTTTAGGTGTGGATGATGCCTAAAATTGTCCTCGGTTAGGCTTTTAACTTTAAGTAGTCAAGATCTGTAATGGTGTGTGAAAAGATGCTGCTTATTAATTATAAATTTTTATATTGTGTAAACTTCAGTTTGCTTTTCCCCAAATTTATTTATGAAAGGAAGAAACCACACTCAAGGAGTACACGTGTGTAATGTGAATTTTAATTGAAAACCATTCATGTTTTTATTTCCAGGGTAGATGATTTGATTATTTTTTTAGAAGTGTTACTAATGTTTGAGGCCTCTTGATCTGGCATCTGAAGTTGGCATCCAAATTAAGGGAAATGGTGCTCCTTAAAATTTATGCCTTAACATATGTTTGCGTTTTTTTAATTCTGAGGGGTCTTGCGAAGGTTTAGTTGTTTGTGAAGGACTTAAGTTCATTAATAATGATAGTAGTAGAAAAACAGGAGAAGATCATTTTCTTGTTGGAGCATGGTTTTGAATAGTGGAATAAGACTCTAAGGGAGAGCGAGTCACTGAATGATGCAAAGTAAAAATATTGAATGGCTCTTCAAGACTCAGCCCCTTTTGAAGGGGAAAAATAATGCGATCGAGTAATTAAAAACGGTGGCATGATGTGCATGCAGAAGTTGGTTGAATTAAGGTAGCAGAAATAATTCCGTTCAGTAACTGACTTTGTGACATTAATTACATCTTCTAAATATAAACTTTGGCATATCGTTTCACTTACATCATCTCATGTATTAACTACAATTTAACACTGATAATGTGCTCTTCTCCTGTAAGTACTGCAGTTATCAAGCACATAACATTTCTATTTGGATATTTGTTTGTTCTTTATGGTATCATAAATCCAGATCTTAAGAATTGCTCAGCACTTCTTTGGAGGTAATTTTAGCATTTGATGGGATTAGGCCTTTAACGAAGAGTAGGAAATTATTGCCTTCAGTCTGTTGCTTATCTGATAAGGAAATTATAAGGTCATATGGGTGCACTGTGCGTATAGGCATGAAAGAGATCATAAGGCAAAACAATTAGTGGATTATTAAAATTAAGATGTTCTAGATTTGGTTGATAACTGATGTATCATTCAGTTGTTTTCATCTCACTCCCAAGTTGAATGTACATAGCTAAGTTAGGATTCTTGATGCTAAGCTAATTAAACTTGAATTTTATTATAGTGTTCTTTAAAAAAAATTAGACTTCATAATTGAATTTCCAAGATGTGTGACAACGGAAAACCTTGTTAATAAAAACACCTGTCTGACTGCATTATAAACACATAAGCTTGCTATGGCAGGATTTCAGAGGTGGACTCTACATGAGTTTGCAGGCACCTCTGCATCCCCTCCTTTACCATGGCCTATCACAGTTCTTGGTTATATCCGAAAAATTTGGTGGAAGAGTAGGCTTGCATACAACCTCTGCAGACGAGTGCCACTCAGTTTCCATGAAAACAGAAGAATAAACAGCCCATAGCATGTGAAAGTCTGTACTATTTGTCTTTTTTCAGTGGTGCCCAGTGACAGGACAAGAGGTAAC
>JAOXNO010000013.1:61531149-61544981 GCA_028565335.1 Limnodromus scolopaceus | reverse complement strand
GGAAGAGGCTGCCCAGAGAGGTGGTGGAGTCTCCATCTCTGGAGACATTCAAAACCCACCTGGACACGTTCCTGTGCCACCTGCTCTGGGTGGACCTGCTTTGGCAGGGGGGTTGGACGAGATGATCTCCAGAGGTCCCTTCCAACCCCATATCATTCTGTGATTCTCTGGAGAAGGCTACCTCAGCTTAACCACACGTGTGTCTTACTTCAGTCTCTTTGCTGTCTGGGCTCACAGGCATCCTGGCTTGGTAGGCTGCTTCCTCCAGCGCTCGTTAAGCAGCCTGGACATCATTTGTTATTAAGCCAAGCAAATATGTGACCCATTGCTCTTGCAATGCCCTTGCCAACCCCTTGGAGGTTCTGGGTCAACCTGCACTATTATCTTGTCCTATTAATGATCGATGCCGTCAGTCTCAGGGGTGGAGCTACATCACTGGCACCCAGGAAAGGAACATGCGGCTGCGTTGCAGATACAAAGTCTTACTTAAATTTTAAAAAGATTTTGCATAGGACATACAGGACAATCGTTGGATGAGGAGGTTCTTCCCATTTTCTTTCCCATTTTCCTCTTTCCAGTGACTAAATATATGCTGAATTTGCTGAGACTCCCTTTGGCATATTGCATCAGCTAGGAGAGCCCGCTATCTCCAAGACTTGACTTTGTCAAGGTGATACAGAGGGTCAAGGTCAGGCTAGGAAAAGTGTTTGGGGAATTTTGTGGGGAATACCTCAGAAAATTTGAGCTCTGGTTGCTGATGTCCTGGCAGTTCTAGAGGAGAGAGACCACAAATCAATCATCTTGCAGATCAGTAACAGTAAATGTAAGCGTATCAAGGTTTCAAGGAATCTTATCAATTGCATGTTAAATGCAGATTGCCAAAGCTCATGAAAATATCAGGATACTGTAGTAATGGATTTTACAGAAACAAAAAAGCACCTATTGCTAGACCATTATAAGTAACAAGAAAATATTTACTGTAGTTTAAGACTGTTTTTATTTTCTTTTTGAATTTTAGTAACCAAAACATTGGTTCAACAGAATCATGTAGTGTCAAACAACTCAAGAATAAACTATTCCACAGCCTTTTTATATCAACAAATAAAGTTCGGGAGAGTGAGTTTTCTCAAATTTTTTACATTTGGAAGGTGTTTACTTTCCTTGGTTTCGGTAGAGCTCCTTACCCCTGAGAATACAAGGATGCTAAATGGGAAAAAAAATAATTATCATTTTGTCACAACTAATACATATTATAGACCCAGATGTTCTCAGAATTGATAGTTTAGATACCTAAATGGTGATTCCTATTGCTCACAGATCAGAAGTGCTTTGTGCCCCTTACTGTAAAGCCCTCACAGAGATCTGATGACTGTGTATGATGTGTATCTGAATCACAGAAAATACAGAGACTAATATGCCAGTATCACATTGGAAGCTTCTGGCAGTGGTGGAAATCAGAAGCCCCCTTCTCAAGTCCAAAGCATGCATCCATCCTTTTGTTATTCTTTAATAAGTGAGATAGGAAAAAATATTCTGACTTTTTCCATGGCAATGTCCCCGTGAGTTTCAAAAATGTACCAGCAAAGTACAAAGTATATGTGCCATTCTTAATATCTGTGTTATTGCTGTTGAATTAATAATAGTGCCTGAAGGAAAGGAAGTTTTGGTTGGTGAAAACTTGAAAAACTGCTGTCATTGAAGAAACAACTTTAACCAGATAATTTAAACCACTAAGTATTTTGAAAACCTCTTAGGTTATCTTTAATTAAATTACTTATCTTTCAGATAGTTTGTGTTTGTGACATCACTTACAGTGGTGCTTGTGTTTATTGAAAGATTTGGTAGATTTTCTTTCAAAAAGGGAGAGGTGAAAGTCAGCAGTTAAATTTTAAAAAGCCTCAGAAGTTCCATTACAGTATGGACTTTAACTTTTTGCTCTCCATTTACTGTAATGATCAGTGTGGTTCAAACTCTAAACAAGATAATGTAGTTTTCTGAGAGACCTGCTGAGATACCTATTAAAAGGAGATTTGTATTAATGGAATTTTGTGATCACTTTGGCAGGTGTCAGTCTTGCAAAGTCATTTTAGATAAAATCAGAACAACTCGGTATAACTCCACAGCTATGAAAAGTACTATTTTGTGCCAAGTCCTACACACAATTTCAATTAATTTGAGCGCTTTCTTGTTTTCACATGGTTCACATGTAAATTTTTGGTATCTCCCAAGTACCGATATGATCACACACCAGATTCAGAGTATGCCTGGTTGTTTATGTGTGTTAATTCTGCACATCCTCTTTTATCTCTTTCCAGGCCCACGTGTTTATTCTAGTGGTATCTTCTATAACTTCTCTCTCCTTCGTTTAACCACTCTGCTCTTAACAGTCATTGGTTGCCCAGTTTACGTGAAGACTTTTAAAACTGTTACCCCTTGTCCTATTGCTCCACTCCCTGATAAAGAGTCCCTCTCCATTTTTCCTGTGGCCCCCTTCAGGTATTGGAAGGCTGCTACAAGGTCTCCCTGGAGCCTTCTATTCTCCAGGCTGAACAACCCAACTCTCTCAGCCTGCATTCATAGGAGAGGTGCTCCAGCCCTCTGGTCATCTTTGTGGCCCACCTCTAGACCTGCTCCAGCAGGTCCATGTCCTTGTTATGTTGGGTGTTCCAGAGCTGGGTGCAGTATTCCAGGTGAGGTCTGACCAGAGTGGAGTAGAGGGGCAGAATCACCTCCCTGGACCTGCTGGCAATGCTTCTTTTGATGCAAACCAGGATGCAGTTTGCTTTCTGGGCTTTGAGTGCACATTGCTGGCTCATGTTGAGCTTCTCATCCACCAACACCCCCAAGTCCTTCTCCTCAGGGCTGTTCTCAATCCATTCTCTGCTTGGCCTGTATTTGTGCTTGGGATTGCCCCAGCCCACGTGTGGGACCTTGAACTTGGCCTTGTTGAACTTCATGAGGTTTGCATGGGCCCACCTCTCAAGCCTGTCCAGGTCCCTCTGGGTGGCATCCCTTCCCTCCAGTGTGGGGACCGCGCCACACAGCTTGGTGTCATTGGCAAACTTGTTGAGGGTGCATTCATGCAATTGATTTGTTAGAGGGACTGTAAATTACTGCAAGCTTTAATTCAGACAAATTTCTTTGAGCTACTTGACATCTTGTTTTACTTTTTGTTTGTTTGTTTTTCAGGAACTGTAATTGGTGTTGTCATTTACACGGGCAAGGAAACTCGAAGTGTAATGAACACATCCAATCCAAAAAATAAGGTAAACGAGCTTTACTGTGGGATTTCCTACTTCTGTTTTCGTAAAACTTACAAATAGATGTACCAAAAATCTATAAGCTTTTACTCGGATGTATTTCACGTGTGCTGAACTGACTTGAACTTTGGTATGAAAATGAATTCTGCCTCAGTCTCATTTCAGAAGTAAAATTATTCTTCCTTTAGCTAGGAGTGTTACAGATACTAATGGAAACATTTGTCTTCGAAGTATAAATGGGTATCTTCACACTTGTATACTTCTATCTCACAGCTAAATATTAATTCCCACTTCTCTCAGATTATTTTACTGTAAATGATTTGGTCAAAGCTACAGAGTAGTTTTAAGGAATGTTTATAACAGACTTCTAAAATTTATTTGGCCTCCCAGAGGAAGTAGAGCAAGATAACTGAGGTTCTAGTTGATACCCAGAATGTTCTTTTTTTTTTTTTGTAAGCAATGAAAACATTGTCAAGAGATGTGTCTATTGAAAAGATATGAGAAGTTTGAGTGCTTCCCTCTGTACAAGGTTCCTTCAGCTCAAAACAAAGCAAATAGCTCTTCATTTCATCAGTGATGTTTCTCATGTCAGTTGGGGAGGGCCCTCGATTATAAAGAAAGGGAACTTCAGTTGTGGTCTGTATCTTACAACCTATACCTGTGTTTAGTTAGAAGATACTTAATTATATTAAGAAAGGAAAAAATTCTTGCAAGAGGTTTAGAAAAAAATCAGTTGTGACAGGTTGCCATTTTCACGCCATTCATAATCAGTTGCTCCGAGTAGGAACATCAAGAATGAAATGATAATACAAATTGCTTGAAGCAGTTATTGCAGTCCCCTGAGTGTATTGATTTGTGTTTCTAATAAAGAGATGCTTTTAAATGTGTCATTGACATAGACAGGTGATATATACCATTATGTGGATTAAGATGGCCTTTTATTATTTTAATCTTTATAACATACATTTTAAAATAATAGAGTAAAATGGAACCAGAATATTTATGGTGCATAATTATTTTCTGTTCCATCCGACACAAAGATGAGCCCTTTAGTAACAGAATCTTTCCCTAAGAATTCTGAACAACTTCTGACTAATAAATAATTCCCACAGGTGTTTAAAATGAAAGTATTTAATATAGTAAATTGATAGGGGAGTATGCATAAATGTAACATGCTTTACCCAAATTCATTGGATTCTGGAGATGAATTAGATTTTTAGTAAATATTTGTTCGCATTTTTTTTGCATGAATATTTCACACAGAGAACTATGATAAAGGATAAAAGGATTTGTGTATAAAATTTCCCTGATGCTTTCAAAATTACTATTAAATTTAAGAGTTGCTCCAAATTTTCATCTGCAAAAGATTATGTGGCAGATGAACCTACAAAAAAGAGATCCAGCAGCGTGTTGACAAGCTGCAACATGGTTTTTGCTGTTATGACAGTACATGTACCACCTTTGCTTGTGTAACACTTTAATGTTACAGCTGCTAGCATAAATAAAGTTATAATTTTCATTAAGTACTAAGAAGCAAAGTATTACACTTGCACATATACAAACTAACAGGCCAAAGCTTAATATTATCTGGCATATATTGTATCGGTATATGAATGCTATCTCAAATAATTAGCTGAGGAACAATTCAAGGAAGGTTTAGACTGGTCATTAGGAAGCATTTCTTTACCAAGGGTGGTCAAACCCTGGAACAGGCTTCCTAGAGAGGTGTTTGATGCCCCGGGCCTGACAGTGTTCAAGAGACATTTGGACACCCCTCCTAATAACATGCTGTAACTTTTGGTCAGCCCTGCATTGAGCGGGCAGTAGGACTAGATGATCATTGTAGGTCCCTTCCAAATGAAATAGACTATTCTATCCTAATTAGAAATGATGCTTTTAAATAGCATTTTATCTGCCACTGATAAAACAGGTGATGCTTGTATAACTGAACTGTATTCATTTGTTGTTCAAAGGCCTTTTAAGGAATCATTGACATATTGCAAAGTTCAGTATTCTAAATATGTGTATTCATTTGCTTCTTGGAGGTGCTTAGTTCTTTGTGCCATAATTAGCTGATAGGAATCTACTAAACATCAATAATGAGGCTTAATATAGTATATGTAAAATTTCCTGCTTTAAATGTCTCTGCCTTGGTAGTTCCTCTGTAGAATATTTCAAAAATCTGAAGATTAATCTTATACTGAGCAGACTTTCTCTAGAGACTATCTTCTGCATCAACTCTCAACTGTATTTCAAATCAATTTCAGAAATGAGTCTTGTGTGTACCAATTACTTAACAGTAATATTGGTGTGGGTTTTTTGACTCTATGGACTGAGCATCCTTGTTTAAAGCAGTTGCCAACAAGTAATGTGACCAGTAAGGATGGACTTGGGAACTAAAAACAGGCAAACTTTTAAGGCTATGACAGATGAAAAAACAAAAAAAAGAAAAAAGGTTGTCAACATTTTTAACATGTCATTTTTAACTCTGCCTTTCTCTGGATTTAACATCTTACTGTCTCTCTATCTTCTAGCATGGTATTTTGGTTTAACCTATCAGGCAGCTAAACACCACGCAGCCGCTCACCCACTCCCCTGTAGTGGGATCAGGGAGAGAATCAGAAGAGTAAAAGTGATAAAACCCGTGGGTTGAGATTGAGACAGTTTGATAGGTAGAGGAAAAGCTACGTGCACAAGCAAAGCAAAACAAGGAATTCATTCGCTGCTTCCCATCGGCAGGCAGGTGTTCAGCCATCTCCAGGAAAGCTCCAGGTCTCCGTCACACGTCATGATTACTTGGAAGGACAAATGCCATGAGAGCGAATGGCTCCCGCTCCCCCTTTCCTCCTCCTTCTCCCAGGTTTATATGCTGAGCATGATGTCGCGTGGTATGAAATATCCCTTTGGCCAGTTGGGGTCAGCTGCCCTTGCTGTTTCCCCTCCCAGCTTCTTGTGGACCTCCAGCCTACTTACTGGTGGGGTGGTGTGAGAAGCAGGACTCTGCTTGACTCTGGGTAAGCGCTGCTCAGCAGTAACTGAAACAGGAAAATTAATGCTGTCCCGGGCGAAACCAGCCCACGTTAGCTTGCATACTTCTGTAAGATAAGACACTTGGTGCCTGTAGGTGCTATTCTGTGCTAGTTAGCCTTGAGCAGGCAGACGGGCAGCAGTCAGTTCATTCCTCCCCTGTGTATTTGGGAGGGGGAATCTTCCTGTGTTTTCTCAAGCTTGACAATAATGATTGCGTGTTGGATAGGGTATGTAGCGTTAGGTGCCAAAAGCAGGGCAAAAGGAGTCTAAAATAGTCTTTGAGATTAATCTCTCAACTGTAATAGATCTTCTAAAGATTTGAACGTTAAAAAAAAAAGTAAATAAATAAACCTGCACCTGACTGTTGCTGAAACAAAATTGAAATTAAATTGATCAATTGTGATATTGCTGCAGACTTGAGAGAAAATAAGTCTGCCACCTCTTCTACTTTAGAGAAGAATTGTTCCAAATACTATCTGGAACTGGTTTTAAATGGCAGACTGTCTCTGCTGCCTTTGAAAACAAACAAAAATAATAGTCCAGAGATTTTCCTGTAAAACGTGGTGATATGCTCTCGTTGGGAATGTAACTCAGTGATGCTCGTGTCTTCTGGCAGTGGGAGAAAGCAAACACTGAGATCTGTTTCTTAATTGTCAAAATGAGACTTCTATGTCCAGAAATAAGTAAGAAATACATGGGCTTGACTCTTTCCTCATTCCTCTCTTCATTGAAATACAGAGAGATGCTTCAGTTTTATTTCTTGCTGGAGTATAACATTACTGCTGTGCTTTGTACTATAAACTCGTATTTTCTAAAGGCAATTTTTTAGTTTTCCTGCTTAAGGGAAGATGTTTTTTGACTAAACCAATATTAAAACTTAGAGATGCAGACCTGCTCTATAAACACTGAGCTGAAGACTAAAACTGAAATAAGTTTAAGCAAACTTGTGAAATGTATGTACCTGTTCAAGCATGTGGTTTATCTGTTGTATGTTAAACTTATAAGGATTTATTGTGTTTGCTGAAGTATTTAGTCATTCAAGCAACAATTTTCTTAACTTAAAGTCAACACTTTGTTGTTTTATTACAATTATAAAAATTGTTTCATCGCCTAAGGATGCAGACACAGTCTGAAAAACAGAAAGCTAGAGAGAAGAGAATTTTCTTAATGGATCAATTCAATATGTTTTTAATTCCAAACAATATAAAGAAAAATTATTTCTGACAAGATTTAATTTCAGTCTAAAATGATATATCTTCTGTGCTTTACATAAATGTAGAAATGGTAACATCAACATTATTATAGTGTAATGACTCTCTGCATTTTACCTCATTGGCAGTCACATCAGCTTACTCAGGAATGCAGTTCCAGCCTTAAGAAGGAAAAAAAAAATCAGATTGAATTGTGCTCCTCACAATGCTGTAATCAGTAATCAATCCTATTTGGATAGATATTCTTAAACCTTGGCTTTCTGGATGAAGTTGGACTTGTCAATGCTAAAGGTCATTTATAGGTGTTAATTAACCAAGAGGGAAATTAACAAACTAAGGTTATTTATTTATTTTGTCTGGTATTTTGCAGTGTTCTCATTCTTACCTATTTAAAGTGCAGAATAGTTTTTTTGTTACCTAAATTTAGAATTGCTTTTACAGTTTTGGTTGTCATAGAAAGCAAGAGTGTTAGCACGGCCCTTCTGCAGTTGTGACCTTTTTCCATCAGTGGCAACAGATTTCGGGTGTAAAGTTAAAAAAACCACAATATACTTGGAGAGAGACAGAAATGAATTTGAGGGCAATATATTTTGTGTACTGAGATTGAAAAATTAAAATTACTTGGACTGTGCAATATATATATACACTCAAAACGTACACAGTAATGCATCAAAATGAGGAGAAATTATCGTAAATAAAACTCATGAGAAATCACTAGTGTCTGTAAAGGAGCTACAGCATGTAATCTGCCTAGTGTGCTTCAGATTAGTACAAAAATAGTTTTTATATTGCTAATCCTTACAAGCAGCATTCAAAACAGTTCGGTTTTTTTGGCTTTCTGTTATGGAATTCTACATCTGCTGTTATGTTTTAATGTTAGAAGTAAAACTTCGTAACTATTCAGTGTCCATCAAAACAGTAATACCTTTTTTTTTCCCCGAATTCTTCACTAGTCTGAAAGCTAAATACTACATGTCCTGTGGCTGGTGCTGTGGTGATTTTGCAAGTATTGTTTGTTTGGGTTTTTTGGTTTTGGTGGTTTTTTTAAAAAAAAAAAAAAAACCACAAATGAAAATCTAAGAACCTGTATTGTTTTTCTCGTGTGTATATGTTGCCCTTGGTTATTTTAAAATGGCCTCACAAGTGAGCCTTGAAATAATAAAAAAGTATTTTTATTCTGGTAATCTGAGGCAAAATCACATCACACCTCTCTCTCTCTCTCTCTCTCTCTCTCCCCTCCCACAGAACTTCTCTTCCTAGTGTTTTGTGACCAAACTGACTTCTCTACTTTTAAAAGGCTTCTCTGTGCTTGTCCTTCTCTCTCCCCCATTTTATGAGAATAATTTTTTTTAAAAAAGGACACCTTCCTCATCCACTCCTTCATTTGGAGTGAAGGAGAGTGGCCTGGAGCAGATTCACATGTTCCCAGAAATTGGTATCACTTCACCAATTTACCTGTCCAGCATAGCATTTTCAATACTGCCTTGACACGCTTATTTGAACATCCTTAATTTTGATTGTCCAATATCTTGTAGTTGCATTAGTAAGCCATTCTTATCTGTTCTACCTCAAAAGCTGACGTATGTAAGTCCGACTTGCCTTTCTGTTCATGAGTACCTACGTTAACTTGAGTAGTTCTTGTGTACTATGCCACCGGTCTTCTCCATAACAGAAGTACAATCACATAATGAATCTTACATGTCGGTATAGATCGAGAGAAAAAAAACGCCCTGTAAAATCCCATCAGTTAAAACAAAAAAGAATTTGCTGTTACCTAAAGAGCTTCAGAAGGGCCTTAGAAATGCATTAACCCTTGTCCTGCTCCTACAGCATTATGCAAGGGCCCAGTAACTTCACTTGCATGTTTTTCTTATTAAATTGATAATTTGATGTTTGTAGTCTAAGAAGAATGGCTTTTTTTATGGCTGTATGTCTGTAGGTCCTAGGATGAAAGGAGAACCTTGGAAACTTATGTGGCTCTAAATGACAAATTTCAAGGATTTGTAGGAAGAAAAGGTTTTATGTAGCATTTTTTAATGGAGTATAGTTCACTGTGCTCAATCCTCATAAAAACTTGTTTTTGTATGGCATAAAACTGCGAAGGCTGTCACATGTGGGTAGTAAGTAGTCCCCAAACTTAGTTTGTCCCCTGTACCCAGAGCTTCTGTCCAAGAAAGTGCTTAACCACCAGCTTCCGCTGAAGTATGAGAATCCCTCTCTTGATGTAAGGGAGAATTGTTGGGATCAGGCCATGAGGAAAGACACGTAATGTAATTAGTGCTTTTCTCTCTGTGTGCTCTCATCTCTGAGCAAAGAAGAGAAAGTAGCAGAAGATGGAAAATAGAGTAGCCCCTCACAAAGACTAGAGTGTTTCAGTGAGATGGATGGAACAGTGTTAGGTAAGGAGGAGAACAAAAGAGTCTTTCCTGAAAAGTTTGGAAAGAAAGGGCTGAGTGGCAGAGGAACCACCCTTGTTCTTCCAAAACTGTGATTAGAACGTAGGAACATTGATACTCGGAAATGATCAGCAGAGTTTTGGCAAACCAAAAGCAAAATTTCTGTGTCCTTCACTCAGAGCCAGAAAGACTATCTGCCAGCTATCATTACCAGTAGCTCCATTAACTGCAATACCAAAAGTGTGGAAGTGGGGTTTTTGATCTTCAGATGACTAGTATGGAAAAAGAATAGTTGCATGTAAAGGAATTGAAGTTTTCTATTTTCTTTCATATATAGAACACTGGAAGAATACTAGATTTATAGCACTACATTGAAACAATAAGCAAACAGTAAGACTAGAAGTCTTGATTGACTTTTGTGAGTGCATATGTGGACAGAATTCACTTAATGCAAACTAGTGTATTGTACCAGGTTTTTTTGTACACCCTTATATTTTGTTTACAGTGTGCTCTGATACTTTTGCAATTGCTTCTTTTCAGTGACTTGGAAGGGGATTTTTATCCACCTTACCAGTGCTTCTCAAATGGCAGTGTATATTTTTTTATACTCCTCTACTTTACATTCTTCACTCCAAAAGTTATAAAATGGTAGTAATACAAATGGGAAACTGGGGCACAAGAAATCAAAAGGGGAAAAAAAAAAACCCACAAGCGGGAAAACAGTAACTGAGAGTGGTCAGTTTAAGGTATTGGACCTCATTTCTCATACAGCTTAGCTTCATAGTGCTGTTACATCTTGAATATTGGTACTCTTGGGTTTGCATGCACATGATGTCTCTAGCCTTAGAACAAACTTGATCCTAATATCTTTTCTTTGGCATCTAGAAAATAATATTACATCATCACTTGCTTACCTACTTTGCTGTTGTGTCTCTGGGCTAGGGAGTAAGTTGTTCCACGGTGTGGCCTGCCATCAATTCACAAGTTAAAGTCCCAGAATAACCCGTGCCTTAACTTTTAATTTTTTTCTGAAAGCAACAATTAAACATATTAGGCAATTGCTATACACAGCCATGTGATAGGTCTTTTCTGGCTATGTGTAATTTAGCACAGTGTATCGCATCGTTGTGCGGCGTGTGATCGTCACCCGGCCCAACTGCTGCTCAAGTACTGAACTGAAGAGATTGTCTACACCGTGTCACGGTACTGTGCTACTTGGGACACAGATGTTGAATCAACGCTTCTGCTTCACCTGGTGCCACTTTCTGTTTACAATCCTGCTGCAAGGCAAAGTATGTGCAGCAATACACAGCTTAGTTCTAAACAAAATAATTGCTGTATAACAATATAGAAAACAAGCAAGGGAATGGCCTCTTTGGTAGTGAGAGAATTCTTACTGTACTCTGGGTAAATTTCTAGGTTTACTATATGTTTTAGAGTTAGTGGCAGACTCTTCCATTGATTTTAAGCCCAAGAACTTATTCATAGCGGTAAAATTCCTACAATGTTAAATTCATTCTATATTATAAGAATATAGGACGATAAAAATTGCTATGTTCCAGAATGTGAGTGACTAGCCATAAGCCATGTCTGACTCACAGTCCTAAACTTGTGGTTTTCACCAAGAATTCAATTGATGATGTTCTGAGATGTATCGCTTCCTTGGTTTTGAAGTTTTGGAGACTCCCATTAGAAGTTGCCTGGATTTTATTCTCTGTCAGTATGCTTTAAATGGGAATATGTTATAATTTGGCTCAGCAGCTCAATGTCATTTCACACCAGTGCTTGAGGAAGGATCAGTGGTGGAGGACACCATTTCTGCAGTAGTCCCAATAGTAGATTAATCTCAGAAAACAGCCTGAGCATCTCTTAAAATAGATCAACTTATGGAATAGCAACAACTTGTTGCTTCTTCACCAGAAACACAATTACCTGTAGTGAACTAGGCTAAAGGAAAAAAAAAAAAAAGATTTTTGGTAAAATATAGAAACCATTTGAAATGTTATTCTCCAGAAGACAATGCAAAAGGAAGAGTCCTTGTACAGTTGACTTGTGCTGGGTATCCCAGGGAGCTCTTAAGAGGCAGTCCCTGATGGCTGTTTCCTCTCAGCTGCTGCTACTCAGTTGCAGGAGTTTGCTTTTTCACTTGCCTCTCTCCTTCCACCTTCGTGGCCATTCAGAGTTAATCATCCCATTGGCAAAGCGCCGCTGCTGGGAGGTGGAGAGGGTGAGGGCAAAGGGCACCACCTCTCAGATGATGGTTATAACCTCATCTCCTTACGTAGACCTGCCCTACCTTCATAAGACTCTCTGATGGTGTGGAAATAGTGTTATGTGTCTCCCTGCATCCATCAGGGTTATGGTCCGTGTATCAGGTGTCTGTTAATAAGAACAACGTACCACAGTTGGCACTGATTTTTATGTGTGGGGTTTTTTTTTTCTCACCATGTGTATTTTATTGGAAATCTGAAACTTTATCGTGGAATGTTCTATATGCCTGCCTTAGTAAAGATGCACACAAGTTCCTGAAATCTACCCTTCTAAAAATTCGATACTGCAACTGTGTAGAAAACCAGATATGCCTAATATCTTTATATAAGAACTCTAGTGATTATTAGAAGAGCCTATATAATTTTTCTTTTGCATCATTTTCCATAATTTGTGCAATTATTTTAATATTTTTCTGAATTTGCTCAATTTTTTCCCAATATGGAAAGGAATTATATAAAGAGGAATAGATTATTTTTTGCAGTGGATATGTTCAAAGTATATTAATTATTTTATTTTTCTTATTATTATGAAAGAGGGATGTCTTAAATGTCAGAAACTAGGATCTTTGAGACCTGCAGAGCGTTCTTGAAATAATCACACATCTGATGTTTCCATCTTTTGATTGGATGCTTTGCAGGCATTATTGTTTAGCTGTTCAGACTTCTTTTTATGTAGAGCAAGTACAGAAAAACAGATCTTCTGTATGTTTTCATATGCGAGACTTCCTAATTTATGTAGCTGAAGTTCAGTGTATTTCTTTAATGCTCAGTAACCATCGTGATTCACATGACTTGAAATCTTAGTCTGCAGTGATGAATACTAGAGGGAAAGCTCTATACATATGAGGACAGAGTATTTGTTTTGATATAGGCTGAACATAGTGATCATAACTAAGATAATTTGCTCAGTTCTGTTTGCACCCTTAAAGTAACAAGCTTGTCATATTCTTAACAAATGTGATCTTTGCCCTTCTTTTTTTACCTCAGTTCAGAGTGCAAGCCTTTGGATAGGTTTAGCATTAAAATCAGCATTCCAGCTTGTACTGGATAAAAATAATGTGGTTTAGATTGTGGATTAGTTTGCAGAGTGGATTGCTCTTCATATTCTTAAAGCTAATTCCCTTCCCATCGTATCTTTTGGAATGTATCCCAAAACTCTGTTTATACAAAACAGCATTCAGTTTCATTTCTCTTATGATTTGGAGACTTTGTGGAATCTTTTCTTAATCTTATAGTCTCCAAGGAATCCATTCAAATATTTTCTTTTATAAAAGCAAAGATAGATGACTTGTGACTTAGCTGAAAATAAGATTCGTACTGATGCTTTCAGGGTTTGAGGGGTAGGCTTTTTTTTTTTTTCTTCTCCCTATCACATGGAGCTCTTTTTCTAGTTTAAGTTTGAAAGTGGTGGGGCAGCAGTTTATTTCCTTTTCTTGAACAAACTGTTGATTTTTATTTTTTTTTTATTTACTGTCTTCTTATTACCTACTCTGTGTATAGTCTCTGTTTCTCAGTGTGGCTCTGCCAGCACCAGTCCTCTGCTTTGTATTGCATGTCCCTTTCTTCTGACTGCCTTCCCCCTTGGCTTGTTCTGCTTTTCCACTGTATTATTCTGGTCTCTAATGTTTTCAGTAGTTGCACCCACCCCTTCCTTTCTTTCATCTC
>JAOXNO010000013.1:61458649-61526149 GCA_028565335.1 Limnodromus scolopaceus | reverse complement strand
TGATCAAGCTTCAAGAAGATAAAACAAGCATTTGTAAAAGTTACAGCTGAAATACGCATCTGAAGATAGCGTCCTAGTATAAAATTGAACACCTTTAAATCCTGATCTTTTTTACATCCAGAATTCCATATCTCACCAATTTTGATCAAATGTAAGGGGAAATGTGAGTTCTTAGAAACTCTGAATGTCTTCTGTGTGAAATCTTGTGTACCTAGGTCGTTTTAAATTGGAAAAAATGGATGTCTTAAGAGTTTCACTGTGTGAATGCTTTTGGTTGGTGAAGTCTCCGGTATGACTAGTTATCTTAGATTATTGAAGTAATTATTCTAAATTGATGGGTGGTCTTGAGAAAACGTTTTCAATTGATCGCTTCTAATAGGAGGAGGGTATGTTACTATTACAGCACAATCCCTTACGTGGACGTCAAGAGTTTAAGAAGCCATTAACCTTTTCAGTTTCTTAATATGTTCTGTGCACGTTTTTTATCATTCTTACGTGTGACAAATGCACGGCGGAGCCAGGAGACGTACAGTTGCGAAGCAACACTACTGGTGCCTTCAGGGTTCCGACCAAAATCGGATTCCGTGATTGCATACGAGGCGTAACTTTTGGCTAAGAGGGAGACATAATAATTTCGGTACGCAACCCGAATTGTTCGAGCCCTTCGAATAGTTAACTCTGAGCATTCCAAACTAAAAAGGGTAAACGGCTGCCAGCTGAGGAAGATCGTACAGATGTAACTGTACCGTGCTGTGCGTGGTACTGCCTCACCCGCAGCCAGCTTTTGAGAACCGCAGCCAAGCGCCGATCTTGAGCACCCTCTGCTGACCAAACTACGCGTGGCATCTCTTTGGCTGCCGCAAGTCTCCTCTTCTAGCCTTCAGTCGAATTAGAGGAAAACACTAAAGCGGCAAATATGAGTGTATTTGGCTTCACTGTTATGCGAAGACTGATTCTAAACAGAGAGATCGGATCGAAGGTTATCTAGAGACATTGGGGTAGTTGGGCAAGCTGCAAAAGTGTTAATGAAAATCGGCTTCATAGTGAACTGGACGTTAAGAATGGGTCACGTTCAGTTACTCTCACTTTTATCTTTTGAAACGTGACGTTTTACTATAGATAAATCATTGGCATTAGGATAAATCAGGGCACAAGTGAAAAAGAAGGCACGCTTAAGGTTATGAAATCTGTGGCCAGTATCTGTCAAAATGAGTGCCTTACTTCAAGCAACTGGGTTCACTAAGTAAAGCTGTGGATAAGTTAAAGTTTTTACTGTAGTAGGCTGAACTAGAGAGGGCTTAGCACCTCTAAAAACCTGGAGAGGACTTCTGAGTTTCACTTTGAGTATCCAAACTCAGATGACATTGAGTCTGGAAAAGGTGATGGTATAAAACAGATGAATAAAGGAGGCAGAGAGAGAAAGAAGTGTTTGAGTCTTTTTTTCCTTTTAGCATTATGGGTACTGCTAGCTACAAAAGGAATTTATTTTTTTTTCTGAATTGATTAGTTTATTTCAAACATAGATATTATGCAGTTATGAGTAGCTTATTAAAGTAAAAACAGGCAAGTCAGAACAGTAATTCCAAAATGTGGTAAACTTATTTTGCTTTTAAGAGCATTTAAACCTCTAGTGTCGAATATATATCAAATCATTAAAAAAAATTTATCTACTTGCAGCTTACTCTTCTTCCTTTGGATGATAACCATGTATTTCCTCTTGAGTTTTAAGATATTTCCACTGTTTTAAATGCCTGTCTGTTGGATATGGGCTGTATTTTGTAAGAATACAGACAAGTAGTTGTAACTTATTTCTTTGGGGATACAATTAGTGCTAAATATCTTAAAATGTTTTTTGAAGTCAGTGTACAATACACATAATTCAGTTCCATAAACCTGCATAATTAACATAAGGCAAAATATTTCAGTTTTGTCAAAGTGGTGGTGGATTGCGTTAGAGCTAGCATGAAGGATGGGTGCTTTTTTTGTCAAGGGAAATACAGAAAATGCTGCTGGAATCAAATGGATTATTTTCTGGTTATTGTTTTTTATATAACTCCACTGGAATGGACTAAATAACTAAAGTTTATTTCAGTTTTATTAAGTCAAGTAGACTCCTCACAACCACCACTATTATTGCTTTAATTCTAAAATGAACAAAACTTGTAATAGGATTTTAGTGCTCCAGAAAATGTTTTCAAGCTTTATTGTTGTTGCTTTTACAATTAAAAAAGTGATTGGGATGTTTGAAAAAGGATCTCAGAAAAAGCAGGGATAGGTGACTTTTTTTCGCTAAGTGGTCACTTTATATATTTCAGTGTTTGCTTTTCCTACCCTTGAATCTACTGCTTAAAATAATAAGATACTGATTAAAAAGTGTAACATTCTATAAAGAAAATTTGGTGGGGTTTATGTTAATCAAGACAGACTTGTAGAGAAACATATTTTTCAGACTGTTACTTGAATACAGTGAATTAAGGAAAGATGCTTCCTAAACTTGAATTCACTTGCTTTGTTTTGATTCATAACTATATTAACTTAATGTGGTTACCTGGATTGCTGAGTAGTCAAGAATTTGAATCCTAGCAATAACCTTAGAATTGGGAGATTTAACAAAGAGGAAATACTTACAGATTCAAAAATTGCTGTACATGTTTTGGTGTCAAAGACTAAGGTAAACAAATAATGATATATCTTTATTTAGCCTTTAAACACGGATTAATAATCTATTATTTCTAGGGACTATAGGACAAATTTAACAGATCATTGAAGAAAGCCATAGGGTTTCAGATATATGCAGCTAACTCTATATAGTAGTCTATATAAAAATTATATTTTTATAAATGATGAAACACCATGTTTAATTTTTCTTAGGCAAAGCTTGTTTGCCTAAAATAAAATATATCTTAGAAGATATAGATAGAAGACATAGAAGAAAGTTATATTATTTGAATTTCAGGAATTGTAAACACTTAACTTACTCTTTGCATAGCTGTTACATCTAAGTTTAGAGTGGAATTAATGAAAACATGAATAATTGACTAGTATTCAAAGTTTAATAAAGTTAAGTTCAGAGCATGTATTAGAATAAGACATTTTTTATATTTATGGTGGAAATTAAAGCCGAAGTCTATCTCAAATATGCATACCATGAAATTTCATTGTAGTCAATATGGTGTTTGGCAGTGCAGAACCTGACTGATTACTGAAATATAATTACCTTTGTGGAGGAATTTGGTTGGGGGGGAAGTCTCTGCTAAGATAGCGCCTTAATACTTCAACCTGCTTAAAGTAGGGTGCCTAAAAAAGGCTATTTATGCGCAATTATTTCAAATGCACTTTAAACTGTAATTGAATAAAAAAATGACTGCACTATGATATTTTGAGAAATCTTTACCGTTGTGCAACATTTTATTATCAAATCTTGCATTTTAATGTTCCAGCATTAAAAGTGAGATTTTTTAAAAGTAATATACTTTTTATGTTAGAAGAGTTGTTCTATTACTGCAATAATAGCTTCAGAGAGTAACTTTTTGCAAAAGTTAAGCATCTAGGGCAGCAGTAGCAATATTGCTGTTTATATTGCTTTTATTAAAGGCTTTTTGTTACTTTCAACTTTTGCTAATTATATTGAGACTTTTTCTCATAAGATAATGACTTATGCCTTGTGGTCCAAAGTGTCAAGTTTAGACCTTTAATCGTTCTCTCATTCAAAAAATAAAGTATTTTAAAAACTTGTAGGCTTTTTTTGGTGCAGGTAGACGATGCCATACTTTTTATCGATGGTATAAGCCATTATTTTTCTGAGAATCATTAGCTATTTAAAACTTTGTGCATAAATTAAAGAGGAACTAAATGGATTTCCAGTTGTTGCCATTAGTAGCATTTTAGATTATACAGGCAATTATTGCGTTCATTATCTTAGAGCAGCCTCTTTGCAAAACTATTGTGGTTGTCTTAGACATTATGTACAAATTTTCCCTTGGAGATCAAAATTTCCAGTGGTGTGTTTAATTTTGTTAACACAGTTGGTTCAAATAGAACAAATATTATGACAAGTAGATGAAAATTTGCTTTTCTAATATGGGAAATAGCAATGAATGTAAAAAATTGCTCCTGTTCTTAACTCATCTGTTTCTCATATTGTCATAATTATTCTGGTTATGATTATTTTCAAAAGGAAAGAAATTGCTTTCTTAAGATGGTATATTTTACAAATGCTTTGATAAAATCACAATGAAGTTTACCCACTTTTCCAATATGCAGATGAATTTCAGAGAATGTTAGTGAATTTCTACGTGAAATGTATCTGGATAATTCAACAGTGTTTCATTAGTTTGAGTGCAGAAGTTGTTTAATTGGAAATGCACAGAATTAAACTAATTAAGTATACTTCAGTACATTGAAGTAACTAATTTTTGAGAAATGGTGAATGCATTTCTGTTAAAACTTACTTTCTGTGCCGCCTTAAGTAGGGTTTTGCAATTGCCTTCACTTGCCATAGTAAATAAAAATATTAAAAATAATTATGGCAAATACCTTGATCTATATTAAAAGGGAAGACGTTATTGTAACAAATGTTCTCGAGCGAGAGATTCATTATGTGAAAAGTTTTCATCGTCAACTTTTTTATTCTCTTAATACCTCTCCAAACACAGTTTTGTTGGATTCCAAACTTAAAATTCACATCTGTCTTCATCAATTAGAAAGGTATTAATGCTCTGAATTAGCTACGTATCAGTGTGCAGTGGACTAAATTTAATGTTTCTGTCCAAAAAGTGGCATTCTTTCCAAAGAAGCTCTTTATTCGTTTCTGTTCTGGGGTGGGGTTGTTGCGGGGGGCGGAGGGGGGAGCCGAGGGGAGGGATAGGCTTTCACTGCCATGATGCAGGAAAAAAAAGTGTGAGGTAGTGGTTATGCATATTGCAAGACAGTGATTCTTTATTTTATTACAAAAAAAGACCAACTCTAGAAGGCCAGATTAAATCAT
The DNA here is from genome assembly GCA_028565335.1 of Limnodromus scolopaceus. Lineage (NCBI taxonomy): Eukaryota > Metazoa > Chordata > Aves > Charadriiformes > Scolopacidae > Limnodromus > Limnodromus scolopaceus. Next base: position 61,521,162 of record JAOXNO010000013.1, on the reverse strand, counting down.
TCCTTTCACTTTTTAATGGGATTTGGATGAATAGAGTAAAATATGCACTTTGCATTCATTGATAGCATCTTTAGGTTGAGGTAATTGAGTCTTTTTTCCCTGACTGAATGAATAATGACTTCATCTGATCCTCAGCGAGGCCTGAAACTTAGGCTGCCTTTGTCAATGCAAAAAGATCTGGGCTTTGAAACATGCTCTACTTCCCTGGCTTAATTTTTCTTCATTTTAATCCAAAAACCTATTTTTCTCAATAATTCAAGCATAAACTATGTAGTAGTTGAAGCAGCGGAAATTGCAAGATATTTGTCCTCGTTGTGCTGCTTTTTAAATGCAGCTGATAAATCAGCCGCTGTGGTCTTCAGCTGCCTGGTTCTCTAGGGAAGGGACAGCCCGTGTACAAGCAAGATTGCTGGAATTTTTAAGAACTATATTTAAAGTGGCTCTTTTGCATACTGTTTGTTATCTAAGGAAGTGTCATGTCTTGCTGGTCTTACTGGCAAGACTTGCAGATAAAAGGGGCATCTGTGGCGGGGCCTAGGAAACTCTTCCTGATATAATTTTCCCACATATTTTAGTGACTACAAGAACATCCCGAGAAGTGGAGTATAAATACTTAGCTTACAGCATACATTACTGAAATGGTGAGAGTCTTAAGTTACATAGCTTAAAAATACTTTTTTCATGAGAAACAGTGGGTGAAAGATAGATTCTCACTGTTTGTGCTGAAATGTTTCTAAATCAGATACCTTTTAAATGGTGAAACGTTGAAGCTCTGTTTACTGTTATGGTTTGAAAATGGATATTCCTCTTGATTGTTGTTTCTTGTTATTGCATTGAATAACCGAAAGCTTCATACAATTAAAAAATTTTTCTATGACACTATTTCAGATTTACAGACTGGTTTGGGAGTGTAGTTACAAGTTACAGTACTCTAGTTACATGAATGAGAAGGAAGCTCTGTCGCATTTGTCCGTTGATTCTTAACTCTAACGGGGTTTTGATCTTCTAGCAGTAAACAAGCAGTAGCCACCCTAAAAATACTATATACAGCGCCAGTATTTCTGCTGCGTGCATGACAGAGGAATATTATTCCTGCTTATTTGTTCATCTTCAGTTGTCTTTTCTCCTTGCCCTCCTGTGTTCCTATCCTGGATCGGGCGATGGGGGAGGGATGTGTCAGATGTAAAGGAGTTCAAATGGCCTGGCTGGGACGGTTCACCCTGGTTCTGGGAATTGTTATTGTCCAGTAACCAAGGAACATCTAATGCATGCAAGCATAGGAACAATAATCAATTCAATTATCAAAATGCAGTTAATTGTTACAAGTGCATGGATTTTTAATAGGTAGGAATAAAAAAGCCAATAATAGCTAATTGTTTGCACTGCAAAAGTGTCAATTTAAGAAAGAGTCACAACTAACTTGATTTATACTTCTTCCTCTAGGTTGGCTTGCTGGACCTGGAGTTGAACCAGCTGACCAAAGCCCTGTTCTTGGCTTTAGTTGCACTATCAGTTGTTATGGTAACCTTGCAAGGATTTGTAGGCCCATGGTATCGCAACCTTTTCCGGTTCCTCCTCCTGTTTTCCTATATCATCCCGATCAGGTATGTATAAGAATGAAAGGAAAACACAGATGTCTAATTTCACTGAATGTGGCTTTCTTGAAATTTATACTTGCTTCTCATTGCGAAGGAAATTGATCTTATCAGGAAGCTGAAGGAGAAGGTGCCAACAAATCTGCTGATTCCTGAAGGATCACTGTTCAGAAAACAATACTGTTGTATTTTTTTTGTATAATGTTCATCTTACTGGAGTAATCAGGATATCTAATCCTTTAGTAGCATAAATGTATTAATAAGGATACAATCTTGGTATATTTGAGAACGTGGTTTTAGGAAACATGTATTTGAATGAGCTGTTAGGTATACTTTGAAATTTTATTCTTAACGCCTTGAATACTGAAAATGTTCCATTTCTCTGGTTAAAATACAGACTTTTTACTACAACAATGATTAATTTAAATTGAATGGCTGAATAATGTAGGTGTGCTTTTACAATGAGAGGACTTTTAACATGTGTAACCAAGTAGAGACTTGGCCTGAATTAATTAATTCATTAAGCATGAGTACTATATATTCAAATTGCAGATAAACTGGAACAGGAAATAATATCCATGCGTGTAATCAAGTCTGCTGTGGACACAGAAATGAGAACACTGGCTCTGAAATGAATTTTTTTCCTTGAATGGGTATTGCCTTTGCAAAATGGAAATACTCTCCTGTTTAAATACCCGGTGTTTAGATTAAGGTGATTGTTAATTTTTAGGTGCTCTCTGGAGCTCTTCAGTTTGAGATATGTCACTCTACTGAGTGACCCAGTGGCTAACCACAGAGTTAACAGCAACTAAACCGTAGATAGGTTTAAAACTGGTTTGCACACAATATTTAAATCCATCTAGTATCAGAAAAATGCAAAAGACAAGGATTTCATTAGGTATTTTAATCTAAGCTTACATTACTGTGTTCACATTCTTAAAGTACACGTCTATTTGAAGGCAACTGTGTCGCATTTTACAAAGCTGATACTCAGGGAGTAGCTGTCTTAAGGTTTTATAACTTAAAGGACTTGTACTTTTACGCTACTTTTCTGTTGCATGAGCAACTGGTTCTGTTGGGAAGTTGAAAGAGAAGGTTCCAGCAAATCTACTTGGGAGACTGCGTTGTAGAAACTGGTCATCTTAGAAAAGTTTCTGCTTCCTTTAACTGTCTCTTGTTTTTATTTACACATTCCTATTTCAATTTCGTGATATCCTTCTAAACACTCTCATTGTTATAACTCCCTGACCGCTTGTATCATGCTGCTATTCAGGTCATGTCATCGTTCCCCCTCATATACACTGAGTTATTGAATATTAAGCAACTTATCTGTGTGAAGAGGCAAAAAGTGCTGCATTCCAGTCATAAGTAAAGTCTGTATATTGCTGAAAGATGCGCTTAATCATCAAAGACATGTAGAGGAAGGGAAAAATGAGTTAAGAGTATAAAGGATCACTTGTCGGTCACTGTGTTCTTCCATGATAAACATACTAAGCCAAAACTTATTAAAATGGTTAAAAGACAGATATATCTTTGTTACTGCATGCAAGAGGATTAAGAGCATATAGGTGGTATAAGTAAATTTGACTCTCTATTGACAATTCAAAATATGCCACTGAAAAACATGTTGATTAAGCAGCTCATTATGAACTCTTAAGAGAGCAGTTTAGTGGACTTGTGAAATTGTTCTTTTCCAAAAATAGTTTCTACGATCTACTTAATCCCATTTTTCAATTGCTTGTGGGAAATAATATACAAAGCAGAAGTATTAGAGAATGGGATTGCTTTAGTTCTGAGATGGACCATGCAGTTACCCTATGGAAGATCAGATAAGAATCTGCCAGTGAATACTTCTTTTTTCTCTAGAGGTTTATCTACTTCTATACCAACTTTTTTCTTCAATTTAGGCCATTCGTATGCAGGGTTGCTTCCCACATTGTCGGCAAAATAAAGAGCTCCAGTCATAGTGATGTTCAAATATAACTGCATTTCTCTTCCCCTCTTCTGGATGTTAAGCATGGAAATGACTTATTCTTTAGGCTGTATTTGGAGTGTAAACTCTTGGAGATGAAAATTACAAGACTAATGACAGTGAAGCACCAGGTGTTGTGTCTTCTCATTATTATTAAAATAGCTGTATGGGGGAGATAATGAACTTTTCACAGGTAAAGGAAATGAACGAGGGAGATTCGGATTGACTGGTAGAGGCAAAGCATATATGAACTCATGAGCACATGAAATGTGTCAATTGATGATTTAGAGAATTCAGGAAGTTTCTAAATATGGAGCTTTTTTTGCTGTTGGCTTTTGTTTGCAGGGCAAGGGAAATTCCAGCTATGCAATAAAAATAATTTTCCATGGCCAGACATGTTCAGTGAAGATGAGGAGGAAGAGTAACTAACTGTCAACAGAGTTTAACTGATCTTTGTACAGCCTCTCCTATTAATTAATAGGAACAGAAACCTTTTTTTGGCTGCAGGGAGAGCTACTTCCTTGTGATTCATCTGCGTCCTAAATACTCCTCTAGATCACTGTTGCTTCACTGTGAGAAGGGTATTACTGTGGGACATGTAAGGCTTCAGAGGTATAAACACAAAACAATAGTAAAAAAAAACCCAAATCAACACAACCAAGCAAAAAAAAGACCCCAACACACATACCCACACCCCCCAAAAAAAACCCAGCCCACAACTTTGCACACATTCTGTAGTGTACAAGAATTTAAGGAAAAATGGAGAAAAAGTAGTAGTAAATAAACATTGAAAGCTTAGCCCAGCTCTTTATTGGATGTAAGTTAGAACTATTATGCTCAAAACATTTTGAACAGCCCCACATTCCCTGAAAAATTTGGCCGTTACAAATTACTCTTTTGTATTGATGTTTCTTTTTTGCCTGTAAACGAAGCATAGCCCAGCGAGCCTCGATAGGCAGTCTGCCTCCCTACAAAGTTAATCTGAATAGTTTGAATGTCTTAAAATGTATTGGGAAAGGAGGATAGAAAGCAAGTCTTTGACTGTCCAAAACTAAACAAACCTCTCTAGGATTATGCTCACCCATTCCGAGTTTTTCCATGCTCCTCAATATTCTTAAGCTTTTTCCTAGTTGGCTTTAGCCAGTCTGGGACACTGTTAGTTGCCTATCCATAGGTTCTTCCAGTGTCACAGAGACCATCTCACTACTTGTTTTAAATAAGATCATTGCTTGAAATACGTTTTCTGTTAGTTTACAAGATCTTTTGTCGGACTGTGTCACCTAGTGCAGTTACCACACAGCAGGCTCCAGGGAGCATATGTCCTCAGCTATATCCATGCTGCTGCTCTGTGTGATATTGGTGTGGAAGTTCTGAGGCCTGTGATGTTTTTTTTTTTTCTTTTTTTTTTTTCTTTTCCAAATAGTAAGGTCCATTTGTTGAACAACTTGTATTTGTTTAGGTTGTCTGTTTTCTGAATGACGAAGAGCAGAGAGCAAAACCAGTCACACTAATGAAAAATCAGCACCTCAGGTGGGGGGAGATGAGGTAAAGCTTTGTCAATCTTTTGCCTGGTTACCCAGTTTAACTCTATCACTGTGGTTATAGATACATTATTTTTAATTTTATATCTTTTTAAAATCAGGCTTACATTTCTATCAGGAGAGTATAATTTCCCTTTTGTGTAGAACTGAAGACACCATACACATTTAAAGTTCCAATACAGATCATGTAAGACTTGAGGAGTTTTTCCTTCAATTTTTGCAGCTACTAATTTGATCAGTTGTCTTCGTTTTCATTTTTTTGAAAAAGCTGTCGGAGAGACATTTACCAATATTTGTATTTTTAAGAACAAAAGACTAGAAGAGACTTCAATCAATGCGAGATGCAAGATACCCCCTCTCAACTATTGAGCTAAAGATCCTGGTGTGTATTTGGATGAAGGAAAGATGATCGGGCTGTTAGAGAGCCTTGCCACCAAGCAGTTCTGTCCTTTCCCCTGCCATTTAGTTGTAGCATCTCTTTATCAGCTCCCTTGAGCTGCCACAGGAGTCGGTTCAGAAATGACAGCCAAGGCCAAAGAGAAGACTGGCCTTAGTGATGGTGCTGCGCCACCAAACTGGGTCCCCTCCACCACCAAGGAAGGGGACTTTGTTTATTCATCGTTCAGTCTTCTTCAACGCCTTGAAAGACAAAGTGAGTTACACTGGGGCTTGAGTCCTTTTGTTTGGTTATTTTGGTTTTCTTTTTTTTCCTCATAAAAACTGTAGCCAGGAAGGTTTTTGAAGATAATTAAGGCTTAGCCAAGCAGTGTTTGGTGAAATCGTTGCCTCACGTGTACAAGCATGTGAATCCTTTAGCTCTACATGCTTCTGCTTAGCTGTTAGAAATGTAGAGGATTTACCATGAAATGATAAGGTATTGTCTGGGGAGCTGATAAAAATGTGTATCATCCAGACTGTATATTTAGTTGCAGTTTAAAGCTGGATTGACAGAGGCTTAATCAGCCATCTTTTCAGGAGGATCCTTTAGTTTTGGTGTATGCAGAAGCTGAAATGTCTTTTGTCCTTTCCTTCAGACACCCCAAGGCTCCTGGGCACTGAGCCATTCTGCCAAAATAAGCTGTCCCAAATGTCTGGAAGGAACTGCCTTGGACTTTAGTAAAGTTCTGGGACACTACCTGGCTCCTGGCTGCTTTATTTTTTGGGGTCTCTAAGAGGGATATTTAAAGAAAATCCCTCAAGTTATGTCAGTCTGGTTTTAGTGGGCAGTGGGGAAAATGCTGCTTGCAGGTCTTGTATGTGAAATTCATTAATAACTAATCAAATCCTGGATTGTACGAGTATCAAAAATGAGGTTTTATTCAGTGTGCTTCTGTGTATTCCCGCGATCCAGGGAACTCACACTTAGGCAGGACTGTAGCGTCAGCCTAACAGCAGTAAGCACCTGTGCTGCTTTCAGTCATATCGTAGTTTGTGCTGTCTGTGTTGGAGCTCTAATCTGTGTAATGTATAGATGTAAGTCTACCAGTATGTGACATCTCACATCTAGAGACAGAATATATATGAGATACAGGATGCAAAGCTTTCAGTGTGGAAGAGCAAAGGAGCTACTCATAAAGCAGCGTAAGCAATCCTTATAAATGTGTATTATGTCTCTATACCATCCCGTGATAGGAGAGATAGAGACTGAAAAATATTATATGGAGCTTCCTGATACTTTACAAACTAATTTTGACTTCTTCATGCATCAGAAGCTGTGGTGTGTGTGTCTCATGCTGAGAGTAAGTCTTACTTTGCCCAGTGTGGTGCTGTGCTACTGCCTGAGCTAGCTTCGTGCTTTTCTTGCAATGTCTGATATTCATGTTACGTAGAGAAAGCACAATGAGATTAAAAAAAATAATCATTTTTTAACTGAGCTATTGCATTAGATCTTTTTCCTTTCTAACCTTGCAACGTTTCCTATTTGCTCCTCATTATTTTTCTGGTTTTAATCTAATAGTATTACAGTATTCAAAATTTGTCTGGAATACACTAAAAATATTAATGTTCTAAAAATTATTTGTATTAGACATCTAATGTCAATTTTGTTGCCATTGTGTAAGAAGCTTCATGAAAGAAGGCATCCAACCTGATAAATGTGAAAATAACAAAGAAACATTTTTAATAGGAAGTAATTATTGTTATTCTGAGCTGCATATGCTGCATCTCTTGTGCCAAGGCACTTGTTTGACATCCATTTTGTTTGTATTTTGTACTCGGCCGTGTTTTCAGCCTGTAAGAAATTCATAGATTAGTTTTCTCATTAATTATTCCTCAGTTTTCCTCCTGAGGTTTTAAGTCCTACCTGTGTTACAACATCTAATTATCTGTACCTAGGTTGCGTGTGGCCCTTGAAAAACTACATGTGCAACAGTCGCTATAGCAATACAGGGTTGATAACACAGTTTTTTGCCACACATATTTAAGCATAAATGTGTGGGATTGAAGTCTCTCTGAAAGTTACATTCGTTGCTTCGTGTTTTGTTTTGGTTTGGTTTTTTTGTAAAGTGCTGTCTGTACCTTCTTTCATTTCCTTTTATATGCTTAGATCATAGACAAAATTTAGAAAAATTTACTCCAAGAGAACTAGTGGGACCAATTACGAAGCGAACAAGAACACAGATCTGAGGTTCTTCTTGAGAGCATCAGACAGAGAGCAGAGAAAACTAAATAAAAATGTATATAGTGGGCTAAACACAAAGGGAATATTATATTCAAATTTCCTCTCCAAATAAAGAATGGGAGAAGGGGAATTAGGGGAAATTAAAGGGATGATATATGATTTGATTTTTATTTGTTTAGATCTTGATAGAATATTGTGTTTAAAAGAATTAACTTCTGTTTTGTTCTATTTTAATTTGTTTAGTGCCAGTTAATAGAAGTTGTCAGGGTCCAAAAATGACTTTCTGTAAAGATAACTTTCTAGGCATGTTGAAATTAAAACACTTTTGGTTGCTTCTTTACTAAAAATTTGAAAATTATTCCATATAATTTTGTAGATTACAAATAATGTGTTTAACTGCATATAGTTTATAGCTGTTTCAAGCAGGTAGGGATATGGGAAGGTTAAGAGTTATAGCCATAGGGCTTTGGCACTAATGTGACCCAAATATGATCTTCAGTGTTTCACTTACAAAGAAGTCTGTATACTTCTGTATGAAGACTATATCTCAAAAAAGACTAGATCTCAACTACTTCATTTATTTTAGAAATTAGATACCACTACGGGTCATATTCATACTTATCTGGAGTTTTGGCAGGGCTTTGTTTTTTGCTACGAAACTTCTGCTTATATACAGAGCTGCTCAGGAAGTTCTTCCTGCCTGCCAAAGCTCAAATACAACCATCATTTGATTTTATTTCAATTCATACTTGAATTTTATTAGGCATGATACCACATTGTTCACAAAATTATCTTTGCTAACTTCATTAGGTCTTGATTGCTTTTCACTGAGTCATAAAAGGCAGAATGTTTCTGGAGCTTCTAAATTTATTTGTTTGAAGGTTTCTCGGTGAAGGCACTTCCTTGTTGTCAAATTTGTCCATTTTGACTAAAATATAAAATCAGAAATCTTTAAAAGGAGCCCTAATGTTGTTAACACTTGGGGAAAAAAAGAAATCTGGAAGTCCTGGAAATATGAATTTGTTTAACCTAGAAGACTCCTCGTATTTTTGAGGGAATAAAAGCAAAAGTGTCTGGTTTTAACTTGTAGTAAAGGCAGCATGGATTCTGAAATACTGTGTTATGGATTTGTTCTGAAGCTGAAGCGCGTAGAAATGCCACCCTGGCTCTTAGTGGAATAAATCCCTAAGTTGGATGAAAGTTGCCTTTGATTTTGTCTGCTGTAGGTTGAGAGACAAGAAACTTCACACTATTATGTTTGCTAAATATGCCCGTTCTCTGCAACAGCCTTCAAATGCCTATGTTAACATACTGTGTCTAAAGATTGCACTTTAATTGGTTTGCTAAACATTAGTGTTACTAATGCAATAGTGTGCTAATGCTACATAGGATGCTGTTCTCACCATTTTCATTCATAACTGATATGGACGGAGTCTTTTAAACTGGATGAAATTGAGACGGATTTAAAACTGGTGAATTTAAAATGGTTTTGGTTGTATAATGAGGTTTCTCAAAGTCCACAAAGGATTTATGAGCAATGATAGCTAATATTGTCAGACACTGAAAGTAGCTTGGTGTTGAGTAAGCTTAGTACCTCCTTGGTTTATTGTGTAAAAATTCTTGAACTTTTCAGTTAAGTACTTCTGTCTGTTCCTGTGAAACTCTGTAGGAGAGATTTCCAGTTTTGAAAGCAAACTCAATATTAGTACGCCTCCATCATTTTTAGTGTTACAGCGGTGCCCATAATGTGCTAGGTGATAGCTACAATGATCTTGAAGACAAAAATTTCCTCTTAGTAGAGGAAGTCAGAGCAGGATACAGCGTGCAAATTTTAGAATTAATACTGAAAATGCATCTCTAGCCCTCATTTTTTGTTTTTATTATTTCTGTTTAATTCTTTATTCAGCTTTACAATTCAAGTGTGTACCTGGTGTCTGTGTGTGCCAGAAAGCTGGCTTGGATTTACTAGTCACTGGGGAGACATTATTTCGCTGGAGGCCAGCGGTGCCAGCGTTCTATTAGGTCCATCAGCATAAGGAGGTACACTCTGTTCCACTTAGCAGTGTGTGCTGGAAAGCTGCAGTGCTTTGAAATACAGATTTCTCCTCACAACTCAGCAAGAGATGTTCTTTTTTTTTTTTTTCTTACCTTTAAATTATATTTAAGTGAGATTATAAATAAATGCGTATAGAGAGTGTTTAGAACACAAAACCGGGTAACACGTGTGCTTATAGAAGATGTGAATGAAGGTATGAACTGCACTTCAGCGTTGAGAGACTTTTCTGACTAAATCTTACTGAAGTACAGTTTTTCCTATCTGGATGGCTTTGTAGGTTTCCATTGGTAGAACAGCCACGTGGATTTCTATCCGTGCTATGTACCTGACATTAGAATCATAGAATCCTCTAGGTTGGAAGGGACCTTAAGATCACTGAGTCCAGCCACCAACCTAACACTGACAAGCCCAGGGCTAAATGTTGGCTAAGCACCACATCTGCCCATCTTTTAAATACCTCCAGGGGTGGCAATTCTACCACTTACCTGGACGGCCTGTTCCAATGTTTGCTAACCCTTTCCGTGAAGAAATTTTTCCTAATAACCAAGCTAAACCTCCCCTGGTGCAACTTAAAGCCATTGTTTCTTGTCCTATCACTTGTGACTTGGGCGAAGAGACTGACACCCCCCTCTCTGCAACATTCTCTCAGGAGTTCCTTTCAGATTGCAGCTCATAAATAGAGCTTTCATTGCAGAATTCCTGTCTTGGTAGCCTGGGCAGAAAAAAAATATAGCCCAAATGCTTCTGTGAAGTGGGATGATGAGTGGCTTTCATCTTTCACTTACTCTGCTTACTCCTGGCTAGAGCAGATGTCTGGCTGTTCTCGAGCCGAGCTGCTTCCTTTGGACTTGACCAGCTAACTAGCAGGTTCTCATCCATAAGAGGAATAAATCTTTTGCAGTTTCTTTTGTTGGCTAGTACATATCTCGGTGTGAAGGGTGTTACATTGCTTCTTACATTGTCTTCAACTCTGGAAGTTAACAGACATATATAATACAAATACTGGTTGCTCAGGACTGGCTCTGGATTGAGTAAGACAGGGTAAAACTGTAGTTAACCAGTGTGAGGGAAGTGACTTCCAGTATTTTTTTCCTTGTTATAATGTAGCATTTTCCATAAAAGGAATCTGATAGAGTCCTCTTTGTTGTATTTGTCCTAATTATTTTTTTTAATATATTTGCACATCTGAAGGCAGCTGAAGTTAGATATGCTCTTGCACAACTAATTGGGGGGTATATCATGAGTAGAAAGATGGTTTCCTGATGCTGCTGATTTTAATGGGAAAATAAGAGCTAGTTAAAGGGCAAAATACCATCTTGAATTGTCAAGAATCTTGTATCAGAAATAGTTGTTTCTTTTTGTGCTGGAACATGCATTGTCTTCTGCTGTACGAATTCAGGAAGAAGGGGATGTGGAATTAAATGAATTTTTTCAGTGTGTGTGTTGAAATTTCAGGTGTTCTCACAATTCTACTTAAATGCATTGCTTTATGGAATATTGCAGTTCGTGAGTCACTGTTTGCTCCGCTGTTACCTCAGGTAATTCACAGTCAATCTGTGGCTGTGATTGCAAGAGGACAGATGAAAACCGTTTGTGGCTGCTGTTTTGGTTATGCTGTAAAGCAGCTCTTCAGGACTGTTACAACAGGTCTGAAGCACATTAGCAGTATTTTGACCTTGATAAATACCTTTGAGAATCCTTTTACTGTAAACCTGCTACTAAGCTCCGGTCTCCGAGTCCTGTGCCCTGGGCAAATTACCTACAAATAGTTCATGTAGCCACTGTCCTAACTGTTTTTTCAGTGTTTCTATTGGACCAGAGTCAACAGAAATGATCATGTGCCTATGCCTTAGTCCCTGTTCCTCTGACATGTCACGAATAGCTAAAGGAAAGTAGTGTTTTAAAGTTTTAGAACAAGATGGCTTATGAGTTAGAGCGTTTGATTTTGGGGAAAAGCAACATGATTAATCTTAGACCAGCATGGGTAAAGACTTTTTATTATAACAAAGGAATACAAGGTGCAAGTGCAATTCATTCTTATATGATGTAGACGTGGAAATATTAACAAATAAGTATGTAGACACCAAGTGAACTGGAAAAAATTACTTTTGATTTTGCACTTCTATGTATAATCCGTAAAACTTGCTGGAAATTACAATTTCTAGTACAGACCTACCCAGAGGTTCCTTATTGCTTCTGGCAGTAGCAACTCTAGCCCACAGGCCATCACACGGGGGTGCATTTTGCTGCTTGGGCACTATTCTCTTCTTGCAATGGAGATCCTCGCTAACTACAGTTTGGGAAGGGCAGCAACACCGTTGATTGATTGATTGTGGTGGGAAACAGAAGTTGACAAAATATAGTTTACTTTCCTAAAGAAAAAATACTTTGAAGAGGTACAAAAATATTTGTACTTTCACATCATAAAGAAAACATAGGTGGTGTGGGGTTTTTTTAACAGATAAAAACTGTGACTTGAATAGAGATCTAATCTTATTGATAAAGTGTGTATAATGTTCTCATCTGTGTACGTGTAGTGATGTAATTATGTCAAGAATCTCCACAGCGTGCTGCAATCTGTCTCATGCAGAAAGCATGGTATTGCAATTGTTTGTATTGTAGTAGCTTCTGAAAGTGCGGGATGGAGCCTGAATTTTTAATGTGATGTGTACTCTACAAACACATAACAAAAACATTGTTCCAAACTTTTTGTTGCGTATAGTTTTAAGATTTTTTTTTTTCCAGGTGTCCTAAAAAGAGCTTCTAGTTTTATTTTTTTATGGTTATAACTTTTACTTTGCCTAATATTCGCACTGATTATGGTATAAATTTCCTTTGCAGTTTACGTGTGAACTTGGACATGGGTAAGGCAGCCTATGGGTGGATGATTATGAAAGATGACAATATTCCTGGAACAGTTGTTCGAACTAGCACCATACCAGAAGAGTTGGGAAGATTAGTTTATTTACTAACGGATAAAACAGGTATATCAGGTTACAATTCTGAAATATGATGACTTTTATAAAATTTCTAAAATTTATTCTATATTTTAATATGTTAATGTAAGAGTAGATTTAGACTACTGAGTTTTTATTTTTCAGTTAAATGTTAAGCATGTGCTTGAGGCTATTGTACCAGTACCAATCAGCTTAGGTATGCCAGTACTTACTTGTACAAGTCAGTATTTGGTGGTGATCTGATTTATTCCAGTGGGAACGCTCCTGCTATAGTAATGGGACACTGGATAGTATTAGTAAGAGTACCATCTGTCTTACTCTGAAAAGACTCTGGATTAACGCTCGGGATGCTGTTTTATTCTGCACTTCATTTCTACCACAATATTGTATGACAGTGACAGTAAAGAATGGCCGAGAGCACAAGTCATTTCCAAAACAAGTCAGAAGATCAGCCTCCAAAATGACATGTTATTCCCCATGAAATTAGTTCCTCTTTATGTTACAAAGACCAATTATAGAGCTGCTGTATCATTTAATCTTCATAACTGTAACCTGTTGCTATACCTGACCTGGTGTAGTGGAAAACCCAACCCTTAACAGGATCTTAAAGTAGGTAAGTGGGCGAAGAAGCGCTAGCTCGTGCTATACTGCTGTCTGCTGTTATGGCTGATGCTTGTTACAGTCTTACCACTCTCTTAGTTCTAGATTTATATAAGGAATCTTAAAGTTTAGTTTTGGAAAATATCATAATAAATAACAAGTTAAATTATGTAGCAAATACTGTATTTTTTCTCCTTTCGTGGTTCTTTGAGATTGAATCAATCAGTTGTACTAAACATCCTGGTTTTTGAAGAAGATGAACTTCTGAACTGAGAAAGTTGTTTCTCAGACAGCTGAAGAAATGTTTATAGTGGTTTTAAGTAAAATACAGTTCAAAATGCTGAGAAAGCATTTGGGGAGGGAGGCAGAGGTTGGCCTCTGTTATAGTGTTCAGAAAGCGTAATACACAGTTTATGCTTGAAATAGTTCCACGTTCCCTCACATGCTGAATGCTGCCATTACTGCATATTTTGAAATGAAATGTAAATTTAATATAGTCACACTTTCAAAGCACACTTTCATTATTTTTTTTCTTTAGGTTTTCTTAGGTCTTCTCTTTCATAAAAGATAAAGACAACTGCTACCTTGTTTCTTAGCCTGTAGAAAAATGTATTGCTAATTATAGTGTGGTAATTCTTCAATGAAGTGAACATTTCTTTTAACAAGTTTTTTTTTCAGTTAGCTAATGATTTGTATGCTATTTGAAACTGCTTATTGATTTTAATTGCACCCTTCATCATGATAATTTATGTAACTTTAAGAGTGCTGTTTCATCGAAGACTTGAAATACGTAATTTACAGCATATATTTGGAAAAAGGGAAGTATGTTCAAAAATAATGAATTTTCAAAACACGGCAGTAGAGTTCATTCACCCAAAGCGCTACTTTATAAGCAAAACCAATATATACTTCTTAAACTTTTCTGATAGAGAATCCAGTTACCGTACCAAACTGGAAATGCAGTTCAGGTGTTGGGGTGTTCTGCTTATGGTTAAACTGACCTGAAAATTTGAAAAGGCTTGTGAAATGAAATGCTAACAGTTCATTCAGCCAGCTCTACAGTGCAGGCATTATATTCTGACTCTGGTGACCAGTTTATGTTCTGAGGCACAAGGGTCGGTGTACTATCTCTTCTTTTCCTCAAGCTGTATGTACCTACTACCCTGTTTGAGAAAAAATTGTTTGAAAAAAAAGAAAAAGCTGCTGCAGTTCTGCTTCCAGAAGGACAACCGATATTCTTAACCTAATAAAACAGTAACTAAAACCCAAGTTTTTCTCCTTTAAAAAAAAGAAATTGGTTTTGGAGGGGCAACATAAAGTTCAGTGATGCTGGGTTTTTCAAAGCACAAATGCTGTGTCACATCTATAAAGCTTTGAAAGGATAAATTTTATTGACTTGCATGTATGAAATTAAACAACCCTATTTTGCTTCCAGGTTTTTTTTGGGTTTTGGTTTGGTTTTTTCAACCCACATCATCCCACTTGCGATCACAGTAGTTCTATTTAACTTTAAGAAGCAGCACTTGTATTCTGGCCTTTCAGATTGCATACGTAAAAGAGGCTAAATAGATAGATGTTAAAAGGCTTTTCCCAGCAAATGTGTTTATGTATAGTTTGGAAGATTGCTAGCATTCAACCTTAAAGGCATCTCAGAGCACTGAAGTCTACTGAGTTCTGCAGGAAGATCTGAATCTGTAGGTTAATGATGTAAAAATGAAAATAAATGCAGTATTCTAGGGCAGTAGTTCCACAATGTTTTGGGCTAACAGTCAGCGGTCTCACGCGATGCGCTTCTATCCAAGGGTGAGCTGAAAGCTGATGTAAATGAAAATAAGCCCAGAGTCCAGCAGTCGCTACCAGCTTCAGAACACTGATGGTGGCCTTGCAGACCACACTTTCCTTCAAACCACAATGGGAAACACTACTGAAATTTATTAGTCTTACATGCCCTGCAAATTTTAAACTATTTTTAATTCTGGACAAACATGTAGCCAATGTACCTTTTACCCATATATAGCAGTAGCTGCTTCCAGTTTCCTGTCCTGAATACATCTGGTCTTTTTCTGCATTTCATCATAAATGTGAAACTTATGGTTAGGTAATGAAAAGAATCTGTACTGTTAATCCAGGATTACCATTGGGTGATTATACACTGCTCGTGAGAGCGAGCTCCAGTACTTTCTCACTTGAATTTCCAGTTCTAGTCGTATAAACCAGTTGATTCTGTTCCTTCTGCCCACTTAAGGCTTGGCTGTCAGAGGAGAAAAAAGAGAGATAGTTTTGTAGCTCTCTGTCCAAGTGGGTGCTACTAAAAAGCAGGATTAAAAGGCTGGTCTAGTTAAATGTAAAGAGGTGAAGTTTTCCCCAATATGAAAAATGAAAAGGAATCCAGAGAACAGTCTGCAAAAATCTTAGCTTGTGGTCCAAGCTTCACTGGAAATGATTGAGAATTAGTTGTTGAGTCTAAGGAGCATTGCATTACTAACATAATTGCAAGGTAGTCCTTTGTATGATTGTAAATTGGGTTTGTGCTTCATCAATAAGCTTTTTGACAAGAAGCGTCCATCACAGTGGCGCTCTCATTTGCCACAGTAGAATAGAAAATGAAGTATCCCAATAATTGCATTATAGTTTCCTTATTGTGGGACAAGAAAGCAATGTGGTATAATTAGGTTTGATTGGAGTGCATGTTTCCGGTAAGATCTGAAATTAATGATGTTGCTATAGTGACACATCTGCGGCCACCAGTGCGTGAAACATAAAGTAATTCATTCGACAAGAGAAGACATCTGTTAACTGCAAGGATGCAGAGCATATTGACACTGACCAGAAATACTAGACGTTATGTGATAAATGAACAAATGATGCTGAAACAGGAGGACAGATAATTTGTACTTAATCTGCTGGGAGAACTTTAATCTTCTCACTGGTTGCATTTGACAATGCCATTGTTTAAAGAACAATGCTGCAGAGAACTCATAAATTTTAAAACTTAACTCAGGGTGCAGCCTATTAAAGCAATACATTAATTCCTTTGTTAGGGAGTTTTTATCTTCATGTAGAACAAAGCCATTACTAAAAACACCCACTAAAACAACAGGTTTTTTAGGACTCACATTTTAATTATAGCATCCATTACCCAAAATGCCATGTTGTTTGGACTTGAATCACATATAAGTTTGACAGAAAGGCGTCATCCGTTATGGCGAGGGGGGGGCAGTTACAGGGGGGAGCAGTTTCCAGCATTTTCCAAGGGCAGCTGAGCATGGTATCTCATCCTCTCCAGGGTAAGATTCTAATCATGAAAGAAAAATAAAGATATTCAGCAATATTTATTGAACTTTTTTTTTTTTCACTTAGGATGTGGGATGGCAAACCTTCTGCTGTTCATGAGAACTACCAGAGTATTCAGCTAAAACAAATGCGTACAGTCTTCCAAGCGTAGTTATTTACTAATGCATACACTTGTATTTGAGTTCTGTAATTAACATTATAGCGGGTGTTTGGACCAAATGAGATACTTAACAGATATAATAGTTGAACAGATGCATAGAGCAATGGCATTTCTTGATTTTCTGGGAAAGCCTTGTGTTAGAGGTTGGTGTATACGGGCTTTTACATTAAATGTGCCAAATGTGATGTACTATTAAAATAGTGAATTTTAGTAATTGTGTCTGATAATTAATCTTTTAAAGTATGCTCTAATTTATTCTTTATCTGTTCAACATAAGCTACCACAGAGAAAGAGTAATTTTAAAAAAATGTTAATGGAATAACATCTCCTCACTTCACTTTAATGGATACATATTCACTCTATTGCCCTTACACTTCCTCTACCTCCGTGATTTTTAGTAACACTAAGGTTGCAGGGTGAATAGAGCAGAGAAGGAACGGAAAGTTTTGATGGAGAGATCCTACAGGAAGCTTCCAGATGTGCACTCAAAGTAGGTCAGTCCAAGAAATCCTTACTTTGTGGCTTCTGTTGGACTCCCATCGACTGAAAATACATGGTGTATCCCGTGAGCGTGGCTGTTGCTCTTATTACTGCTGTCATTCTTCTGGGAGGCAGAAGGCACAGAGGAAATAACTGCTGCTATTCATAACTGTGTTATCTGTTACCTCTGCTGTTACCTTTTGCCCAGGAAAGAAGAAAGATACGTCACTCTATTTGTCTTTGCCCTTATTCTTAATGGGTTGTGCTGGGGTTTGTCTGGTTTGAGGTTTTGTGGGGGTGATGTTTATGCCCTGTTTGTAAATGGGGCAGTTGAGTGAGCAGATATATTCTACATATGTGTTTACCATTATTTTTTTTTTTCCATTTTCTTTTTACATTCTATACCAGGTTATATTTTTCTCAGGGTTCACAGAAAGAATTTACATCTCCAGATTGTTACCAGCAGTCTAATTATTAAGAGCTTTGGGCCTGATCTCAAAGTTTCCATAGAAATGTTCACACTTACGCTGACTTTTTATCTGTTTAAGCAAAGAGCTCAAAGAAAGTACATATTTTATGAAAAGTTACTCACCCTCTCAATTTCTCATGAAATTATTAATTCTTCTGTACACATTTTCTTGCTTTTTTTTTTTCTTTTGGCCTTTTTAGATTGTTGGTATTGGTCCAAATTACCATCTACTAATATAGGCTCAGAAAGATCTGCATCTGCTTCTCAAAAACAAAATAAAAAACTCTGCTGCTCTGTTGTGAATCACATCTGTTGCCACCCAGGGAATGATGCCTTCAGGACTTTTTCCTTAGAAATTAATTTCCTCTTTGCCTGCTTTACTCTGTGTTTAATGATACAATTGTAGGGAAAAAAAAAAAGGGGGAGAGAAAAGCTCTTGGCTTCATTAAAGAACATACTAAATTTTTCTTAAGCAATTGTGTACTAACTTTTTGTCAGGATATTTTCCTTGTGTGATACCTGCATGGTAGAGCAGAGTCTAAGAATGTGTAATAGTAGTAGTAGATGGTATATTGGGTAGCATCATTTCTGGAAGCTTTTTTAAAATAAACTTTTAATCTAATAACTCTTCATATTAGTAATGTCCTGAAAGCGTGGAATTCTTAAGTAGGTCTTGAAAAAACATCATTAAAAATAAAAAATGCTTTCACTGTTCTTTAGTACTTATCACCATGAGCAGACTAGAGAGCTCAGTTCTGGGATGGTTTTCCTTCCTAAAGTGGGCTATATTAGAAAATCCACCTCTAGATACTATAAGGGCTTGCATTTTTGGGCCATAAAATAAAAGATGTGGTGTTTTGTCAAGGTGTATTAGTCTTCAACTAAAAGACTAAATTTTAAAGACAGGAGTGCTGCTAAAGTTGTAACATGAGTGATTGTCACCATGTAATATTTTAATATTTGGAACAAGTTGTTGGCAACAATTCTGTCCCGTTTTGCTGTTTCATTCGTTAGGAGAACTTAGAAGTGAATCTTAATTTGCACATGTGTTGAAACTTAATTTCCATGTGGCTGACTGAAAAAGGTGTATTTTGTTTTATTTTTTGCAGAAACTTTTGAGTGCGCTGTCATAAGTGCAGCTACATGTTTTTGATGCCACGTCAGGTTTATTCTGATTATTGTTGAAAGCCTTTACACTAGTCTTAAGAATCCTGAGGAAACTGTAATTGCTGTTTCTTTTCCTTTGTTTTTTGTTTGGTTGGGGTTTTTTATTACAATTTTTTGTAGTAGGTACAGGTGGTTTTGCAGTGTCTTTTCATATGCCATATATTTGTCCTGCTACTGTAGCTAATAAAAGGGATCCTACAAGTAACATGTAAGATGCAAGCATTGAATCAGGATTGCTGGAACGTTTATTTCCTTGTCTTTGAGTTGATTCTTTTTCCTCGCCCATTTTTCCTAAATCTCCTTCCCTGGCTCCTGATTGTTGCAAGATAGGAAAATCCATACTTTTCTGCTCAGAAGCTTTTCTTCTCTGCTTGCTGAGAAAAGGGGTTTGGGGAGAGGGGGAGCACGCAAATTTTCCACCTGTCTACCTTTCCCTCGCCAAGCATGATTTGGAGTTGGACTGATTTAATAGTGTCAGAAGAAATAATGTTTCCATATAATAATCATAGGGCTAATTTTGTTTCCTGCTCAGTTTTCCCAAGCAGCAATTAGAGAACTAGTGGGAAGTGGGTTTGACAGTTGCCTGCTGTCTGGAGTTTTGAGTACCATTTAGTTTCACAACTCCTAGGGAGTGTTTATTTTAATTCAAAGGCTTGGCAAAGCTAAGTGCAGTGAGAAGATATTAGCATACCTGGAAAATAAGGAAGGTGATGCAGACTTACTTGGAAATATCTTGCAATAAACATTATTGAATAAAGTGGGTGGGTTTTGGTTTTGTTTCATGGGTTTTTTTAGAAGCGGAAATTTTAGTCTCTCATGTTTGTTAGTGGCAACTTTCATGTTTCTCATGTGCAAACTAGAGATTGGATTTTTTCTAGTCTATAACTGAAGTAAAAAATTGAATCAACAAATTTAACAAAAGGTCTCAGTAAAAGTACAGCTTCTGAAGGCAGAAAAAGTAATTTCTCATGGGTTTATATGATTCCTGTAAAATCAAAATAATCTTCTTATCCCTTGTATAAAAGTAACCAAAAAATTCTGACTTACTAATTCTAGAGATCAGGAACTTTGTCTTCCTGGGCTGTTTTCCAACTTTGGGAATATTCTACTTCTCATGTGAATTTTTGATAATGTTATTCATATTTTGTGGACAATTTATGCATTTCAGATAAATCGTACTTTAAATATTTTTTTAAATTCGAATAGCAAGACTAGTAAAAAAAAAAATCCTCAACAACATGTAAGGAAAAGTGCGTGGGAAGTGTCATTTTTTTAATGGTAGAGGGGGAGTTTGGAATGATCGTCTAGTGCTGGTGTCACAGGAAGCCATGGTTTGATAGTGCAGCGTGATGGTACAATAGTTGAGATGAAGTGTCACTGCACAGATGTTCCTGGGGAGTAGGAGTGGTAGACATCTCAAGTATAAATGAGAAAGACAGGAGACTTCTACAGCCCTACCGAATCTTTGAAGAGCACTAATGGTTCTAGCCCTGTTAGATACATAAAGTAGATGCTGGCTGTCCAAACAGCTCTGTTCTCCGGATAGTAATTATAGTATATGTCACGCTTTTAGTCTTCTCTTTTCCTGTGGCTTACTGTGTATTTTGGCATACTGGGACAAAGACATGATATAAAAATAGTCTAGATCAATAAAATTAATATGAAATATTTTGTTCTGCATTTTTTATTTATAGATAATTACCATATCCTCCATATTAAAAATATTTTAGAACCTTCAAGAACCTTGGTACCTTTGGTACCGTGTTTTGTTTATTCTTTTTAATCATCGTATTTATGTATTTTAATTGACCCAAAACTTTGTGGTTAAATATAAGAATAGCTTTATACTGTATTAATTTCTCTTTGGGTGAGTAACCATAGGAAAAAGAGTTTTAGGAAGGGCCATTATCAAAACAATCCTTTGCGAGCTGACCACGGAAAGTGAGGCAGTAGTGACCTCTTTTTGTCTGATGTGCCCCATCATGGAAGGCTGAAGGCCCCACCCCTCAATTAGAGCTTTTCCAAACCAGAGGATGTGGCTGGTTGGCAGAGGTGGACGCAAAATGTCAGTCTGTGACTGACACCCTGTAGTTTCTTACAAATGTGAAGTAAGCTCTGAAAACACTGATTTCCTTCATTCTGGCTTATTCCGGTTGGAGGCTAAATCTGTCAAGTTTGGAAGTGATTTTAGGTCTTAATGACTTACTCTAAATAATGTTGAATGTGCCCGTTTGCAATGTCTGCCTTCGTGCACCAAGTGCGAGACATCTGGGTGAATTTTTGGGGGTTGTTTTTTCTTTTTTGCTTTAGATTTTTTGATACGTGTTGCAAACTCTTGCTTTGGCTCTTGAGAGTCAGTTCCATCCAGATACTGCGTTTTCTGTCTTTCATATGAAGAAAAAAGTTTTTATGTGTTTTTGAGCATTGAGTATTTAGTTGTGTTGGCAGAATCAGCTTGAAGGTGGAACCAGTGATTTCTTCCAGTATGACTAACCCTGATCTTTCTCCAGAAATGTTCCTTTAATTAAATGAACAGATGCTAACTCATGATTCATTCCTTCTTTCCAAAAGAAAGATTTTGGTGGGGTTTTTTTGTGGCCTTTTCGTGGTATTTTTTGCTCCTTTGTGATATACTTCTTCTTTATTACAGGAACACTTACACAGAATGAGATGATATTTAAGCGCCTCCACCTAGGTACTGTGTCCTATGGAACAGACACGATGGATGAAATTCAGAGTCATATTATAAACTCTTATTCACAGGTATCTCGTTTCATAAATTATTTACCATTAATATTGAGATTTTTTTTTAAGAGCATTGAAGCATTGTTGTTACTGATTGTGTCTAGAAATTTGAGATGCTATGAAAGTTCTTTCATTTGTAGGTATCTTTTAACAGATATGATGAAAGGAAAAAATGTGAGACAGTTCGTAGTTCTCTCCTGATTCTGAAGTTCCCCGTAATACCCACTTAAAGGAGTTTACTTTTCTATTCCCCACTAGCAGAAATCTGTGCTAACCTGTCTGTGCAGTGCAGTCTTTCTCCTGCAAAAGCATATAAGAATAAGCTATTCCTTACTGAGACTACAAATTACAAGTGTCAAGAGCAAGACAAACAGTAATTGTATCTTTGAACATACTCATCAAGAATAGACGTTGAAAAGCCACATTAATTGGTATAGCCAAAAAGTAAAAAAAAATAGTTGTCAAAATAAAATTTATAAATGCATATCTAAAAAAGTGTTTTTTAAAAGATTAAGATGATTGTAAACAGCATAAAACTGGGGGGGGAGAAAACGGGAAAACTCCATATTGTTTGAGAGCAAAGTGTTCCTGTGATACATGAGTGCTTGGCCTGGAAAGTGTACGAGAGGATTGTGACTCCCTGTCTGTCTGTGGGGCAGCTGAGGTGATGAAGGAGGAAGGTGGAATTCTGCATCTCCCATGTATGCAAACTATTTGAGTGTTTCTGCAAACCTTTCTAAGCACCTGATTCTGCTCTGAGATTAGGAAGTATTTTTTACTTTATTTTTTATTTCTATTCTTTGAAAGAAAAAAAGACATAAATTAACAGAAGAGGAAATAAAGTATAGGTTAATTAATATTCCCATAAGTTGCATACAGTAGGATAATAACACTTCATATATAAAATTATTTTCCATAGTTAACTTGGATGCTCGAACATGACTGACTGACCCAGTTAACGTTTGTAGACTGACCTCCTTGTCTGTGTCCTCATTTTCTCTTGTTAAAAGGATTGTAGGATCAACAATTGATTTGAATCTTCAGTTGTGCTGTGTTTTGAACTAGGGTTACCTTCTCATTTGATTAAAAAAAACCCAAAAACCTAAAAAGTAGCTGTTCGATTCCACGCTGGACTCAGTTAATATTATGTAGCTTTTGGGAAGAGAGGCAGGATGGAAAGCAGTGAATAAGCAACGTATGTTATAATTTTTTAGTCTGCAACTTCAATTTCTGTATTATTCCCCATCTAAACAGATCAACAAATCCACTTCTTGAATTCGTTTTCCTTGGATAAATCTCAGCTTAATTCTGAGTAGGTATAGCCATGAATAGCAACTGAGATGCAGTAACATGCCTTGGAAATAGGTAAAAGAGCTCCATATCTCAAAGATCAGCAGTCCAAATTTAGTTACTGAAAGTAATTGCTACCTGTCCATGTCTATAAAAATCACCCAAACGTAGTTGTGTTATAATGGGTTGCTTGGGTATTCATAGTAACAACTGTAGTAATAAATGATATTAGCTGACAGTTTTGAGCTTGCACACCCAGGTCTGACTGAGTTTGACAGCATCAGTCTTCTAGAGGAGGCATATTCGTTAACGCAGATTTCGTCTTTTGCAGTTAAATATGCTATCTGAAAAAAAAAAAAAAATTTGCATGATTCCCAGAATTCTTACTTGCTTAAAGCCTTTACTTAGTTTGCTGCAAAATTTAATGAGTGGTACTCATGGTTAATTAAGTTTTTATTAACTGTAACATATTTGGCACTGAAATTTTTAAAAATAAAAGATGTGAGGGAAGCTTTTTTCCTCAATTGTGGGAAAAGATTTCCCAAATCTAGGTTTGCTGTTAGAAGGTGATGAAAAGAACTTACTTGGAGCTTCCATTTTTTTTTTCAGCTTTATATAACGCTTCTCGATGTTTAAATAATGCTTTAATTATGCATGTGTTGGTAGCAGCTCTTTAAAACAGAAAAATGAAGGCGTCTTGGTAACAAAACAAGCATTAAACAATTGTTTCAATCTGAAAAAGTATGGTGAGGTTTTTATTTAATCTATGATAATAGAAACTGCCAGTTAGCCAGGCAGCGGTTCTTGTGTGACATTGATTTTATCCCTTGTTTGTGTTCTGTTTTATTATTACAGTGGACCTACTAGACTATTGTCATCTTAATGTAACACACAAATCTATTATAACCTGATTATATTTCCCCACTGGAAGCATTTTGTGATAGAGGGCATAATCTTTAATGGAATTTGTGTGAAATTAAATTATACAAGCATCAATAAACATAACATAATTCAGAAGGAGTAAATCAGCTTAATTTATTTGCGGCTGTAATGGCATCAGTGTTAGCAGAATGCAAATGCAGAGGTTTAAAGCAGTAGCTGAAAAGCAGTGCCAGATGAGCAGAAAGTTAAACCCTTTATTAGACAACACTGTAATTTGATGGGCAGAATGTTCACGGTTCAGCAGATTGCAGTCAGGAGGAAAAAAGCGTGGTTTCTGAAGAGGTTTTCTGAGTTACCCTGGAGTGAACAGAAGAGCCTTTGGTAGTATGGCTGATATCTTTCATGTGCTGACTTTAAAATAAAAGAAAAAATAAAAAAGGCAACAAAAACCACCACAACAAAAACAAAAACCCACAAACCAAAACTAAACTAAACCCACTTCTCAACTAATTAGAAGCATATAGTACTTTCTCTTAAAAGACTAATTCAGTCACATCATTGAGCATTTCTGAAGAATAACTTAAAATAGTGCTAGCTTAGTGGTTATGCAACAGTAATGTGATTTCCAAATATGTGACAGACTGTTATTTTTGCATTAATTTATTAGAATGTTGCATTCTAGTAAGGACAAACAAATTTCAGCCTGCCTCAAAAACATACGGACTGCATTAGTTCACAAATAATACAGAAATTGTGTAGGTTATAAATGAAATTGGCAATATTTGTATTTTAATGACTCCTAATATTTATACTTAACAGCAATAGTTGCTTTTCTTCTTTTGTTCCATACTAATGTGATGGTCTTTAAAATAGAGATTTAGGTGAAGATTTAAAGGAAAAGGTTTTTTCCAATTTAATGGCATTGGAGTTTCCAACCTCTGCATGCACACAGGTGACAGAGACTAAAGAACAAGAGCGACAAAACACCACCCTTGCAGTTTTGTTTTGGTGTCTCTGAACTCATCCAGTTGGTTGCTGGCTTAAATACCTTGTAAAAAACAATTCATAGAAGGACTGTTGTGACGGATCACTGGAAAAGGTGAATTCCGAAGTGAGGAAGCAGGGTTTTCTGCAGAATCCAGACACTTTATTTGCCCCTTTTACTGCAAACTTGTTCTCATTTCTCACTTTTCAGCTGTCCGCAGGCTCCGTTACTGAAATCTGAATACAGATGCAAGGTGATGAGCCCAGTTATTTATTGGTTCTACAGAAAAGTAGATCAGTATTTTTAGGAATCACAAACTGAATGGGTTAACAGCAGGTTATATAAAATAAATAAATGGTTACTATCCTTATTATTTATCAACCTTTTTAAAGGGAACAGTTGGATATATATATATATATATATTTAGTATTCATGCTTTGTTTACATTATTGAACTTTGTTTTGCTGTTCATTGTGTTGGGTCTTAAAGGTGCACTCCCAGAACAGTGGAAACAGTACGAGTTCAACACCATCTAGGAAACCTCAGTCGTCTGCGCCCAAAGTCCGCAAGAGCGTCAGCAGTCGGATACACGAAGCGGTGAAGGCCATTGCGCTGTGCCACAATGTCACCCCAGTATATGAGTCCCGGGCTGGTGTCTCTGGAGAAACAGAATATGCAGAGGTGGATCAGGACTTCAGCGATGAAAATCGTACTTACCAGGCTTCCAGCCCAGATGAGGTTAGTATGCAAGGGTGAAAAAATTAATATCTCATAAAGAACAGGGTAAGTTAAGTTTAAAAGTGCAGAACTGTAAAAGAAGAGTGTATTGGGCTGGGGTTTCTTCAAAACTAGCCATAATACGGTTTTATTGCCTCTATAACTGTAGGAAGGATCTGGTGTTTCTTTGTTATATAAAAGTGTTTTCAGTTATTTAACTAAAAGGTCTGTGAAGTCAGTGCATTGGGATCGATACCATGTTGAGTATTACAATTAAAGTTACTAGGTATATTCTCAAAACATTAATCCACGTATGAATTGCAGCAGATACATGCAAAGGAAAATATGAAACTGAGTGGTGAACAGCCAGGTATGTTAGCTAGATGCTGCCAGTTAGTGGAATGTATAGATTCCTAACGGGGGAAAAAAAAAAAAGCAACCCAAATCTCAAATAGTCCTGTAGAAAAGCTTTTGAGTGTCAAATCCTAGGCAGCCTCTTAATGTTCAGGATTCAGTCAAAATTGCATCAAGTGTAGCACAAATTTAAAACCTCATTTCAATAAAAACATGCATTTGACTTCCATTGAAATCCAAATTTTAAACAAATCCCGCTGCCTTCAGTGGATTTGAGTTATTGTTCTGAGTAATCCTGTTTTGGGGCCTAAATTGATTGCCTAAAATTCAATCTAAAAAGATTTTAGAAGAGAGAGGTAAAGCTCAAGTTTCAACATACTGCAAAATCAGCATAAAAATAATTACTGCCCGTTCACTTTACGAAAACATGTATGTACTTGGTACAGTATAATAGAGAAATAGAGTATTTTGAGATTGGTATGCCTCTGAAACTGAGCAAGGTTGAGGGGCATCTTTGTTTTAAGGAAATTATAGCAGTGTCTGAAGCTTGGATGTACTGTTGGTGGTGTAGCCATGGCAGTTTAGTCATAATCAAAACAAGGTGGTTGTAGGATGTGAAGAAGGGAGTGTGTATCTGAAAGCCTGTATATTCTTCTGGCTATATGAGTTGATCTAATACAAGATAATATTTCTTCCACAAACCTCAGCTTGTCACAGCATAGCCTATTATATTTGGTTTACATGTCTAATATATCACCATAGGTAATGCTAACAAAACTTTAGCAATTCAAACTGCAACTATAACAAGTATTTTTAGGAATGCAAGAAATGAATTTAAGTCTGATTTCCTGTAGTACTGAACTAGCAGGCATTGCATGCATTTCAGATGCTATAAACACAGTTCATAGTGTCAAAGGGTTGTAGAGTATAAAGAAGTGCCTGGTTGTCAGTGAATAAAAAGTAGCAATTAGAACATTTTTAAAAATAAACTCTAGGCAGGACTTAAGATGCTGCTTTTTGGCCAAAATCAATAATCCATAATATTCTATGTGGTGGTATATAGTGTGGGTTGATCTGCATTATGAATAGAGAATGCTGGAAGTGCATTTGTTTACGCCAGGGATACACTGTAAATATAGTTTTTAGCATAGTTGTATGAAGTTTGACTTGTATTATGCACGTGTGCAAATTTTCATGTGCACATATATTCATATTCACTAAATAGATCAGTGTAATAAGCCTGTGAGGTATTACTAAATATAATTAAAGACTGCATAAGCAAGTACCTACATATGAATAGAAGATGACAGCTATGGATTAAGTAAACATTCTGCTTTAACAGCCAAAGGTGTTACTAAATCAGGTGAAGAGGTGTGCAATTGAGAGTCTATGTGAGTTTTTTCTCCCACTTGCTCTTGTCTCCCCATGGGCTTTTGTATATTCATTCAGTTGTTTGGAACCTGAAAATTTTACCATAAAGAGCAATTCTCCTGTCATATTTGCTAAAGGAAACAGCCATAAGACTTGAGAATTATGCAAGTTCTGGTGCCCTGCGAAGACAGTAGGGAATTTGTCCTCCCTTGGAAAGAGGAAGGGGAAGTTGATGAAGTGCTAATATGACAGATCTGGGACTCAGGGTGGAAAGGGAAGTGGAAGAGGAAATCAGCAACAAAGAAACTGCTAGTGTTTCAAGGCAGAGCAAGCACAGGGTATCCTTTTAATAACAAGTTGGTTTTTTTATCATCTCGACTCATACATTCAAACCACATGACAGTGAAATGAAAAACTTACATTTTAGAACAGAAAGCGTTATTTCAAAGATAATGCTTAAAACACAAGTAAAATAATCATATTGAACAAATATGCTTTAATGTAATGAGAAATTGATGCTAAATGGAGTCTTATAAAAAGATGAAGCTGCAAAAAAACACTTAAACAGCTTAAAAATTGCAGCATGAGAGCAAAAAGCCTGAGAGTTGAAAGACTAGTGGGTCTTTATCATAATTTTTTAAAGAGTTCTATTGATGCAATGTTTGCAAATCACTGGAGCCTAAGGAAAATAATGTAAATGGTTCATTATTTAGCTTATTGAACTTTCCTGCAGTTAGGTTGACGGATGATGCCAATGTTTCCCAATCACCAAAGTACCATTTTAAAAGCATTTTTTATTGAATAAAGTGCTTTGAATATTGCACCCTGGAGCTTTATTTAGGGAAATGGTTCAATTGATGTTTTCTGTTTAACCTCAGCACTGACCTATCACAACATATTTGGTTAATAAGCAACATTATCATTTAATAGACTTAACCAGTTTTATGCGTTGTACTTTCTCAACATTACAACTCTGTTCTCTTAGATTTGGTTTATGGATCTGGCTTGATTGCAGTCTTTTGAAAGAAGATGTTATTTGCACAGTTGTCTGTTGCTTTACATAATATTGTATTATAGCACCATAGCATATAAAGAGCAGAGGACAATGTGTAAGTATAAACTATTCTTCCGTGTAGGAAAGTATAGGAAGCAGTTCAGTAATGACACACTGTACACTTAATGAATTGACTTGAGGAATTCATTTGAAATTCTTCACATCTTTGTGTACGTGCACATCCATATACAGATAAAATATAACCATAACAAAGTATGCACATTTAGAAGCAGGTACATTCATCATAAAAGATGTATTTATCTATTGTTGGAGTAACCTGAGATAAGTAACTGATTTTGTATTCATAATGTGAGCCCTACTTATGCCAGGCTCTTTGTTTCTTATGATAAGTGATCAATATTTCATTTTCTCTGAAAGAGTGGAAAGTTTCATTTGTCTGTCACTTGTCCTCTACAGCTGTAGCATAGCAAACAATACACATTCACTGAGAACTCACTGGAAAAAAAATGGAAACAGCCCCTACTTGGCCATCATAGGTGTGGGTTTGGCTCATCTGTAGAAAGCTGGCTACCTTAATGTAATGAACAATCATAAAAGGATATAAGCTAAGTAGGTAAAGCAATGGAGTTCAAAGGTCACAGACCCAAACAATTCAGGGGCATGCTATGAACAGGAGCCTTTGAAAACCTTTGCTCCCCTTGGTCAGAAAAGATTGATCAGTCGTGATTTTTAATGACTGCTTACTCTCATAAACCAGCTATTTATTGGTTATGCTTTGTCCTGCACTGTTATATTCTCAAGTGTTTCTAATTCCAGGATTTTGAATATTTAAATACCACCTTAAAGCGTGGTCAGTTATTTAATTCCAACGTTTTCTGTCCAGAGACAACAGAGTTGCTAAAATTAATTATACGGATACAAAACCAATCATTTAAAAACAGACAGGGAAATGATATGCCCTTACTGAAGCAGCTTTTGTGTTTACAAAAGTGAAGCTGTAATGTATGAGACATGTTGTATTGTTTAATTCATTTTATTGTGTGTGCTTATTGAAGCAAGACTAATTGTGTTGTTTTGTCAATGTATTGTGAAAAGCAAATCACTCAGTAGCATAAAACCATCACTTTCATGACCTTCGAGACCCACAAAGAATAACTACTCCATAGCTTGCCTTGAATATTGATCGGCAGTTTTTTCACATGATCAAGCTGTATTTTTAAGTTAATAATTTTATTTTAATTATGAAAGGTTTTGATGAAAAGCGATGGACTGCAAATGTTAGTCATCAGATCATTGTTTATAAACATAAACAAGCCAGTGCTGATTGGAAACATGTGAGTTGTTGTTGAACAATCCAAACAGAAACTGTTGGGAACACTCATGCAGTGGGGAAAAAGAAATCCCACTGTTTCTTGCCCGTTTCCAAACCAATAGCCTTAACTTCAAACTATTACACGTATAACCTCTGTATACCTTAAATGGCAGCCTGATTTTGAATGTAGATCCTATTGTCTGAAGGGAGGATGCTCCTAGATATGCTGAAATAGATGAAGGTTGGTTAAATGGGAGTTCTAAGCAGCAAAACTGCCTTACAACATTTCCATCTCTAGTCCGTCCTTCTTGCCCTACAAATCGCTCCCTCATATATGCCAAAAGCTTCAAAGCCTTTATTTATATGGGTAATTTTCCAGTTGAAGTGGTGAGGTTCATAGTGTGGCTCCGGAAAAGCTGTCAGCACAACTGTGGGGGAACTCCCAAACTGCTGGACGGGGGCGGCCAACACCAGCCACGAGGCCTTGGATCTTTTCCTTAAACTGCTGTTAGCTCAAAAGAGAGTATCGTGTGTTGAAAGTGACAGTTAGTTGGCCATGGACTGTTTTGAGCAAGGCTTTGTAACTATTGAGCAGTTAGATATTTCTGCTAGGGAGCAGCAATGGCAGGCTGGCCCGCGAGGAAAGGGAAGCCAGGAGCTGAGCATGGTAGCCAGGCTGCTAGAAGTGGTAGGCTCCGTGATGAGGTGTACAGCCCGACAATATCCAAGCAAGGTAAAAAGAGCATGTTCCATGATGGAAACCAGAGACAGTTAAGAGTATCGATTGTCGTACAGGTCTGTGGTGATGAGGCACGTCTGAATTCAAGCCAAGATGTCAGATCATTAAGTCAGGATCAGGTCTTGAGACAGCAACCAGCATTAGCCAGTTAGCCACAGTCCGGTGATTGCAAGGGAAGATCATGGCAGTGAGGTAGGTCTAAAGCCAGGAGGGTCATGTCTGCCTCTCAGGGCCAGGTCAGCAGGGTATGTGGCCAAGTGTGGGCAACCTGACTGCAATGTAGCTCACAGGACCAAGTGTGAGGGCCAAGGTAAAGGGGGAGGGCAGCCTCCATGGAAGCTTCTTCGACATGTTTCTTCATCACAGCTTTTAATAGTTGAGCTGGCCTTGAATGCAGCTGGTTGAACTCCTAGGAAGTAGGATGCACTCAGGGTCTTGACAGTTTCAATCTAAATAGGGGTTTGAATATTTTTTTCATAGAAAGACATTGCTATTCTGTCTTGGTTGACAGAAAGTTGTGTTTGAGTCAAGTAAGTATCCAATTTCTGCTTCAATTTACCCAAGCTAAGAGAGGGGTGGATGGTTGCTTCTTTTTTTCACTTCTGCTTTCTCTCTCAAAATATTCTATTATTAAAAAAAACCCAAAATCAGTGGATTAGATTCCTAAGACCAGCTAAGTTCCAAACAGCCCAGACTTCAAAGGGAGCAGTAGTAGTATGATGGTTTGTGTGTTCCAGTCCTGATTGATGTAGTATCTAAAGCAAGCAAGAACAGCCTTAGGACATTTTTTTGGTCTTCTGCCAAGCAGTAACAGCCTTTTAGGATTGATCCAGTAGCTGAAGGTCTTCAGGATTCAGCAGGGTGCTTAAAGTACCTCACTTTGTGGATTTATAACCCTATGTGCCCAAAGGTAAGGCGAGTTTCATTTTTTTAAGTGACCATATCAGATTTTCCTTAACTGGGACTTTTTCATGCTCTAATGCTCCCAAGATGACAAGTAACTAGAGGTAGTTACATTTTCTGCAGAGCAAAGGGGAAATACCAATAAATACTAATTCTCCAAACTTAAAAGTAGTCAGACAGCTAGGTGAAAAGTGATATTTCCTCTTGGTCCAGAGTAAGCAAAGGAAGATGTTAGTCTGAGAGCGAATGAGAGCGCGCTTCCTTGGGTAAGTTGTTCACTCTCACAGGGAAGGGTCAGGAGAATCCAGAGATGGGCTTCAAGTTGGGCTGTGTAAGGAACAGCCCCATAGATACCTAAAGCCATCTAACACCACTCCAGAGAGAAGCAAAATCCTCTTATTTGGTAGGACAGGGGAGGTACTTCACTCTTTCATCCTCAGAGTTGAAAGTAAATAAAGATATGGCTGTTCCTTTAAATGCTTTCTATGGACAGTCTGTTTCATCTTACATGTTGGCCTTAATTTTGACTATTGACTCAAGTGCTTAGATGTTTGTAGTTTTTTCTGCCACATGATTATTTTCATTGGGGTTGTTAAATGGGAGTCATAAGCTAATAGAATTTATTGTAGATGAGATTTTTTTTTCCTTAAAAAAAATAATATTGGCACCATACTTGAAAAAAAATAATTTAGAATGTAGTTGATTTAAGGCAAAATTAAATACACTGAGCTTTCTGTGGCCTGTCAGTTTACATGTTTTCTAATTTTTTTTAAAATTGTTGATAGTATTTATTTTAGGTTAAAATCAGTCTAATGTTCTAATTAAATAGCAGTTCTGAATCCACAATGGGAATAATGGTTTGGGGGATTTTTTCTGTGCTTGATGTGGGGTTTGATGTCCTTAACTGTTCATTTTCCCGACTCTAGTAGGCTCAGGTTTTGTGACTGATAAAACAGGTAACTGTATCAGTGTCACTTAACAACCTTGTGTACTTCATGGAACGTCTAGAAACTACCTAAGATATTTATAAACTGCTTGTTCTGATTTAGTTCCATTAAATGAACATTTCTAAACAAATGGGGTGATTATGTCCCCAAAGCATGGAATTAGTATGCAGGGCCACCACGGTCTGTAACAACAGTGCTTCTGAAGTTTTCCCTCTTCATGCCCCTCTTGAGTTGCACATGTTCCTCAGGCATGTGTGCTAGACACACAGTCCTGCTTGGAGAACCTACTTCCACCTCCTGAGCTGTAGGTTACGTTGGGGGTTGCACAGTTAGTGCTTGAGTTCAGACACTTTCCTTATGAAGTCTTTGAATTTGACCTTGAATGGAAATCTGTGCTGTGGTAGTTGAAGAGTTTGATATTTGGAGCTATGAACTGTAGAAGCTCTGAGGGTGGGGTGGCCTCTAGTGGAGAACACTGCTGACAGGCAACCAGAGCTCAACAGCGGGCATGCGGTACATAGAAACATCTGAAAGATTTTGGGTGAGAAACACTAAACAGGGGGTGTTTCATGGTGGCTTTTGTCAGATCTGTTGCATTTCTGTTTCATAATACCTTCAATCCTAATTTGGGAGTTGCTGCTTTGACCTTGTTGTGTATGCGAGAGGTGGATGGCTGGCTTCACCCTTTGGATCACTGCTGAGGAGGAAGACAACTAGCAAGTTAGAAACCACAGAAGCTCTCTTTGACTGCACCTACACTCCCTGTCGTGAGAACACTGCGCAGTTAGTGGGTTCAGGTGCTCACCTGTGTCTCAGTTTTGGGAGGACCCTGTGTCTACCAATGTACTTTTGTCTCCCAGGCAGCCAGTTTCCATAGAAGGGAAGCTTGGTGATAAGCCAGGCAAGATCCACAAAATAATAAAGTCCCTAGCCTGGATTCAGGAAACCTGACACATTTCATCTGTTTGTGTTAGGAAATGAATAGTTATTGACAAATAAATAATTATAATTAGAATGGATTTTTTTTTTTAAAGCAAAATGGTAGCATCACCAGCAGAGACTTTTGTGCTTGTCCAACCTTTGCTTTATCTGACTCCATCCAATATGTCAAGCTCTGTAGAAGCCACAGCTGCTGTGTTTATCTGTCATTCTAGGGGTTCTTGAGGTATGCACACCAGATTGCAAGACCATTTTAATGTAAGGTTTCAGAAACGTATTGAAGAGAAGAGAATATACTTGTGGAGAGGAAACCTCAAGAAGAGAGGCTTAGCCTAAGAACCCTTTTTCTGAATGCTCTGTAGCCAACCACTCAGTATATATTTATTTAAGATTAATAATTTAGATTTTTCGTGCCATTTGCGAAGTACTTTTTTTAAAAAAATATTTAATTTGTGTATTCTAAAAGCTTCAGATATTTAATGGTAAGGTCTGGCTCTTCTCTGGATCATGATAAGGTCTAGGTGCTTTGATTCATTCTGAATGCCTTGCTCTCAAGTTTATTCAGTTGCCTTTTTGGCATCTATTTGACACTGAGCCTTATTGACTATTTCTGCTATGGTATTTGCACTGATCAATTTAAAAAGGGGGAAAAAAAAAAAAGTGTAGTTGTGTGTAGGCCAGGTATAAGAATCCAAAATGACTGTGCTGCAAAATACGAATTCAAGTGGTAAGTGAAGCCGAGCATAAACCAAATAATAAACAGATGTGAGTCACCAAATATAGAACACTTAAGTCCTAGCTGCAAAGGGACACAAATGAGATGATAGGGTATTAGTAGAAAGATGCAATTTACAGGTCAGAATGTAATAGTAACCTTTCACTGTGAAAATTGAAAATTAACCTTGGGAGTACTGGATCATTTACAGCTTATATGGTACTTTTATTGAAGAAGAAAAATCTCTAAAAAGACTTCCTGTGATTTTCGAGATTTTAAAATGGTGCTTTTCAAAGTGTTTTCTTTTCCCTTCTGTAAATGCATCTTGATGTATTTTTATTTGGTGACACCTAGACAGATGGCACTACTAGGGTTTCTTAGGGATTCACACAATATTTTTTTTTCCAATTTTAAATTTTTATAGACGCTATGATTTGCTTGCTTTGGGTGAAATTCTTAGTGAACATTAGTCATCGTGTCTGTTAAACTTATCTAGGGATTTTACTATTTGCATGTCTTTTATCAAACGACTTGATTTTTATTTTTTTCATCTTTCCTGAGATTAATAGCAGAGGCAGGTTCCATAAGAATTATGTTAACTTCATTATAATTACCTTTCTAGTCATTTAAAAATCTGTTTTCCAGTAACAATTAGCATTTGGAAAAATAAAAATAGAATTGTGGAGGGGAAATCTTTTTAATCAGAAACTTCCCATTCAAATATGGAATATGGCTTGTATACAAACTAACAGAGCAGTTTTCCTAAAATATTATTTTTTTTAAGGAATAAACCACACAGTGGTGGTGGTGATAGAAAGCATAACACAGAAGAAAGTAGAAGCTAGATGTCATGCACTTTAAAACAGCAAAATGTAAAAAAAAAAAAAAAAAAAAAAAGCAAATTTCTAATGCATGCATTTAAGATGGCATGTAGTGGTAGCTAATAGTGATAATTGTATAATTCAGCATTTCTGGGTTTCTAAAAGGTGCTTTCACAAGCATGTCTGTGGGATGCAGTACTGTAAGCTTGGTTTCCGTATCATTTGATATGGTAAGAACTCAATTATATTATTGCTGAAACAAAGTAAGATAAAATAAGATCCTTTGCTTATCTATTCACTACATGTTACAGTGTCTCAACTTGCATATTATTGTAGATCTAATAGAATGTTTTATACGGAAATACCTTTTTACCTACGTAGCGGTGTCATTGGTACAGAAACTGTGTTCTGGTTTTGCATAATTTCTACTCAGTTTCCTTTAAGTATTATTGAATATATTTCTGGTTTTGAATTAGAACTGTTATTTCAGAACAGTATATTCTAAATATCTCATTTGCAGGAATAAGTTCAAATAAGCTTTTGTATTCTTCATAAGAATTTTTGTAAGCTTTCTGAAATAAAATGCTCATTTGATATATTAAGATTTTGTACTCAGTTTACTACTATTAACTTTTTTTTTCCCCAGGTTGATGGAAGAATTTAAACTTTTACCCTAACAACAGTTGTTTGGCTTTAGCCCAATCCATATAAGAGTATAATAGACCTTTCACACTTAAACATGTCTCTTCTTCCCTTTTTTTTTTTCCTTTCTTTAGGTGGCTCTGGTGCAGTGGACAGAGAGTGTGGGTCTCACTCTGGTTAACAGGGATTTGACCTCAATGCAGCTGAAGACCCCTGGTGGACACATTCTGACGTACTATATTCTGCAGATCTTTCCCTTCACTTCTGAGAGCAAGCGCATGGGGATCATAGTTAGGGTAATTTTGGGGGTGTTGTTTTTTTATTTCTCAAAAAATGTTTTTATTGAATGTTTATTTTTATAAAATTTGCTAGAAGCTCAATCATTCATGGAATGCATTTCTTAAGATTTTCAAATGGAAAATACATCTTTGACACAAGTACACTTGAAATACAAAGCAAGCAGTTGTAGAAAAATCAAATGAACCTGATGTTGCAGAGAGCTTTGGAAAGGATGGACTCTTCTCTTAGATGGGAATGTGTCAATTTTCCTACTTCACACTTAGCCTCTGATGCTGCAAGTTGACTTTAAGCGTTTGGTTTTAATTTTCTGTTTGTGTTTTTCATGCAAAATATGTTGCTTCTTCATGGCTGAAACTTCTTACAACAGTAGTTAGCATCTTTTTATACTACTAGTGCTGCTGCTTTTCCAGACCCAGTGTTGCAGTCTGAACTGGTGTGCACACGCAGCACAACCCACTAGGTCTAAGATTTGAGATGCGTGCTTAGTTGTCTCCTGGATGCCCAGTTGGGAGCATAGTAATGATCATTAAAACCTCAGATGAAAGGAAGCCACACCACCATGCTAAAAGGAAGGTTGAAACCTCTGCCAACGTTAAGCCATCCATACTACGTATTTCTACCTTCTCCCTACCTAAAATCCGACACTGTAGCAGAACAGCTTCAGACAGCGTTGTTGGATGGTTAGATTAGTGCAAAGACCCAGTTAAATCGGTGTCAAACTCATGTGATGTTTTTAATTTGCCCACGATGACAAGACAGGCATGCCATCAGCCTTAGGCGAGGATATAGCAGGCTCAGGTCTGGAGAGACCTTGGCAAGCAACCTGTGTTTCTATAGGTGGGACTGGCCCTAAGAGCCTGTTTTACAGTGACATCTTCAGAGATGTTCTAAGACACTTGCAGATCAGGCTCGTTTCTTCATTCTGTGACAGACCATACCTCAGAACTCCTGATTTGGATTATATTTGCCCACGTGTGAATTTTCTGAATATGCAATGAATGTTTCATTGTTAAAATATCAGTAACAATCATTTACATTAGTTATTTGTATATTTTTAATTACTTAGGTATTTCAGACATACAGAGCAAACTTTCTGTCGTGGGTTAGATAGTATATGCCACCAAAGAAACAAAATAGTAGTTAGAGGGGGCATAACATTGATACTTTAAAATTTAGACAGGTAGTTTAGGGATGCTGAGAATCTGTTACTCACATTGACTTCAGATAGAACTGGTCATTTTACATGAAAAAGTAGGGAATATGTATCTCGATCAAAGTAAAAACATCAAATAATAAAATTTACCCTCTCTTGGCAAGGCACGTCATCTATTATAAGTGATAATCCATTGACTATTTAAAATGACAAGCAGGTTACTGGTAGGTATTTTTTTGACTCTATAAACTCATATTTGAGTTTATCAGTTTGTTTTACCTCTATTTCTTTTGTAAAATTTTAGGATGAATCTTCAGGAGAAATTACATTTTACATGAAGGGTGCAGATGTTGCAATGTCCACTATTGTACAATACAATGATTGGTTAGAAGAAGAGGTAAGAAATAAAATCAAAATTTATAAAAAATAACATTTTGTAAAAACTGAAAATTTAAAATCAAAATACTGGGTATTATTGGAATAGGTTCAAAGAAGAACCTGAGCCAAGGCAGTAATGGGTTTTTGAAGTTCAGTTACATATATCCTGAATGGGTTTTAAGGGATTAGAATTATTTCCAATTCTTGAATAACCCACAGGAAAAGTAAAGCTGGTAGTCATAGCAGAACACGCTCCTACTTAAAACAAGGAAATTTGTTTTTCATTGACTGACCTTTCACATAAAACCTAATTACTTCTGAGAAGTATTCTGCTATAAACCTATTTATCCTGAAATGTCCTCGTTTTATCAAATTCTGCAGTGAGGTATGATTATGAATTACGAAGTTTAGTAAGGGTTGCAGCCAAATTGAAATAGGTTTTTGCAACTTCTATTAAACTTAATATAAAATTGCTAGTGACTGAATTTCAAAACTGATAAATACTTTTCACTGTGTGGCTCTAGTAGGTACCAGCAATCATCTTATTTTGACCCTACATATAGACGATATGTTAATACAATGATTACACCATGTATGTTCATAATGGTATTGGCAATATGAATCAATACCTGCTGCAGGGCAGTTTGATTTATTCAGGGACATGAATAAATTAAACTCCCTCAAGACCTAGCAAAATGTCATAAAAATTACTTTTGGCGATAATGATGCACAATTAATTGTAAAATACTTGTTTAATTTATGTAGCTTTATGAGGTCAAATCAATAAGTGTTTTGCACTGGGCAGCCTTGTTTTTCATTAAGACATGCTATTCCAGGGCTATTTTTAATGTGTAGATATTTCTCTGATAAGAGGTATGTTCAGTGGAAAAAGAAAATGTAGCTCATTTACATGCCTCAAAAATAGTTTTAATTACAGAGCTTCAACCTAAAAGAAGTTCCTTTAAGCTAGGAGAAGAAATCTAACTGGGTTACCAATAGCATATCATTTTATTTGGGGGACCTGAAGTATAATTGCTTTTTGTTCTGCTTGTGGCTTCTCCAAAATAATCTGAGTCTAAAGAAACATCAGTATTCCCTGTTAGCTTATAGTATAAAATGCGCACATACTGTTGAATATTCGCATAGTTATTTTGTGGTTTGGTCTATTTAGTGTGGTAATATGGCACGAGAAGGACTGCGTACACTGGTTGTTGCCAAAAAATCACTGACTGAAGAACAATATCAAGATTTTGAGGTATGAAGGGACAGAGGGATCTTGTGCTTCACCATGTTTAGTTACTTCAAGCAGAACGTCGCTCTTTTTTATTCTATTAAGGTTGCAAAAAAGATGATTTAATATTTAAAAATTCAGTATGGCACACAATCTGTTAGAGATTTTGTCATTCAATAGTGATTGTTCTGCAGTCATACGTAGGATAGTGGTTTGCTTTATTATGTGACTGGACAGTGTTGTCCCAGAAACTAGCATAAGGTTCATTCTGTAGCTCCAACGTGACCTAAAAAATCTACTTGTCCTCAAAGATAAGGACAGTTCCTGCTTAGATGCTGTGATACCTAATTCCTAATAATTCTTCAGAAGGTGTTTTCTTGAGGTGATTTGTCAGAAATAACACTTACAACATTGGGTGTAAAGTAAAATTTGCTCTTTTAACCTTGTTCTTCGTTAAAGATATTTAAAGACAAATATTTAGCCTGGTGAATCCATATTATAACTGATCGGTAGACTTAATGTATGCTTTATGAGTCGTAGCAAACTCTAAGTAGTTTTGTGTTTGTGCAAACAGAGTCGATATAACCAAGCAAAGTTAAGCATACATGATAGAAACCTGAAGGTTGCTGCCGTTGTAGAGAGTTTGGAGCGAGAAATGGAATTGCTGTGTCTCACTGGAGTAGAAGATCAGCTGCAAGCAGATGTTAGACCAACCCTAGAGATGCTAAGAAATGCTGGAATAAAGGTACTGAACACATACTGCTGACACAGCAGTTTATAATTTATTAACTTTCATTTTTAACAATTATATTTGAATTATATTTGTCTCTTTTTGGGTTCATTCAATGTAAGAAATATGCTAAGTCCTAAGTACGTTCTGGGCATAAGCTGGCAGAAATGAACAAAGACATTGTGTGTGAAGTTCCTTTGTCCACCACAGGTTTCATTGATCTTAAGCTTTCTTCTGTGAGGAAACTACCAATGGGTAAATGGATGTGACTCCTAGTCATTTATCCCCTGACTGTCTACAGTAAACTGTCCTAGCTGACCCTAAATGAGTTTGGCACAAGATTCGTATGATACCAGTGCTTTCGGGCTCGGCACTCACAAGAAGTCTCAGCAAAGATCAAAAGGAGCATTGTTCAAACTAGAATTCAGAATGGCCCTTGGAGTTTGTTCAAGTCATGTTAATGGAACAGGCGTGAAAAGCTTTGCACAAGAGTTAGTGCTGTGTTCTGTTCATAGGCAGGCTGTGCGAGGCAGCTATCAATCGCACATTTATTTGAGAGAGGGTTTGAAGTAAAGAGATGAGCAATACCTGAGGGGAGTGGGCGTGATTATATACATCTTCCTTGAAGCAGAGTGTCAGAGTCCCCACAGAAAAGGTGTGTTTCCTTTGCATTGATTAAATGGAATCAGATATGATGGGTTTTTTTGGCCTGAGAAGGAGAGAAAGTTATTCTGCTTTGCAGGAAGGGTGGGGAATCTCCCTTTACATGAGACAAGTGGGAATGCACGAAGCTCTGCCCTGGGACAAATAATGAGCCAGTTGAGAATTTATGGGTTAGAATTAGCGGGCAGACTAACGTGGACAACATTATGGTGAGTGTCTGCTGCAGACTGCCTGGTCAAGAAATAATAGAAGAGGCCTCCTTCAGACAACTGGGAGAAGCCTCACATCTGCACGTGCTGCTCCTTGTGCTGGACTTTAAACACCCCAATATCTGCTGGAGGGGCTACACAGAAGGGCATTGGTCTTCTGGTCTGACCATGCAGAGGAGGTTCATGTTTTATCTCTGAGTTGTACCATTCTATGATCTTCACAAGCAAACCAGGAGAATTTTGGACAGCAATGACAATAATTTCTTGATGCAGGTGATTGAGGAGTCAACAAGGAGAGATGCTCTACTAGTCGTCGTACTAACAAACAAGGAGGAATTGCTCATGGATGTGAAAGTTGGTTGAGGGAACAGCCTTGGCCACACACAGTAGTTATGGGAGAGTGAAGTTCAGCATGCTCAGGAGGATCTTATTAGTGTCTGTAAATACTTGAAGGGAGAGTGCTAAGAGGATAGAGCTAGGTTCTTTTCAGTGGTGCACAGTGAAAGCATAAGAGGCAATGGATGCAAACTGAAATAAAGGAAGTTCCACTTGAATATAAGAAGAGAAATTCTTACTGTGAGTGTGTTCAAACAGTGGAGCAGGTCTCCCAGAGAGCTGGTGGAATCTCCATTCTTGAACATGTTCAAAAACGTCTTGATGTGCTCCTGACCAGCCTGCTGTAGTTGACTCTGCTTTGAGCAGGGGAGTTGGACTAGATAATCTCCAGAGGCCCCTTCCCATGTCTGCTGTCTTTTTATTCTATTTTTAATTAAGCCCTGTTTCCCAGAGGCTTTCAGGTGAATTTCCTGGTAACACAGTGGTATGCACAATTAGAAAAATATATGGATGGATTATAGCCTTATGATTACATCAAATTTATTTTTAGTATGATGTGACGTGCAAATTACTTCAATATTAGTACTTCACGTATAGTATTTTCTCATTTGCTTTTGATACTTCTTCTGTATGTGGTCACTTCTGACTGTTAGGTATATGCTGCTACAAATAGGTATAGAACAGTGTGACAATTTTGGCGGGGAGGGGAAGGTTTAATGATTAGTTCAAGGATTTCAGAGCATTAAAGCTGTTCTGGCTTTAATTACAACCTACATTGTAGTAGGCTGGAACCGCAACGGTAGCTGTAGATAGGTCATAAAATTAGAGATTACTTTGTTCCTGGTGAGAAAACATGAGTCTCTTGTCCATTGACCCACATGGACACTAATGAAAAGGATCTTACCTGAGATGTACAGGAAAAAAGGGAGACAGAGCTTACAGTTAATAAAATTGCAACTGTCGACTTAGTTACTATAACCAGTAATAACTCCTGCAGCTTAAGTCATTCTTCCTGTGTGGTCTGTTTGGTTTGGTTGAGGGCTAATGGTATTTTACCCGGATGTCCTTCAGCTTTCTTGGTGTTAAGGGGCTGAGGGAGAAAGAGCTGTCTCACTTTAAGAACAGATGGATCCTCAACCTTATTCCTTAAACTTTAGTGCTTTCATCCCAGCTCTGCGTGGTCGGTGGGCAGGACCTCTTCGGAGCTTTGGGACTGTAGCTCTTCCTCCAGGGTATGCTGTCTCATTCCTTGGCTTCTCCTTTCTGATAGATTCTCACCAGGGTCACAGACCGTTGTGTCACATCATTTTCCTGACAAATGCGATCTCTCTTGTAGTTGTCTGCATCCTCACTCTTTTGCTCCAGGTAGCATCAGGGCCATAGGGAACGACCTTTATGTTTTCCCTGCTGTTCAGCTGTGCCAGTGGGTTTCTCCAGAGTTTCATCTTGTCTTCGTGTAAATTGAGACGTTGGCCCTTGTGAGAAGGGAAAGGGAATGAAGCTGCCTGAAGTAAAAGACGGTTCTTTTCTGCTTTGTGTGTTAATCGCAATAAAATCTGCCTACTAATTTTACTTAAAAATACACATACCAGTATTTTTTCTCTGGTAATGTAATCCTGAAAGGTACCAGAGAAAGGTTGGAGAGAAATGTCATTTAGACTTGGAGAACAGATGCATTAATGTCCAGTGGAGTAAACTCTTATGTTATTTTGCAGATCTGGATGTTAACAGGAGATAAACTGGAGACAGCAACTTGCATTGCAAAAAGCTCTCACTTAGTGTCTAGAACTCAAGATATTCACATTTTCAGACCTGTAAGTATAGTTCCAGCTTTTTTGTTGGTTCATTAAAGGACAGTTAACAACAACGTTTCTTTCTTTGATTACTAGTTGGCTGCTTGTTGAAAATTGATGGGTTATCGTACAGAGTGTCATAATAATGGTCAAGAGAGCAGTACTCAGGTTGTTATTCAGGGATGCAGAGTTGCAAAGCATTGCTTCTGTTTAAGGGTTCTTGTTGCTAGATTTGCTGACACACTACAGAAATGTTTATAGCCATGTTTGGGTGACCCAGGCTCAATATGCATTTTACACTCTTCGCTTATACATAGGGCATGGTAAGGTAGCTCTGAATAATGATGGAGAGTGGTCCAAGTGAGGTGTTCAGCCAGTGGGACAGTGTGTCCAGAAATTCAGGTTATTTGAATGTGGTTCTTGCTTGTTCTAGCATTTTTATCAACAGAACTCTTTAGACTCCAGCGGAATTAATCCTGAATAAACTGTGATGCCAACATCCTCTGTATAGACATAGTTGAAATCATTATGAAAAAATTGTGACTATTTTTGGATTTCATGATATATATTTGCATTTTATTAACAGATTGTTTAAGAGAATTGTTAGAAGGGTAAACTGAGTATCTCTTTCTATACGTTTTGGTTTTATTTGCATAGCATCAACTCTACTGAAGCCAAACAAAAATAGATTCTCCAGACGTTGATTGATGCTGAGTGATCAGACATAATATGTCT
Organism: Limnodromus scolopaceus; assembly: GCA_028565335.1. Taxonomy (NCBI): domain Eukaryota; kingdom Metazoa; phylum Chordata; class Aves; order Charadriiformes; family Scolopacidae; genus Limnodromus; species Limnodromus scolopaceus. The sequence goes on along the minus strand of JAOXNO010000013.1, from coordinate 61,478,346 downwards.
GTGTTTGTTCTAAATGAACCACTTGCACCTACAGAAATAATTATATGAATATAATTTACATGTAAATGTAGTTTCTTCTGAAGCATCAGAATGGCAAATTAGGCCCTGCAGACTACTATTTGCAATTAAATTATTAATGCTTCTGATAAAACTTCAGATCAATTTTTGTTGACCTTTCCATGTTGTAACACCACAAATTAAGTCTTCCTGAACAAAATCTATTTAGTTGAGTCAGATTTTTATTTTCATTACCTCGACTGGTAATAAGAGATCAGCATAAAACTGTGTTAACTTAGAGTATCCAAAGTTTTAAATTAGTTAGGAAATGGATTTATACAGAATTATTTCTGTGGCTGTATTTGTCGCAAAGGAGCAACTTCTGGATAAATGAAGAAAATAACAAGCCCTATTACACTTCTATTTTAGTTATAAATTAGTAAATAAAATGTTATTTACTACTTTGGCTTCCCAAAAAAATGCATTTTGTTTTTAACACTCTTCCTTTTTATTCTTAGAAGTCTCAGCTTCTTCATTTTGTAAAGAAATTAACTGATGTATTGTTCTAGAGCTATTGAAAAATTTTTTAAAAACACCTCTGTTAGGTGAAAGGTAGAACAGAGAGAACAATTGCTGATCATCAGTGGGCACCAGGTACTCACATCTCTTAATCTCTGTAATGCAGAATGATTACAATGGGCCAATTCAAGCCGAGGTTCCTAACAGTGGGCAGACAAGGAACTTTCTCCTTACATGTTTAATTGTGGGAAAGAAGGAAAAAAATTCTGAACTGGGACATGTTATGGGTTTTTCTGTTTGCGGGTGTTTTTTAATTAACTCAAATTTTATGTGTAGTAGAGCCCATCTGGAGGGAAAAAGGTCTTTGGACTACATCTGATTCTGGGTAGTAGGGGGCCAAAGACAAAACTAGTTAAAAGTTATTTAATCAAAGATCTGACAGAGCCAAAATTAGAAATGTAATCAGAGTTTGTGTTTTATTCTGTGATTGGAACGTTGTCTTGCATGATAACTCTAAAGTACATTGATCTTTTATTGGGGAAAGAAAAAAACCCAACACCTAAAACTCCCAGTCTCCTCAAAATCTGGTTATAATTTGCATTTTTCGTGTTCTGTGTTCTAGCTCAAAACCTTCCAAAATCTATTCGGTAACCTTTGAGCACTTTTTCTGTTTCACAGCTGAGCCTTTCTGAGACAATAATTATGTAAATAAAAAAAATCTATGATGTAGTTCTTTTGTATTATGCCATTTGATCCTGCTTGCATACTCACGCAAGATCCAAAGCATTCTTATGTACCTTTTGAAATCTGTGTCTGCTTAGCCAAACTGAAGGAACTATTAATATTAACATTTTGCATTATTCTAAGAACATATTTTACTGGTTAATAACAGTTTTGGGGTTTGTTTGGTTTGTTATCTATTTTTTTTTCTCTAGCCCTGCCAAGATGGAAGGAGTCAGGTCAGCTTGAACTTAAAATATTTTAATGTCATTAATTCGTTAATTTTTTAGTCCTGGTTTACTTTGAGGAATCACTGAAGCTGACTACATAAGTTTGCCTTGTTTGAGGGTTAATTTTTCACTCCATAAGATTCGAGGCTTGTAGTCACATCCCATGGGTATTGGGCTTGCACTGGCATAAAACACTTGTCGAAGAACTGAGGCCTTCTGGATACAAGTTCTCAAAACCTGATTTATTTAGGTAGGTTTTTTCCAAGACTATAACAAATCTTCTAAGTGAGTGGGTTTTTTTATTGAAGGTTACCACTCGAGGAGAGGCTCACTTAGAACTAAATGCCTTTAGGAGGAAGCATGACTGTGCCTTGGTGATATCTGGGGACTCACTTGAGGTAAGAACTTGGCGACTGTCAAATTACATTTATCTACATGCTTATGTTCAAAGAGTAAAGTATCATTGCCTTCATGCTTTTAAACTTCTTTCCAGTGTTTGCCCATACTTTAAGTTGTCCTTAGAAATACTTTCTTTTTTTTTTTTTTACACTCAGTGCTAATTAGAAGGTATATGTTCTAGATGGGCAAATGTTGTTGGTTACCTGGTCTCCTGTATGGTAACAGAATGGAATTTGTATCCTGTGTGCTTAAAGTATTGTATTGTCTCTTCTCTTAACCCCAAAGCGTGTTGACTCTCTAAATGAAAGAGAATGTCAGTTTAAAATAATAAATCCACAGCCAGGAGAACGTAGGGTTTTTCTGCCAGATAGATGTTGTGCAAGCAAAACTTAATGAAAGAATTCTTTGTACTGTGTTTTTGCATTAGACTACACGTAGTAGTATTTAATCGTAAGTAAATCAAGTGTATTTTTTTTTTTCCTTAGGTTTGTCTGAAGTATTATGAGCATGAATTTGTGGAGTTGGCTTGTCAGTGTCCTGCCGTAGTGTGCTGCCGATGTTCTCCCACCCAAAAAGCTCATATTGTGAAACTGTTACAGCACCACACTGGAAAACGCACGTGTGCAATAGGTAACTGTTGACACCATCTTCATTTACGGTAGCTAAAATCTGTAATACACGTAAGCAGTAGATGGCACCATTGAGAAATAGTTGAAAGAAATCCAAAGAGACTCCTTTAACAGCCAGGTATGATGTAGATGTAGCGGAAAATGCCTTTCCATGAGAAAGGTGTGGTTATCTTCTTTATTCCACAGGAAAGTGTCTTGATTGCTGAAGTAATTAATCATAATCCATAGATCAGTTGTAAGAATGTAAAAGCATATAAGAGGTTTCTAGAATACTGTAAGGCCAGGAGAGTAAAACCTCTGAAGAGCTGAATGTTGCAGTGACATTTTCCAGGTGATGGAGGAAACGATGTCAGCATGATCCAAGCAGCAGACTGTGGAATTGGAATTGAAGGCAAGGTAACGTTAACAGTTTCATTGTCCAATATGTACCACGTAGGAGTTTTGTAACATGGGATTAGAAGCTTTTTTCTAAACAGTAGTGAATTCATAATTTCTAATTAAAGTATGCTGTAAGATGATAAAAATGCTTGGTCTTTGAACTAATATTTTCTCTGCTTCGAAGTCCTCTGCTTTATCTTTTTATATTTAAAGAGCAAGGAGAGTAGAAAACACTATAGTTATTTCTCTGTAGCATTTGCCTGAAAAAAGCAGGAGAGGCAAATAAACTTATTTGTTACAGCCACTGTATCTTAAAATATGCACAAAAAATTGTCCTTTATGTCTCATTTCAGGATTGATTTTTGAATTAGGAGCAAACTTGACTTTTGAAATTAATTATCGCTTAGAATTTTGAAACTTGAAACACATCTTTCACACTGGGTTTCATATTTGGAATGTTTTTGTTTTGTTCTAGGAGGGAAAGCAAGCTTCCCTAGCAGCTGACTTCTCTATCACACAGTTTAAACACATAGGTAGGCTGCTGATGGTACACGGCAGAAACAGTTACAAAAGATCAGCAGCACTTGGTCAGTTTGTCATGCACCGAGGCCTTATTATTTCAACTATGCAGGTATTTAAAACTTCATTTGCTGAACAGTTAAAAACATTATGTCTGTCTTTGCAATGTCACAAAATCTTAATCAACTAGTATTGTTAGTTATTTCTTTATTGTTATGTTTTGTATGTAGAATTATATTAAATATATATAATTATCTGCTTTTTGTAGGCTGTATTTTCATCAGTCTTCTATTTTGCATCTGTTCCCTTGTACCAAGGATTCCTAATGGTAGGGTAAGTCAAAACCAACAGTTCCGATACCTGGTGATAAATACAGCAAACTAGCTTGGTAAATAACATCATGCAGTTGGTGTCTGCCGCGTTTTTCGTACGTTTATCATTGGTACGCTACCAAAACATGGAATGAGTCTACAAAGAAAAGTCAAACTAGGTTGAAAACACACTATACCAGCTCTCTGAAGAGAGGGATCTGCATGGCCTTAGAGAAGGATGCCATTTAACCTTTTTCACATATGGGGTGAAAACAATAGAGGAAATCTCCCAGCCCAGTTTCAGCTGTTACACAGATTGCCATGCAAGCCTCAGTGAGAATCGCAGGTTCTTCTGTTAAATCTGGAGCTGAAGCTACTGACGGTGAAATTCCCTCTGAGAGTGCACTACCCAAGTCTGCCCCATAGATGTCCGTGCAGGTGAACGCTTGCAGGATTAGGAGCACCCCGGTCTTGTTGCAGAAGCTGCTTTAGTAAAATGGTTCCCCAAGTCATACAGCTGAGGGATGTCCACGACAGATACGCATATATTTGTGTTAGTCCCTGCTCTCTGCCCCATCGCTCCTAAGAGCTTCTTTTTATACTCCTTATAAACAATAACAACTTAAATGAATAGTAACAAATCATAGTCAAATCAAGGTCTGATTACACTGGACTCTGCAGAAGCAGAGTCTTCAAAATGTTCTTCAAAATGTTTGCAACAACCTCTCCAAAATGTCTGCAAATGGTTGTGCTAAGTTCCTGGAAAATACATACTAAATTATACATCTGGCATGTGCATACTAAAATCCAAAGCCACTTACAGAGCTGATTTTTGCTCATCCACCTACCTATACCACGGTGTCCAGAATATAGCGCTTGTTTTTGCTTCAGTTTTCATGCCATCCTCTCTGGATGAATTTAAATGTCAGGTCTTTGAACTGGTTGTCCAAAGTGCAAGTGCACAGGGACTATGGTAACAGGCGATAAGCTTGGGTGATTAAATATAGAAGAAAGAAATATATTTGCTGGTTTTGAATGTATAAGGGCTCTGTAGCTTCTCACGACTGGCAGCTCTCAGAAGGACGAGAGCAAGTTGCATGTGTAAAGCTGTATTGGTAAGCTGCTCAGTACTGGTAGAAGAACCAGTTTAATTCCACTTAAATAAAAAGAATAATTGAACTCAGCAGATCAATTTAAAATCATCTCATACAAAAGTGTCAATTTATGTCCTTTTCCTTCCACCTAGGTATGCAACCATATATACCATGTTTCCAGTCTTCTCTCTAGTATTGGATCAGGATGTGAAGCCAGAAATGGCATTGCTGTATCCAGAACTTTATAAGGATCTCACAAAGGTACGAATATCCTCAGTGCCGATACGAACAAATGCTGGAATCTCTGGTGTGCAAAACTGGGAATTCTTAAAATTATTTTCTTAAGGTATTCCATGCAAGACAGGTGCACAACTAATCAATTAATGTAATGCAGACTTTTGTACTATGAAAATAATCCATAGTACCAAATGTTCCGCTTGGTTTTATTAATAAATTTGTGGAGTCACCAATGGTTGGACTGAAATAATTAAAACATGAAGGTGTGTTGATGTAAAAGTTGCTTTCATTCTGGCGGCAGGATCCCTGATCTGGAATTATTTATGCTTACTTTTTCACAGCTCCTTTTTCCTTTTTAACTGGTAGATCAGTTTATAGATTTTGTCCCGCCCCCAAAATTGGTACTGACCTCTCCAAAAGCTAACTTTCTTTAACTAACAGATATTGATAACTGATGTCTCTTAATTGAATTATCTGTAGGTACTGCTTTCTGTGTGTTTGCACATACCTGCAAACAAGGAAAGTGTATAATTGCTTCACCTGCAAAAGTGAAACAAATCTCAAGATTCTGTTTTCGTAAGTTTTTTGAAAGGTACTTTGCTCCATCTAAAACTATTACCTAGAAAAGTTACAATCCAAGGCAGAAGCAGATAGTCTTTTTAGGAATAGTAGATTCTTTGATGATGTGTCTAAAAGTTCAAAAACAGACTGTAGTTAAAGAGGGTCCAAACTTTTCAGAGCCTTTGTCTTTTTAATTGTACTAAATTAGCTATGATAATCTGGGAGAATTTTTTCTCATCCCTTGGAGATCTTGATTCTCCCTTTCTCCTCTTCAGAGTCTTTGTGAGATTTCAGCCTGTGATTAATCTCACAAAAAGCATAGCCTTATACCTGCTGAAGGCAGCTGTAAGCTTGCCTGTGGAAACCTGTTGATGGAACTTGGAAGCATCTTATTTCCAAAGACAGAAGTTAACCTGTACTCGGAAACTGCCTGGGACGGGTGGATGAATACAGGCTAAGTTTTTTGTTCAGACTTAAATGACAGTTTTTGGAGATGCTGAATCACTGGCTTTCCCAGCTTATGTTGCACATCAAATAAGTAGAACCCAAATAATTCTCTTCAGAGGGAAAATAAAAAAGAGAAAAGGTGGAGAAACTGGAGAGTAGGGTTCCGTGTGGGGCAGAGGATGATCAGTGAATGACTATGGATGAGTAGTACAAGAAGTTAGTTATGTGCTACGTTGGACTTCACTATTACAAGGTGAAGTTCTTGTGAGTGTTTATTACAACAATTTATGATCATGCTGATGTAGTCGTGACGCTGTGAAGCCTGCGTATTTCTGCACGTCATTTTTCAAATTAGGGACTCTAAATGCAAATCTCTACCAGTGCTATTCATCTGCTGTTATTCAAACATGTGTTGACGTGGACTTTAATTGTATTCCTAGGAATTGGTTTCTTTTCTGGGATATGCTAGTGATGAAAATGCTTTTTAAATTTTTTTCAAAGAGTAAGAAATACTGGCACAAGTCATTGCCAGACTCTTGCTCTGGTGCAAGATGAAGAGAAGATTAACAAGGTTCAGAGAGGCAGGTGTGGCCACGTACCCTAGAGGACCCACTGATTCCATATGACTGTTACCGTGGCTCCTACAGAGCTTTGGCTAGAGAAGCTGATGAAAGTCTGAAAGGAAGTACAAGAGGGCTCCCTGCTTTCACCTGGAAATGATTCACAGCCTGTTGTGCAGCGTTCCCTAGAGGCTCAGGAGTGACTTACCTCTTCTAGTTCCACAAAGGCGAACAAAAACTTGAGCTCATTCTTAGTTCACGAATCTGGCTAATTGGGAGCTATGGTCGAAGGTGGAAGCAGTGTCCAATAATCAAAGGAAAATTCGTAGGCACTCATAGGAGAAAAAAATCTAATGTTTCTTTGTGCTTGTGTGAGGCTTTTTTCCTGGCTGTTTAGTCTGTCACCAACTTTCTAGACTATATATAGAATTATGAAAATGTCTTTAGCACCTTGCCATCAACGCTACCTGCCCAAGAAAATGTTTTAGCCTATACTGAAGTAATAGAAAGAGTTAATTCATCACTTTCTACAGCAGTGAAACACATTGCTTTGTAAAGTGCTGATTCTTCCCTGTTCCAGTGATCACTTCTTCGGCACCAAAATGGCTGCTTTTTTTTGCTGTTTTATCCGTTTAAATGCATATCCTTTCAGCTCTGCGATTCTAACCTACTTCATTGGTACCCTTACAGAATGCAAGAGTCATATGCACATGCATAGCGTATATTCTTTAATATATGCATATGTTTCAACCTCTAACGTTCACGATCACAAGATTTAAAATGTGTTTGGTAATAGTTACTTGCTGGAAACTTCTATTAGTCATACGTTTATTCTATGAATGCAAATAAATGGTTTATCCCACATTTAGACATGACTAGGAACTACAGTTTTGCTTGAGGGTAAGGTCAGTAGGTATACAATGCTGTTTTTCTTGAAGACTACACTTTACAAAACAGACATAAAACCATTTTAAATAAAAAATAAACTCATTTTACTGTAATCATCGTTCTGAAAACCAGCCAGAGCATTGCAAGGTAAAGTATCTTTGCCTTTTTAGGCCTTAACTATCCTATCCCTAAATTTAGACTTTGTGCAATTTCTATAAAAGTTTGCAATGAAGAATCATAAAAACAGGGAGAAGCTTTTTAGCCTGTATCACTTCCAAGACTGCTTATTTTATTTGTAAAATATCTCTCTAGTGATTTACTATTAAAAATATATGGACTAGGTGGATTGATTTATTTTTTTAAAGTTTTGTTTAACTGTCCTCTCACTTCTTTCCCTTAGGGAAGATCTTTGTCATTTAAGACCTTCCTCATCTGGGTTTTAATCAGTATTTACCAAGGTAGGAGAGACTACTAATTTTACTGAACTGAGAATTTTTTGTCTGCTATTAGCAATATTGTTTTTCAGCTGCAGGTTGAATTCCCAAAGCTTAACGTTTCATCAGCAGTTATATATATTGCTTTCTGTTTATCTCGTAAATCGATATTCCTGTAGTGTGCCAGGCCTATTCAAAACACGGCATGGATTGGTATTTTTATTGATGCATGTCGCCTAAAAAAGGACATGTTTTTAATTAAATGCTAATCCAAAAAAAATTTTAATAAGAGCTTATCACATTGCATACATTTGCACAGTAGTTTTCTTTCATGGAATGACAGAAGTACTGTTCAAGAAATCTGAATTATGTAATCAGTTAAAAGTAATTACACTTTCAACAATATATCATTTATTTGTAGCACTTGACAAAATGAGATTAATTAACAGTTCATGAGATATATTGCACTAAAAGGTGTTTAATTTTCTAATAGTTTTATTTCTTCACAGCTTTACTTTGGTTATTTTAGTTCTCATGCACAAAGTACAGTAAATATCATTTCTGTTCTTTTAGAAGGATCAATGTTATTGCTTTATAAAAAAACTACCGGGCAAGTTTTTATAATAAACAATTAAATATTCAGCCTGCAGTTGTAAAAATGGATACACCGAAATGTCACTGTTCTGTGTATGATTAACTTTGTGTGCTTTTCCTAGGTGGTATTCTGATGTATGGAGCCCTGTTGCTTTTTGAATCTGAATTTGTACATGTCGTTGCCATTTCCTTCACTGCCCTAATCTTGACTGAGCTCTTGATGGTTGCACTGACCATACGAACATGGCACTGGTTAATGGTGGTGGCTGAATTCCTCAGTCTTGGCTGCTATGTGGCCTCTCTTGCATTTCTAAATGAATACTTTGGTGAGTAATAGTACAAGTATTTTAAAAGAACTGTGCTTTATATTTTTAATATTTTTCTCATTTTGAAAATAGGAATAGGTGATGTTATGCTTTGTGAAATACGACTTTCCCCATTATAAATATGACTGAGTTGAAACTAGGCTTAATTAACGTTGGGTTAAAATATTCTCTTGTCCTTTTCTCCTGGAGTTTGACAATCTTTATACCTGTTAGTATGTTTTGTCTAGATGTTAAACTTTATTCAAACCACGCAAGCTTTTCCCTTTCTTGATCTGATCTTTACAGTCCGAACTGCATGCCTTAAATTGGCATTGAGATTTGCACTACTGAAATGGATATGGTTTAAAAAAATCAGGATCTTTCATCGAGTTGGTGAATTATTTTGTATGCCAGACCAAGTGGACCTCATTAGATGTAGCCCACAAGCTTAAAAGAGCTGAAGTATTGTTAGAGAGTGAGGCAGAAGACTATTAGGATAGATACTTTATATAAGAATTACTGTTTTGTTATTATATTAAGCTTGCTTTGCTTTAAATTGTGGTATCCCGTGCTGTGTCTTAAAGTTCTGATTGTTCATAGTTCACGAGATGGAAAGAATGCATTTAAACTGCAAATCGTAGCAGTCAAGGACCTAAACATCAAAATAATACATATTTCTTTTTATATCAAATTATCCTTCAGTAAAAAACAACTATCTTAGTGTGATTTTACACATGTAATTTTTAAGAAATGTATATAACAGTTTTGATTATACCTCACAAGGAGTAGAATCCAGCTCCTCTCTCTGATTTTCAGGAGCTGATGCAAAGGAGTTGCTCTTTTATGTTGTCACTTCTCATAAAAGAACTAAATGTTCTATGGGAGTTTCTAGGAGGCTCATAGTTCTGCTTTCACTCTGTCGTCCCAAATGTTCAAAACTTAGGGTAGTGTATTTACATTATATAATTATCTTTTTTTAATTAGTAAACACTTCACTGCCTGTCCCAGGTGTTCTGTTACTTCCCCAGATTTCTCAGGAGTCACGTTTTAATAAAGAAACAAGCCTGCTGGGCTTGATACCTGTATTATACATGATTTCAGATTTGCCAGAGTACCTTTTTCTTTTCTCTTGACACTGGTGCACAGGCTCTTTGATAGAGATTATTGGGTTGATTCCTGAATCTCCACAGCCAGATTACAAATGAAGGGAACAAGCAAGAACAGATGCAGGTACAGGTTCTTACGTCAGGAACTTCATAAAGCAGAGCTTCCTGCTTCACCTTTGTATTGGTGACAGCCAGTCCTTCCATCCTTTTGTAGGTGAGAAGGACCTTTAGGTGATGTTCACAGATGTATAAAAACCACAGGGACTTTGTTTCTTGCAAACCTTTCTGTAAGGGGGAGTACTTTACTCTCCTCGTGTATTTGCTGGACAAGTCCAGGCAACTGAGTAAGTAAATGGTTGCACGGCTTCTTGCAGCCTGGGGACTTAACTTCTGGGTTTTTCATCATTAAGGGTACTGAAAAGGCTGCAATTTCATGGGCTTTTGTAAAGATGTATTTTAATGTGTGTTATTAATCAGTTAATCTGAGAAAATACGTTTCCGTTAGTTTCACTTCTGCTTAATGCGTTACTCTAATCCATTACATCACAACTGCCGGGACGGGGTCTCTTTTTGTGCATGTACTGTGGTACAAACCTAAGTTGTGGTTTGCAGTTCATGGTGTAGAACAACTCCCATCTGTCAGGGAAAACAATCCAGTCCAGTAGTGCTTGACTTCATTGGCAAACAAGCTGTTTCTTTCAATGATGTTACTTGGAAGCATCACCTGCCAAAGAAATGATACCGTAAGCATGACAGGGCGCTCAAACTAGAAAGGGAAAACTACCTGATACTGCTTTGTCTCATGGAAGTAAATCAGTTTTTAGGTTGCTGAATTAATTGCACACGACGGCCTTAATAGGCACGTCTCTGATAGTTACATAGACTTTTAGTATGTGTGAGTAGGCTTAGGCTAAAACCGTACGACAAGTTTATACATTGAAATCTAATATGCAAAGTATTTCTAATGAGTACAGTTGGAGCAGTAAAGCATTTCTTTACTGCATTTTCTGAAGTGGATTTTCATTCATATGAGAACAGCTCTGATCAAGTTGTTTATACAGTAAATTATACCTTGAAGTCAAATGTAAGAAAACTGTCTACCTACCTACAGCCTTAAAACATGACCAAATATAAAATCTCTGTGTTTTCAAAATGTTTTGGTTTAATTGCTATTTAAAATACTCTGATTGTCAAGTAAAAGACAATAATATTCCAGTTAATGCTACTAAAATCTTTTTCATTTCCTTTTTGTGTAGCTAACCTGTTTGGGCTTTTTTTTCATGTAACTTTTGCATTTTCTGTAAATTTATCCTTTCATTCTCCCTCTTTGTGAAACAGGTATAGGCAGAGTGTCTTTTGGAGCTTTCTTAGGTAGGTGAAGTTTAACTTTTCTTGAATTTATTTTTTTTTAAGCCTTTAAAAATTCATTAGAGTAGTAAAATATATAATATACACACCTGTAAATAATAAGAAAAAGCAAAAATAGTACCCCGATTCTTCTGGTGACCTCATTTCTGGGATGTTTATGTGATAACTTAGTACTGCCTGACCATTGCAAATATGGAAATATGGTCAAAAACTTTCAGTAGCAAGTTCAGGGTGTCACCATTCCTGCTAATGTTTGTCACAAAAAATAGCTTTTCACTGTGGCTTGTGGCAATATCCCTACATTGTTTTCCATTTAAATTTTGGGGCTCTAATTTCATCTCTGAGGATTTAAGAATCATTCAGTCTAGTTGCTGTGACTGTTGCAGAGAAAAATAATCCGAGTATGGAATAAAGGATCCAAAACGGTAGCAGAATTTCTGGTTTGGAACTTATAATGGGTAAAAATCATCCTTACTAGTAGAAAAATAAACTGGTTTAACTTTTAATTATGAGAAAGTTTTGCTTTTATACTGTGATTTGGTTTCCCCTAAAATTATTTTGTGCTGCAAAACAGCGTAAGGACGGGAAAGGAACTCTCTGAAGTTCCTGTCTAAAGAAAAGAGTTGGCACAAACCAAATGTTGAGGTTAACTTTCTCTTGCTGTTGTTTTGTTGCTTTTTCTTGGTTGGTTTTTTTTTTTTTTTAATTTTGCATGGTCTTGAACAATGGCATGAGCAAACAATTAAGAGATTTTTATTGACTTTGCACTGTGGAAGTTCCAGTTTCCGTGTTATCGGTTCCCATTACTTATTTTCCCTTTTTTGTTTCTGCAGATGTTGCCTTTATCACAACTGTGACCTTCCTGTGGAAAGTGTCAGCAATCACTGTTGTTAGCTGTCTTCCACTTTACATTCTCAAGTACTTGAAGCGCAAATTTTCTCCTCCAAGTTACTCCAAGCTTACCTCGTAAAAGTAGTTATATTCCTATGGGTTTTCACTCGCGCCAGTCTGCAGATTGCACATTCACTGTGCTTTAGTGTCTATGGATTTATGTTGGACTAAAGAAATTTAAAATACTAAAAAAATCAAAAGTGATAGAGTGAATAGAGCACAAAAAGAGGAGGAAACACCTGACAGGTACAATAACACAGAATTTACACTAACAAGACTATAAGAAATAAACTAAATTTTCTTCATGTTGATTTTTTTTTTTTTTTACTTTCAGTTGCTTTGATTATAAAATAAAACTGAATTACTTTTGATTTGACAATGCTTCTGAATGGTTTCATTGCTACTGTAAAGGATTTTTTGCTACTGTAAAGGATTTTTTCCTACTGTACTAATCTTCTGCAAGTTGAATTGAAAGTTTTGTTATTTATTACATAACTTCTCTTCTTTAATTATTTCACAACTTCCTAATTCAAGTCCTTTCATTTAATGTTTATATATGGAAAAGTTCATTCATCCATACTTCCTATAACCAACCTAATACCTGTAAATGCCCGTGTCTGTATTAGCAGCTAACTATTATTCCTCATCAGACGTTGAGTAATATGCACTATTTGAATTATGTACGGATGTCTGCATAGCACAGTATTATTTTAGGAGCTGTCGTCCTTCTCTGTACTCTCCATTTCTGGCACCAGTAAATGTTACAGATCTGTGATGTTGACAGCAGTTCTTTAAATGCACATTACAGCCAGATTGCACAAAAGCCGTTTAAAAATTAGTCATAAATTCTATACATGATTCCACTGCACCTATTGATCTGTACAGATATCAAAGACATGGCTGCTCAGTAAATATGTTTTAAAATTCTTACTCATTTTGTATTTGTAAAACTGCAAATAGTGTCAAGTACATTTCTATATATGAGAAGTCCGGTGAATGTTGTACTAGCTAATATGTTTAAATTGCCTTGTAATCTGTTTACTTAGGTTACTCAGGTAAAAAAAAATAAGACAAACACATGAACATTTATGGTAGGAAAATCTATCATCTTCCAAGTTGTAAATGTTATGTTTTTATAACTTAGTTTGGGTGCAAACTTGTTTAAAAAAAACAAAAACCAACAACCCACAACGTTTTTGCTTGTTGTAAACTGTCAGAGTTGAGTACGTTGGCTGAGTTATGGCACTTTACAGCGGCTGAAGATTTGTTCCAGAAACTCATATACTCTGATACAATCTGAAGGGTCCAAATCTCGCATTCTGTACTGGAAAGTCAGATATATTATTTTAGTTTTCCCTCATGGTATAACTTTGCTTTCTCAAGAAGTACCTATAATGAATTTGGCATAGTCTATTAATTAATCAGTGGAAAGGAATAGCATAATTATCCATGCTTTATTTATTAAATATTTATGTGTGTGTTTTTAAAGAACACTTAATACGGATGCCATTTTTATGTTTGACTGTATGCCTTTACAACATAAATTCCTTTTTTAGTCTCTTATAACTTTGCCCTTATGCCATTATTATATTGGATGAGTAATATTTAAGTGATAAATATAACTACTTCCTGGGAGAGCAGAGGAAACTGCTGCAGAGCTATTTGGATTCCACTCCATTAATTTTTGGTTTGAAAGTTTTCCTTACTAGCTATTTATCTGCCTTTTTTTTTTTTTTTTTTTTTTAATTTTCATTCCTCATTATAAAAGCAATAAAGCCTAATTTCTACCAAATATTGTTAATGGTATACCTATTAAATGAACTACTGAAGTAGCCTTTCTTTTAATTACGCAACATTGCAGGCTAGTTTGCTCTGTCCCCCTGTAAACTCACTTCTGCAAATCCCCCACAAGATGTCACTGTCCTTGCACACTGGCAGAAGCTTTTCTTCTTTTTATGTGGTTTTTGGCAGGATACTCTCGGTTTCTGTTTTTAGTTTAGTGCCGTGATATTTCTGTTGCTGATTTGCTTTAATTTTCCATTTTTCCCCAATAAGTGGTAATTACCCTGAACCAATTAAGGAAAGCCACCAGAGTGCGGTTGTTCTGAAGCGTTGGTGATGTTTTCTTCAGACCTTTTTGTCTTGCACGTCGCGAGCTCGCAGCCACACGCGTAAGGTTCAGCGGGTAAGCAAAAGCTTAAAGAGCTGGTCATCATCCTTCATCTATACATCATGTCTTTGACATCGGGCAGAAAAGGAGAAAGCAAAATCAGAAATTAAACTAGGAGCATGAAAGTGATAGTGTTACGGTAACACGGCTGGAGGAGATGCCATTGTATCCCCGTGGGTGGAATTTATAGCCTGCGTATGTTAATCCTCAGCGTTAAGGCTGTGAGGTTAGCGGGGTAGCAAACGTATAGATCCTACGCGCGGGCGCAAGCCTTTCAATAGCGGAGTCAGTTCTCCGGAGTGCCTGCTTCCTTAGAGCGTTTTCCATATGCAGGAAAGGCCTAGTTGCAGCCAGCGCTTTTATTTTCCAGACTGCAGAAGTCTGATTCGGGTGACTTTTCGTTGCTTTGGAGGTTCGGTCACTGCAAAACTATGTGTGCCGGGAAAAGTCTGCTCTCTCCTGGCTCGTGTCACTCGGCCGCAGCCCTGTGAAGGGGGAGGGCTGCCAAATCACGGCGCTTTACAGGTAGCAGCATCAGTACGGGATTTAAATATTGTCATATGACTTCTTTCAGTAGAAAGCTCTGATGTATTGTGGATTTCCGTACGAAGTTAAGCTAAGTACCATCACGGTCCCTGGCTCTTGAAACGGACTAGAATGGTAACGTGTCTGGTGTGCAGGTGAATAAATTCTTTTGTAAGAATCTCATTCTGTTGTCGTTTCACGTCAGTATGTGTCAGGAGTAAGTCTGGAGCACCAGACCAGCTTACATAAACACAGATTTAGGCCTTGGATCTTCGAGTTACATCCAGAAGGAGCTTAGTTTTATTTGGTATTAAATAAATGTTTACTTTTGTGAGCTGCTATGTCAGATACGTATTTCTGAAATGGTAACCATGTCTCTTCGAGAACGTATTTGGAAAGCATTCTCAGAATTGGGATAGGATGGAGGAGCAAGAGATGAGCAGGAAATACATCTTCACCAAAGTAATGTATGTAACAAAACTGACCTATTTGGACCATGGTTAATAAGCATTTGAGCTAAACATTTGCTAGATTTCCTGTGTAGTTTGATGAAAGAACATGGGGAAAAGGAAAGATCCTGCAAAAAAAAAAGAGCACTGGTAATTATTACACTGGTTTCTTCTGCTGCTATTCTGAACTTATGTGTTCATGTAACTGCTGGAAAACATTTTACTACACAAGGTACTAGTTTGCAAATGGAAGCCGAAATTAAATCCTTAAAGTGAAATCTGTAGCGCTCTTCCATGAATGCGAGTGTTAGTGTTGACACAACAGCTTTCTTATGTTCAGGCTGACGCGTCTCACCAGAACTCAGCTGTGTGGTATCTCCTGTTTTCTTCCTACAATTTCTGAGTGGTTGTCCAAAAACATGCCATTGCTTTTGTATGTACATTATGTGTATTATCTTGGTGAGAAGCATCCACTTGAACCAACCTGTGTTGTGGGTGTCCTCCTACCACATCTCCACAGGAGAGGGCCAGCCAAAATGCTTTTCAGTCTCCTTTTAAAACACGTCTGCAAGAGGGAGCTTTGCAGTCAGGAATGTTTTTGGACTGCACACCAGTTCTGCAGGTATTTAGCAAGAATTTTAATGTTCACGTATGTAATTAAACAGTTGTTATTCATGGGTGTCAACTTCTGTAGACAAAGAGGAGATGATTTGTATACGCGCTGCTCACTCTTAAGCCCATTTGGGCATGTTAGAGAGTAGACCTAGGCAGCGTAGTCTCCATACTCCTCTGCAACCTTAAATCCTGTCTCAAGGCATTCAGATTACTCTGAAGGAGAAATGACCTCAGATCTTCTGCTGGTGGGCTAGGCAGTGTGCTCCTGGGATCATCCTCCATCCCTACGCTGATGTGCACCTCTGCCTTGCTCATACAGGGTACACTTGGAAGGTTCCTTCAGCGCTGGAGGTTGGGGCTGGTCATGCCTGGGCCACCTTTGTTTGCATATTTACCACATGAGTGATGGTGAGTCAGGGCTGGGGAAGAGCTTACTGTTTAAATGACATTATAGACTTCCTTAGAGGCTCTGGAGGCTTGCGGTTAACAAAGATACTGTTGTGACCTCTTCTCCCACTTTTGCAGAGCTCTGTATTCCTGAGTTTTATATTGGCAAGATAACTCGAGCGAGACTCGCGTCCCTGCATCACTTCACACATCCCCAAGTGTTCATGTGGTTCCAAGAGCCCCTGCCTGGCAGGGGAATGTAGAATTTAGCGTGGAGTACGTGCAGAAAGGTCAGTAGAGTCTGGGCGAACGGTGCTCCTTAAGAAGTGGTAACCACAGGAGGGGAGGTGGCTGTTCTGCTCTGACTGCTGGTGCAGAAGCTATCGTAGGTCCTGCTTACTCTGATATCCATTTGAATTTTAGCTTCCATGGAGTTTCTCCTTTGGGTTTGTGTTGGTTTTTTTTTTTTTCTTTCTTTCTCCTGCCTAGAAAGGGAAGAATTGGGCCAACAGCCTCTTATAACACTTCATTTAATAACCTTCCTGTATCAAGGCTGTTATAATAATAACTCAGTTGAAACTTGAAGGCAATCAAAAAAAGTCCTTCGAAACGTTAGCCCCCTGCAGCGAGGAAAATCAGCAGGAGTGAGCAACGGCAACACGCATGCAACATTATATGTAAACAAACAGGAGGCGCAATATCTTCGACACTGTGTTAAAAAAGTGCAGGAATTCCTTTTGTAAACAAAAGACACTTAAAGCGAGATGCTTCCCAACAAGTATTAACCACCCAGCAGATGCCCTCAGCGGGGCTCACAGCTGTTACCGTGAGGGGGAATTTGCTCGGCCGATTGCCAACGAAATCCTTCTCGAATGGGGAATTGCGCTGACAGACCTATTCGCTGCTACCTCATCGACCAGAACCACAGTTTCGCTCAAAATGTTTTACAGCCCAGGTCGTGAAAACCGGGTGCCTCGAACAGAACAGCGAGAGCGAACGCTCCGCGGTTGCATTGACAAATTCTAGCTCTGTTCCCCGGTTCCTGGCCAGGCTTTAGCAAAGCTGCAGCTGAGATCTCTCCTTAGTGTAGCCTCCTCCTGTCCTCCAGCCGGCTTTCAGCTTCAGATGGTAATCGGCAAGAGTAAGCCTCTAAATTGCTCAGGAAAAAAAAAAAAAACAGGTTTGAGGAATACTTGGCCTTTTTTGCGTTACTGAGCTATAAGGAAGATCATCATTGGCTCGAAGAAGAGATTCTATTTTTAAAACTGTGATGCATTGTGAGTATTTATGGCCCTGCCTTTATTTCTCCAGCAGTAAACTATGTTTATTTCCTTTTCTCTTGACAAAATTAGTAAGAATATAAAGGGCTTTGGTTATAACGTTCATGTAGCTTTAAGCAAGCAGTACACAAAATAGACTATTGTAATTCTTATTTGCAGAACTTCTTCCCATTGTTTCTCTCTAATGTACACATCTAGTTTTTTTCCACGGGCCCGCTGTGTTTTGCTCAGGGTTCTAAGCATGAATTTGATTTTTTGCAAAAGTAAACACACGTTGCGTGGAAGCAAATTATAGATAACTACTTCAAAAGTCTGTTGAAAATGAATCCCTGGCCATTTGGGCTGGAAGGCTGGGGGATGTTCATGGGTGAGCAGACCTGGGAGGGGTGAGTGTACCTACATGTGTTTTGTATTTATTGCAATCATCTATTGCCTGTTTGGAGGACGGATCCAGGAGTTCTCAGTCAAGATGCTCCCTTGGGGAAAGCCCCTGTGCCTCGTGCTCGGCAGAGGAAGATGAGCCGTTGTCTCTCCTGCCTGTGACCGCTGGTCGCTGCCTTCTCTTAGGAGCCCACCTGCAGGAACACGGCTACGTGTGCTCCTCCCGCAGCTTCTGCTTCCCGGGGTTCCTTCTCCCTCCATCAGGGAACCATCTCTGCCGTGACAGTTCTTTGACTCTAAGTCCCTTGCTTACCTTGATGGCAGCTGAACTGCGTTTATCCTGGCTGTGGGAGGTAGTTTTTCCACCTGAGTGTCATGAGCAAGGCAGGTGACACAGGTGTGGTCTGGTACTTGTTAATCCCTATCCAAATGCAACTAAAGCAACCGTAGGCAAATCTGCAATTTAAAGAACAAGCAGGCAAACGCTCACAACTCTATCAAATTCTAGGAAAGAGCTGAAGGAAATCAAGATTATTATTTTTTTGGCTTTGAGACTTCTACCTTGTAGCTGTGGTGGTTTTGCCTTGCTTATAGGTGCCTGTCAATTTTTGGCATGAAGTTCACTGTGAAAAAAATAGTAAAATATTCCAAGTTATTAAAAAAACCTCTAAAAATCTCATTTTTAAAGATATCCTAGCTGGAGGCCTTCACATTACCTTCCTACCTGTGTGTGGCTAGTTGTAATTCTTTTTACCTTATTTTTGTTATTAGAATAGACAGGGGGGTTGAGAGTTGAAAGCGACATAGGAGGACGTCAGTGCGTTTGTTGGGAATTGGGTGTTATAGTGAAGGATGCCAAAATTTAAGAAATAAGTGTCTTGAAATGCGTTAAGCTTATGTATATGGTATGAGCTTAGAAATAAAGGAGAGGGGAAAGAAATCTGCTGCCCACAGTAACTTAGGGTTGTGATGCCCTTAACACGTGCAGGCTTCAGAGCAAAAAATAAAGCCACGTGGAAATCTTATTAAAAATAAAAATCAATTATATTTTCAGAAAATAAGCCTTTTAAGACAACCTGCACCTGAATCCCTGGAGCTGCTTGAGGGAAATCACATTTTTAACAACCCATCTCAGGAACCCAAGCCTGAAAGAAAGAATTTCAGGCAGGCCAAATGCCACGCGTTTCTGCCTCGCTATTGAGTCTGGCCCTGCTGGTGTTAGAAGAGGTTTTCCTGACCAGGATGGGCTCTGCCAGGAACATCAAGCAGGATCCCTGCGTGTTTGCTTGTTGGTGCATTTCACCTTCATCATCATGTTATCCTGAGAACGGCGGTCACAACAGCGGCACCGTGCTTTGGTCCAGCCGAGCCCACTTGCATGTCAAGAGACAGAGGTAAGAAGGTCTCTACTGAGAGAAGTTCTCCAGTTGTTGAAGCAGCCCAGAAAGCCAAATGTGTCCTGGGCTGCATCAAAAGAAATGTGGCCAGTAGAGTGAGGGAGGTGGTGCTGCCCCTCTACTCTGCTCTGGTGAGACCCCCACCTGGAGCACTGTGTCAAGGTTTGGAGTCCTCAGCACAGAAAGTACATGGACCTGTTGGAACGGGTCCAGAGGAGGGCCACAAAGGTGATCAGAGGGATGGAGCACCTCTCCTATGAAGACAGGCTGAGAGAGCTGGGGTTGTTCAGCCTGGAGAAGAGAAGG